>CM042391.1:19368935-19968935 GCA_023634145.1 Thymallus thymallus
AGAAAAAGAGCGAAGAGCGAGAAAAAGAGAGCGAGAGAGAGAAAAAGAGAGAGCGAGAAAAGAGAGCGAGAGAGAGAAAAAGAGAGAGAGAAAAAGAGAGCGAAGAGAGAAAAAGAGAGCGAGAGAGAAAAAGAGAGCTAGAGAGAGAAAAAGAGAGCGAGAGAGAAAAGAGAGAAAAGAGAGAAAAGAGAGCGAGAAAGAGAACGAGAAAAAGAGAGCGAGAAAAAGAGAGCGAGAAAAAGAGAGCGAAAAGAGAGCGAGAAAAAGAGAGCGAGAAAAAGAGAGCGAGAAAAAGAGAGAGAGAGAAAAAGAGAGAGAGAGAAAAAGAGAGAGAGAGAAAAAGAGAGAGAGAGAAAAAGAGAGAGAGAGAAAAAGAGAGAGAGAGAAAAAGATGCGAGAAAAGAGAGAGAGCGAGAAAAAGAGAGAGCGAGAAAAAGAGCGAGAGAGAGAAAAAGAGCGAGAGAGAGAAAAAAGGAGCGAGAGAGAGAAAAAGAGAGCGAGAGAGAGAAAAAGAGAGCGAGAGAGAGAGAAAAAGAGAGCGAGAGAGAGCGAAAAAGAGAGCGAAAAAGAGAGCGAAAAAGAGAGCGAAAAGAGAGCGAAAAGAGAGCGAAAAAGAGAGCGAAAAAGAGAGCGAAAAAGAGAAGCGAAAAAGAGAGCGAAAAAGAGAGCGAAAAAGAGAGCGAAAAAGAGAGCGAAAAAAGAGAGCGAGAGAGCGAAAAAGAGAGCGAGAGAGCGAAAAAGAGAGCGAGAGAGCGAAAAAGAGAGCGAGAGAGCGAAGAGAGCGAGAGAGAGAAAAAGAGAGCGAGAGAGAAAAAGAGAGCGAGAGAGAAAAAGAGAGCGAGAGAGAAAAAGAGAGCAAAGAGAGCGAAAAAGAGAGCGAGAGAGCGAAAAAGAGAGCGAGAGAGAGAAAAAGAGAGCGAGGAGAGAGAAAAAGAGAGCGAGAGCGAAAAAGAGAGCGAGAGAGAAAAAGAGAGCGAGAGCGAAAAAGAGAGCGAGAGAGCGAAAAAGAGAGCGAGAGAGCGAAAAAGAGAGCGAGAGAGCGAAAAAGAGAGCGAGGAGAGCGAAAAAGAGAGCGAGAGAGCGAAAAAGAGAGCGAGAGAGCGAAAAAAAAAGAGAGCGAAAAAGAGAGCGAAAAAGAGAGCGAAGAGAGGAAAAAGAGAGCGAGAGAGCGAAAAAGAGAGCGAGAGAGAGAAAAAGAGAGCGAGAGAGAGAAAAAGAGAGCGAGAGAGAGGAAAAAGAGAGCGAGAGAGAGAAAAAGAGAGCGAGAGAGAGAAAAAGAGAGCGAGAGAGAGAAAAAGAGAGAGAGAGAGAGAGAAAAAGAGAGAGAGAGAGAGAAAAAGAGAGAGAGAGAGAGAAAAAGAGAGAGAGAGAGAGAAAAAGAGAGAGAGAGAGAGAAAAAAGAGGAGAGAGAAGAAAAGAGAGCAAGAAAAGAGAGCGAGAAAAAGAGAGCGAGAAGAGAGAAAAAGAGAGAGAAAAAGAGAGAGAGAAAAAGAGAGAGAGAAAAAGAGAGAGAAAAAAAAAGAGAGAGAGAAAAAAGAGAGAGAAAAAGAGAGAGAAAAAAAAAGAGAGAGAAAAACTAAAAGATGTGGTGCCCTACAACCCAAAGTGCAATGGAGCTCCTCAGCGAGACTCAACTGGGATCACCAAGCCATATAATAATACACACTGGAACCAACGACCTGCATGCACAACAAGAGAGGGTAGCCACATCACTAAACAGGGTAATAGAAAAGGCCCACCTCCACTTTCCCCAACACAAAGATAGTGATATCCACTCTTCTCCCGAGAACAGATTTCCACCCAGCCACTATCAAACGCATCAACGCCAGTCTTTCCAGAGATTGTGCCCTGAAACCAAATGTTCACTTGGCCGCCATCCTACCCTAAACCTAGACTGCCTCTATGACCATGTACATCTTTACAAAGAGGTAGTTCCCACTTTCGCCAAAACATTGAAAGATGTGGCCCTGGGACGTCAGACCATTACATCCCACAGGACCAACAGACCAGCTCCTACACCACTCAGACCGACAAAACACCCCAACAGACCTAGAACCAAAGCCCCCCCACCGAGAGAAGAGTATCGCCAACCACACAACCTCCCACACCCATCCCAGCTGAAACCCCCTCCAACCTACTACGGATATGAACTTCACCCAGCCAAACCTGAAGCTCTCCTGCCCCATCAACACACCGACTCACCCAACAAGAACCACACACAGACAGACGGACCTACGCAGAGACTGTGAAAGAATAACAAACCCAACCCCTGTACAAACCAACATCCCCTCAAATTCCCAACCTCAGCCCACCCATCCCAATCACTACAAGATGTATTACATCAGATGGTAAATCTTCTTTGCTCTCGTCTTATGAACCAGTGATGTTAGATATGTATGTATGTGCATGAAAAAAAAAAAATATATATATAATTGTATTTTGAAGGTATTCAAAGAACACCTTACTTTATTATTATTATTTAATTTTTTATTTTATTTTTCTTGACAGTTAGAGTATTATATATGTTTAATTGAAATATTTTGAATGTATATCTCATCTTAAACACTGTAAATATCATCCCTAAAATATATGGATTTTAAGTCATTCACTATCTCATGTTGGAACATCCAAGGAATAAGATCTGCTTTTGGCCTTAAGAGCAGAGATATAGACTTTATAAGAGAAGTTATAGGTTCTGATGTTATTTTTCTACAGGAAACATGGAATAGAGGAGAAGGATCCACTGGTTGTCCATTAGGCTACAGGGAGATTATTATCCCATCCACTAAATAAAAGGAATCACCCAGGGCAGAGACTCAGAGGAATGCTGATTTGGTTCAAAACAGAACTAACACACGCAATTGAAATAATTAAAATAGGAGAATTCTCTATTTGGCTAAAATCAAAAAAGAGGCTACCTCCACAGAAAAAAAGATATTCCTATGTGCTGCATATATTCCCCCTTCAGAATCTCCTTACTACAAGGAAGAAAGCTTCTCCATCCTAGAAGAGGAGATCAGTAACTATCAGACTCAGGGAAACGTAATGATCTGTGGGGACCTTAATGCTAGAACTGGAGAAGATCAAGACACCTTAGACACACAGGGAGATCAACACATTAATTCAAACATCAGCATTCCCCTCCCCTCATATCCTACCAGAAAGAACTTTGATAAAATAAAAAACAGGACTGGCAAAGAACTACTACAACTTTGTCGAACACTGGGTCTGTACATAGTTAATGGAAGACTCCGCGGAGACTCTTTTGGGCGCTATACGTACAGCTCACCTCTTGGTAGTAGTACTGTAGATTACATTATCACAGACCTTGATCCAATGTCTCTCAGCGCATTCACAGTCAGCCCACTCACACCAGTATCAGACCACAGCAAAATTACTATATATCTAAAAAGGGCAGAAACAAACCATAATGCAGAAAAGCCCTTTAAACTACACAAGACTAATCAGCCTTATAGATGGAATAATAATAGTCTAGAAAACTACCAAATGGCATTTGATAATGAACAAATTCAATCCCTATTGGACATTTTCTTGATCAACAAATATCCCCACGACAAAAATGGAGTAAATTTGGCTGTACAAAACATCAATGAAATATTTGACAAATTGGCATCCCTATCTGACTTAAAAAAGATCCCCAAATACAGTAAAACAAATAGAAATAATAACAAATGGTTTGACCATGATTGCAAATCCATTAGGAAAAAACTAAGAATTCTATCCAACCAAAAACATAGAAAACCAGACGATCAATGTCTGCGGCAACAATACTGGGAAACCCTTAAAGAATACAAACAGACTCTAAGAACAAAACAAGCGCAACACATTAAAAAACAACTCACTGAAATGGAAGAATCCATTGATTCAAACATCTTCTGGCAAAATTGGAATTCCCTGAACAAACCACATCGAGAAGAATTGGCTATTCAAAACGGTGACATATGGAGAAACCACTTTGAAGAACTATATAAAAACATAACAACGAATTCGAAACAAAAAGAAAACTATGAAAAACTCAAAATACTTGAATCCACCATTAAAAATAACCAGAATCCTCTAGATTTCCCAATAACAGAAAATGAAATATTAGAAAAAATAAAGACCCTTAAACACAAAAAAGCATGTGGTACAGATGGCATATTAAATGAAATGATTAAATACGCAAGTCATACATTTACCACAGCCATACTCAAACTTTTTAATGAAGTCCTGAGTGTAGGCTATTTTCCAGACATCTGGAATCAAGGACTTATTACACCAATTTATAAAAATGGAGACAAATATGATCCCAACAATTATCGTGGCATTTGTGTCAACAGCAACTTGGGCAAACTTTTCTGTGCCATCATAAACAGCAGATTACTGAACTATCTTAACGAACACAATGTCCTGAACAAAAGCCAAATTGGATTCCTACCAAACAATCGAACATCAGACCACATTTACACCCTTCACACCCTCATTGACAAACATGTGAATCAAAATAAAACAAAAATTTTCTCCTGTTTTGTAGATTTCCAAAAGGCATTTGACTCAATTTGGCATGAAGGAATACTACTAAAATTAATTGAAAGTGGTGTCGGTGGACTAACATATGATATAATTAAATCAATGTATAAAAATAACAAGTGCGCAGTCAAAATCGGAGAAAAACAAACAGACTACTTTACCCAGAGACGTGGAGTTAAACAAGGAAACAACCTAAGCTCAAGCCTGTTTAACATCTATATTAATGAACTGACAAAAATGCTTGAACAATCAACAGCCCCTGGACTGACCCTTAAAGATATAAAAATTAAATGTCTCCTATATGCAGATGATCTGGTACTACTATCACCAACAAAAGAAGGCCTACAACAACATCTAGATGTCCTACATCAATTCTGCCAGAACTGGGCGCTGACAGTAAACCTAGAAAAAACCAAAATTATGATATTCCAAAAAAGATCCAGATGCCAAGAAAACAAATACACCTTCCTATTAGGCTCCACACACCTAGAACACACCTACAACTACACATATTTAGGACTAAAAATAAGCTCCACAGGAAATTTCAACTTGGCTGTGAATGAACTGAGAGACAAGGCAAGAAGAGCTTTTTATGCCATTAAAAGAAACATCAAATTAGACATACCAATTAGGATCTGGCTCAAAATATTCAAATCAATAATTGAACCAATTGCATTATATGGCAGTGAAGTGTGGGGCCCACTTACCAAACAAGAATTTGAAAAATGGGACAAACATCCAATTGAAACCCTGCATGCGGAACTTTGTAAGAATATCCTCAGAGTCCAGAGAAAAACTACAAACAACGCATGCAGGGCAGAATTAGGCCAATTTCCCCTTTTAATTAATATCCAAAAACGAGCCACCACATTCTATAACCATTTAAAAATAAGCGACCCCAACTCTTACCACCACAAAGCCCTCCAATACCAAGAGGTGACCATAGAAAAGAGTCCCCTTAGTCAGCTGATCCTGAGACTAAACTCACAAACCAACAGTAACCCAACAAAGCCTCAGGACAGCACTCAGAAAATCTGGCCCAACCAAATTATCAAAAAACAAAAAGAAAATTACATGACCTATTGGAAAGACACCACAAAAAATCAAAGTAAACTTCAATGCTATTTGGCACTAAACAGACAGTACACAGTGGCAAACTACCTGACCACTGTGACTGATAGAAAACTGAGGAAAACATTGACTATGTACAGACTCAGTGAGCACAGCCTGGCTATAGAGACCGGTCGTCGCAGACAGATCTGGCAACCCAGAGATGCCAGGTTGTGTTTACTCTGCCCACAAAACGCAGTTGAAACGGAAACACACTTTCTCCTAAAATGTGATAATTATGCAGACATACGGGCAACTTTCTTTCCCCAAATTCAAAAGAGAAATAAAGAATTTGAAACAGGAACAGATAATGAAAAATTACAATGCCTATTGGGTGAAAAGGTCCATTGTGCCATTTATGGTGCAAAATATGTTGCATTATGCCACACCCGTAGGGACAACCAGTTGACCCAACTGCAACCAAAAATACCATAAGGACAACCAGTTGACCCAACTACAACCAATAACCTCCCAACAAACTTACACACACACAAAACACACACATACAATTATTTTGAATATGTTTGGTTGTGTATGTGATAATTAATATGTATTGAATCTATATTTTTGTTGTTGTTAATAATAATATGAACGTTCTTTTTATTGTTACATTGTAAAGTGCTTTGGCAATATTGTTAAGTTGTAACTTTCATGCCAATAAAGCCGAATTTGAATTTGAATTTGAGAGAAAGAGAGAGAGAAAAAGAGAGAGAGAGAAAAAGAGAGAGAAAAAGAGAGAGAGAGAGAAAAAGAGAGAGAGAGAGAGAGAAAAAGAGAGAGAGAGAGAAAAAGAGACAAAAGAGAGAGAGAGAAAAAGAGAGAGAGAGAGAGAAAAGAGCGCGAGAGAGAGAAAAGAGCGCGAGAGAGAAAAGAGCGAGAGAGAAAAAAGAGCGAGAGAGAAAAAAGAGCGAGAGAGAAAGAAAGAGAGGAGAGAAAAAAGAGAGAAAAGAGAAAAAGAGAAAAAGAGAAAGAGAGACTTAACATCTCTTTTATTACACTCTAATCCATCAAAAATACATTATCCTTATACACTTTACTTCATCAATTCATCCTCATAAAATATCTTTAAAATTTGCCTGTAAAACATCTTTTACAACAGTACATTAAATCCTCGCTCTTCAATGGGTTGACATACAATATTTCCAACACCACAAAAATAGAACAAAGATTCAGTATCCTTCACCAATTCATAATACTTATACTCCATAACAAGCCTACTTTATAACAGAGCTCTGAACATGTTCAACGGATCAGCATCACTATTAAACTGCATTTTTCTCTTTCTTGTCAACCAAATTGCCATTTTTGCCATACCAAACATTTATCAAAACAATTTTGCTTTTATTCAAGGTGCTATATTTTGGTCCAAAAATAAAAAAAAACTATTTTTAATAGTTATGGCTCAAGTCATTTAACACACCAATAATTTCTAATAGCCTTGAACACCCAATAAATATATGAAAAACTGTTTCTGGTAGACCACAAAACAGACACTCTTCTCCTTGCAAAGGATTTAAGTGAACTTTATGACAGTTTGTTGCTATACTCCAATGAGAGATCCTTCATTGCAAATCTCCACTTCTTTCCTCAATTGGTTTCTTATACAATGTCCTCCAACATCCTTTTGGAGAGGCCCCTGATTCAACAAAATTTGTCCATTTGGTCTCTGGGAGATCTTGCAGTGCTCTTTTATTAAAATATTTTACACAAACAAGATAAAGTGTCTTCTTAGATATAGTGTCAAATAGACCAATCTCAGGTGTTGTAAAAGTAAGAAGTCTCCCCTCCTCCTCATGCCACTCTCCTACATTTACACCTACCCTGATGCTGGGGAAAACAGTTTCAACCATTTCAGCTTGCAATGGCATTACTGTAAAAGACTCCTGTATCTCAGTTAACTTTTCAACATTCCTAACCGAGTAAATACCAATCTTCATGGCCAATTTTTCTGCAGAAATCCATGTGTCCCTTGACCGAAGATGACCGATTTTACATATTCCTGCTTTAACCAAGCTTGCGCAGACACCTTTAGATTTTAACATCACATTAGATAAAAGAGGATTAAAAATCAAAGTTTCTTCAAGAACCCACTCATGATTTTCTTCAGATAGCTCTCTTTTAACAATAAATATTTGCCAAGCATTTAAAACTGATGCATAAAAAAGCAGAGAGTCCATTAACATCCACTTCCTTCAAATTCATTAAGAATAAGTGTCTATCCAAGTTGTGTCCAGTTTTGAGACTGATTATATAGGAGTCTGTGCAATCTGCAGTCTAAAACCAGCTACCTTGGACTTAATGTCTATAAGGCCTTGGCCTCCTTCATTCAACTGCAGATACAGTACTGATTCTCTTAACCAGTGTTGCTCATTAAGGAAATATTTCTGGAATGGACATCTGGTGGGTTTAACACAATTACTTTATGCCATAATAATGAGGATTTATGCCATAATAATGAGGATTTTACCTCAATATGATAATTGAGGTAAAATCCTATTCCATTTTGATAAACTATTACAAATTTTATATTTAACACCTTCCCAGTTTTTTCTTTGATATACTTCTGAACCTAAAAAATGCCTAAACACTTAAATCCATCTTTTTCCCACTTTACATTTCCAGGGATAACAGGTTTTGCATTGACATGTCCACATTTATCTTTTTCATTGCACCAAAATCCTTCCGTTTTACTCCAGTTCAGTCTTGCAGATGATGCTCTCTCATATAAAGAGATACTGTAAGTAACCACATCAATATCTCTTTGATCTTTCACAATTACAGTAATATCATCTGCATAGGCTGTTAACTTAACCGGATTACAGTTACCTTCAACATTTAGACCAGACAGTTCTTTTCTTAAAATACATAGGAGTGGTTCCACTGCTAAAGCGTATAACTGACCAGACAATGGACATCCTTGTCTTATACCCTTAAGCAACCTTATTGGTTTACTTAACCCACCACCTATTTTTAAAATACAAGAGGCATTCATATATAAGAGTTTGATCCAGGAAATAAAACCCTCTCCAAACCCCAAAACACTCATTGTTTCATACAGAAAACTACGATCCACTCTATCGAATGCTTTCTCCTGATCCAAGAACAGAAAGCCAACATTTTCTTCATATCATTTAGAGTAATCTAAAATGTCTCTGATCATAAAGATGTTGTCATATATGGTTCTTTCTGGAATGCAGTAGGATTGATCTTGATGTATTACATCTCCTAATACAGTTTTCAGCCTATTTGCCAACACTTTAGCTATTAGCTTATAGTCAGTTGTTAAAATTGACACCGGCCTCCAGTTTTTTTAGATCACTCAAGTCACCTTTTTTTGGTAAAAGTGTTAATACTGCCCGATGGCAACTTGTGGGAAGGCGCTTTTCTTTAAAACACTCTTGGATCACCTCATAAAAGTCTCTTCCAATGTATTTCCACACAGCTTTAAAAAAGTCCACTGATAGTCCATCAATTCCAGGTGCTCTACCCGGGTTCATCTGTTTAACAACATCAGTTAACTCCTCGAATGATACAGAACTGTCCAGAATCTCACTCTGTGTTTTAGTGAGAGAAGGCAGCTGCTGCAGTGTCTGTGACACGCATTCAGAATCCGTTTCTTCTTTTCTATACAAGTTTGAATAAAAGTCCACAGCAATCTTTCTCATTTCTCTTGCATCAAAAGTCTTTCGTCCATCAGGTTTTGTCAAACAATACATTTCATTTTGTTGTTTTGACACTTTTTCTAAATTAAAAAAAATATGCAGTGGGAGCATCTATCTCATGTACAGACATAAAACGAGATCTTATCAGGGCACCTTTTGCCCGCACTTGCAACAAATCTTCTAGATCACGTTTCTTTTCACCCAATATGCCAGCTGAAGATGAATTCGATTTCTGAATCATACCAGATGTGATGTTTACAATCTCTTGTTCTATTTCAGAAATTTTTTGTTTTATTTTTCTTGTTGAAAAACAAGTATACTGCTGACAAAATATTTGTATTTGTGTCTTTCCTATTTCCCACCATTGTATCAAATTATCAAATTCATTTTTCTTAGAACCCCATTCTTTCCAAAACATTTCAAATTTCTCTATGAACTCTTTTTCTTTCAACAATGCAACATTACATTTCCAATATGGACTTTTAGATTTAGCTTGTGTCAGAATAATATTCACTGTAATAAAATTGTGATCTGATAGACAACATGGAAAAACATCACACCCCATTATTCTATTATTTTCAGCACACTTGACATAAAACCTGTCGAGTCTTGCTACCTTTATCATTCCCTGCGAAACTTTTGTCCATGTATATTGCTTCATCTCTTTATTCCGGTCTCTCCATACATCTACCAAATCATTCTGCACTATAATACTTTTTAAAACAGCTACTGATACAGGATGTGGTTCCTCATTATTCCTATCTAAAAGAAAATTAAGAGTACAATTCCAATCCCCCCCAATGGTTAGCATACCATCTACAGTATAACTTTTTAAAAACTCTCCTAATTTCCTAAACATAATGATTTTATCTGACCCTTTATTTGGAGCATAAATATTTATAAAAACAAATATCTGGTTTTCAATTTTAGCTTTCACCATCAAAATACGTCCTCTCTCTATTTCTATTTCTATTTCTGATAAAATATTAACATTGAGGTGAGTTGAAAATAAAATCGCTACACCTGAACTGACATTTGTGCCATTCATTTTTAATATCACTGAGTTTCTTGTAAAAATGTTACTTCTGAATCTTTAAGCCTAAGAAACTCAGAGAGTAAAACTCTTTTTCCTCCTTCCCTCAGCCCATTCACGATTAATGATCCTAGTCTAAGAATCTACATTGCAGGGGAGGGGGAAAAAAACAACAAATTACAAAAACACAAAACGAAAGTTAGGATAGATCCCATTTTTTCCATTTTGACAGTTTTACGTTATCTTTATGAGTTTTACGTACATTTGTTAGAAACTTTTTCAGCCGAAAACGTTTCTGTTTTGAAATGACCTTATAGCCCACCGTCCTCTGAGCCAACGCCACTGATTTGATAAACTTCTTAACATTGGGGAAAAATTGCCACATCAACCTTTTTCCCTTTAGTCAAATCCAGAAACTCATTTAACTCTTCGACAGAATAAACATCCTCCAAAGACTGACTACAATCAATCTCAGAGAACTCCGAACAATTGTCACAATCGTCCCCTTCTTCTTCACTGCTTTCACTCTCCATAAGCACGCTATTTTGTAACCCGCTAACACTCGCAACCTCATCATCATGAACGCCTTCCTTATTTTCATCAGCAACAACTTCATCCATCACAACAATCGGGCCCACAGCATTATCACCAGCTCGTATGGTTCAAATACAATCACTCACCTCTGACTTTGAACTTGGATCTAGAGCACTCTTCTCCGGTGGAGAACCAGTTTGAGGAATAACGTTGGGTTCTCCTGCCGAATCCGTAGCCTCTGAATCCTTATCGTTAACCCCGTTTATCTTTTGTTTTTTTTCTGGAATTATCACCTCCTTTACACAAATTGGCCGTTTTTCTTTGTCTTGACTTTTGTTTTTTTCGCTTTGAGCTGTTTGCTTATCATTATTTCCCTTGTTCTTTTCATTTTCTGAGTGTTTCTTATGCGGGCACGTGGACTTCTTATGTCCTAAATCTCCGCATTCAAAACAACGCAAACTATCTGTCGTTGCATAAATCATATAGGAGCTGTCCCCTTGCTGAATGCGAAAAGATATATCCAATTCCTTAGATTGCGCATTTAAAAACATGAAAACTTGTCTTCGAAAGGACAACACATGTTTTAATGCTGCGTTTTTACACCCGAACGGCAACATTTTAATGGATCCAGCAAACTTTCCAAAGCGACTCAGTTCTTTTGTAATTTGCTCATTTGTAATAAATGTCGGTGCATTTGAAATGGTAACCCTGGTAGCCGGTGCGCGTAAAGGTATTACTTGCACCAGGGAATCAGCAATAACAATTCCTTTTTCTACAAGGCTGTTTACCAATTTTCCATCTTTCAGAAACACCACCACCGCCTTGTTCATTCTGGACGCCGATACTATATTTTCGTGCACTACAACCTCGCCCATTGCTAAAAGTATGTCTTCTACGGTAATTGCTTGATCCGAGAACACTTGCACCCATTTTTGATAGTTATTTTTGATAGTTATCCCCGGCGCTCCCTCGCCGGAGAGAGACGCCATAGCCTTAGTCAAAATACTTCCTCACACCAGATTTTTCTTAAACTAACCTATATAATAAACCAAAAATTGTGCATAAATAAAACCCAGAAAAAGATTTTAAACTTGAAATCAAATTCAAACGTGCCGCTCTCACACCCCACGCCACACTTCCGCTCCCAGCATGCAACACACACACAGAGAGAAAGAGAGCGAGAGAGCGAGCGATAGAGAGCGAGAGAGCGAGCGGGAGAGCGCGCGCGCGAGAGAGAGAGAGAGAGAGAGAAAAGAGAAGACAAAGAAGAGAGAATTATAAAATACCACAGTTCTGACACAGAAACTCTGCTAAATTTTGCTGGCTAAATCAACAGTTTAATTAACTTTAAACCATACCATCATTGTGTTGAAAACAAACGCACGTATCCCTGGTTTGAGTGGTTACTTAGTACTCACCCCTTTTCTGACGAGGTAGTAGGCCAGGTCAGTAGCCAGCATGTCAGGACTGAGGGCAGCTTCCATCACACTGGGGTTGATCTGACACCGGAAACATTAAAATGGGTCGGAGGAATTGGTTGTGAAAGGAGTTATTTAGAGGGAAGGATGTTGTAGGTTGTAGGGCACTAAGGTGTAAGGGTTTAGGATGTAGTACGTAAGTAGGGCACAAGGGTGTAAAGGTGGACTGTGTTGGGCACTAGGGTGTAGTATGTAGGGTCTATGGGGTCATGTGTGGCATCTATCTCACCTTTAGAGTGGACATGACACCTGTGGTGACCTGCAGCACAGCGTGTACCGTGTCAAAGCAGTCAAACATGGCCTCCTTATCCTCCTAGAGAGAGTTAGAGAGGTAGAGATAATTTTGGGACTCCCAAGTAGCGCAGTGTTCTAAAACACTGCATCTTAGTGCTAGAGGCGTCACTACAGACAACCTGGTTCGAATCCAGACAAGTTTACATACACTTAGGTTGAAGTCATTAAAACTAATTTTTCAACCACTCCACAGATTTCATGTTAACAAACTATAGTTTGGGCAAGTCGGTTAGTACACCTACTTTGTGCATGACACAAGTCATTCTTGTTTAAAGCTGCCTTTAAACAGCTTGGGAAATTGTAGAAAATGATGTCATGGCTTTAGAAGCTTCTGATAGGCTAATCGACATCATTTGAGGTGGACCTGTGAATGTATTTCAAGGCCTACATGAGTCTTTGCTTGACATCATGGGAAAATCTAAAGAAATCAGCCAAGAAATTGTAGACCTACACCAAGTCTGGTTCATCCTTGGGAGCAATTTCCAAACGCCTGAAGGTACCACGTTCATCTTTACAAACAATAGTACGCAAGTATAAACACCATAAGACCACGCAGCCATCATACCTCTCAGGAAGGAGAAGCGTTCTGTCTGCTAGAGATGAAAGTACTTTGGTGCGAAAAGTGCAAATCAATCCCAGAACAACAGCAAAGGACCTTGTGAAGATGCTGGAAGAAACAGGTACAAAAGTATATATATCCACAGTAAAAACGAGTCCTATATCGACATAACCTGAATGGTTGTTCAGCAATAAAAAAGACAGACTACGGCTTGCAACTGCACATGGGGACAAAGATCGTACTTTTTGGAGAAAAGTCCTCTGTTCTGATGAAACAAAAACAGAACTGTTTGGCCATAAGGACCATTGTTATGTTTGGAGGAAAAAGGGGGAGGCTTGCAAGCCGAAGAACACCATCCCAACCGTGAAGCACGGGGGTGGCAGCATCATGTTGTGGGGGTACTTTGCTGCAGGAGGGACTGGTGCACTTCATGACACAAGCAATTCTTTCAGACAGAAAGAACAATTGTTTTCAGACAGATTATTTCACTTAATTCACTATATCACAATTCCAGTGGGTCAGAAGTTTACATACACTAAGTTGGCTGTGCTAACCAACTTGCCAAAACTATAGTTTGTTAACATGAAATCTGTGGAGTGGTTGAAAAATGAGTTTTAATGACTTCAACCTAAGTGCATGTAAACTTCCGACTTCAACTGTGTGTGTGTTGTACCTGAAGATCTTTGTTGTATGTGCTTGGCAGGCCCTTCAGGGTCATCAGAAAGCCTGCACACTGTGACAAACAACAGACAGGGAAGAGGTTTACACACACCGATATAATACCATTCATATCATAAAGGATGCTTGCTTATTATAATATAACTAATGGTGTTATAATGTCTTTCAGTTGGGGTCTTACTCTGCCAAAGACACGGCCTGCTTTACTCCTGATCAACTCCAGACTATCAGCATTCTTCTTCTGAGGCATCAGACTGCTGCCTGTGCTATATACACACAGAGAGAAAGATTGTTAGCATATAACACAAAGGAAAATAGGGAACATTTTGTTTTGAGTTCATAGTCATTATGCACACAAACTCTCACACATACACACCTGTATGCGTCAGAGAGTGTGAGAAAGGAGAACTCCTTAGTGCTGTAGAGCATCAGGTCCTCTGCCATCTTGCTGAGGTGCGTCAGACACAGAGACGCCCAGAACAAGAACTCAGCTGAGAGAGCGATAGAGATGGAGACAGAGAGACCGAGAAAGAGAGACAGAGATAAAGAACGAGCAGGGCAATGAAGTGAGAGTAGCTTAATGACAATAAATCTCAACTTCACATGTACATGTCAACTCAGAATATTAATAAAGCCAGTGTGAATACCATACCAACAAAGTCCCTCTGGCCTGTGGCATCCATGCTGTTGATGCTGATGTCATCAAAGGCCAACTCTACAGGGGCAGAGACAGAAGACACAATCACTTTAAAACATATCTTGGAACATGTTTATGATGAATTTACATAGTGCCTTATAAGCACTTGTTATAAGCATTCATAAAAGTTCATGGCTCCTTATGTATGTTTATAGGTTACGTATGTTTATAGGAGCTGATTCTCTATGCAGGTTGACTCTCACCTTGACGCAGCATTTCCCTGTTGATGTTGAATGGTGTTCCAGCTATTGCTCCACTGGGTAACAAGAGTAGACAAGGTATAACTATAACTCACAAATGACAGATAAGTGTGTGCACTCGTGCGCGTGTACCTGCCCAGGGGGAGCACGTTGACTCGTCTATTGATCTCCTGAAGCTTTTCCACGTCTCTGCTCAGGGCCACCGCGTGACTGGGAACAATCATAGAAATATGTTTAATAGACTGACAACATCACTGACCACCTCAATTCTGTCTTCTGTTGCAAAATTTTAAATTATGTTTTTTTACATTGGATATAAGTAGAGACTCAGAGCTACAAAATGGTATATCATACACTACAGTTGAGGAACAATGGGAAAGTAATTCTGCTTTGAAAGTTGACAAACTTGTACCTCCACTTTTGAAAAAATGGCCCTTCAATGTTTTGGTACACCTACTGGAGAGCTCTTCATTGTCTACACCCATTCAACATCGTTCATACACTCTTAAGCCTTAGCCCCACCTATATCTTTAAGATTCACATGTGCGGCCATGTGCTAAACAGAAGGAGTAAGGTAGTAAACAACCAAGGATTAAGACTAAAAGTGGTGAAAGTAGTAACCTACAATAAAGAAAACTCCAGGTAAAAATACATTTGATCTAGTCCTTGGCCTATAGTTGAAATAGGAAGTTTACATAAACTTAGGTTGAAGTCATTAAAACTCATTTTTCAACCACTCCACAGATTTCATTTTAACAAACTATAGTTTTGGCAAGTTGGTTAGGACATCTACTTTGTGCATGACAAGTCATTCTTCCAACAATTGTTTACAGACAGATTATTTCACTTATAATTCACTATATCCCAATTCCAGTGGGTCAGAAGTGTACATACACTAAGTTGACTGTGCCTTTAAACAGCTTGGAAAATTCCAGAAAATGATTTAGAAGCTTCTGACATCATTTGAGTCAATTGGAGGTGTACCTGTGGATGTATTTCAAGGCCTACCTTCAAACTCAGTGCTTCTTTGATCGACATCACGTGAAGGCATTTCTGGGAAAAATCAGCCAAGACCTCAGAATAGAAATTGTAGACCTCCACAAGTCTGGTTCATCCTTGGGAGCAATTTCCAAATGCCTAAAAAGGTACCACGTTCATCTGTACAAACAATAGTACGCAAGTATAAACACCATAGGACCACGCAGCCGTCATACCGCTCAGGAAGGAGACGCGTTTCCATCTCCTAGAGATGAACGTACTTTGGTGTGAAAAGTGCAAATCAATCCCAGAACAACAGCAAAGGACCTTGTGAAGATGCTGGAGGAAACAGGTACAAAAGTGTATATATCCACAGTTAAACGAGTCCTATATCGACATAACCTGAAAGGCTGCTCAACAAGGAAGAAGCCACTGCTCCAAAACCGCCATAAAAAAGCCAGACTACGGTTTGCAACTGCACATGGGGACAAAGATTATACTTTTTGGAGAAATGTCCTCTGGTCTGACGAAACAAAAATAGAACTGTTTGGCCATAATGACCATCATTATGTTTGGAGGAAAAAGGGGGAGGCTTGCAAGCCAAAGAACACCATCCCAACCGTGAAGCACAGGGGTGGCAGCATCATGTTGTGGGGGTGCTTTGCTGCAGGAGGGTCTGATACACTTCACAAAATAGAGGGCATCATGAGGAAGGAAAATTATGTGGATATATTGAAGCAATATCTCAAGACATCAGTCAGGAAGTTAAAGCTTGGTCGCAAATGGGTCTTCCAAATGGACAATGACCCCAAGCATACTTCCAAAGATGTGGTATTCGAGTGGCCATCAAAAAGCCCTGACCTCAATCCTATAGAAAATTTGTGGGCAGAATTGAAAAAGTGTGTGCGAGCAAGGAGGCCTACAAACCTGACTCAGTTACACCAGTTCTGTCAGGAGGAATGGGCCAAAATTGCTTGTGGAAGGCTACCCAAGTTAAACAATTTAAAGGCAATGCTACCAAATACTAATTGAGTGTACGTTAACTTCTGACCCACTGGGAATGTGATGAAAGAACATTTCACATTCTTAAAATAAAGTGGTGATCCTAACTGACCTAAAACAGGGAATTGTTACTAGGATTAAATGTCAGGAATTGTGAAAAACTGAGTTTAAATGTATTTGGCTAAGGTGTTCCGACTTCAACTGTATATCCTAATCTGACTTTGGGGTAGGTCATGTTGTTCTTCACATTACCGCCTCTGGTAAACAAACACTATATATAACATAAAATCAAAGTATATTTGTCACATGCATATGATACAGAAGGTGTAAAAGGTACAGTGAAATGGTTACTTGCATATTTTGTATAGTAGCAATAGTGTTCAGATAAAAATATTTTATAATTATTAGATGCTGCTTACCCAGAAACACTTCTCTAAATTGATGGGTAATGTGAAAAAAATGCTATAACCACCACCCAGCCACATCTAGCATAGTGGATGGGTCACTATTGTCTAGTACACATGTTCATGAAATACAATAGATGGCCATAATCACCCCCAGACACCTGGTTAACTTGATGGGTCATGTAACCATCTGGCGAAGTGGAGTCTTTGTTTAGACATGTTTAGCTAGCTAGCTAAACAAATAACCATAATCCCAACCCATACTACTAGTAATACAAAGGGATTGTCATGGCAAGCCACCATGCATGAAATGCGGTAGCATGAAGCTGCAGGTAGCTAAAGCTAATCAACTAGGTTCAATGTTAGATAGCTAGCTTACATTAGGCTATAACTAACAATGCAAATAGATTTCTGATGTACGAATAATATTACTACACAAATCATACACGTAACGTTAGCTAGCAAGACATCAAGCTAACGTTCGCTAGCTAGCTAACAGTACGCTTTAACTTGCAATGAAATCGACTTTCTGACAAAATTAGAAATGTATAATATCTTAAAATGCAGCTAGACTCTTACACATGGACGAACGCTTCACGGCAGACTCGAATCCAGACTGTATCACAACCGGCCGTGATTGGGAGTCCCATAGGGCGGCGCACAAATGGCCCAGCATCGTCCGAGTTTGGCCGGTGTAGTCCGTCATGGTAAATAAGAATTTGTTCTTAACTGGCTTGCCTAGTTAAAAAATAAAAAATAAACTGTTTAAGACGTCCTGTGTCGTTTCTGTTGTGTTTGTACAGCTTGTTTGGCCCGCGATGTGTCAAGTCACTCCAGTTCACACTCACTGTGTGCAGAAAGTAGTCCATCACAAAATGTTTCCTCTGATCTATGTCGATAGTGCCTGCTAAATTCAGGGCAGCAATGTTATTGAGCGCAGTAGCAACACTTGCAGTTCTCCAGGGCTAACGTAGCTGCCGCAGCAATAATTATCTACACATAAAGCTCATAGACAGAAGCATGCTACATGCCAGATCAATTCAAACTCATCTCTCGGCATGTCCAGCCCATCCATTATCTCAGCCAATCATGGCTAGTGGGAAGGTTCCTGTCTTTTTACATGGTTAAACCAACTAGGCTCATAGTTCAACAATTGTATTTGTATTTACAGATGGTATACAAGTTTGTTAAGAAAAGGCACATGAAAGTTCACGTGAAGGCATTTCTGCCCAAAAAACTCAATTAGATTATTTATTATAAAATGAACGTTCAAATGCCTTTCCTGTGAAGTAGTGATGTGCGACTAACGCCTAGCTTCCTGAAACGGGTTACATATGCTCTGTAGACTGAAACAACATTCACTTATTATTCCATCAATATTTGTTGCCTCAATCCTGTTTTTAACTGTGACTCAGTAACAAGCAGTGGATCTAGACATAATTTAGGAACATTGCAAAGATATGCAGCGGTGCTGAACAGAAGGAAAGTCTATTGTACCTCAGAATCCAGTGGCTCCATCTGATTGGCTGAGCTCTCTGCATGTGGGTGTACCCAGGAAACAGGACATCAATCTCTCTGGGGATCAAAACATAATAGGTAAACATGATATACTGGGTGTGTGCGTGTGAGCGTGTATACATACAGGTTACTGCCAAAATAAAGGAAACAGTGTCTTAATAGGGCGTTGGGCAACCACGAACCGGCACATCAGCTTCAATGAGCCTTGGCATAGAACTCTATTTGATGGATGTGACACCATTCTTTCACAATAAATTCCATGATTTGGTGTTTTGTTGATAGTGGTAGAAAACACTGTCTCAGGCGCTGCTCCAGAATCTCCCATAAGTGTTCAATTGGGTTGAGATCTGGTGAATGAAAGGACCATGGCATATCATGAAACATCAGCTTCAGCAGTTATCACTGAAGCTCCTGCCAAACAATCACCCCTCTTTCAAAATCACTAACATAACTTCTTGCTATGGTAGCCAAAATAATGGTCAACTGGGCTTAATAGTGTGTTGGTTGACGGTGATGTGTGAGACAAGTCAGTCAGCATCCATATTACTCTAGCCGGCAGCCTTGTGGGGATTCAGTATCCAACCCAGCAAACTAGTTTAGTCCTCAGAGGGACAGGTTTACAATCTATCCTTTATTTCATGGTCCTTGGAGACGGATTTAGCGACCAACAGTTTTTCCATGTTCCTGCAAATCACCGGATTCTGACCTGGCTACAGTGAAGATGTTCCAGTACCCTGATGAAAAACTGTTTCCGAACCCCTGGATGCAGAGGAGTTATTTTGCATTCCTATGCCGAATGGGGCTGCTGTAACCACCCACCCCACACACACGAAGCTGTCGTTTCCCAGAGGAAGATGAGCTGCGAGGCCTTACACCCCTCTCTCATCGTACAGTCGACAGCCCATATACCAGGCATCCTCAGTAGTCATGGAGTGACCACGCCCTCTCCAGTTGGGCGCAGCAGAGGGCCTACGAGGAGCTGCTTTATGAGGGAAGAGTTCAGGCGGGTGTACTATAGCCCTTCCCGGCCTGAGCCACCACTGCGGGAGCACAGACATTGCCACTACTCTCCTGACCACCAGCACTCTAGGCCCTCCAGGCCAGAGCCATCGTCACCACAGGAGCGCCACCACCGCCAATACTCCCCGATTCAGCCCGGCTACTCCCCTGAGAGACACTACTCCAAGCCCTCCAGGCCTAAGCGTTCATCACCTTCACGGGACCGTTGGGACTTCCACTACATCCCGAGCTGTTCTCCTGACCAACGTCCATCTAGGCCTCCCCCGGCCTGAGACACTGGAGCACCGGTTCCCTTCCGCTCCCCAGAGATGCCTATCTCCCCAGCAGATAGACACAGCTCCAGAGTGCACAGTCCACCACACCAAGGTCTTCACCCCTTTCAGCCTGAGCCTCGAACAGCCGTAATGAAGGAGACTCCCGCTCCAGTCGTGGAGCCACAACCGCTGCCACGGGGCTTGTTCTGTCTGCCATTGACTGTCTGCTACCCTGGAAACTTCAGCCACAAAAACTCCACTCACTCTCCCTCAGGAGATCTCCCTGCTCCTGGCCCAGAGCCCAAGCCAGCAGTGGATTATTCACCCGCTCCTAGGATGAAGCCTAAATCAAAAGCCTAAATTGGCTGCCCAGTTTGGAGGTCTGCTGTGTCCTGCCCTGCTTGGATTACAGCCCCCCTGCCTTCGTTGGTATGCAGTTGCCTATCCCTGCAGGTTTAGAGCCCCCTGCCATGCTAGGCCTTAAGTTAGCTGCCCCATCTGCAGTCTTCTGCCCTGCTTTGATTGCAGCCCCTTACCTTATTGGGTATGCAGTGTCCTAGCCTGCCAGGCTTCGAGCCCCCTGCCAGGCTCTAAAAGAGGTGCCCTGTCTGTAGGTCTGCAGTCCCTGTCCTGCTCAGATCGCAGCCCCATGCCTTAGTTGGTAGGCAGTTGCCTAGCCCGTCAGGTTTAGGGCCTCCTGCTCTACTAGGCCCAGAGTTCGCTGTACTAGGCTTTCTGTCTCCAGACCTAGTCAGCCTGCAATTACCTAGCTCGCCCTGTTTACAGACTCCAGCCCTGTAGGCCCAAAGTTCGATGCACTAGGCTTCCTGTCAGCTCCCTAGCCAGCCAGGCTTTCAGCTTCCTGCCCTGGTATGTGCTAGTTCCTCAGCCCTCAGTCCCTAGCCTAGGTGGGGCATCAAGCTCCTGCCCGGCTAGGCTCAGATTTACCAGTTCCTCTAGTAGGCCCAGAGCTCTACTGCGCTCCTAGCTCTCAGTCATTCTCCCTATCTGGCCTAGAGTCAGTTTCCCTGGCAGGTCCAGAGTCTTTCTCCATGTCAGGTTTAGAGTCTATTTTCGTTGTCCTCAGCCCTAGGTCAGCCCTGAGTCCACTGCTCCCACACGCTTTAGATTCTGTGCCCTACTAGGTCCGCAGCCCCAGTCAGCAAGCAGTCACCCTCCCTAGTGTTACACGCCAACCATCCGGCACAAGTTCCAGGTCATGGGTCTCTGTCCCACCAGGCTCTGAGTTAGCCATTCCTCCTGGTCTGCGGTCCCTGCCCCTAGCCAGTTTGCAGACCCTGCTCAGCTTGGTTCTTAGTCTTCAGCCTTAGTAGTAAGCTTTAGTCTCTTGCCCTGTCAGGCCCAGAGTTCCCTGCCCAGCTAGGCCCTCAGCCCCCTGACCAGGGGGGCCGATCGTTCTCTGACCCGGGGGGCCTGCTGTCTCCAGTTCTGGGAGGTTGCCTGCCTCCTGTATTGAAAGACCCTCCGGCCCTCAGGAAACCACTGGACATCGTCTCTCGGGCCCAGCTGGCCCCTTCCGTCGGATCCCTGAAGAGCCTCACCCAGTGGTCCCCACCTGCTCCACTATGGGAGCCAATGCCTTCAGCAGTAGTGAGAGATTCACCAACCCGAGCAGCAGCCAGTCAGCTGCCAAAAACAGTTGTGGCCGGCGGGCCGTGGTAAGCCTCCGGCACCATACTCAGCTCCCAAGGATGGACCACAGCGACCCGGCACCAGCTGAGCTAGAGGACCCCCTGCCACCCCTGTGGCATTCCATTGGGTGGCCAAGGACTGTCTCTACACTTGTGTAAATCCCGAGGGGTGGCTGTAAAAAAAGGACAACCTGCTCCCCTCCTCGCTACCTAACTTTTCCCCCACAGTCACGTTAGGGTGATATCTCACCATCTCAGCTGTCCATCACAGCCCTTTGACTTCAGTCAATCAGCTTGCCCTAATTCACATCTGGACACCTCCCACCCCAGGTCTGAGCATTTTTAGTAATCGAAAGAAGACGCACATTTTGTATGGAGACTAAGTTGACTGTGTTTACTAGAAAGATTGTGCGTGCATCTAAGAAAAACCACAAGTTGATTGCTAAATAACTGAAGAGTGTCTGTTAATACTATGTGTGTTAGTGATGAAGATAAATGCAAGTCCTGGACTAAGAAGCATCCGTACTGTTCTTGCACGGACAGCCTGTAGCAAGTCACAATATCAATAAATCAGTATTATGTACAAAACGGGTTAGGGTTCAGAAGACAAACACTCAGACGAGATCCAGCTAGCTGTTTTTTCACTAAGCATGATGGGATGTTAATTCCACACCTGTGTGGAAGCACCCGCTTTCAAAATACATTGTATCCCTCATTTACTGAAGTGTTTCCTTTATTTTGTCAGTTACCTGTACATAAAACTTACACTGCTGCTCTCTCCACCATGGTTGTGATGAGTTGTAGAGCGTTTCCCTTAAGAATGGAGTTAGCATCCCTCAGCCACAACCTCATGTCTGTTACCACCTGATCAACCAATAGAAAACACAGAACCATGTCTAAGACCCAATAATCAACCAATAAAACACAGAACCATATAATAAAAAACAATGCTCAACCAAAAGAAACACAAGAATGGCTTTACTCAGCATTACATCAGCCGGATTGAACAATCTCGAACTCCACTAGTTACTTCTCTTTCAAAAAACAGACAAAGACCGTGTGTTCAGCAGATCATCACGCCTACCTGGTCGTTTCTGCTCCTACCCGTGTGTAACTTCCCAGCAGGCTCACCTATCAGCTCCTGATAAAACACAGAGATACATATATAATACAAATATATACAATGCACTCAAAGTATTAAGACCTCTTCCTTTTTCCACATTTTGTTATGTTACAGCTTTATTCTAAAATGGATTAAATGTTTTTTTTCCCCCTCAATCTACACACAATACCCCATAATGACAAAGCGAAAACAGCTTTTTAGAAATGTAATCTAATTTATTGAATATAAAAAAATGTGACTCCAAATTGAGCTCAGGTAAATCCATTGATCATCCTTGAGTCCACCTGTGGTAAAATCAATTGATTGGACATGATTTGGAAAGGCACACACATGTCTATATATGGTCCCACAGTTGACAGTGCATGTCACAGCAAAAACCCAAGCCATGAGGTCAAAGGAATTGTCCATAGAGCTCCGAGACAGGATTGTGTCGAGGCACAGATCTGGGGAAGTGTACCAAAAAATCTGCAGCATTGAAGGTCCAAGAACACAGTGACCTCCATCATTCATAAATGGAAGAAGTTTGGAACTCTTCCTAGAGCTGGCCGCCCGGCCAAACTGACCAATCGGGGGAGAAGGGCCTTGGTCATAAAAAAAAAACAAGAACCCGATGATCACTCTGGGAGAACCTTCCAGGGTACAGAGAGATCCTTGATGAAAACCTGCTCCAAAGCACTCAGGACCTCAGACTGGGGCGAAGGTTCACCTTCCAACAGGACAACGACCCTAAGCAAACAGCAAAGACAACGCAGGAGTGGCTTTGGGACAAGTCTCTGAATGTCCTTGAGTGGCCCAGCCAGAGCCCGGGCTTGAACCCGATCTAAAAGAATAGGAGAAACTCCCCAAATACAGGTGTGCCAAGCTTGTAGCGTCATATCTAAGAAGACTTGAGGCTGTAATCGCTGCCAAAGGTGCTTCAAGAAAGCACTGAGTAAAGGGTCTGAAAACATATGTACATTTCTTTTATTTTTATTTTATATACACACACAAACATAAAAATGTGCAAACATTTCTAAAAAACAGTTTTTGCTTTGTCATTACAGGGCATTGCGTGTAGATTGATGAGGGAAAAAAATGATTTAATCCATTTTAGAATAAGGCTGTAATGTAACAAAATGTGGAAAAAGTCAAGGGGTCTGAATACTTTCCGAATGCACTGTATGCATGGCATTTCTGACTATCCGGAATTTGTCCCATTGTTACAATCTTCAGCCAGCACTCTGGATTGCTGATTCAAGGTTTGAGGCAGCCACACTTCACCTTTAGTCTGCGCTCATTGGCTGTGTGGATGTCCTCATCTCCAGGCTTGACCTCAAAAACACCTTTGGACCATTCATCATGGATCTGAAACACACACATCCTTAAGTGAAGTTTGGTTCACCTTTTGACCCAGAGTGTGAGCTGGGTTTGAGTTACGCATGGATCCTTGGGCTTGCACAATTTGTGGGCAATATATTTGTGAACTCATGGGGGTATCCATGTTACTATATTGAACACTTATGCGAGTGCCTAGCAAGTAGCATCCCAGGCACCCCTGTTGTTCGATTATAATGAGAGTGAATGATATCAACAAAAGGGTTGTTTGGCATCTAAACCGTCACGACTCAATTATGCCGTACTGGATGGCTGCTGTTTTGCAAGCTCTGACCCAACTTTGCTATTTTGTGGTTATTTTGTCTTTTTAATTTGGTATATTAACCCCAAAGTAGAGCACCTTGTGCGTTTCAGGTAAAATAACAACCCAATGTTTATATACCAGGACAAATTAGCTAGCAACAGCAAGCTAGCTAGCTAGCTAAAATTGCCATACATGTTTAATGCTTTTAGACCTGTCCCCAAATTAATATAATTGGTTCAGAGTTTGTTTTGATATTTCAACCTGCGCGTCGGTGATTGCGTTGGGTGTGGGGGGGGTAAAATCAACTTGCGCACGCATGGTTTGGGCATGGTGTAAGACACGTGATACCCAACATCCAGCAACACGTCTCCAACGCCACTAGGGGCGATAAAGTCCTAGACCACTTCTATTCTAACCACAAACAAGCATACAAGGCTCTCCCTTATCCACCATTCGGCAAATCAGATCATGACTCCATACTCTTGCATCCTGTTTACAAGCAGAAGCTGAAACGGAAAGTTCCCCGCGATTCAGTCCGTTGAGAAATCGTCACCAGAATCAGAGGTTATGCTACAGGACTGCTTTGCTAGCGTTGATTGGAATATGTTTCAAGACTCTGCCAATAACCACCTCCGTTACGGGCTTAATTAGAAAATGCATCGGCAACGTTGTACCCAAGATGAGGGTTTGCTAATTCCCAATCAAAAGCCCTGGATTAACACAGAGGTTGGCGCAAAACTAAAGAACAGGGCTACCGCACACAGCTATCGTAGACAACCCTGATTGCTGTTCATTGACTACAGCTCAGCATTCAACACCATTGTCCCCTCCAAGCTCGTCACCAAGCCTAGGACTCTGGAGCCGTGTTTGAATACTCATACTAACCGCAATAACCATACTATTTGTGACATAAATTGAGTAAGTAGTAAGCTTATTGGTCATAGTTAGAATGCCAAAAGTTCCCGGATGTCGAACTAAATTTGCCACAACACAAAGTATACAATCAGTGGACACTATTTACGTGCTTACTATATGCAGCCAAAGTCCGAAAAGAGTGGATACAAAATCAATGCTTTAACTAACTCTTAAGAAAATGTTGAGCAATGTAACAAAGACTTCAAATAAATTACATTATTACACGTTATGTTGGCAGAAAATGTGTTAGCTACGCTATCCTTACGAACCGCATAGCATTACAGCAGTATGTACAGGTATGTTAGCTAGTTACCTAAGATTAGTTGGCTACTAATACATAGAACTTGCCAGAGTATTTTAACTATAATCTAATTAACTACCCAACGTTTATTGACTTGAATATTCACGTCATTCTTAGCTAAGTGTTATAGTCGTTGTGCGTTCTCAATGGATATTGTTCATTCTGGCTATCTACTCCGATTTCAGAGCACTATCGTCTGAGTGTGTCAGAGCGCAGCATTAGCAAGAGGTTGCAACAGCATTAACTTCCGGTAGACAGGCGAAGCGCTAGTACTCAACTGAAAGGACACAGTTTCTTTACAGTATGCTAAAATGAACTAATAGTATATACTCATTAAGTATGTTAGTATGGGTATTCAAAAAAAACTTGGGTCTGAACACCTCCCTTGCAACTGGATCCTGGACTTCCTGAAGGGCCGACCCCAGGTGGTGAGGGTAGGCAACATTACCTCCGCCACACTGAACCTTAACACAGGGGCCCCACAGGGATGTATGCTTAGTCCCCTCCTGTACTCCCTGTTCACCCAAGACTATGTGGCCACGCACGACTACAACACCATTATCAAGTTCGCTGACGACACAATGGTGGTAGGCATGATCACCGACGACAATGAAAAGGCCTACAGGGAGGAGGATAGTGACCTGGCATTGTGGGGCCGGAGGAACAACCTCTCCCTCAACATCAGCAAGACGTAGATAGCTTCAAGTTTCTCAGTGTCCAAATCACTAAAGACTTAAAATGGTCCAAACACACACACACACAGTTGTGAAGAAGGTGCAACAGTGCCTCTTCCCCCTCAAGAGGTTGAAAAAGTTTGGCACGGGCCCTCAAATTCTCAAAAGGTTCAACAGCTGTATCATTGAGAGCATATTGACTGGCTGAATCACTGCTTGGTATGGCAATAGCACCGCCCTTGATCGCATTGGTGCTACAGAGGGTTGTGCGGACAGCCCAGTACATCACTGGGGCAGAGCTCCCTGCCATCCAGGACGTCTATATCAGGCGATGTGAAAAGAAGTCCAGGTAAATCATGAAGACTACAACCACCCAAGACATAGACAATTATTTCTGCTGCCGCACGGGAAGAGGCACAGGTGCATCAAGTATGATACCAACAGGCTCTTGAACAGCTTCTATCCCCAAGCTATACGATTGATAAATGGCTAAGCAAAATAGCTATATGGACTATCGGAGTTAACCTTGTATATAGATATTGACCTCTATGCACACTCACAGGGCCCCTACAAACTCCAACACGCACACAAACACTCACTCCATCATTTGCTCACTCACACATAATAAGCATATACAGTGGGGAGAACAAGTATTTGATCTGTAATCAATTAATTAGTCTGTAATTTTTATCATAGGTAGCACTCTTCAACTGTGAGTGGCAGAATCTAAAACAAAAATCCAGAAAATCACATTGTATGATTTTTAAGTAATAAATTTGCATTTTATTGCATGACATAAGTATTTGATACATCAGAAAACCAGAACTTAATATTTGGTACAGAAACCTTTGTTTGCAATTACAGAGATCATACGTTTCCTGTAGTTCTTGACCAGGTTTGCACACACTGCAGCAGGGATTTTGGCCCACTCCTCCATACAGACCTTCTCCAGATCCTTCAGGTTTCGGGGCTGTCACTGGGAATACGGACTTTCAGCTCCCTCCAAAGATTTTCTATTGGGTTCAGGTCTGGAGACTGGCACTCCAGGACCTTGAGATGCTTCTTACGGAGCCACTCCTTAGTTGCCCTGGCTGTGTGTTTCGGGTCGTTGTCATGCTGGAAGACCCAGCCACGACCCATCTTCAATGATCTTACTGAGGGAAGGAGGTTGTTGGCCAAGATCTCGCGATACATGGCCCCATCCATCCTTCCCTCAATACGGTGCAGTCGTCCTGTCCGCTTTGCAGAAAAGCATCCCCAAAGAATGATGTTTCCACCTCCATGCTTCACGGTTGGGATGGTGTTCTTGGGGTTGTACTCATCCTTCTTCTTCCTCCAAACACGGCGAGTGGAGTTTAGACCAAAAAGCTCTATTTTTGTCTCATCAGACCACATGACCTTCTCCCATTCCTCCTCTGGATCATCCAGATGGTCATCGACAAACTTCAGACAGGCCTGGAAATGCACTGGCTTGAGCAGGGGGACCTTGCGTGCGCTGCAGGATTTTAATCCATGACGGCGTAGTGTGTTACTAATGGTTTTCTTTGAGACTGTGGTCCCAGCTCTCTTCAGGTCATTGACCAGGTCCTGCCGTGTAGTTCTGGGCTGATCCCTCACCTTCCTCATGATCATTGATGCCCCACGAGGTGAGATCTTGCATGGTGCCCCAGACCGAGGGAGATTGACCGTCATCTTGAACTTCTTCCATTTTCTAATAATTGCGCCAACAGTTGTTGCCTTCTCACCAAGTGGCTTGCACATTGTCCTGTAGCCCATCCCAGCCTTGTGCAGGTCTACAATTGTATTCCTGATGTCCTTACACAGCTCTCTGGTCTTGGCCATTGTGGAGAGGTTGGAGTCTGTTTGATTGAGTGTGTGGACAGGTAACGAGTGTCTTTTATACAGGTAACGAGTTCAAACAGGTGCAGTTAATACAGGTAATGAGTGGAGAACAGGAGGGCTTCTTAAAGAAAAACTAACAGGTCTGTGAGAGCCGGAATTCTTACTGGTTGGTAGGTGATCAAATACTTATGTCATGCAATAAAATGCAAATGAATTATTTAAAAAAATCATACAATGTGATTTTCTGGATTTTTGTTAGATTCCATCTCTCACAGTTGAAGTATACCTATGATAAAAATTACAGACCTCTACATGCTTTGTAAGTAGGAAAACCTGCAAAATCGGCAGTGCATCAAATACTTGTTCTCCCAACTGTACATTTATACTGACTACACACATGCACACCGACTCACATACAAGCTGTTGCTACTCTGTTTATCTTATATCCTGTTGCCTAGTCCCCTTACCCCGATACATATCTACCTCCAACAATCCAGGAGCCCTGCACATGTAAACATGGTATTGGAACTGACTTTTTAAATTACAGTTGATGTCGGAAGTTTACATACACTTAGGTTGAAGTCATTAAAACTCATTTTTCAACCAATCCACAGATTTCATGTTAACAAACTATAGTTTTGGCAAGTCGGTAAAGATGTCTACTTTGTGCATGACACAAGTAATTCATCCAACAATTGTTTAGAGAGATTATTTCACTTATAATTCACTATATCACAATTCCAGTGGGTCAGAAGTTTACATGCACTTGACTGAGCCTTTAAACAGCTTGGAAAATTCCAGAAAATGATGTCATGGCTTTAGAAGCTTCTGATAGTGAAATTTGAATCAATTGGAGGTGTACCTGTGGATGTATTTCAAGGCCTGCCTTCAAACTCAGTGCCTCTTTGCTCGACATCATGGGAAAATTGTAGACCTCCACAAGTCTGGTTCATCCTTGGGAGCAATTTCCAAACGCCTGAAGGTACCACGTTCATCTGTACAAACAATAGTACGCAAGTATAAACACCATAAGACCATGCAGCCGTCATACCGCTCAGGAAGGAGAAGCGTTCTGTCTCCTAGAGATGAACGTACTTTGGTGCGAAGTCAATCCCAGAACAACAGCAAAGGACCTTGTGAAGATGTTGGAAGAAACAGGTACAAAAGTATCTATATCCACAGTAAAACGAGTCCTATATCAACATAACCTGAAAGGCCGCTCAGCAAGGAAGAAGCCACTGCTCCAAAACCGCCATAAAAAAGCCAGACTATAGTTTGCAACAGCACATGGGGACAAAGATCGTACTTTTTTTAGAAATGTCCTCTGGTCTGATGAAACAAAAATAGAACTGTTTGGCCATAATGACCATTGTTATGTTCGGAGGAAAAAGGGTGAGGCTTGCAAGCCGAAGAACACCATCCCAACCGTGAAGCACAGGGGTGGAAGCATCCTGTTGTGGGGGTGCTTTGCTGCAAGAGGTACTGGTGCACTTCACAAAATAGATGGCATCATGAGGAAGGAAAATTATGTGGATATATTGAAGGAACATCTTAAGACATCAGTCAGGAAGTTAAAGCTTGGTCGCAAATGGGTCTTCCAAATGGACAATGACCCCAAGCAGACTTCCAAAGTTGTGGCAAAATGGCTTAAGGACAACAAAGTCAACGTATTGGAGTGGCCATCACAAAGCCCTGACCTCAATCCTATAGAAAATTTGTGGGCAGAACTGAAAAAGCGTGTACGAGCAAGGACGCCTACAAACCTGACTGTTACACCAGTTCTGTCAGGAGGAATGTGCCAAAATTCACCCAACTTATTGTGGGAAGCTTGTGGAAGGCTACCCGAAACGTTTGACCCAAGTTAAACAATTTAAAAGCAATGCTACCAAATACTAATTGAGTGTATGTAAACTTCTGACTCACTGGGAATATTATGAAATAAATAAAAGCTTAAATAAATCACTCTCCACTATTATTCTGACATTTCACAATCTTAAAATAAAGTGGTGATCCTAACTGACCTAAGACAGGACATTTTTACTAGGATTAAATGTCAGGAATTGTGAAAAACTGAGTTTAAATGTATTTGGCTAAGGTGTATGTAAACCTCCGACTTCAACTGTATGTCCTGTATATAGTAGGCTTACTTACTTAATTGTGTATTTCATATTTGTATTTCTTGTGGGGGTTTTTCTAGTAATACATTGTTATTTATTATTGCATTGTTGGGTTTTGAGTTTGCAAGAAATGCATTTCACTGTACTTGTGTATGTGACATTAAAACTTAAAACTTGACATGCACGTGTGAATGCAGAGAAGAATTCTGCACTAAGGCAGATTTTCAGCTGTCACCTATTAACTCAAAAAAGCCACATGGTGGACTATGATACATTCACGCCCATTTTTTGTTGAGTTCGATATTATGATCAAAACACAACTGTCCCCGTAGCCAAAAAAAAAGGCCATTCAAATGTAAAATGCAGGGGGTTAATGTGCTGATCAATTTTAAAGTTGTTGATTTGGTGTGGCCAGTACAATCTAGTAGTCTTCCACGTTGTCTACCTCCTTGCCTTTGTGCTGTTGTCTGTGCCCAATAATGTTTGTACCAGATGTTGTGCTGCTACCATGTTGTGCTGCTGCCATGTTGTGTTGTGTTGCTACCATGTTGTTGTCATGCTATGTTGTTGTCATGCTGTGTTGCTGCCATGCTAGGTTCTCGTCTTAGGTCGATTCAGTGTTGTGGTGTCCTGATGTATGTTTTTGTACATCTCCACAGGAGGCCTTTTGGTAGGCCATCATTGTAAATCAGAATTTGTTCTTAACTGACTTGCCTAGTTAAATAAAGGTGAAATAAATCAAATATATATAGAGGTGCGTGTGCGTTCACCTGGTCCATCCCATGTAGGATCTTGTCCATCTCCTCTGTAGTGACCAGCTTGGCCTTCTCCAGGGCTTTGGCATATGCCTTGCTGCCACGGATGTCTGCGTCCCACATCCGCTTGTCGTAGGCTATGGACGAGTTGAATTTCTCCATGATCGGGTCGATGTCACCCACGAACCGACCTCCCCACAGTTTACTCCCCTGATAGAGGCAGACAGAAAAACCGACAGGCACGGGCAGGCAGACAGAAACACAGACAAACAGAAAATGACAGGACGAACAGATATACAAATACACCGACAGACAGAAAAACACAGACAAGACAACATAGGCATTTTTTTCTCCAAATTTACACAAAGCAACTAGTTAGCAAACAACATTAAAACCTGTCAGCGTTACTTTTCGTTGAAGAAGAACCACTAGATCTAACAAGTTAGAATTAATTTCACCTAGAGAAGACCCATGTTGTCCAAGCTTCTGGACAGCTGATTTGACTTCACAGCGTAATGAAAACAACCACTAGACATACACAAAGCCACAAGTGGACGAGCTTAGCTAAATCAACAGTTTTAATAAAGAGATACATTGAAAAGTTATCTTACATCTGCACTCGCCATTCTCTTCTCTCAAAGATGCCGTAGCTGGCTAACTGTTCACTACCTAGGATCAGCAAAACGTCTATCACAAATGGTGTGATAAGAGTCAAATCGACTAGTAACAAACAAGCACAGCTGGAGGCAGTCACAAATACTAGTATTCTGCCAGCAGCACAAATAATTACGTCAATTTGTATGGTAATATTGAAACCTTCAAGATAAAAGCACGCATTTCAAAACATTGCAATGTGGAGAACTAATTCGAATGATATTTAATCAATGGCCACTTTTATCGTGCAAGAAAATGCATTAAGTAATTTGTGATAACAAATAAAAAATATGTTTAAAAAAAAAAAGAAATTCAGACCAATAATGGAGAACAAAATACAATGTTGTCACTATGTTGAGAATATTGGGTTGTAGAGAAAAAAACGTTTCTACCTGTCTCAAGTGGGGTGGAGAATACTCATTAGGGTCTTTACTAACCAAATATGTATGGTTTTGAAGGGGGACTGTGTCACACATACTCAGGAGCACTTTGCAACTAGGAAAGTGTTCTTAATGTTTTGTGCGCTCAGTGTATATTTGTATTTTATTATTAAGTGTATTGCTTAAATATAGCCTGCACATTAGCTTTCTGCATACTAGTATTTGTGTAGAATTATGTAAACTTTCAATAATAATAATAATAAAAATACGTCAAATTATCCATACATTTTTTCAGAGGTGGGTGCAATGCTGTGAAAAACAGTTATATTGCACTAGAGTCCTAAAACAAAACCAGAGTTTAGCATGTATTTGAAGGGAACTCTTATTCTGAAGACAGAAATCCACGAACGTGATGCCAGCATAATATCCTGCTGCTAGGATAACGGTAATGTCACGATTTGTATACATTTCAGCGGGGTAGGAACTCATCTTGCCAACAAAATTGTTTCCACACGGATTAAATAGGTAACGGACCAAGCAAGAGTTTCTGGCAAAATGGAAGTGTAAGCAATTTCTGACAATTTCTACAACGAATCGTAGCTACTCATTTCATCGACATATATTTATGTTTTTGTTAAAATGGTCTAAATGTTGTGCATACGTTTTTTTTTTATTGTGAAATATCTAGCTAGCTTTTCCTGTAAAGACTCAGCAGTGCACGCAACGCACATTAGGATTATATAACACAGATTATAGTTAGACCTACATCGTAATGTCTGAATGCCTAGTGACTGATCATGACGAGTATGGAATCATTCATTTTCTAGCTAAATAACTAGAGTAGGTATGATTAACTACCTAGGTTTTATAAAGTGGTTTTCTTTCTGGCACAAACGGGTTGTCCTCCGATGACTATCAGTACAAAGGTTGACGCAAAGTCAAAATTAATTTAAGGTTAGGCATTAGGGTTAGCAGTATGGTTAAGGTTAGGTTTAAAATACGATTTTATGACTTTGTGGTTGTGGCCTAGTGACCACTCTCCAGAGCTGCATCCAGAACATGATTCATGATGAAAAACGCTAAACTACTGGTTCAAGACTATTTTTTTGTTTTAAATTAGACTTTAGGAAAACTCACAAATGAACAAATATTACCACTCTAAATCTGTAGTTTTGGTGGATGCACAAGGAGTCTTCCACATTTCCACTTGAGTGAGTCAAGTATGTTGTACATTCTCATGGCATTACACCATAAGTTATTAGTCCCTTTCAATCATCTTTCTGTGTCATGTTTACCTTTCAGGAAAGATGCCAATGCTGCTATGCTCAGCAACTATGAGGTAATTTATATTATTTGGCTGTTTTTATGTGTGTCACTGTATTTACATGTATTTGCATCCTATCTCTCCCGCTCTCCGTCTGTTTGTCTCTGTATCTCTCTTTCTGTCTCACTCAATCCCCCCCATCTCTCTCTCCCCCTCTCCTAGGTGTACCAGCTCCTGACAGATCTGAAGGAACAGAGAAAGGACAGTGGGAAGAACAAACACAGCGCTGGACAACAGAACCTCAACACCATCATGTACGAGGTTAGTAACACACACCACAGAACCTTAACACCATCATGTACGAGGTTAGTAACACACACACACACCACAGAACCTTAACACCATCATGTACGAGGTTAGTAACACACACACACACCACAGAACCTCAACACCATCATTTACGAGGTTAGTAACACACACACTCCACAGAACCTCAACACCATCATGTACGAGGTTAGTTACACACACACACACACACACACACACCACAGAACCTCAACACCATCATGTACGAGGTTAGTAGCACACACCACAGAACCTCAACACCATCATGTACGAGGTTAGTAACACACCACAGAACCTCAACACCATCATCTACGAGGTTAGTAACACACACACACCACAGAACCTCAACCACGATGGATACACTCACAAACACACTGTAGCCAGAGACGAGCAGAACTTCATGTACAGGGTTTGCAGCACACACACCTGTTGTGTCTTAACCTCCTGTGTGTCTCTCTTTCCAGACACTGAAGTACCTGTCCAAGACTCCGTGCAGCAGGCAGAACCCAGAGACTGTCAAGAACTTCCTTACCACCATGGTGCCTCACAAACTCACCAAGTGAGTGACAAAACACACACACACACACACACACACACACACACACACACTACCCCCTGTGTAATCTGATATCTGTTGAACACAAATGTAACTGTTACATGCTATTGAACAGGACATGTCATACGGAAACATATTACACACACTGACAGTGATATGTTTGTCCATAGGGCTGAGAAGCTGCAGCTACTGAACCACAGACCAGAGACTGCTGTAGAGATCCAACTGGTGAGACCACGCTTATCCTTCACTCTTTATTCTCTTTCTCTCACTCTAGCTCTTCTCTCCCCATCTCTTTCTATCCTACACTATTGTTTGTTGTGGGTGAGATTAACTCTGTGTGTGTGTGTGTGTAGATGGTAGAGGAGAGTGAGGAGCGGTTGTCAGAGGAGCAGATTGAGGAGCTCATTCAGAAGGTCACAGACGTGCTCCCAGGTGACCCAGAACAAGAAGGCTCCGCCCCCAGCAATGAAGCAGAGATGGAAAAGGGCATTGACCAATAGCTACGAGCCCTGATGGAGCCTGTCTGACTGAGGGAGGGAGCATGACCTGAACAGGACTCAAAACGATATACAGAAAAGACTGGAAATCCACTTTCATGCTCATTTGGGTGCTCTGGACTGGACATGGAAGTATGCAGAATGGAATACAGTCAGATATTACCATTGACCGTAACAAGCTACTTTGACTGTTCCCATTCTTCTGTGCATTACTAACCTACCCAACTGCTTGGTTCAACTTCAGCCCCTACTCCTTCTGTGTTTACAGCACTGTTACTTAACTAGTGAGTTCTGGAATCCACTTGCACTTACAGAAGTTCTGTTCCAGTCGGTGTTCTCCTGTGCTACATGCTTTCATATAGTTAGCAGATTGCAATGGGCTAATGTGAAGCTCCATTAGCCGTTACAGGTTAGGTACTGTTTGGTGTAACACAGAACTTTTCCGACCAACCTTAACCGATACTTCCTCAATTCCCGACTTGAAAGACAACCTATGTCTTCCTAAACATCAATGTCTACTTGCAGGGGCTTTGCTTGAATTTAGAAAATGCTCTGTTATTAAATTAAATAAATTGTTTGCTCCATGAAGTAATCCAACAATGTGTACGTCGCCATCTTGTCCATTTTAAATCTTTTCTCATTGATTGGATTACTTCATGGAGCAAACAATTTATTTTATTTAATAACAGATTTTCTAAATTCAATTATAAACTGGGTGGTTCGAGGTCTGAATGCTGAAAGCTGTTTTATGAGACCGTATAACAAAACATGTATTTTTACTGTTTTAATTACGTTGGTAACCAGATTATAATAACAATAAGGTACCTCAGGGTTTATGGTATATGGCCAATACACCACGGGAAAGGGGGATACTAGTCAGTTGTACAACTGAATGCATTCAACTGAAATGTGTCTTCCGCATTTAACCCAGGGCTGTATCCAGGCACTCGGCGTTGCATCGTGCATAAGATTTTGTATTTAACCTTTATTTTACTAGGCAAGTCAGTTAAGAACTAATTCTTATTTATAATGACGGCCTAGCGGGGAACAGTGGGTTAAACTGCCTTGTTCAGGGGCAGAACAACAGATTATTTACCTTGTCAGCTCAGGGATTCGATCCAGCAACCTTTCGGTTACTGGCCCAACTCCCTAACCACTAGGTTACCTGCTGCCCCTTAGATGTGGCATATTGGCCTTATACTACACAACCTCATGGCTTATTGCTTAAACTAACCCCTGCAACTAGACATGGACGTTTAGTAGACAGTGGTTGTCTTCCAAGTCGGGAATTTAAGTATCAACAGTCTTTAAAGTTGGTTGAAAATTCTCTGCTACACCAAACAGTACCTAGCTAATGTCTATCAGCCAGCTGGAACAAAGTAATGGCCTGACTAGGCAATATTTTTAATAGCTAGCTTTCAAAGTACAGTGAATGGAACATAGCTAAACAGAAGCAAAAGCGGTCAGTGAACAGAGTTGACAGCACCCACCCTGTCCTCTACAGAGCACTGTTGCTTTCAGAGGGGGTCAGTGTAAAGAACTGAAAATGTAGACTTGTTTTGTATTTTGTTTGACCTACCAAGTATATTTATCCAATGTATGGTTTTCTTTGTCAATCCATTTGCCTATTAAAATCAAATGAATACAGTATGCGTTTGCCTTTGTGTGGATGAATGTCGGCGCATTCGAGCGGATCTCTTTTCAAAGTGTGTGTTGCATTATGGGGATAAAAATGGTCCGAATTGCGCCTACATGTCAACTGCATAAATTTTACAAGAACCATGTGATCAAGTTTGTTTGAAGGGTCATGAAGTTTCGACTGCAATCAACTTCAATTTTCTGCAGTTGCTCCTCATCAGCTGCAACCAGCCTGCATTGTGGGAGGCACTATTTGTCAATCAATCATTAGTGTTTTTGTTTAACCCACGCGAACGGGAACAAAGATGTGACAAACAGGAAGCAACTTTGCTGCGATTCATATGTAAATCAAATAAAATCTAATTGTATTTGTCACATGTGCCGAATACAACAGGTGTAGGCCTTACAGTGCAATGCTTACTTACAAGCTCTTAACCAACAATGCAGTTTTAAGAAAAATAAGTAAAAAATAATTAAAGAGCAGCAGTAAAATAACAGTAGCGAGGCGATATACAGGAAGTACCGGTACAAAGTTAATGTGCGGGGGCACCGGTTAGTCGAGGTAATTGAGGTAAAATGTACATGTGGGTAGAGTTAAAGTGATAATAAACAGAGTAGCAGCAGCGTAAAAGAGGGGTGGTGATGTACTGGGCCGTACACACTACCCTCTGTAGTGCCTTGCGGTCGGAGGCCGAGCAGTTGCCGAGCAACTCCATATTAAAGCCCATGATTTTGGAATGAGATGTTCGTCGAGCAGGTGTCCACATACTTTTGGTGTTTTTTGCCCTGATTCACAATGGCTAAAATCCCCAGCATGACAGTGGGACTCATTGGGTTAAAGGCAGTGTAGCGCTTATTTTTCAATGCCAGAAACACATATAACAGTAACAGCACCCCAAGAAAAACATTAAATACATTTTTATAATATTATGTTCTAAAATTGATATTTTAGAACATAAAATTGATATTTTCTCCAAATCAGCTCTAACTTCTGAAAACGGCCTCAGTCAGCGTCATGCAATGAATCAAAAAGTGGGATACGTTTTTAAGAATGAGGTGGGCGAATTGGGTGTCTCCTCAACAATCTGCGGGGCACATTTCATCCCTAAGAATTTCCTCGGCTATCAACAATGGAAGGAGTGCTTCAGCAAGAAGTTGATTCTTAAAGTGGACGTTGTCAAACAACAACCAGCAGGGACAGAGCATTATCATGGGCTTCAGTGAGCTTGGATGTCAACCAGGAAGGCATCCACATGCTTTCCAGCCGACACAGTTCGGAAGAGTTTGTACATATATTATTAATCAAATCCAATGTTATTGGTCACACACGTGTTTAGCAGATGTTATTGCGGGTGTAGCAAAATGCTTGTGCTTCTAGCTCCGACAGTGCAGTAATATCTAACAAGTAATATCTAACAATTTCACAACATATACCCAATACACACAAATCTAACTAAGGAATGGAATTAAGAATATAGTCTTTTTAATACTGCTGTAGAGTCAAAGGTAGCTGGTGCTCTAGTTTCACTTACAATACCAGGCTTTACCTCTGACTCACTCAAGCACATAGTCCTGTAGCCTCGCTGGTAGTTTAGCACACCTGCCTACTCTGGTGCACTGACTGATATGAGTCTCTATGACAGAGGGTTCTAGTGTTCTGTCATTTGTCATGTTCTGTCTGTGTTCATTTGTGTGTCTTTGTGTCGCCTCTTCAACCTCCTGATCTGAATCAGGGTCAGTGATTGTGACTTCTTTGTTGTCCCTGTACTTGGCTGTTCTGTCAGGTCTGAGATGCTTTCTGTTTCTGCGGTAGCGAGCTCCTGCGGGTGTGATAATATCATATGATCTCGGTTCATCTCTAATTCTCACCACTGTTACTGGCTGCCATCCTTTTGCCGTCTCCATGCACACTCTCTCTCCCTTCCGAAGCGAAGGAAGCGTTGTCATAGCTTGTCTTCTGCTGCAGCTCTCTGCGTTTCAAGCCATGCTGGACAGTTTTAGGAGTCACTGGCTGAAGGGCTGCTTTACTTTTAGGTATGTTGGAGTGTAGGACACGTCCCATGAGTAGCTGAGGAGGGGATTACTGCAGACCCATGACGTGTTTCTCAGGTTCAGGAGAGCTGCGTGAGGGTCAACACCTGTCTGTGCTGTCGACTTGAGCATGTTTTTCACTGACTGAATGGTCCTCTCAGCCATTCCGTTTGACAGAGGAAACCCTGGACTAGAATTTGTGATTTTGAAACACACTCTTTTGCAAACTGAGCCATCTCAGCACTTGCAAAGGGTACATGATCTCTAGCAAACACAGCTTTAAATTTTGCTATGACCATACCTGATGTCTTGTCCGACAGCCGCAGCACCTCTGGATATTTGGAGTTGTTGTCCACTATCAGGAATGAGCGTTCTTGGAACTCAAAGATATCAGCAGTGATTTTTTTGCCATGGAGTGTCAGGCACTGTGTGTGAAATTTCGACCAACATTCGTACATCATCAATGAGGCCTGGCCAATACATGAGAGCTCTGGCATGTGCTAAGGAGCGTTGAATGCTCTGATGTGCAATTCTTTATTTATTTCACCTTTATTTAACCAGGTAGGCCAGTTGAGAACAAGTTCTCATTTACAACTGCGACCTGGTACATCAGCTCTAAAGTCTTTGAGAATGATTATACGTTTGTTTACCATGAGTAGTCCATCACTCACCATGTATTTTATCTTGTCAGCATTGAACTTCACATTCAGACAGATAGCTCTGTCCATCACCTGCTGTAGAAGGCGGTCATGTTCTTTGGCTGCAATTATCATGTAATCTACAGGTTCATAGACACCATCAATGTCACCAAAATTCTTGAGTTAAACTGGTACCTTCCCCATGGGTATTGAATGTGCAGAAATCAGCTTATTCCTCATCCAGCTTGATTTGCCAATACCCCTCCTTCTCATCTCGGATAGTGAAAATATTCTTGAGTGCTAGTTTGCAATGCACATCCTCTGAAGTGGGAATGGAGAAACGTTGGCACTGTATGGCCAAACACCCTAGTAGAGACAATTTTGTTTTCTATTATGACTAGGCTGTTCACCCACGCTGTTGGTTTTGTTACTTTGCTGACCTCTTGAATGTCCAATGTCTCTTTCAGCCTGTCTGTCAGGCTCTGGCCATAGAGAAGCCTTTTGCTTCTCTATGTGGCCATGGTCAGAGTCTGACAGGTCTATGTGTTCTATATCTGTGTGGGGTTTATTGTGTTGGATCCCTAATTAGAGGCAGCTGCTATGCATTGTCTCTAATTAGGGATCCTACTTAAGTTTGTATGTTCCACATCCTAGGTGTGGTTAATTATTCTTCATGTCCGAGAAGTACGTGTGTTTACGGTCGTTTGTATCATTGTTCATTTGTTTAGTTTGTCATTGAATTAATTCATTAAAGTGATGTCAAACAATTACTGCGCTGCGCCTTGGTCTGTCATAACACCCACTTGTGACACTGTCAAGCACAGCATATGGGATTTTCCTACATCCATTAACAACAGGAGGGACTTTTGGATCAATGTAGATGTGGTGCTGGCCTGGAAACTCGAGTCCTTTAAACACAGATGCATAGCGCTTGAGTAGCTCTTTCTTTAGAGCATGGCAAAGGATGGCGTGTAACTGTCGCAACTTTTCTGATGAGGTCAAGCTGCACACGGGCTTCTCTGCCTAGTAGTGTTGTGTCAGATGCATCTGTAACAGAACTATAGATGGGCTTGTTTGTGCCACGTGTGCACTTGCAATGTTATGTTGCCCTTTGGTTTAATGCGGTTGCCTCCATAAGCTGTTTAAAAAAAAAATATATATATATATATATATATATATATATATTATATAACTAGGCACGTCTATCTGTAGTGACGCCTCTAGCACTGAGATGCAGTGTCTTAGACCACTGCGCCACTTGGGGCTGTGAGTACAGTCTCTTTCACTTTGAATTGCTTGGGCAATTTGTCTGCTATTGCTTGTGGGAGCACATCAGCCTTAGCTCCTGTGTCTAACTTAAAGTTGACAGACTGTCCCTCTACGCGCAATTATGTTTGCCACAAGTCTTTGTCTGCTGCTCGCTGGTTGAGCGTGCCGCCTGCCTTTGTTCTGACTGTGCTCGTGATAGTTTAACATGGCGGCCCTTGTTTTCCATAGCATGCACAAACTGTTCTGTGCTATTGCTAGCTGACATAGCTTTAGCCTGAGCTGATGTCACTTATTTTGCACGGCAAACATCTATGGCCTTAGCTAGGGTTAAATCTGACATGGAGAGTAGTTTCTCTCTTAGTCCACTATCTGTAAGGCTAAACATTTTTGTCCCTTAGCATTACATCCTCAGTGTCTTTAAAATCACAGCTACTGCTCTGTCTCAGTTCGGTTATAAACTTGTCAATACCTGCCTGTTCATTAAACTTGTGCCCAAAATGAACACAGTATTCCTGCGTGGTGCACAGTAGTTTTCAAACGCTTTCATCACCTTGGCCAGTTTCTTGTTTTCCTGGTCGGCATATGTGATCTCCATAATGTTGTATATCTCCAGCGCATCTTCGCCGATGTAGTGTAGCAAAACATATATTTTTCAGACCTCTGGCTTGTCATTTAGCCCACTGGCTAAGTAGTGGGTGGTTGATGTGACATGGCTTTTTTGTGGTTCTGAGCGTCAAACACATAACATTTTAATTTGTCAAAACTTTTTTATATTGTGATATTTAAACAGGCAATTGTTTGTAGACACTTGGGGAGGAGGGGTCCTTGTTCAACCAGGAAGTACTGAAAACACCTCAGTAGGACATGGAAGGATTACATGGTGAGTTGTCTCTCACTTCAGTACCCTTTCCCAGTGTCTTTTAGTGTGACGCTTTTTACATAAAAATGCCAAAGATAAGACTTGTCATTATTACTTTTAAATCTATGTTACCATGTTGCAGTGGGTATGTTGCTAGGATGCTAGCGTATAACCACATGGCCCAATTTTGTGCTAAGAGCATGAAACCTCATATGGTGTGACACTACATCATATTGTGTGACAGGTTTTGCTTGTCACTTCCTATGATCCATTCGTCACACCATATGATATGAACTATTTTCCTACACACAGCTAACAATTTATTATTCTATTTTTAACTAATAGCTAAGCTTAATATATGTTTTGTCCTTTTTAACACTTTTTTTTGTCTATCATATGAAAACAAGTGAACTAGGCTGAAGATTTTAAAGACAACAATAATATTAATGTTGTCTATGTTATTATAATTACAATTAACTAAATCTATTTTTGGGGTATGTATTTAAAATATGTGAATACACTGTTTTGTTTATCTGTTAACAGATGCAAAGAGAAACTCAAAGGGGAAATCAAAACATTCAGAGTGAAGTCTCTTCCACCATCACGAAGAGAAAAGCTTAGAGAATTATGGAGAAATGCACAGTTAAAATACAGGACAAAGAAAATAAATCTACAAGTGGTAATGAACTTAACCCCTTCATCCCCAGAAAACGAATTTAACCGTGAAGTGGAAATCCAGCCTGACCCAGTGCAATGTAGCACACCAGAGCATCCTGGAAACCAGAAGAGTCCTCCAACATCATCACCACCACCAAGCCCTGGTAGAGCAGAGATAGAGTAGCTTAAGACTCAGTTAAGAAGGCAGATAAACAGAAATAAGGTGCTAACGAGAAAAGTCTACAAAGAAAAACGGAAGGGTACCAAATACAGCAAAAAATAATAAAGCTTTCAGTCAGTGAGAAACACCACTTGCCACCATGCAAAAAATCTGGGAAGGCAAAGAAATATCAAGTGTAGTCCTTTCTGCTGTTGGACGAAAACAGCATTCTTCTGCAAGGGAAGGACACAGTAGGCAGGAAAGAGAAAAAACAAAGAAGAATATTTACCAGCTCTCTAAAATATCTCAAGGCCTACATACAAAAATCTGAGAGAGAACACTGCATGTCCTACAGGCAGTTTACAAGGTACAGACCTTTTTATATAACAGAGGCAAAGCCAAGTGACTGCAACACATGTACGTGTTACCAACATGCAAATATGTATCTCCTGATTGACAGTCTTGCAAAAAGAGTCTTGGTCCCCACAAAAAGCCTTTCTGCACTCCTTTCAAGTATAATGTGCAATACAGAAGATGAAAGATGCATGCATCGCCAGTGCACGGAGTGCTGCTTTGACGAGGTGCAGCTTAGTGACCACAGTCCAACTGACACTGTAACATGGGAGCAGTGGCAAAAGGAGGAAGTTCTGTTTGGAGAGAGCCTACAAAAATTGGGTAAAAAAAAAACTAAAAGGGGGACACTAAGAGAGCTGAATGAAGTGTTCCAGAAGGGGCTGGAGGAAATTGCGAGTCACCAGTTTAACTGGCTTCACCAGGTGCAGCAATTCTGGCACATCAAAGAGAACCTTTAAAAACAATGAGATGGTCTTGCACATTGACTTCTCAGAAAATTATGCCTGTAAGCTAAACACTGAGATTCAGGCCTTTCATTTAGGTGACAACAGGCAACAATACACACTGCAGTTGCCTACTCAGCCAATGGCTCCCAGTACTATGCCAAAATGTCAAAGTCCTTACGACATGATGAACGTGCAGTGTGGGCACACATATTAGCCAGTTATAGATGATTTCCAGAAAAACAATGACCATGCAATCGACACCCTGCATGTCCTGAGTGATTGGCCAGCAACTCAGTATCGCAATCGAGCAAACTGCTTCCTTATGAGCAGTATTCCCTATACATGGGGATTCAAGCGGGTCACCTGGAACTTCTCTGAGCGTTCTCATGGAAAGGGTGCACCTGATGGTGTTGGAGGAGTGTTGAAGCGTAAGGCAGACATGTATGTCCTTGGAGGCAGTGACCTTCAAACCCCAAGGGATCTGATAGATAGATAGATAGATAGATAGATAGATAGATAGATAGATAGATAGATAGATAGATAGATAGATAGATAGATAGATAGATAGATAGATAGATAGATAGATAGATAGATAGATAGATAGATAGATAGATAGATAGATAGATAGATAGATAGATAGATAGGTACTTTATTGATCCCCCGGGGGGGAAATTTCATTGTCAAGCAGCTACAACAAAACACAGGGCAGGTGCAAAATGCCACAACGAAAGTACACAAAAGACAGATACACGGTACATGATACATAGAGCGGCAGTATGAAAAAGTATAGAAATACAAGATATCTGGAGTGCAAAAAAAAAGCTATAAAAGGACATTGCATAGTATGAGTGGTTGGCTGAATATGTACACTATACATTGTTGGATGGTTAACTATAATATACAGGTTGATGGCAGAGAAATACTTCAGTAGCTAAAAATGAGTATGATATGAGCGAGGGTAATAATAGTTTACTTAATAGACAGACTGGGTAAATGAACAGGTAAGTGAACATTTTGCATGGTTAAATTAGCTGTACAGTTAGGTATACAGTTATATTTACAGATAAGTGAATACTTGCATGGTTACACAAACTGTACAGGTAAATGACAGGAAGAGATAATTTAATAGCTAAATGTGTGTATGATATCATTTGGGGCAATAATAGTAATTCCCTTAAAATACAGTCCTTAGTGCGCAGGGTTTAATTACAGACAACTGCACGTATTGCACATTCGATATACTAAAAGCAATGAGAAAAGGTGCAACTGGCAGGATACTAATAATATGCATTCCTGAGTGAATGCCTACGTAAGTTAAGTCCAATAATTACTTACAATATTGCATGTGATATGATATAACAACTGTACATGAGTATGTATATACAGACCTGTATGAATAAATAGGTCCTGAGTGGATGGGTGCTGACAGACCAGAGTTACTCACGGATGGATGCATAATTGTTAAACTAGGTCCTAGCACCCCAACAGTTCCAGATCTATGTTGCCGACGGCACGGCACCCCGGTGAGGCATTATATAGTCTAATAGCCGCCGGCAGGAAGGACCTCCTGTAGCGCTCTCTGGCACACCGTGGTGGAATCAGTCTGTGACTGAAAGTGCTCCTCTGCGTCATAACCATAGCGTGCAGAGGGTGGGTGACGTTGTCCATGATGGCCAGCAGTTTGGCCAGGATCCGTTTCTCCGCCACCTCCTCTAGAGTGTCAAGGCTCATCCCCAGGACAGAGCTAGCCTTCCTGATCAGCTTATTTACCCGAGAAGCATCACCGGCTTTGATGTTTGCTCCCCAGCACACCACTGCAAAAAAGATGGCACTGGCCACCACAGACTCGTAGAAGGTATGCAGTAGTTTACTGCACACGTTGAAGGACCTGAGCCTCCTCAGAAAGTAGAGTCGGCTCTGGCCCTTTTTGTACAGGGCCCCGGTGTTACCGGCCCATTCCAGCCTGTTGTCCATATGGACTCCCAGGAACTTGTATGACCCAACCATTTCCACATCCATCCCCTGTATAGGGACTGCAGTCAGTTGTGCCTTGGTTCTCCTGAAGTCCACCACCATCTCCTTTGTTTTGCTGATGTTGAGCTGAAGGTGGTTCTGCTCACAACACAAAGTCACTGATTGTGCTCCTGTACTCCTCCTCCTGCCCACCCCTGATGCACCCTACAATAGCAGAGTCATCCGAGAACTTCTGTAGGTGGCATGTTTCAGAGTTATATCTGAAGTCTGAGGTGTAGAGGGTGAACAGGAAGGGGGACAGGACCGTTCCCTGGGGGGCCCCTGTGTTGCTAACTGCCCGTTCTGACACACAGCTCTGTAGTCGCACAAATTGTGGCCTATCGGTCAGGTAGTCCGTGACCCAGGAGACTAAGGGTGCTTCCACTTTCATCCTCCTCATCTTCTCACCCAGTAGCAGGGGCTGAATGGTAGTGAAGGCACTGGAGAAGTCAAAAAACATAACCCTCACAGTGCAACCTGCGTTGTCCAGGTGAGAGTAGGCCCTCTGCAGAAGGTAGATGATTGCATCATCCACCCCGATGTTGCGCTGGTATGCAAACTGCAGGGGGTCCATTGATGAACACACCAGGGGTCTGAGGTGAGCGAGGACTAACCTTTCCAGGGTCTTCATGATGTGGGATGTTAGCGCTACAGGTCTGAAGTCATTCAGGACAGTGGGGTGTGCCTTCTTGGGCACTGGGACGAGGCAGGATGTTTTCCACAGCACAGGGACCCTTTCTAGGCTCAGGCTAAGGTTGAAAAGACGCTGGAGTATTCCACACAGTTGGTCAGCACAGACCCTCAGCACCCTTGGGCTGATGCCATCAGGGCCCGCCGCTTTCCACTTATGTAGTCTCTCCAGCTCTCTCTTCACTTGGTTGGTTGGTGGTGAAAGCCAGCCCAGGTGGGGAGGTGGGGGGAAGGGGGGTGTTGAGGATCAGTCCAGGGGGACTATGACTATTTACAGAAGAGCTCTGAAACGTCACAATCAAGTGGATCAAAGTAGAAGAGATCTCTGCCATGGATGAAATGCTCCCTCCTTCAGTGCGTTCAGTGACTGGAACCAGTAGTACACACCAAGTTCTGTCTTTTGCCCCAATGAAAATATTTTACAGAGCTCTAAGCTGTTTGCCACAAGCTGAGCAAACTTGAGTTTGACCGTGTCTCTTTCTGAGATGCCATGTGACTAACCAAACCACCGTAGCTCTCCCACTGGAGAGCCCCAAGCCCAGTCAGAAGATGCCACATGACTTGAACCCGACCTCGAGACAAGTTCAGAAAAATACAGGAAGGGACAGTTTATTGTTAAATATGATGACAACCAGTATGAGGGACAGATAATGGGGATATATGGTGAGGAGGAGCTACAGGTGAACTCTATGCAAAAACTTGGAAAGAAAAATGCTTTTGTCTGGCCAAACAAATCAGACTGCATTTTTTATCATCACAATCAAATTGTCTGTAAAATATCAGAACACAAGCCATCCAGTCGGTTTGCCACTCTTGAAATACGACTGGCTTATGAAAGATATCATTAACTTGTGATATTCAGTTGTTGTTTAACTCATTTACTAAAATGAACTTATGCCCTTGTATTAAATTAATGTTTATGAAAGCAGAAATAACCTCACCTTATTTATATGACTGATTTACTTAGGGGTAGTTATGAGTAATCAATACTTACCAGTAGTTAATATTCAACAGACTTAACTGTAAACAAGATACTATTCTTTATTAGTGTGTTCCTCACTAGAAATATAGTTCTTCACTAGTCCTGTGTCCGATAACCAAGTGCTATACAATGTTTAGTGTCACAATGTTTCACACCTTTGTGTGATTGTTCTTAAACAGTTTTTGTTTGAATGTTAAATGCATATAATACACATTTTTGCATTGACAAATTCTAGTGTGGTGTGGTTCATCCTATGGTGTGACACGATAATTTGGTGTGACATTCAGAATTGTGACCAAAAAGGCTTTGTTAGTGATAAATCATAAAAATAATGTAGTTAGATTTATAACAGGGTTTGTAGGAATTAATCTCAAATATATTGAAAGATTGAGAACAGATGTCTGACTGTGCGTTGATTAAGAAAAATAATGTAATTAATTTTCACAAGGAAATGCTGGATCTCAAGATAGTAAAGAATTATACCCCATTTTCATTTTATATACAATAACTTTCATGTCACACCATATGACAATTTTAGGTACTAATACAACAAAATTGGTGAATAAATAATGATTTCAATACAAAATCTTAAAGACCACATATATTTGTGGTTGACATAAAACAACTCAAGTTTCATGCCTAATATTTGAAGTAAACATTTATTTAATTTTTTTATCAGGCTTATATGTCAACCACCCTAGTACAAGTTCAGTCTTTGTTCGCATTCCCGCCAATTTTCTGCAAGGTTATCACGTTCTCACTTATGCAGCTAGCACTGGTATTTTTTCCTCAGTTTTTTGTTTAATCTTCTGCCACTTCTGACACCATGTCGTGAGAATTAACACTGTGCATGCAGGCACACTTCAAACTGCAAGACCGCTCATTTACATATCCCCTTGACTTTCAACCTCAAGAATGATACTGATTGGCTGTTAAACAGATCACATTTGTTACAATTTGCCAAAAAAAAAGAAATTGAACTTGTAATACAAAAATAATTTAGTTACAGTTCACGTTTTCATAAAGAATAAAAAAAATACAAAATAAAAAATAATAAAAAATACACATCAGCCAATGGAATTGAAACAAATATCATATAGGTAACAAATAATCTGTATAAAATTATAAACAACATAAAAGTACACAGCCAGAGTATCAGACAAAACATTTCAGTTAAATTAATTATAAAGTTAAATTAGATAAGTATTGCATACATTTTAATGCTGATTTACCATCTAATCCAGAAATAGTCTATATCATTTTTTAGGTCAAGTTAAAAAATATTGAAAAGAGGTTTGTTCTTCATGAATTTCGATTTATGAATAAAGAATTTTCCAAGCAAAATTAATAAGTTGACTATATATTGTACAGAGGAGTTTGAGTCAGAAAAGTAAAAGAAGATGTCAAAATTAGATAAATGTATGTTTGAGCCATTGTCCATTAATAAAACATTGTATATCATTCCACAGAGAAGAGCTATGTGAACAGCTATAGAATAAATGGTCTAACGTTTCTGTTTCCAGAGAGCAGAAGCTGCATTTTTCGTCTACGGTAGGGATAAATCTCGAAATAATCTTGTTACAGGGGTAATAATGGTAAAGAATTTTAAATTATATTTATTTTACTTTGTTTGTAATTAAAAATGTATGTGTCAGGCTCTGGCCATAGGGAGTACCTTTTGGCCATGGTCAGAGCCTGACAGATCTAGATACCTAGATCTATGTTTTTCATTTTGTGTTGAATCCCCAATTGGAGACGTTGTCTCTGATTGGGGATTCTATTTAAGTTGCTCAACCCCACACGTTTGTGTGGGTCATTGTTAGATGTTTGTACGGCAAGTCACAGCCAAGTAAGTGTGTTCTTTGTTTTGTATAGTTCGTGACATTTCAAGTTTATAGTTAAAATAAACATGTCGAACTATCGCTGCGCTGCTCCTTGGTCTCTCTCTACACCCACTCGTGACAGTATGTGGGTTACTCCATGCTCTATTCCAATTAATATTTTCATACAAGGGGGACCATTTGTACAATGAGGCAGGGATAGATTTTGCACATAAAATATTTTTTATTACTTTGTTGTTGACTTTTCTGTCTAGAAAAGATAGACCATTTATTGAAACACTGCTGGAGAAAAGTACATTAATTTGATCCAAATCTGTCTCATCTCTAAGTAGGGTGATGATCCCATGGGGTATAGCTCTGGTTACAATATCAAATTATTTTCTTGGAGGATGGAAATTAAATTTATGGGTGAAGTTGTCATAAGTTAAAATTTGATTTGAGTTATTTAATAATTGGGATACCAGTAGAATATCATGTTTAAACCAGTTTTCTATAAAGAGAGTCTTGTTTCTATGTATGATGTTCATGTTGTTCCAGATAAAACATTTGTGAGGGTAGAAATTGTTTGTACAAAAGTGACCAAGTTAGAGCCTGTTTATGGAAGTTTGACTGGCAGTCTGTTGATGGAGTATGGGCATTGAAGCAAGAATGTGATTTTACCAAGTTTTTCAAAAATAAAGTTTGGCACAATGTTCCACAAACTGTTTGGATTTTTCAAAAATCTTTTAATCCAGTTGATTTTTAATATCTCATTGAAAAGTGAGAAGTCAATTACCGATAAACCCCCCTCCTCAATTTTATTAGTCAAGATTTTTTTTAGTCAAGGTTTTTCCTGATTTTATGGGGCTTCTTCCTCCATATAAAGTTATATAATAGTTTGTCTAGATTGGCACATTGTGACTTAGGTATTTCTATTGATGTAAATAAATATGCTGCTCGTGAGACCTTCTGCTTTAGAAAGAAGAACCCTGCCATACGTAGATATATCTCTTGCAAGCCAAGAGTCAAACTTTTTATTAATAGAGTCGTGTAGTAAAGAGATATTACTCTCTGTCATCAACTTGTGATTATGACTGATTTTTATTCCAAGATAAGTTACTAAATTATTTATATTTATCCCACATTTGACCCAAATGCTTATTTTTAAGAGAAAACAGCTCACATTTTGAAAGATTTAGATTCAAGCCTGAGCTTTCAGAGAATTGGTTTACAACATTTAGTGCAACTCCTATTTGGGATTCATTTTTTAGAAACAGGGTTGTGTCATCAGCCAGCTGTGAGATTTTTATTTCTCTTTCATTTAATGTAATTCCTTTGAATGAACTCTTGTGAATTAAATCACAGAGAATTTGAGCTACAATCAAAAATAGAAGAGGCAAGGTGGGGCAGCCTTGGCGGATACCTTTGTTTATGTAAAATCTAGGTGAGGTTCCATTAGCCAATTTAACACAACTGTTTCCTCCCATGTACAGAGTTTTTACAGCATTAATAAAATTCTTACCAAAATTAAAAAAGTTTAAGGTGTCAATAATAAATTTGTGGCTTACCGTGTCAAAGGCTTTTTGAAAGTCTAAGAATAAAATAAGGTGTTCATCTAGAAAGTCTTTGTATTCAATCAGATCCAAAACTAAGCGAATGTTATTGGCTATGTGAAGATCTTTCATGAAACCAGATTGGCATTCATCAATTAAAGTGTGTAATTTAGATGTGAAACGTTTTGCTAAGATAGATGCTAGAATCTTAGTCATTATTTAGCAATGTAATGGGTCGCCAATTTTCAATTAAGAGTCTTTGTGAGGTTTTGGAATAAGTGTTATGACGCCTTGCTTCAGAGGAGGAAGCTCCCCTCTGTCAAGAGATTCTTTGAAGACAGCCAGAAGAAATGTACCTAGTGACTCAGAGAAACATTTATACATCTCAGAGGTCAGACCATCACATCCTGGTGATTTATTGTTCTTTAATTGAGTTATTCCCCAAATAATCTCCTCAAGAGTTATGTCCTGACAGCAGATTTTATTATATTCTGCATCCACACATTTAGGTGAGTTAATCAAGCTAAAGATTTCCTTTGGATCTTTGAGATTAATATCTCTTGAGCAAAGTTTTTCATAAAAAGCACTTATATCGTTTGATATCTCTTTACTGTCCTCGCTAATCTTTTCCCCAATGTCAAGTTCTCTTATAGAATTGATTTCATTTCTTCTTTTTTCCATGTTAAAGAAATATCTACTGTTTTTCTCACCCTGTTCCATCCAATTCCTACGTGACCTTATAAAAGCTCCCTTTGCTTTGTTCTCATATAAAATGTCTAGTTGGTTTTGTAAGTCTAATAAGGCATTGTTATCTTCTTGGCTCAAATGCTATTTTTCAGTAAGTTTGTTAATATTGTTGATTAGTGTATGTTACATTTTTCTTTTTGTGCGCCAATATCTTGCCATAACCCGAGCAGACGCCTCTTTTATATTTGAGAAGTTCCCACGATGTCCCAAAATGATTCCCTTTTCTAGCAGCCTCCCACTGTTCTGAGATAAGGAGTTCTATTTTCATTTTTAGCTCTTCATGAGATAGTAGAGAATTATTTAATTTCCAGTAACCGCTAGAGAATCTCCCTCTTTGTTCCTTGCTGACCTGAATAGCTAAAGAAATGACCTTATGGTCTGTCAGAACAGCAGGAGAAACAGTGCATGACTCAATGGAGGGCTCTAAATTTTTTCCCTCCATATATCAATTAGATCCAGGCTTTTCGTAAAGTCAATTAGTTTTTTTGAATTAGGGGTTGGTTTTGGTGGGCACCTGTCTAATTGGTTATCCATAACCATATTAAAGTCACCGCCCACAATTACTTTAGCTATAGGATATTTAGACATCAACTCATTTAATACAGAGTCCAGCTCTTCCAATAATTTCGAATTTTGTGAGAGTGAGCAGTACCCATAGATGTTGCCTAAAATAAAAAAATACATCTTCCAAACAGGTAATAGTGACCATCGGTATCCCTTACGGTATTAAGAACCTTTCCTTTAAATTTATGAGTGAGAATAACACAAGGGAGTTATGGACTATAATTAAAGGTGTATAGCTCCATATATTATACCCAGAGCCATGCTTTCTTTGGAGGGGTGGATTTTGCTCCATGGGAAAGTTTGTATTCAAGTTTAAGTTTTTATTTGTTGTCACAATTGCTTCTTGTTGAAGAGGCAGCTCCTATTGTTAGCTTGCTATAACTAGCTATCCTCTACCCCTGTTTCGGAATGAATTTGTGGCTATTTCTTTAGCTAGCAAAATAAGTGAGTTTTGTTCATGTACTGCCATATGTTGATAAATTAACTAAGTGTGTCACTGGTATGGGCTAGTAAATATCCTAAACCTAGACAGCAAACTAAAACTGGGGAGATAGGAAGAGAGAATTCACTTTCTGTTTCATCTGCTGCTGGCTTGCTAATGTTCTCTCAAATACGTATTTCCACATGTAATTGATGAAATTGTTACTCTTTAAACATTGTATTTGTGTCTGTTGTAGACAAATCCTCACAGTCGTTTTCCACTTTCAGTTTACCATGTACAGTAGGCTACAGCAGGCAATATATTCATCCACCATGTGTCATATAAATTGTTTACCTGTCTACCTGGACTATTTTATGCTACTAAACCAACCTATACTCTATGGTTTAGCGGTGTAGTTTTGGGAACAGAACTGTATTGAGATCAAATGTTAATTGATGAAAAAAATTGCATAATGTCGGACAAAATCTTTCTCACACCATCTTCTCCCACTGCCAGCAACTGGGCTTCCTCTCATCACAATATTTGGTAGTGAGTGTATACGGCAACCGGATGCTTCACACTTATATATATCTGGAGAAATATCTGGCTCATTGTTTTATCTGTGGCACTGACTTTACGGCCACTATCCAGTACACCATCAGTGGAGTCAAACGGTTGCATCCGGTTTTTAAGGGAAATGGAAAGAGCCTGTGACGCGACTTATCTACTTTAACATCCGTTAACAAGGGCCCACTCCATCTTAACTCCTCCATATTTACTCGATTGGTTGAACAGTGCAAAAGAGAAACTCCCCCACAGTTATTTTCTCTCGCCAGGACCAGAAAGAAAGAAATACCGCTCAGTCGTTTATGTTATGAATGCTGAGTTACTCTCCATAGGTTGTGTTGTACGATATTAGGTACGGCTGAACTTCAGACTGTTGACAAGACAACGCCATAGTTCAATTGTGTAATTTAAACGAGTTATGTCAAATTCCTGAAGAATGACCAGCTTTGATCGACATTGATCGTTTATCTTGTTTCAACGTCTGAGAAGTTGGCGGATTTCTCAAATTTGCAGTTGCACAATACAACGGACCTTTCTTTTTCAGAGAGACGGATTCTCGGCAGTTCGGTGAGTGATATTCACATTCGATTACATTAAATGTTGTGTAGACAAGACTGCCACCAGTTGCGCTTCCTCGGTATTCACTGGAACTAGCGATACTGTCCATTCACCAGAGGTGTATTCAATACGCCGATTTTGTACTGTTGCAAACGTTTCTTAAAGGGAAGCAAACTGAGGATCCTACCTAATTTGACCCTCGTTTTAGTTGCAAACTTGTCTCCCGTTGTAGGTACAAAACGGAATGCAAATGTGTGACCTAATGATTACACCCCTAGTCGCCCGAGGTGCTGTGTTTTTTTCTGTGTGGACTGTTGGCCTAGCTAGCTCACATAAGTAGCTGACTTTAGCAGCGTTGCTGGAAATTTGCAATCAAAATAAATGTGAAATACACTATACGTTTACGCTGTTGACGTTTCTTAATCTTATGGAAAGTACATTTCAACATAATTTCCCAACGCTGGTCTGTTGGTAGTGAACACAAGGTCAGTTCCTCTTAGCCTGAAGACCCGACATTGAATTGCATAGAATTCTACGTCGGGCAGAGATTAGTTTTTGGATCAGGGACGTTTCCTCTCACGACCTCTATAAACCAGAATGCTGTTGTCCATACTTTACTGGATGTCCATGTGGTTGGTGCTTTTGCAGGTAGGAATGTGAGTTATCAATCAGACCTTCAGTATGCTAGTGTGTATGTATGTGTATATATACACACTGTATGTAAACATACACCATAGCCAAATACATTTAAACTCAGTTTTTCACAATTCCTGACATTTAATCCTAGTAAAAATCTCCTGTTTTAGGTCAGTTAGGATCACCACTTTTATTTTAAGAATGAAATGCCAGAATAATAGTAGAGTGATTTATTTCAGCTTTTATTTCTTTCATCATATTGCCAGTAAGTCAGAAGTTTGGTAGCATTGCCTATAAATTGTTTAACTTTGGTCAAACATTTCGGGTAGCCTTCCACAAGCTTCCCACAATAAGTTGGGTGAATTTTGGCCCATTCCTCCTGGCAGAACTGGTGTAACAGTCAGGTTTGTAGGCCTCCTTGCTCGCACACGCTTTTTCAGTTCTGCCAACAAATGTTCTATAGGATTGAGGTCAGGGCTTTGTGATGGCCACTCCAATACCTTGACTTTGTTGTCCTTAAGCCATTTTGCCACAACTTTGGAAGTATGCTTGGGGTCATTGTCCATTTGGAAGACTCATTTGTGACCAAGCTTTAACTTCCTGACTGATGTCTTGAGATGTTGTTTTAATATATCCACATAATTTTCCTTCCTCATGATGCCATATATTTTGTGAAGTGCACCAGACCCTCCTGCAGCAAATACCCCCACAACACGATGCTGCCACCCCAGTGCTTCACGGTTGGGATGGTGTTCTTCGGCTTGCAAGCCTCCCCCTTTTTCCTCCAAACATAACAATGGTCATTATGGCCAAACAGTTATATTTTTGTTTCATCAGACCAGAGGACATTTCTCCAAAAAGTAAGATCTTTGTCCCCATGTGCAGTTGCAAACTGTAGTCTGGCTTTTTTATGGCGGTTTTGGAGCAGTGGCTTCTTCCTTGCTGAGCAGCCTTCCAGGTTATGTCGCTATAGGACTCGTATTACTGTGGATATACAGTCATGGCCAAAAGTGTTGGCACCCCTGAAAGTTTTCTCACGGAAAAGTATTGAAATTACACATGTTTTGCTATACACATGTTTATTTCCTTTGTGTGTATTGGAACAACACAAAAATAGAGGAAAAACAGCAAATTTCACACAATTCCAATAATGGGTCGGACAAAATTATTGGCACCCTTTCAAAATTGTGGATAAATAAGTTTGTTTCAAGCATGTGATGCTCCTTTAAACTCACCTGGGGCAAGTAACAGGTGTGGGCAATATAAAAATCACACCTGAAAGCAGATAAAAAGGAGAGAAGTTGACTCAGTCTTTGCATTGTTTCTGTGTGTGCCATGGAGAACAAAAAGAGGAGAAGAGAACTGTCTGAGGACTATTTTTCCACAACCAAAATTGTGGAAAAATATCAACAATCTCAAGGTTACAAGTCCATCTCCAGAGATCTAGATGTTCCTTTGTCCACAGTGCGCAACATGATCAAGAAGTTTGCAACCCATGGCACTGTAGCTAATCTCCCTGGACGTGGACGGAAGAGAAAAATTGATGAAAGGTTGCAACGCAGGATAGTCCGGATGGTGGATAAGCAGCCCCAAACAAGTTCCAAAGAAATTCAAGCTGTCCTGCAGGCTCAGGGTGCATCCGTGTCAGCGCGAACTATACGTCGACATTTGAATGAAATGAAACTCTATGGCAGGAGACCCAGGAGGACCCCACTGCTGACACAGAGACATAAAAAAGCAAGACTACAGTTTGCCAAAATGTACATGAGTAAGCCAAAATCCTTCTGGGAAAACGTCTTGTGGACAGATGAGACCAAGATAGAGCTTTTTGGTAAAGCACATCATTCTACTGTTTACTGAAATGGAATGAAGCCTACAAAGAAAAGAACACAGTACCTACAGTCAAATATGGTGGAGGTTCAAAGATGTTTTAGGGTTGTTTTGCTGCCTCTGGCACTGGGTGCCTTGACTGTGTACAAGGCATCATGAAATCTGAGGATTACCAAAGGATTTTGGGTTGCAATGTAGGGCCCAGTGTCAGAAAGCTGGGTTTGCGTCCGAGATCATGGGTCTTCCAGCAGGACAATGACCCCAAACATACTTCAAAAAGCACCCAGAAATGGATGGCAACAAAGCGCTGGAGAGTTCTGAAGTGGCCAGCAATGAGTCCAGATCTAAATCCCATTGAACACCTGTGGAGAGATCTTAAAATTGCTGTTGGGAAAAGGCGCCCTTCCAATATGAGACCTGGATCAGTTTGCAAAAGAAGAGTGGTCCAAAATTCCGGGCGAGAGGTGTAAGAAGCTTATTGATGGTTATAGGAAGCGATTGATTTCAGTTATTTTTTTCCAAAGGGTGTGCAACCAAATATTAAGTTAAGGGTGCCAATAATTTTGTCTGGCCCATTTCTGGAGTTTTGTGTGAAATAGCTTTTTTTCCCTCTTTTTTTGTGTTGTAATACACACAAAGGAAATAAACGTGTATAGCAAAACATGTGTAATTTCAATACTTTTCTGTGAGAAATACTTCATTTTCTGGAAAAATTTCAGGGGTGCCAACACTTTTGGCCATGACTGTATATACTTTTGTACCTTTGCTGTTGTTCTGGGATTGATTTGCACTTTTCGCACCAAAGTATGTTCATCTCCAGGAGACAGAACACGTCTCCTTCCTGAGCGGTATGACTGCTGCGTGGTCCCATGTTGTTTATACTTGCATACTATTGTTTATACAGATGGAGGTATACACATTTTTTTGATTTTCCCATGATGTCGAGCAAAGAGGCACAGAGGTTGAAGGTAGGCCTATCTTCCTATTGTACTATTGTTTGTACAGATGAACGTGGTACCTTCAGGCGTTTGGAAATTGCTCCCAAGGATGAACCAGACTTGTGGAGGTCTACAATTTTTTTTCTGGGGGTCTTTGTTGATTTCTTTTGATTTTTACATGATGTCGAGCAAAGAGGCACTGAGTTTGAAGGTAGGCCTTGAAATACATACACAGGTACACCTCCGATTGACTCAAATAATGTCTGTTAACCTATCAGAAGCCATGACATCATTTTCTGGAATTTTCCAAGCTGTTTAAAGGCACAGTCAACTTAGTGTATGTAAACTTCTGACCCACTGGAATTGTGATATAGAATATTATAAGTGAAATAATCTGTCTGTAAACAATTGTTGGAAGAATTACTTGTGTCATGCACAAAGTAGACATCTTTACCGACTTGCCAAAACTATAGTTTGTTAACATGAAATCTGTGGAGTGGTTGAAAAATGAGTTTTAATGACTTCAACCTAAGTGTACAGTGGGGAGAACAAGTATTTGATACACTGCCGATTTTGCAGGTTTTCCCACTTACAAAGCATGTAGAAGTCTGTAATTCTGTAAAATCCAGAAAATCACATTTGTATGATTTTTAAGTAATTTATTTACATTTTATTGCATGACATACGTATTTGATACATCAGAAAAGCAGAACTTAATATTTGGTACAGAAACCTTTGTTTGCAACTACAGAGATCATACGTTTCCTGTAGTTCTTGACCAGGTTTGCACACACTGCAGCAGGGATTTTGGCCCACTCCTCCATACAGTTCCTTCAGGTTTCGGGAATGTCGCTGGGCAATACGGACTTTCAGCTCCCTCCAAAGATTTTCTATTGGGTTCAGGTCTGGAGACTGGCTAGGCCACTCAGGACCTTGAGATGCTTCTTACGGAGCCACTCCATAGTTGCCCTGGCTGTGTGTTTCGGGTCATTGTCATGCTGGAAGACCCAGCCATGACCCATCTTCAATGCTCTTACTGAGGGAAGGAGGTTGTTAGCCAAGATCTCGCGATACATGGCCCCATCCATCCTCCCCTCAATACAGTGCAGTCGTCCTGTCCCCTTTGCAGAAAAGCATCCCCAAAGAATGATGTTTCCACCTCCATGCTTCACGGTTGGGATGGTGTTCTTGGGGTTGTACTCATCCTTCTTCTTCCTCCAAACACGGCGAGTGGAGTTTAGACCAAAAAGCACTATTTTTGTCTCATCAGACCACATGACCTTCTCCCATTCCTCCTCTGGATCATCCAGATGGTCATTGGCAAACTTCAGACGGGCCTGGACATGCGCTGGCTTGAGCAGGGGGACCTTGCGTGCGCTGCAGGATTTTAATCCATGACGGCGTAGTGTGTTACTAATGGTTTTCTTTGAGACTGTGGTCCCAGCTCTCTTCGGGTCATTGACCAGGTCCTGCCGTGTAGTTCTGGGCTGATCCCTCACCTTCCTCATGATCATTGATGCCCCACGAGGTGAGATCTTGCATGGTGCCCCAGACCGAGGGAGGTTGACCGTCATCTTGAACTTCTTCCATTTTCTAATAATTGCGCCAACAGTTGTTGCCTTCTCACCAAGCTGCTTGCCTATTGTCCTGTAGCCCATCCCAGCCTTGTGCAGGTCTACAATTTTATCCCTGATGTCCTTACACAGCTCTCTGGCCTTGGCCATTGTGGAGAGGTTGGAGTCTGTTTGATTGAGTGTGTGTAGACAGGTCTTTTATACAGGTAACGAGTTCAAACAGGTGCAGTTAATACAGGTAATGAGTGGAGAACAGGAGGGCTTCTTAAAGAAAAACTAACAGGTCTGTGAGAGCCAGAATTCTTACTGGTTGGTAGGTGATCAAATACTTATGTCATGCAATAAAATGCAAATTATTTAAAAATCATACAATGTGATTTTCTGGATTTTTCTGGACTCTCACAGTTGAAGTGTACCAATGATCAAAATTACAGACCTCTACATGCTTTGTAAGTAGGAAAACCTGCCAATTTTGCAGGTTATCAAATACTTGTTCTCCCCACTGTATATATATTAGTGCACTACATTTGACCTGAGGCCATTCCATTTGATTTCAATCACTTTCGACAACCCTGTTTTGTAAGCTTTTAAATGATGTCAAACTCAACCCTTTATCTTTTCCAGTGATGAAGACATGGATGTTTCATGTTGGAGAAAGCAAAATGGGTCAACTTTGAGCAACTATCTCCTAAATGTTTTGGCGTTCAGGTCCAAAAAGCTACTTTCTGACCACTTCTACCATGGGCAAATCAGTATAAATAGTTTTGTTCAAATCAAAAGAGTGCGGTCAAAAATGTATTGCAATAATATGGAACGACTCCAGAGCCATATGGGTCCCAATCAACAAGTAGGGTGCCATTTGGGACGTGATCAAATTGATTTATAAAGGTCTTTTTACATCAGCAGATGTCACAAAGTGCTTATAAAGAAACCCAGCCTAAAACCCCAAGCAGCAAGCAATACAGATGTAGCTAAGAAACTCCCTATAGGGCCTCCCTGTAGGGCCTCCCAAGTGGCGCAGCAGTCTAAGGCACTGCATCGCAGTGTTGCGGCGTCACTACAGCCTGTTGTTCAATCCCAGGCTGTGTCATAACCAATGGCCTAACCAATTGTGCTACTATGTGTTTTTTTTCGCGTTATTTGTAACTTATTTTATACATAATGCTTTTGCCACCGTATCTTATGGCAAAAAAAAGCTTCTGGATATCAGGACAGCAATCACTCACCTCGGATTGGATGAGGACTTCTTCTTCAACAAACAGGACACGTGATGTACTTCAGACACCGGACAGGGCCCAAATCCCCGTCATTGGCAGGAGGAGGAGACTCTAGTATAGGGGACTCGGAGCGGGGTGACTTGTAAGGATCCGCCAACGGCGAGTGGGATATCTTCCCCGTCAGTACTACTAGCTAACGTACAATCATTGGACAATGAATTAGACAAGATACGATCACGAATATCCTACCAACAGGACATCAAAAACTGTAATATACAGTTAGTCGTAAGTTTACATACACCTTAGCCAAATACATTTATTCTCAGTTTTTCACAATTCTGTTTTAACTGGTGCCTCCAGTTACTCAACGCCTAGGTTTACCTCCACTGAACTCACATCTTACCATATCTTTGTCTGTACATAATGCCCTGAATCTATTCTACCACGCCCAGATATCTGATCCTTTTCTCTGTGCCCAACGCACTAGACGACCAGTTCTTAAAGCCATTAGCCGTACCCTTACCCTACTCTGTTCTTCTGGTGATGTAGAGGTAAACCCAGGCCCTGTAGCCCCCAGGACTACACCTATTCCTCAGGCATTCTCATTTGTTGACTTCTGTAACCGTAAAAGCATTTGTTTCATGCATGTTAACATCAGAATCCTCCTCCCGAAGTTTGATTTAGTCACTGCTCTAGCACATTCAGCCAACCCTGATGTCCTAGCCGTGTCTGAATCCTGGCTTAGTAAGGCCACCAAAAAATCAGAAATTTCCATCTCCAACTACAACATTTTCAGTCAAGATAGAACTGATAAAGGGGGTGGAGTTAGCCTACAGAGTTCTGTCATACTATCCAGGCCTGTGCCCAAACAACTTGAGCTTCTACTTTTAAAAAATCCTCTCTAGAAATGTCTCTCACTGTTGACGCTTGTTACAGCCCGAAAACTAGGAAACACTGTCACCACCGATAAATCTATGATAATTGAATTCCAATAAGTGTCTTGCTACGGCTGGCCGTGCTTTCCACCTAGCTACCCCGGCCAACCGCTCTGCACCCCCCGCAGCAACTTGCCCAATTGTGAAAATCAATCCCAGAACAACAGCAAAGGACCTTGTGAAGATGCTGGAAGAAACAGGTACACAAGTATCTATAGCCACAGTCAAAGGAGTCCTATATCGACCTAACCTGAAAGGCTGCTCAGCAAGGAAAAAGCCACTGCTCCAAAACCGCCATTAAAAAAGACTACGGTTTGCAGCTGCACATGGGGACAAAGATCGTACTTTGAGAAATGTCCTCTGGTCTGAAAATAGAACTGTTTGGCCATAATGACCATCGTTATGTTTGGAGGAAAAAGGGGGAGGCTTGCAAGCCAAAGAACACCATCCCAACCGTGAAGCACGGGGGTTGCAGCATCATGTTGTGGGGGTGCTTTGCTTCAGGAGGGACTGGTGCGTACTTCACAAAATAGATGGCATCATGAGGAAGGAAAATTATGTGGATATATTTAAGCAACATCTCAACACATAGGTCAGGAAGTTAAAGCTTGGTTGCAAATGAGTCTTCCAAATGGACAATGACCTCAAGCTTACTTCCAAAGTTGTGGCAAAATGGCTTAAGGACAACAGTCAAGGTATTGGAGTGGCCATCACAAAGCCCTGACCTCAATCCTATAGGAAATGTGTGGGCAACCCAAAGGACAAGATTCTCTGGTCTGATGAAACCAAGATTGAACTCTTTGGCCTGAATGCCAAGCACACAGCCAAGACAACGCAGGAGTGGCTTTGGGACTCTAAATGTCCTTGAGTGGCCCAGCCAGAGCCCAGACTTGAACCCGATCGAACATCTACAGAACTTGAGAGGATCTGCAGAGAAGATTGGGAGAAACTCCCCAAATACAGGTGTGCAAAGTTTGTAGCATCATACCCAAGAAGAATCGAGGCTATAATTGCTGCCAAAGGTGCTTCAACAAAGTACTGAGTAAAGGGTCTGAATACTTATGTAAATGTGATATTTATATTTTTAATACATTTGCAAACATTTCTTAAACTTGTTTTTGGTTTGCCATTATGGGGTATTGTGTGTAGATTGAGGGAAGGAAGGGGGACAATTTGTTACATTACAGCCTTATTCTAAAATGGATTACAATGTGGAAAACGGGTCTGAAACTTTCCGGATGCACTGTCATTTTAACACATTTTGAATTATTTCATATAAATGAACACTGGACAGTTGCTTTAAAGTACTTAGCTAATAAAGAGAACACGTGTACTGTACAAAGCATTTGCACCTAGGCCTAAGAACTTGATATTTTCAGAAAAGGCTACGCAGTCTTTGTGTAAATGTTTTGGGTTCATTTTGTTTTGGGTGCAAACTGCGTAAACTCTTAAACTAGCTAGCAGAGTAAATATGACTGTTGATTGTTGTAGCGTGTGAGGATCGGAATTTGGCAGGCATTTGATTCAGTTTAGTAGTGACTCATAGGATCTTAAACAAATTGCTTTGCATTGTAGTGTGGCTGAGCAAGCCTGTAGGAAAACATGGAACAGTAGCAGTTAGTGGCTTTGTGACAATGAGGGATAGTGGAAAGACAAACTGAGGGAGATTGAGGTGAGAAGAAGGGAAGAGAATAGAGTTGAGACGGCATTTACAAAAGGGAGTAGAACCGTGTAGTTAGTGGCTCTACCAATGCAGGATGTGGAATATGACTGGATGAGCTCTTCTGTACTGTGTCTCTTGGGCAGCAAGTTCAGTCATTCATTGGGGATTTTAACGACAGGACAAATGCAGAAAGCTACAATTGTTCTGAAACCTTCATTCTTGAAGGCCCTCCTTAGTCAAAGATACCAAAATGAATCAGTAATAACATCGCGTGTTTGTATGTGGTCACCAGAATAAATAATATATAAATGGAAAAACTAAAATCTGGTTGTTTCTTTCTGTGTGTTGCAGGTCCAGTATGACGGATCAGAGAGATGTACAGGGATGGCACCCAGCTGGAAAGGACCCCTCTCAGAGCCACCTGGGGGGGTCCTAGACCGCCAGCGATTAGGGGTCTCTACGTTCCTCACTACATTATTTTCTAGCCGAAAGCCTAAATAACTCTCCCTTGCCCCTTTCTCAACCCTCTAGGTCTCAACCCACAACTTCTATACCAAATCAGACCCCAAGCTCGTACTCTTAACTCCGGTCCACAGCCCATAGACCTCCAGTCTAACTGACCATGAGGGGACAGAAGGTGAGCATGTTATTGGGCTGTGCTCTCCTCTGCTCCGCCTCTCTCCTCTACCTGGGCCTGAGTGGCATTGACTGCCCTCCCCCCGACCACGCCCACCGCCATAACTGGGCAGACGCTCACTTGGGCTCCACCAATCAGAGCCAAGCATCTCCCATTTACTATGGTGAGGACACACCCCTAATTTTCATTGGTGGGTTCCCTCGGAGCGGCACCACGTTGATGCGGGCCATGCTGGACGCCCACAATGCAGTGCGTTGCGGGGAGGAGACACGAGTGATCCCGCGTCTCCTTGCCATGCGTGCCACCTGGAGTCGCTCGGCCAGAGAGCGTGTCAGACTGGACGAGGCTGGGGTCACTGACCAGGTGTTGGACTCAGCAGTGCGGGCATTCCTACTGGAGGTTAGCCATGGTGTTTTATCTCTACTGTTTGTGCGCCACTCGGGAGCCCAAGTAATCCTGAAACACAGGAAGGGTTGCCTAGGCTGAAAGCTGCAGTGTAATTACTAAAGTGTACCTGCAGTGTAATTCGATTGTAACTGTACCATTTTCTATAGCCTGGCGGTTGGATTCATTGCTTGATTGATTTCTTCCACCAGATAATAATAGGTCACGGGGAGCCAGCAGCCAGGCTGTGTAACAAGGATCCATTTGCTCTGAAGTCTCTGTCCTACCTGGCCCGTATTTTCCCCCGGGCCAAGTTTGTCCTCATGCTACGAGATGGAAGGGCTACCGTCCACTCCATGATCTCACGCAAGGTAGATAATGCTGTGGGGTGGGGGACTCCTTCTCCTTCTCCCCTCTATATTTATCTCTCTTTAACACAGATGACTCCTCCCTCCCTTCTCTCTTCTTGCAGGTGACCATCTCTGGTTTTGACCTGACTAGTTACAGGGACTGTCTAACTAAGTGGAGCCGTGCAGTGGAGGGCATGTACTCCCAGTGCCAGGGGGCGCCAGAGGGCAGCTGTCTGCCTGTGCGCTACGAGCAGCTGGTACTGCACCCAGAGGTAGAGATGAGGAAGCTGCTGAGCTTCCTGGGGTTGCCATGGGACGCGGCCGTGCTACACCACGAAGACCTCATCGGCAAGGCCGGCGGAGTTTCGCTGTCCAAGTGAGAGAGCGCGAGTCTTATGTACATGCATGACAAGCACCCACCTAAGAATCATTATTTTCTTTAGCCTTTGGTGTAGAAGATTATGGCTCACCGGTGTACTTTGTAGTAGTCCTTACAAAGGATTCACACATTACACAGTCTATCTTCACGTTGTGTTATGGTATAGTTTGCGATAAAGAGATACCTGAGGAATAGATAGATATTCTCCATTTCCATGTGATAGAATAAGTGGACATTGACAATGCTCGTTGTTCACCAGGTCAGCCATATCTACTACTGTGAAGCGTACAGAGGTCAGTCAGTCTGTTTTTTTCAGCTGTGCGGTGTAGTACAGGTTAAAATACTATTTGACATTTTTTAAATACTTTGTCTGCTCTTGTCTGCCTGGAGTGCCAGATGGACAGGGTTTTCTTTTCACCTTTTTGACTATTCTGCTTAATCAATCCCAGATAAAGTATTTTAAATGAGTTGAAATAGTATTTGAACCCAGGTCTGGAGATGTATGTATGAAGTCGGAAGTTTACATACACCTTAGCCAAATACATTTAAACTCAGTTTTTCACAATTCCTGACATTTAATCCTAGTAAAAATTCCCTGTCTTAGGTCAGTTAGGATCACCACTTTATTTTAAGAATGTGAAATGTCCGAATAATAGTAGTGATTTTATTTAAGCTTTTATTTCTTTCATAACATTCCCAGTGGGTCATGTTGTCCTTAAGCCATTTTACCACGACTTTCAAAGTTTGCTTGAGGTCATTGTCCATTTGGAAGACCCATTTGCGACCAAGCTTTAACTTCCTGACCTCATGATGCCATCTATTTTGTGAAGTGCAACAGTCCCTCCTGCAGCAAAGCACCCCCACAACATGATGCTGCCACCCCTGTGCTTCACGGTTGGGATGGTGTTCTTCGGCTTGCAAGCATCCCCCTTTTTCCTCCAAACATAACGATGGTCATTATGGCCAAACAGGTCTATTTTCAGACCAGAGGACATTTCTCCAAAAAGTACGATCTATCTTTGTCCCCATGTGCAGCTGCAAACCGTAGTCTGGCTTTTTTAATGGCGGTTTTGGAGCAGTGGCTTTTTCCTTGCTGAGCAGCCTTTCAGGTTAGGTCGATATAGGACTCCTTTTACTGTGGCTATAGATACTTGTGTACCTGTTTCTTCCAGCATCTTCACAAGGTCCTTTGCTGTTGTTCTGGGATTGATTTGCACTTTTCGCACCAAAGTATGTTAATCTCTAGGTGACAGAACGCGTCTCCTTCCTGAGCGGTATGACGGCTGCGTGGTCCCATGGTGTTTATACTTGCATACTTGTTTATACAGATGAACGTGGTACCTTCAGGCGTTTGGAAATTGCTCCCAAGGATGAACCAGACTTGGAGGTGTACATTTTTTTTATTTTCCCATACACTCAATTAGTATTTGGTAGCATTGCCATCAAATTGTTATTCTTTGGTCAAACATTTCGAGTAGCCTTCCACATGTTTCCCACAATAGGTTGGGTGAATTTTGGCCCCTTCCTCCTGACAGAACTGGTGTAACTGAGTCAGGTTTGTAGGTCTCCTTGCTCGCACATGCTTTTTCAGTTCTTCCCACAAATGTTCTATAGGATTGATGTCAGGGCCTTGTGATGGCCACTCCAATACCTTGACTTTGTTGTCCTTAAGACATTTTGCCACAACTTTTGGAAGTATGCTTGGGGTCAGTGAGCTGCTTTATATAATACTTAATAAAGTTTATCTGGCTTATGCAATCATTACATAATGGCACAAGCATATGCACCTCTCAAAGCTAGGAAGAAAATATGTGCGCACACACACACGTTGAAATTAGTCAAGACCTTGTAGGTTGGAGTGGAGAATCCAGTCTCACACAAACCCATAGACTAATGTTCTCTGTCTGATCTCCCCCCTGTAGAGTGGAGCGGTCCACAGACCAGGTTGTGAACCCTGTAAACACAGATGCCCTGTTTAAGTGGGTGGGTCACATCCCCTCTGATGTGCTGCGTGAGATGGACGACATCGCCCCCATGCTGGCCCGCCTTGGCTACGACCCCCTGGCCAACCCCCCAAACTACGCCTGGCCAGCCCCTATCCTACCCCCGAACAACTACACACGGGTGAGACCTGACTGAGACACCATATCAACATTTACATCCTTTCCTATTTTTATTTTTATGGACATTGGAAAGGAGAGATTCATACAGAGGGGCAACATGCATATCCTTGTGATTCTTGGAATACAGAACCCCAATGCTCAGTGATCATAAATAAGAAATATACTGGTGAGGGAAGGACTGCTCATAATGGAGTAAGTGGAATGGTATCAAACACATGGAAACCATGTCTTTATGTTTGATACCAATCCATAAATTCCATTCCAGCCATTACTATGAGCCTGTCCTCCCCTATTAAGTTCCACCTGTGTCCTGCACATATTTTCATATCTGCATCTGCCCTTCCTCAAAGACTGATGATGATTTTCCTCTCCTCAGCTTCAGAGAACAGAAAGCCCACATCCCAGTTAGGCAGAAGAGGAGGAGGAGGTAAACACAAGGTATGAAGGCAATTCTAGAACCTATCAACCCAAATAAAGAGGATTTTAAACTGCATCTGTGTTTTTACATAGACCACCGTGACTGTTAGCCTATGTTGTGTTTTCTGAGTGGAATGAGTGCATCAAATATGGATCAGTTTATTGCTCCACTATTCCGTGGGACAGTGGATGCCACTGTGTGGGAACTCCGGTGCATCTTCCCTGGACTCATTCTCAGGAAAGTCCCCTGGCCTCCTCTCCCTCCACAGAGACCTCCATGTACCAATAGTGTTGCAGTGTAATGTGAACCTGATACTATTTCCATATGTTTCTTATTAACTTCCTGTCACTCATCACAAATCTGTGTACATGTTTTTGGAAAGATCTGCAACTTGTTACTGAGAGTAAATATATAAGGAGTCATACATTTTATATTTTTCAAGATGTAATGTTTATTTTCTTAATAAATTATTTTGTTGGTCATTCATTCAGTATTAGAGTTTGTAGCTTGTTTTGTAAAAATAAATAAGTCAAATCACTGTATAGCAAGTGTTTGTACGCATTTATTTCAGGCTTCTTTGCTAAGGACGTACAGTACGCATCCAAATCATCCTAAGGTTAATCTTTAAGGGTTTTATGGTAATTTTATTTTTTTCCCCCTGTACAGCAGCATGTTGTAAATGTGTGTGTATATAAAAATAAAATAACATAATCAGAATCTTATCACTGCTAAAACTCCATGCAGGGCACTACGATTAATGTATGCAAGTAACACAACACAAAATCTAGTCAGGGAATGCAAGCATAAAACAATTGTCAACTATTCACCTACTGTACATGAAAGACTGATAGGGCTCTATTATTTTTAAAGAATGGATAGTTCCGTTTGGACTGCCTTGTCCATGCGATTAAGAGTTTGTAGAGGGGGACCTTTCCAGTGGAGAGTCATGTTAGTATGATGGGGATTCCAGGGGCTCACGAACAGGTGGCTGGGGCTCTACGTCCAGGGGAGAGATGGTCATGAAAAGGCTCCTCTCGAGGCTTTCTAGGTCCAGGAAACGGAGCAGACTTTCCAGTTCTGTACCGGCTGGGTCAGGGTGTGTTGTGACTTGGTTGGGGAGTGTGACGGCTTGGCCTTGTTTTGTATGCCTGGGTTGGACTGTGGCAGATAGTTCCTTTTGTCCAGGGCTTTTGTGGACTAGAAGGGGATATTTCCTTATCAAAGGTACCTGCAGGTCATCAACTTGTCGATTTAGTGTCCGTTCTCCATTGCCTCAGCCTTGCCTTTATCTGTCCACCACAAGAGGAACTCCCTAGGCTCAGCAATGTCCATCCCTGACTTGTCTGTCTTTCCTTTCCCTCTTTCAGGAACTCCGATCTCGGTTAGTGTCTTCTCAAAGTCCATGCCCATCTCCCTCATTGCTCTCTCAGTATCAGCTGCCCTCAACTCAAACTGGGATCTGATCTCTGCTTTGAGTCGGATGTTTCTCTCCTGTGTGCTCGCCGGGATGACTTGCTCGGTCTCAAGGAATTGGAATGATAACACAAACAGAAGGGGACCACGCTAGGAGTGTTTCTTAGTAGTTATACAATATAGCACTTTAGGAATCGTTATATGACCTTGGTTGTGGTAGTTTACCGGCATTGTGCTGTAATCAGTATCACTGTAGTACACTATACTGTTCAAGGAAATTCATGCATTACAATATAACATTATGAAAAGAAGTCTCTGCACCTTTTGAGGAAAATGCATCAGTGCAACCTTAAAAACAGACGCAAGTTTGTGGTTCATGTGCTAAGCTTCTGGCCCACAACTTTTTTTTCGTCAGAGCATACAGCCAAATACAATGATATGCTGTGTGGTCTATTGTATTTACCAGTATGCTCTGACTTAGGTAGATGTTAATCGAAAACTTGGTCGTTGTTGTTGACCAAAAGCTTAGCACGTTGATAGAACATTGATTTGCCTCTCAATTACGAGGAGTTCCATAAATGGAGAGAGATATGTATCTATATCGAAGTCTTATCAGTGCTGAACTCAACAGCAATATAGACTGTCATCAAGAGATAATGGGAGGGGGAAACCATTGACAGTGAACTCTGCTGTGGAGGTCACTTTCATTGTTGTAGGATAGGTGGGTCATTGCCTAGGGCCAAACAGAAGCAGGGACAACTTCATAGAATTAATGTTTAGCTGACTGGTGTTTGGCTGATATGTTGCACGGAAGAAATTTCTATTTCTATCCCTCTTTGCTGTTAATCCCCCTCTATCCCACAAGCAACACTCACAGTATGTATCAAATGCAGTATGTACCAATAGTAACTACAGTATCTCTGGCACAGATCCTATTAAATTACTTAAACCCTCAAAATTAAAGAATGTGCTGATAATGGCAGACATTTTGGTAAAGATCTCTAGATAGGTACTTTATTGATCCCCTGGTCAAGCAGCTACAAAAAAACAGGGCAGGTGCAAAATGCCAGAAAGGAAAAGGAAAAATACAAACTAGTCTGATTGGAACTAATATCATTAGTCATATCTCTTGCATATGATATATATCAGAAATTGTGTAATAAGGTCAACCCAATATTGTAATATCGGGGCTCCCGAGTGGCGCAGCAGTCTAAGGCACTGCATCTTAGTACTAGAGGTGTCACTACAGACCCTTGTTCAATTCCAGGCTGTATCACAATCCAGCCGTGATTTGGAGTCCGATAGGGCGGCGCACAATTGGCCCAGAGTCGTCTGGGGTAGGACATTGTAAATAAGAATTTGTTCTTAAGTGACTCGTCTAGTTTAAATTTAACTTAAAGAAAAAATATAATAAATGCAGTTTGTACAGGTTTTATACCTATTTTCTTTATAAATAGCCTCTAAAATATATGTACAGTGGGGAGAACAAGTATTTGATACACTGCCGATTTTGCAGGTTTTCCTACTTACAAAGCATGTAGAGGTCTGTAATTTTTATCATAGGTACACTTCAACTGTGAGAGACGGAATCCAGAAAATCACATTGTATGATTTTTAAATAATTAATTTGCATTTTATTGCATGACATAAGTATTTGATCACCTACCAACCAGTAAGAATTCTGGCTCTCACAGACCAGTTAGTTTTTCTTTAAGAAGCCCTCCTGTTCTCCACTCATTACCTGTATTAACTGCACCTGTTTGTACTCGTTACCTGTATAAAAGACACCTGTCCACACACTCAATCAAACAGACTCCAACCTCTCCACAATGGCCAAGACCAGCGAGCTGTGTAAGGACATCAGGGATAACATTGTAGACCTGCACAAGGCTGGGATGGGCTACAGGACAATAGGCAAGCAGCTTGGTGAGAAGGCAACAACTGTTGGCGCAATTATTAGAAAATGGAAGAAGTTCAAGATGACGGTCAATCTCCCTCGGTCTGGGGCACCATGCAAGATCTCACCTCGTGGGGCATCAATGATCATGAGGAAGGTGAGGGATCAGCCCAGAACTACACGGCAGGACCTGGTCAATGACCTGAAGAGAGCTGGGACCACAGTCTCAAAGAAAACCATTAGTAACACACTACGCCGTCATGTATTAAAATCCTGCAGCACACGCAAGGTCCCCCTGCTCAAGCCAGCGCATGTCCAGGCCCGTCTGAAGTTTGCCAATGACCATCAGGATGATCCAGAGGAGGAATGGGAGAAGGTCATGTGGTCTGATGAGACAGAAATAGAGCTTTTTGGTCTAAACTCCACTCGCCGTGTTTGGAGGAAGAAGAAGGATGAGTACAACCTCAAGAACACCATCCCAACCGTGAAGCATGGAGGTGGAAACATCATTCTTTGGGGATGCTTTTCTGCAAAGGGGACAGGACGACTGCACCGTATTGAGGGGAGGATGAATGGGGCCATGTATCGCGAGATCTTGGCCAACAACCTCCTTCCCTCAGTAAGAGCATTGAAGATGGGTCGTGGCTGGGTCTTCCAGCATGACAACGACCCGAAACACACAGCCAGGGCAACTAAGGAGTGGCTCCGTAAGAAGCATCTCAAGGTCCTGGAGTGGCCTAGCCAGTCTCCAGACCTGAACCCAATAGAAAATCTTTGGAGGGAGCTGAAAGTCTGTATTGCCCAGCGACATCCCTGCTGCAGTGTGTGCAAACCTGGTCAAGAACTACAGGAAACGTATGATCTCTGTAATTGCAAACAAAGGTTTCTGTACCAAATATTAAGTTCTGCTTTTCTGATGTATCAAATACTTATGTCATGCAAATTAATTACTTAAAAATCATACAATGTGATTTTCTGGATTTTTGTTTTAGATTCCGTCACTCACAGTTGAAGAGTACCTATGATAAAAATTACAGACTTCTACATGCTTTGTAAGTGGGAAAACCTGCAAAATCGGCAGTGTATCAAATTCTCCCCACTGTATATTCTAACTCCTTTCAGAGGCAACCAATCAGCAGGCAGACACGATGGTACTGGAGCTCATGCAATCTTTATTTTTTATTTCTGGGACAGACCATAACATACACCGCAGTGTTTGACTTGTGGCATCTCTCACACACCATTAAATCAGCATGAAACAGTCATTGTTTTGATTGTATAATATTTTTACCTCCATATAACATTTACATAGAACAAATACCCCATAGACAACACATTCATTCACATGCCTGGGACAGACAATAACATACCGCAGTGTTAGTTGGCTTATGGCTTCTCACACTCCTACAACAGAGAAGGATAAAAACTCAACAAAAATGTTGAACCTTCTAGGTTTGGACAGAGCGCACATGTTGAAAACAAGCTAGCTAATAGTATACATTAGTAACAGGACGATGGCTGGCATAGCTAACAATTTAGCATAAACTGTTAAAACAACCAAAATACACTTCACATGACAATATGTCATTACATTGTACATTAGTTCATACATATTCTGTGATTATTTGAATTTAATTATATCAAAAGAAAGTGCCTTTATCTGGGAAAGCAGTGGAGAAGCATTTCCTACCTACCACTAATTCCAAGTCCTTTTGTTCACCCGACCTAGAATACCTCAATCAAATGCAGACCGTATTATCTCCCAAGAGAATTCTCCTCCGTCAGACATGGCCGTATAATATATACAGTCCTGGCCAAAGGTTTTGAGAATGACACAAGTATTGGTCTCCACAAAATTTGATGCCTCAGTGTTGATGATGGCAATTGCATATACTCCAGAATGTCATGAAGAGTGATCAGATGAATTGCAATTAATTGCAAAGTCCATGAAAATGAACTTAATCCCCCAAAAACATTTCACTGCATTTCAGCCCTGCCACAAAAGGACCAGCTGCCATCATGTCAGTGATTGTCTCGTTAACACAGGTGAGAGTGTTGACGAGGACAAGGCTGGAGATCACTCTGTCATGCTGATTGAGTCAGAATAACAGACTGGAAGCTTTAAAAGGAGGGTGGTGCTTGAAATTATTGTTTGTCCTATGTCAACCATGGTTACCTGCAAGGAAACACGTGCCGTCATCATTGCTTTGCACAAAAAGGACTTCAAAGGCAAGGATATTGCTGCTGTTAAGATTGCACCTAAATCAACCATTTATCGGATCATCGAGAAGTTCAATTGTTGTGAAGAAGGCGTCAGGGCGCCCAAGAAAGTCCAGCAAGCGCCAGGACCGTCTCCTAAAGTTGATTCAGCTGCGGGATCGGGGCACCACCAGTGCAGAGCTTGCTCAGGAATGGCAGCAGGCAGGTGTGAGGGCATCTGCACGCACAGTGAGGCGAAGACTTTTGGAGGATGGCCTGGTGTCAAGAAGGGTAGCAAAGAGGCCACTTCTCTCCAGGAAAAACATCAGGGACAGACTGATATTCTGCAAAAGGTACAGGGATTGGACTGCTGAGGACTGGGGGAGAGTCATTTTCTCTGATGAATCCCCTTTCCGATTGTTTGGGCCATCCGGAAAACACCTTGTCCGGAGAAGACAAGGTGAGCGCTACCATCAGTCCTGTGTCATGCCAACAGTAAAGCATCCTCAGACCATTCATGTGTGGGGTTGCTTCTCAGCCAAGGGAGTGGGCTCACTCACAATTTTGCCTAAGAACACAGCCATGAATAAGCAATGGTACCAACACATCCTCCGAGAGCAACTTCTCCCAACCATCCAAGAATAGTTTGGTGACGACCAATGCCTTTTCCAGCATGATGGAGCACCTTGCCATAAGGCAAAAGTGATAACGAAGTGGCTCGGGGAACAAAACATCGACATTTTGGGTCCATGGCCAGGAAACTCCACAGACCTTAATCCCATTGAGAACTTGTGGTCGATCCTCAAGAGGCGGGTGGACAAACAAATACCCACAACTTCTGACAAACTCCAAGCATTGATTATGCAAGAATGGCCTGCCATCAGTCAGGATGTGGCCCAGAAGTTAATTGACAGCATGCCAGGGCTGATTGCAGAGGTCTTGAAAATATTGACTCTTTGCATAAACTGAATGTCATTGTCAATGAAAGCCTTTGACACTTATGGAATACTTGTAATTATAAAGATCTAAGAACACTGAAGCAGCAAACTTTGTGGAGACCAATACTTGTGTCATTCTCAAAACATTTGGCCACGACTGTACACCCCACACCCCTCAAGCCGATACCGCGACGGCCCTCAAAGAACTTCACTGGACTTTATGCAAACTGGAAACCACATGCTGAGGCTGCATTTATTGTAGCTGGGGATTTTAACAAAGTAAATTTGAGGACTAGGCTGCCAAAGTTCTATCAACATATCAACTGTAGTACTCGCTCAGCTAAAACTATCAAACTTTACTATTTAAACTTCCGGAATGCTTACAAAGCCCTCCCGTGCCCTCATTTCGGCAGAATACAAACAGTGTAGTTACTCACTCCAAGTCAATCAAACAAGCAAAGCGTGAGTATAGAGACAAAGTGGAGTCGCAATTCAACGGCTCAGACACGAGACGTATGTGGCAGGGTCTACAGACAATCACGGACTACAAAAGGAAAACTAGCCACTTCGCCGAGACCGACGCCTTGCTTCCGGACAAGCTAAACACCTTCTTTGCCCGCTTTGAGGATAACACAGTGTCACCGACACGACCGCTACCAAGGACTGTGGGTTCTCCTTCTCCGTGGTCGACGTGAGTAAAACATTTAAATGTGTTAACCCTCGCAAGGCTGCCGGCCCAGACGGCATCCCTAGCCGCATCCTCAGAGCATGCACAGACCAGCTGGCTGGTGTGCTTACGGGCATATTAAATCTCTACCTATCCCTGTCTGCTGTCCCCACATGCTTCAAGATGGCCACCATTGTTCCTTTACCCAAGAAAGCAAAGGTAACTGAACTAAATAACTATTGCTCCGTAGCACTCACCTCTGTCATCATGAAGTGCTTTGAGAGACTAGTCAAGGATCATATCACCTCTACCTTACCTAGACCCACTTCAATTTGCTTACGGCCCCAATAAATCCACAGACGATGCAATCGCCATCACTCTACACACTGCCCTATCTGGACAAGATGAATACCTATATAAGAATGCTGTTCATTGACTATAGCTCAGCATTCAACACCATAGTACCCTCCAAGCTCATCATTTTGCTTGAGGCCCTGGGTCTGAACCCCGCCCTGTACAACTGGGTCCTGGACTTCCTGACGGGCCGCCCCAGGTGGTGAAGGTAGGAAACAACACCTCCACTTCGCTGATCCTCAACACTGGGGCCCCACAAGGTTGCGTTCTCAGCCCACTCCTGTACTCCCTGTTCACCCATGACTGCGTGGCCAAGCACGCCCCAACTCAATCATCAAGTTTGCAGACGACAACAGTAGTAGGCTTGATTACCAACAATGACGAGACAGCCTACAGAAAGGTGAGGGCTCTGGGAGTGTGGTGCCAGGAAAATAACCTCACTCAACGTCAACAAAACAAAGCAGATGATCGTGGACTTCAGGAAACAGCAGCGGGTGCACCACCCTATCCACATCGACGGGAACGCAGTGGAGAAGGAAGAAAGCTTCAAGTTCCTGAAATAGACCATCCACACAGACAGTGTGGTGAAGAAGGCGCAACAGAACATCTTCAACCTTAGCAAGCTTAAGAAATTTGGCTTGGCTCGTAAAACCCTCAAACTTTTACAGATGCACAATTGAGAGCATCCTGTCGGGCTGTATCACCACCTGGTACGGCAACTGCACCGCCCGCAACCGCAAGGCTCTCCAGAGGGTGGTCCAGTCTTCCCAAACCATTAACGGGGGCAAACTATCCACCCTCCAGGACACCTACAGCACCCTATGTCACAGGAAGGCCAAAAAGATCAAGGACATCAACCACCCAAGCCACTGCCTGTTTACCCCGCTATCATCCAGAAGGCAAGGTTAGTACAGGTGCATCAAAGCTGGGGCCGAGAGACTGAAAAACAGCTTCTATCTCAAGGCCATCATACTGTTAAATAGCTATCACTAGCTGGCTACCACCCGGGTACTCAACCCTGCACCTTAGACATGGCATCATTGGTCACTTTAATAATAGAACACTAGTCACTTTAATAATATTTACATACTGCTTAACTCATTTCATATGTACAGTGGGGAGAACAAGTATTTGATACACTGCCGATTTTGCAGGTTTTCCCACTTACAAAGCATGTAGAAGTCTGTAATTTTTAGTCTGTAATAGGTACTCTTCAACTGTGAGTGACGGAATCTAAAACAAAAATCCAGAAAATCACATTATCATTTTTAAGTAATTCATTTGCATTTTATTGCATGACATACGTATTTGATACATCAGAAAAGCAGAACTTAATATTTGGTACAGAAACCTTTGTTTGCAATTACAGAGATCATACGTTTCCTGTAGTTCTTGACCAGGTTTGCACACACTGCAGCAGGGATTTTGGCCCACTCCTCCATACAGACCTTCTCCAGATCCTTCAGGTTTCGGGGCTGTCGCTGGGCAATACGGACTTTCAGCTCCCTCCAAAGATTTTCTATTGGGTTCAGGTCTGGAGACTGGCTAGGCCACTCCAGGACCTTGAGATCCTTCTTACGGAGCCGCTCCTTAGTTGCCCTGGCTGTGTGTTTCGGGTCGTTGTCATGCTGGAAGACCCAGCCACGACCCATCTTCAATGCTCTTACTGAGGGAAGGAGGTTGTTGGCCAAGATCTTGCGATACATGGCCCCATCCATCCTCCCCTCAATGCGGTGCAGTCGTCCTGTACCCTTTGCAGAAAAGCATCCCCAAAGAATTATGTTTCCACCTCCATTCTTCACAGTTGGGATGGTGTTCTTGGGGTTGTACTCATCCTTCTTCTTCCTCCAAACACGGCGAGTGGAGTTTAGACAAAAAGCTCTATTTTTGTCTCATCAGACCACATGACCTTCTCCCATTCCTCCTCTGGATCATCCAGATGGTCATTGGCAAACTTCAGACGGGCCTGGACATGCGCTGGCTTGAGCAGGGGGACCTTGTGTGCGCTGCAGGATTTTAATCCATGACGGCGTAGTGTGTTACTAATGGTTTTCTTTGAGACTGTGGTCCCAGCTCTCTTCAGGTCATTGACCAGGTCCTGCCGTGTAGTTCTGGGCTGATCCCTCACCTTCCTCATGATCATTGATACCCCACGAGGTGAGATCTTGCATGGTGCCCCAGACCGAGGGAGATTGACCGTCATCTTGAACTTCTTCCATTTTCTAATAATTGCGCCAACAGTTGTTGCCTTCTCACCAAGCTGCTTGCCTATTGTCCTGTAGCCCATCCCAGCCTTGTGCAGGTCTACAATTTTATCCCTGATGTCCTTACACAGCTCTCTGGTCTTGGCCATTGTGGAGAGGTTGGAGTCTGTTTGATTGAGTGTGTGGACAGGTGTCTTTTATTCAGGTAACGAGTACAAACAGGTGCAGTTAATACAGGTAATGAGTGGAGAACAGGAGGGCTTCTTAAAGAAAAACTAACAGGTCTGTGAGAGCCGGAATTCTTACTGGTTGGTAGGTGATCAAATACTTATGTCATGCAATAAAATGCTAATTAATTATTTTAAAATCATACAATGTGATTTTCTGGATTCCGTCTCTCACAGTTGAAGTGTACCTATGATAAAAATTACAGACCTCTACATGCTTTTTAAGTAGGAAAACCTACAAAATCGGCAGTGTATCAAATACTTGTTCTCCCCACTGTGAGAGATTCCGTCTCTCACAGTTGAAGTGTACCTATGATAAAAAATTAATTCTCAATCTACCCGTCGTCACCCTTGCCCAGAAATGTGAAATCCCTAGATTAAGGCCTTATTTAATTTCAGTTGACTGATTTCCTTATATGAACTGTAACTCATTAAAATATTTGAAATTGGTGCATGTTGCGTTTATATTTGTTCAGTATAAGTAACATCTCTCAATTAATGAGACCAGGTGTGCCTCATCTGATTGGAAATTGCTGATACTATCTTTGTCTATTTTGTTTTGAAAATCTGCCACTGAACCACACACTTCTATCTAGTAAGAGAGAGAGAATTAAACATTTTAGCTTTAATTAACTGGTTGTCAACATTACTTTCATGGGAGACATTCTGGCATGGCTAAAGGCTTGAGAATGTTCACTCTTTAAAGCACCACCGGAGCTGCATATGTTGATTTATTTCTAAGCCCAACTAGCTAGACATACGTTTTCAGGCTACATTGTTGTCATTCAGTAAAGGTGTGGTGAGCTACTCTAACGTTACTGTACTAGCCTACTGTAGCCTACAACCAAGCTAGTTAACTACAAATAAACAATCTAGTGTGATCCCTTGCCAAACAACTAGAGATGATTAGAAAATAAAAGTGACAAAGTGCTGCTCTGCTGGCGAACTGGAACTACTGTAGAGGCAGCTAAAGTTGGCAAGCTAGCTACGTTAGCCAGTTAGCTTTGTAGCTAGCTATCTTGGACAAAATGTCATAAAATAATTGCAGTTTTAAGTAGTAATTTTCAGATGAAGAATTGCCTGACCTGTCTGTGGGTGTGGTACTTTACTGTATTCTATTCTGTATATTAGTCATTGCCACTCCAACATTACCCGTCCTAATATTTATATATTTCTTGATTCCATTCCTTTTAGATTTTTGTGCATTGTTGTGAATTGTTAGATACTACTGCACTGTTGGAGCTAGGAACACAAGCATTTCGCTACACCTGCAATAACACCTGCTACCAATAACATTTTATTTGATTTGAACTCTTCAGAGCAATCCTCTTTTTTTGTGGCAGGAGCTTGTGCCAAAGGGGAGTCGAGCAAGAAAGTCTGTAGGGAGGACCACTGTTAGAGCTGGGCCTGCGCTGCTGGGGCCGGATCGGTCTCAACAGAGAGGAGAGCCAGAAGGTCATGCATGTTTACCTTAAATGAGAATAATCGTAAAGCTAAACTAAGTGAGCGAGAGGTGGAGAGTAAACTGTTTGATCATGTCACTGTGCAGTTTCTTTTTTGTTGCATTCAGTCACTAAATGCACAATGAGATTTTCCTGACTGCTCAGTATACTCACACTGGCAATCACTAGTGTGTGTTCACATGACACAGAAGTTTGTCAAGCTGACCGAGTCCTTGGAGTAGGACATTCTGTGATTAACTTTGGCATCAACTACTATCAACATTGACAGTCTTAATCATGTGAAGTTACAAAACCTCTAGGGCTTAGTCATCACTAGAGTTTAACAACGGATGTAGGTTACATTGTAAGTGTCTATGCATCTCTCGACTGTTGTGATATGTATTCATGTGTAGACTAAGCCTGTTCATGCTCCAATTCATGTCAGTCAATACTACATCTAAGTAAGAACTTAAGTGATCTTAATTTTACTCAATAAGAAGTCATACCTTAAGCCAACACTTTTCTCTGGTCCTTTCTGCTATGGTCAGGTGGCTTCACGTTCAGGAATAAAGGACCTAGTGTAATGGAATATTAACATTAAGTATGCATAACTTATAACACAGTAAATTAAGTGGCCACATTTATGAATTAAATTCCATTTGAATTATATATTTACCACCATTGTATATCTGGAACCCATAGCAATGGTAGCAGTGTTTGGTTTGCTGTGTGATTAAAAACAGCAGTTACACCATGAGCAACAACATTTACATTTTAGTCATTTCGCAGACGCTCTTATCCATATGAAAATAATTCTCAATCTACCCGTTGTCACCCTTGCCCAGAAATGTGAAATCCCTAGATTAAGGCCTTATTATTTAATTTCAGTTGACTGATTTCCTTATATGAACTGTAACTCATTAAAATATTTGAAATTGGTGCATGTTGCGTTTATATTTGTTCAGTATAAGTAACATCTCTCAATTAATGAGACCAGGTGTGCCTCATCTGATTGGAAATTGCTGATACTATCTTTGTCTATTTTGTTTTGAAAATCTGCCACTGAACCACACACTTCTATCTAGTAAGAGAGAGAGAATTCAACATTTTAGCTTTAATTAACTGGTTGTCAACATTACTTTCATGGGAGACATTCTGGCATGGCTAAAGGCTTGAGAATGTTCACTCTTTAAAGCACCACCGGAGCTGCATATGTTGATTTATTTCTAAGCCCAACTAGCTAGACATACGTTTTCAGGCTACTAGACATACGTTTTCAGGCTACATTGTTGTCATTCAGTAAAGGTGTGGTGAGCTACTCTAACGTTACTGTACTAGCCTACTGTATCCTACAACCAAGCTAGTTAACTACAAATAAACAATCTAGTGTGATCCCTTGCCAAACAACTAGAGATGATTAGAAAATAAAAGTGACAAAGTGCTGCTCTGCTGGCGAACTGGAACTACTGTAGAGGCAGCTAAAGTTGGCAAGCTAGCTACGTTAGCCAGTTAGCTTTGTAGCTAGCTATCTTGGACAAAATGTCATAAAATAATTGCAGTTTTAAGTAGTAATTTTCAGATGAAGAATTGCCTGACTTGTGTGATAACTCATGTTAAATAACGGAGATCTGTGTGTAGAGTGATTTTTCTTTCCGCCTATCGACAGTCGTTTTCAACGCGAACAAATGAGTCATAGTGGGCAGAGCCAAGCACGAGCTAGCGAGATCCTATTGGCGCGTTCTAGCCCACATTTGCATATTGCCATTAGGGAACGACTCCTCTGTGAAGTGCGCGTGTGCAATAACTCGATTCGCATTTGTACGCTTTCTAAACAACACATTTTTTTAAAACGTTTGCAAAGGGTAAAGTCTACAAAACGTCCACTCTGTTCGTAACAAATGTTAGTTGTGGGAACAGAAAACTGTATTGAGATCCTATGTATTATCGATGCAAAAATTAGCAGAATGTTGGCCAAAATTAATCTCGTTCCATCTTCTCCCAATGCCAGCCACTGTTTCACATTTCTACTGTACATCCGGTGAAATATCTGTGTTATTGTTCTAAGTTTCCTTTCCACAGTGGCCTATTGGGAGTGGAACAGCGCCACAAAACCAACCAGTGGACATACATATATTACACTCGTAGTGATAATGTGTGTTTTTTTTGTTTTGCCGTTATTTAACTAGGCAAGTCAGTTAAGAACAAATTGTTATGTACAATGAAGGCCTACCCCGGCCAAACCTGGACGACGCTGGGCCAATTCTGCGCCGCCCTATGTCCTATGGGACTCCCAATCACGGCAGGATGTGATACAGCCTGGATTCGAACCAGAGACTCTAGTGACACCTCTTGCACTCAGATGCCTTAATTCACTGCGCCACTCGGAAGCATAGAGAATGAACAGCACTGACAAAATCTATTTCACTCACCTCACAATCATATCGTTGTCTTCAAATTATTCAAATTATCATTTTGAAAGTGAGAACCGAATTGGTCAGACAATGACAATGTAGGTGTAGAAGGACCAATGGAATATAAATGGGAGTTTTGGACTTGATAGAGCTGTGGAAATAGACATTTGTTACAGGAAGTTTAAAATCTGTTATTCATTACAAAGTTGATCTGTCTTATACAGATAATAGCCTACATTATTTTGTTGGTCATTCAGAAAGAGATGTGGCATGCCATTTTTATATAAACAAAATAGGTTTAACACTGTATACCATGTTTTCAAATATTTGCTTGGATCACAGTTTGACACTTTTAAAAATGTATCCGTATAAATCCATTGATCTTAAGAATTCAGTGCATTATACCTGCATGATTAATCACTAATGCTAAAATCTAATAAGAAATCTTCAATATAAATATAATCTAAAGTCTGTATGAGCTTCTTTACACATTTCAAATGCACACAATAATTTGTTTCTCAGTGCCACAATTCAAATCAATACAACTATTAATATAACTTTGTAAAAAATAATACAAACTATTCATCCAAATCAATCATATCAAAGTCATCAGATTACAAGAGCACAAGCAGTTTGTAAAGAGGAAAGTCACTTTGAGACACGACTCAGCATCTAAAAACGGACATTACATTTACTCTTATCTTTTTTAGAATTACTCTTTTTAAAGAATAAAGAGTTGGATTTAGTCTCTGTGCGGTGAGAGATGATTCTGGAAAGACTTTTCTTCAGACCCTCTGAGTCCAGGAAGCCAAGCAGGCTCTCCAATTCTGTCTCGGCTGGGCCACATTGTGTCATCATTGGGTTGGGGAGTGTGATTGGTGGTTTGGACTGTGTGGCAGATAGGTCCAGGATTGTCCAGCGTTTCTGTGGACTGGGAGGGGGGCATTTCCTCATCAAAGGTCCCTGCAGCTTTCCAACCTCCCTCACCAGCCTCGCCTCGTCCTCACCCTTCTCTGTCCACCACATGACGAACTCCCTGGGCTCAGCAATGTTCATTGCTGACTTTAAGATGGCCTGTCTCTCCCAGCCTTCCGCCAACACTTCCTCTATCTTGGTTAGTTTAGTCTCAAAGTCCATGTCCAATTCCTCTATCTCCCTCATGGCCTGCTCCTCTCTCAGTCTCAGCTGTTCTCTGAGCTCTTCAAACTGGAAGCTTATCTCGGCTTTGAGTCTAACGTTTCTCTCCCGCATGTTCGCCGTGATGCCTCGCTCGCTCTCCAGGAACCCGACCACCTTGTTGATATCCTCTTGAAGGTAGATTAAGTCAGAGACTAGTTTCTCCATGAAGTCATCTTGCGCCTCTTTCACAGGTTTGAACTTGTGTCCTGCGTGGGCTCTCCCGTCTCTGCAGACAACACAGATGAGCCGTTTGTCTGTATCACAGAACAATTGCAGGATTTCATTGTGTTTAGAACACATGTCTTGTCCGGCTGTGATTCTCTGTCTCCATTCACCGTGATCAGAAGGCTGTTCTACCCTTTCAGGTTTAGGTTTAAGTCTAGGTTTAGGTTTCGGCTTGTTGATTTCGAAGGTTGTGTCTCTGAATAGGCAAGATCCGCACAGTGGACATTGCTGAAGGCTCTTCAGGCTTTGTTGGATGCAGCTCTTACAGAAGGTGTGCTGGCAGTTGAGAGACACAGGCTCAGTGAAGATCTCTGTGCAGATCGGACAGCGGAGGTGGTCTGTGAGGGGAGAGGAGGCTGTGGCCATACTGGAATGACTGGAGACGTGTCAGAAATGAGAGAAAAGGAAGGTGCCTACCTGAGCACACACACAGATCTGGAACCAAGCTAGGAGTGGCAGTTTTGAAAGCATGCAGAAAAATCGACTTTGCTCTCCAAGGATCATGCAGTAATTGGTATATAACACTATCATTATATGACCTGGGGTGTGGTACTTTACAGGCATCATGCTGTAACTGTCAGAAATAGGCAGTCAATCAGAGTCAATAATCACTGCAGAAACGCCATAGAAAATGAACGTATCATAACATTATAAAAGTAAGTTTCCCCACCCTTGAAGAGAATGCAAGAATGCACAGATTCATAAAGATACATAATGTATCTACATCAATGTCGTTATCAGTGCTGAACTCAAAAGCAATATAGACTGTATGCATCATTACGAGATAAGGAGTGGTGAAGAAGATTGACAATAGCCACCAAGGTTGGACAAGCCCCCAAGGTTGGACAAGCCCCCAAGGTTGGACAAGCCCCCATGGTTGGACAAGCCCCCATGGTTGGACAAGCCCCCATGGTTGGACAATTCACCATGGTTGGACAAGTCCCCATGGTTGGACAATTCACCATGGTTGGACAAGTCCCCATGGTTGGACAAGTCCCCATGGTTGGACAATTCACCATGGTTGGACAAGTCCCCATGGTTGGACAAGCTCCCATGGTTGGACAAGCCACCATGGTTGGACAAGCCCCCATGGTTGGACAAGTCCCCATGGTTGGACAAGTCCACAATTCATGTCAGTATCAGAGTGTCAATGATATAGACCACCACATGATGGCAGCATACTGGGTAACAGTACTGATATATAACAGCATCAGAGTGTCAATGATATAGACCACCACATGATGGCAGCATACTGAGTAACAGTACTGATATATAACAGTACATATGGTTGGACTATTCCCCATGGCTGGACAATTCACCATGGTATGACACACGGTTGGATGAGACAAGGTTGGATGTTTGAGACAAGGTTGGATGTATGAGTCATTCGCTGATGTATCAGCCATGGTTGTACATCTAAACAGTGTTGAGTGTACTGTGGTTCAACTGTCTCTGAGCCAACCAATGGTAGGTGATCTCATTCATGTTCTAGCCCTTACACAAGCAACATCGACATTACAGCCTGTGAGGCTTCTAAAAGGTGGTTGACTGGCTCACATTCTACACCGGTAGAGTACAGGGCGCTTAGTGTTGTTTACAGGCTGGTTTCATTCGAAACCAAGTGCCTTTATTGATCGACATACAACACAATGGAGGATGTAACAACGACATACATCGTGACAGAGCGCCCTCCTTGGTATTTGACCTCTGATTACAAAGATGGTTTTACCTGTGAAAGTACACAAGGACTGTTTGATAAAGTGGTCGACCTGATGATATGCAAGCAAGAGGGACTATCGGAAAGAGAGAAAAGATACAAACCGAAAAATATCTACAAGACTATCAGGAACTTGGCGATCCGGGACGCTGACACTATACAGCAAAATCCTTCACGCTCCTTGCTGCTTGCGCTGATTGACCTAGTGGACGTTGAAGGCGGGAACAACTTTTAGTCTATGGCAACTGTAGACAAGGCTGGTCTCAAGACACGTGCTGCTTGCATACGATAATTACAAGACCTTCTATATACCGACTAAAGAGCTAACAGTCGCCAACGGCAAGAAGGTGATTCCGGTGGTCACGCAGTGCTCTGACAAACATAACTTTCTGTACTATGACAGCAGCAGGTCAATGGTCAGAACCTACACAGTCGTCATCCCGACGACCGGGAAAGGCAACATTGACCGTTGTCAATTTACTCAAGACTCAGCAAAGCTCTGGTGGATTGCTTAGAGTCTACGTCCACCGACAACTGGAGACGCAAGGTATTGTTATCTTTCCAGCGTACCTTGGATAATCCCTGGGTGCGTTCGGACCAGCTGGTCTCTCCACCACGGTCCACCAAGATGAACCCTATCGCCCAAGGTAGTAAAAGCGATATGCGTAGCACATATTTCCTTGTTAAGACCACAATTTGACACTGTTTCATTGAACCATTTTAATTAGACTTTATTTACAGTACTACATTGACATAGACAGGCCCCCAAGGTTGTTTTTTTATCTCTGTAGATTACACCTCAGGATTAGTCCGTGCTATTGCTAAAATATACGCTTAAAATCTAGTCATGGAATGCAACCATAAAATGATTAAACTTTGTGTTGACCTCTTCTGTAATTGCAGGAAATTCTCTCTGATGATTTCAAGCAGTAATCATTCTCATGCACATCAATCAGCCTATGGCCTGGGATAAAGGCAGTAACCTCCCAGCTAGTACATTCGGTTCCTTGGAAGTTGTGGGAACGTATGTTTTTGGTTTGACATTGGTTGTGGGAACGAAGCCATAGATTTCTGACCAGTAAAAAGGAACATGTTTTAAACGTTCTGAGAAGAGAATTGAGGAGAGTTTTATTAACACTCTGAGAATGGAAATTATAGGATATTTTGAGTTGTTTTAATAACTTCCTTAAAGCTTTCACTGAATGTTTCAATAAGACTTTTAATAACACTGCTAGCTTATTTTTGGTTAATTTTAAACACAGATAAGACACATGGAAATTAATTTCCTTAAGCATTAATCATGCAAACACATATTTTTTATTGTGACAAGGCATCAGTGATATTCAAACCAAATACTGTTCCGGCCGGAACAGTTGAAACCGGAATGACATTGCATACAAGTGTGATCGGGCTTTCTAGTGGGGGAAGCAGTTTTAGCCTATCTTCATACTGTACTGTCTTTTTTTATATACAGTACCAGTCAAAAGTTTGGACACATCTACTCATTCAAGGGTTTTTCTTTATTTTTACTATTTTCTACATTGTAAAATAATAGTGAAGACTTCAAAATTTAAACAAGGTGTGCCTTGTTAAAAGTTCATTTGTGGAATTTCTTTCCTTCTTAATGTGTTAGAGCCAATCAGTTGTGTTGTGACAAGGTAGGGGTGGTATACAGAAGAGAGCCCTATTTGGTAAAAGACCAAGTCCATATTATGGCAAGAACAGCTTGAATGAGCAAAGAGAAACGACAGTCCATCATTACTTTAAGACATGAAGGTCAGTCAGTCCGGAACATTTTAAGAACCTTGAAAGTACTTCAAGTTCAGTCGCAAAAACCATCAAGCGCTATGATGACACTGGCTCTCATGACACCGCCACAGGAAAGGAAGACCCAGAGTTACCTCTGCTGCAGTGGATAAAGTTCATTAGAGTTAACTGCAACTACGATTGCAGCCCAAATAAATGCTTCACAGAGTTCAAGTAACAGACACATCTCAACATCAACTGTTCAGAGGAGACTTCTGCAAATGACGGCCTAGGAACAGTAGGTTAACTTCCTTGTTCAGGGGCAGGACGACAGATTTTTACCTTGTCAGCTCGGGGATTAGATTCAGCAATCTTTCAGTTACGGGCCCAAAGCTCTAACCACTCGGCTACTTGCAATAACGGCTTCGTGGGCCTACATGAATGTAAACAGATTTGTGCACCAAATTTGAGAGAACATTTTATTTATTTATTTTAGCTCATGAAACATGGGACCAACACTTTACATGTTGAGTTTATATAGTTGTTCAATGTAGATACATCTCTTTGGATTACTTTTTTATTTATTTAACTAGGCAAGTCAGTTAAGAACAAATTCTTATTTACAATGACGGCCTACCTACAGGGTCAGCCCCTGGAGGGTTAAGTGCCTTGCTCAAGGACACATCACAGTTTTTTCACCTTGTCGGCTCGAGTATTCGAACCAGCGACCTTTCGGTTACTGGCTCAACACTCTAACCGCTAGGCTTTGATTTCACACACATCACTGTCCTTTGTGACAAAAACTCCCAGATATGCAACTGTACTTTTTATAAGGATATGTTTTTACTGTACTGCGTTTGAATCGAATCTCACTGCGACACATACGTCATAAATGTAGGCACCATGCGTGTCCGTATAGCCTCTCGCTGTACACTCACGTCAAAGATTTGTATAACTAAACCATTATAGACCTTAGCCTGTCGTTTTCAACCGGAACAAATTTGTCATAGTGGGCAGAACAAGTAAGGAGGTGGGCAGCGCCAAGCACGAGCAAGCGAGATCTTATTGGCGCGTTCTAGCAGACATCTGCATATAGGGGACGCCTCCTCTGTGAGGTGCGTGTGCGTAATAACTAAACAACGCGATTAAAAAAAAAACTTTAGCAAAGTGTAAAGTCTAAAAAACGTCATTCACTCTGTTCATAACATATTCTAGTTTTGGAACAGAAAACTGTATTGAGATCAAATGTTTCATCGATGAGAATAATGCTCAACCAAAGTCCATCTCGTTCCATCTTCTCCCTCTGCCAGCAGTGGGCTTCCATATTTGGTAGTGAGTGGAAACGCTAAGCGGATGCTTCACATTTATACATCCGGTGAGATATCTGTCTAATTGTGTGCTCACGTTTTCCTTCTACGAAAGCGCTTGACGGAGTGCTAGTACCATGGCGGCAGTGCGCAGTCTACGGGTGTCGGTAAAGCCAGACAGCGGACCAGACCGCTCAGAATCGGACTCGGATTCAGACTCGTACCGAGGTGCCCGCGAATCTGAACCGATGGAGGTGGAGGAGGGTGAACTCGAGGTGGAAGACATCCCCGTTAACCGATCTTTGAAGGAATTGTTGCCGGTGAGTAGGCCTCACCTCGCTGGCTCGCGTACCTTCGGGGGCCTGTGAATATAGCCTTGTTATTGGAGGAGCTCAGCGTGCCTTGAGCTAGCAAGAAAGCTAGGTAGCTAGCGGCTAGCTAGTGTTAGCCAGTGTAGCTAGTTGATATCCTAACCATACATGTCTGTGTTACTACAGTACCGCTATATTGAATATTGTAGCGTAAGTAAACGAACTTTACATATTGAATGACAACAACGGCTATCTTATCATTTAACTCTGATTAATTACGCATGGCTAACCAATTCAATTGACGTTAAGTTTCATGACAACCCCCCTCGCTACATTAATAATACAATGTGCGAACTAATTCGCTAACTAACATCCCGAAGGACAGAGGTTTGGTGCGAGATCTTGCAACTTTAGAGTTCGCAGCTTTTTTTTCTTTAGTTGTGGGGAGTGTTGTATGACAGACTCAATGCACACTATTTTGTTTTGTCAACAGTCATTCATTGTTCAGAACAAACATAAGCTGTCAGAGTAATACATTGTTAGCTAGGCTACCCCAAAGCAAGAAAGCGCGTCTAATGTACACATTTATTGACATTTAACCAGGACACAAGTCGGCGGTATGAGAACAAAGCTGGCACATTCATCACTGGAATCGATGTCACATCAAAGGTACAGTATTGTAACCACACCTGAAAGTGATCTGGCCAACATTCACACTAATACTAGTTCATCACTCAAAAGTTAGTGTGAACTAGTAAACCAACAGTTAAACTTTAACTGCCATAACTCAACTGTGTGTTTGTTTCTAGGAGGCGATTGAGAGGAAGGAGAAGAGAGCGGAAAGGTTCCACTTTCGTGCAGAGGCCAACCTGGCCCAGAAGGATGTGGTGTTGGACAGAGACACAATGAAGAAAGGTACATACACACACGTACAGTGCCTTCAGAAAGTATTCATACCCCTTGACTTATTCCACATTTTGTGTTACAGCCTGAATTAAAAATAGATTAAATATATTCGTTTCTCACCCATCTACTCACAATACCCCATAATGACAAAGTGAAAACATGTTTTTGGAAATGTATTAAAATGTAATACAGAAATATAATTTATGTAAGTATTCACACCCCTGAGACAATACTAAGTAGAAGCACCTTTGGTGGCGATTACAGCTCTGTGTTCTTGGATATGTCTATCACATTTGCACATCTAGATTTGGGGATTTTCTCCCATTCTCTCTTACGTTAGATGGGGAGCGGCGGTGAACAGCAATCTTCAAGTCTTTCCAGATTTTCATTTGATTCAATTTGTCTCATCAGACCACAATCATTTGCCTTATGATCTGTCTTTCATGTGACTTTTTGCAAACTCCAGGCTTGCTGCCATGTGCCTTTTTTCTCAGGATTGGCTTCTGTCTGGCCACTCTCCCATAAAGTTGTAAGAATATATAAAGATAAATACTTGAGCCTGAAACGGGATACTTGGTTTTTGGCTATTGGCCCAATTTTACTTAAAGGAATTCTAATTGTTCAACCACAGGCTAGGCTTGGGTATAAACTCCATCCTGTGTCTTTGTTCACTGGAGAAACATTGAGGACAGAGAAGAATATAAATCTGCCATCTACTTTCCAGCATAACAACTATGATTTTGTTCTCTTTGAATAAATATATTTTTATCTCCCTGATTTGCTTTGGGTTCTGTGTTATTGAAGAATAACATCAACTGCTTACAAAGCCCAGATTGGTCAAGTGCTGTAGAGACTGGAGAACCTGCCAGAAGGACAACAAATCTCAGCCTAGTTCTATCAGTGGTCTTTGGCTTCTTGGCAAATTTCCCTCCCTGACAAAGGTCCTTCTTGCCCGGTTGCTCAGTTTGGTTGGATGGCCAGCTCTAGGCAGTCTGGGTATTTCCATAATGTTTCCATTTCCCAATGATGGAGACCACTGTGCTCTTGGAAACTTTCAACACAAATTGTTTTATACCCTTCCCCTGATTTATGCCTCATCACAATTCTATCTCGGAGATCTACAGACATTTCATTTGGACTTCATAGTGTAGTTTCTGCTCTGATATAAACTGTCAACTGTGGGACCTTACAGTGCCTTATGGGCGGCAGGTAGCTGAGCGGTTAGAGCGCTGGGCCAGTAACCGAGAGGTCGCTGGTTCGAATACCCGAGCCGACAAGGTGAAATACCGATGTGTCTTCGAGTCAGGCACTTAACCATAATTTGCTCCAGGGGCTGACCCTGTAGGTAGGCCGTCACTGTAAATAAGAATGTGTTCTTAACTGACGTGCCTAGATAAATAAAGGTTATCTAGAGCTGCAAAATCTGGACCCCTGCTGGGCTAGACAATCTGGACTCTTTCTTTCAAAAATTATGTTATCAGCCAAAATTGTTGCAACCCCTATTACTAGCCTGTTCAAGCTCTCTTTTGTATCGTCTAAGATCCCTAGAGATTGGAAAGCTGCCGCAGTCATCCCCCCCTTAAAAGGGCGAGACACTCTAGACCCAAATTGTAACAGACCTATATCCATCCTGCCCTGCCTTTCTAAAGTCTTCGAAAGCCAAGTTAACAAACAGATCACTGACCATTTCAAATCCCACCGTACCTTCTCTGCTATGCAATCTGGTTTCCGAGCTGGTCATGGGTGCACCTCAGCCACGCTCAAGGTCCTAAATGATATCATAACCGCCATCAATTCAAAGACAGTACTGTGCAGCCGTCTTCATCGACCTGGCCAAGACTTTTGACTCTGTCAATCACCTCATTCTTATTGGCAGACTCAACAGCCTTGGTTTCTCAAATGACTGAATTGCTTGGTTTTCCAACTACTTCTCAGATAGAGTTCAGTGTCAAATCAGAGGTCCTGTTGTCTGGTCCTCTGGCAGTCTATGGGGGTGCCACAGGGTTCAATTCTTGGGCCGACTCTATTCTCTATATATATTAACGATGTCGCTCTCACTGCTTGTGACTCTCTGATCCATCTCTATGCAGATGACACCATTCTGTATACATCTGGCCCCTCTTTGGACACTGTGTTAACTAACCTCCAAACAAGCTTCAATGCCATACAACACTCCTTCCGTGGCCTCCAACTGCTCTTAAATGCTAGTAAAACTAAATGCCTGCTTTTCAATCGAACGCTGCCTACACCCGCCCACTGGACTATCATCACTACTCTCGACGGGTCTTAGAATACGTGGACACCTACAAATACCTAGGCGTCTGGTTAGACTGTAAACTCTCCTTCCAGACTCACATTAAGCATCTCCAATCCAAAATTAAATCTAGAATCGGCTTCCTATTTCACAACAAAGCCTCCTTCACTCATGCTGCCAAACATGCCCTCGTAAAACTGACTATGCTACCGATCCTTGACTTCGGCAATGTCATTTACAAAATAGCCTCCAACACTCTACTCAGCAAATTGGATGTAGTCTATCACAGTGCCATCCGTTTTGTTACCAAAGCCCCATATACTACCCACCACTGTAACCTGAACGCTCTCGTTGGCTGGCCCTCACTACATATTCGTTGCCAAACCCACTGGCTCCAGGTCATCTAAAAGTCTTTGCTAGGTAAATCCCTGCTTTATCTCAGCTCGCTGGTCACCATCACAACGCCCACCCGTAGCATGCGCTCCAGCAGGTATATTTCACTGGTCATCCCCAAAGCCAACACCTCTTTTGGCCGCCATTCCTTCCAGTTCTCTGCTGCTAATGACTGAAACGAATTGATCACTGCACCTGTATATAGCCCACCCTACTTCCTCATCCCCATATTATTATTTTTGTTCATTTGCACTCCAGTATCTCTATTTGCACATCATCTGCACATCTATCAGTCCAGTGTTAATGCTAATTTGTAATTATTTCGCCACTATGGCCTATTTATTGCCCTACTTTCCTAATCTTACTACATTTGCCCACACTGTACATATATTTTCTATTGTGTTATTGACTGTACGTTTTGTTTATCCCATGTTTAACTCTGTGTTGTTTTTGTCGCTTTGCTTTGTCTTGGCCAGGTCGAACTAAAATCTGCTTTGTATTTTGTTTCCTTGCCATGATACTAACGAATATCTCGATATTGGTATCGTCCCGGCGCCATTTCACACTGAATGCACTCTTGCTCCCTTTCTCAGCCATCCCTAACTTGCGCCTGGAGGCGTTGCACGTGGCGGGTGTTGATGATATGAGCACCCAGGATGTGTTTGGCTACTTTAAGGAGTACCCTCCTGCACACATCGAGTGGATTGACGACACCTCCTGTGAGTAACACACACACACACAGAGGCGACTGACAACAAATGTTCTATTTTTAACATGCCATTAAATATTGTTTCCTAGGTAATGTGGTGTGGCTGGATGATGTCACTTCCACCCGGGCTCTGATCAACATCAGCCGCATGCCTGACCCAGAGGTGGTTACCACGGAGACAGACTGCACCAAAGAACCTGGTGATCCCACCCAGGAGAGCAAGGGTGAGTGTGCTTTGTGTCCATGTACTGTCCAGTGTGTGTACATGTTTGTTTGTCTTATAATTACATGTAGTGGGTAATTCTGTGTTGGTGTTTGTGGTCACTGTGTGTTATCAGTCATATGAGGCATTTACTTCATTTGCTTTTTGTTACTGAGTGTTGCTTGTTCTGTCTCAGCTCGCAGAGAACGAGGCTCGGATGATGATGATGATGATGATGATGATGAAGAGGAGGGAGAGGTGGATGAGGAGGAGAAAGAGATGGTGAAGGAGAATGAGGGGAAAGCCAGCAAGGGAGAGACGGAGAAGAAAACAGAACCTGAGGCCACCCAGGTAAAACTGTGTGCAAGACTGGGTGTGTGGGGAAACGTTGCATGTTAGTTACCTGTGTGTGTAGAAACGCTGCATGTTATTTACCTGTGCGTGTGTGTATTTGAGGTGGACCTGCTGTCTCAGGCAGAGAGTGAGTCTCTGCTCCGGAACGACCTACGACCAGCCATCAAACCCTTCAAGGGCAACAAACTCTTCCTGAGGTTGGCCACTCACGGTGAGAGACACACAGACACACACCAGGGTTTCACTAATGAAAATGTGTCGCTGGACGTTTTGACCAGCAGGACGTTCAGACATTTGAGAAATTTACTGGTCCACATTTACGTTTACCCAGCCAACAAGTTGAAGAACGAACAGCAAAGTCACAGTCACAAGCCTATGCATAAGCGGCGTCTGAGTTTCATGTTTGGCACTTTTTTATAATGCAACATTATAATAAAGCATTGCATGTACAGTATCACCGCATTTGCAGACTTATGTAAGATGGCCTACTATTCGTAATGTGATGAGTAGATTGGAAAGTCATAATTTTGGCTAATATAACTCGATTAATGTTTGCAATTTTTTTTTTTTTTTTTATTCAACGCATGGCTGAGAGAGTAGAGGCCTGGGCTATATCGGATACGTTTCTTTTTTTGCATTGTAAAAACACGTAATTTAAATCTACTACACTATGAATGGAGACATTAGCAGAATCTTATGACATATTACAGAGTAGCTTACACTGACAAACAGATCAACAAAAACGACCATGTCCATATTTTAGGCCTATTTTATTTGCTGTTTTTAACCTTTTTAACTAGGCAAGTCAGTTAAGAACAAATTCTTATTTACAATGACGGCCTATCTACAGGGTCAGCCATAGTAGTATGGCTCCCCTGGAGCAAATTAGGGTTAAGTGCCTTGCTCAAGGACACATCGACAGGTTTTTCACCTTGTCGGCTCGGGTATTAGACCTTTCGGTTATTGGAGAAGGGGAGACATATAGAATATGACTTCCATCTAAACTGGAGGAGGAAATTGTTGTCTAAACTAACTTTTTAACAATGATAAACAGTGAATATGCGAAGTGCGCACTCACTGGGGATACATCGTGCCTTATAGACCCGCTGCCTATGAGCCCATGTGAATCCACTATCCCCGTAATAGAAAAGTTGACCTATTCTATTGGTCAGCCTGTCGAGAAAGAAATAGCTCAAACCGACTCTAGGAAAGTTGTGGGATGATAGAGCCCAAATTCATACAATCAGTAGGCCTAGGCTACATATACAGTGGCTTCGGAAAGTATTCAGACCCTTTGACTTTTTCCACATTTTGTTATGTTACAGCCTTATTCTAAAATTGATTAAATATTTTTAATATAACATCGTCGAGTCTTCTTGACGTTCTTCTCTGCAGATCCTCTCAAGCTCTGTCAGATTGGATGGGGAGCGTTGGGTTCAAGTCTGAGGTTTGTCTGGGCCACTCAAGTACATTCATAACTTGTCCCGAAGCCCCTGCTGCGTTCTCTTGGCTGTGTGCTTAGGGTCATTGTCCTGTTGGAAGGTGAACCCTTGCCCCAGTCTGAGGTCCTGAGCGCTCTAGAGCAGGTTTTCATCAAGGATCTCTCTCTACTTTGCTCTGTTCATCTTTGCTTCGTTCCTGACTAGTCTCCCAGTCCCAGCCGCTGAAAAACCTGCCACCATGCTTCATTGTAGGGATGGTGCCAGGTTTCCTCCAGAAGTGATGCTTGGCATTCAGGCCAAAGAGTTCAATCTTAGTTTCATCTGACCAGAGAATCTTGTTTCTCATGGTCTGAGAGTCTTTAGGTACCTTTTGGCAAACTCTAAGCAGGCTGTCATGTGCCTTGCCACTCTACCATACAGGCCTGATTGGTGGAGTGCTGCAGAGATGGGAGAACCTTCCAGAAGGAAAACCATCTCCACAACTCAAGCTCTGTCAGAGTGACCATCAGGTTTTGGTAACCTCCCTGACCAAGGCCTTTCTCCCCTGTTTGCTCAGTTTGGCTGGGTGGACAGCTCTAGGGAGAGTCTTGGTGGTTACAAACTTCTTCCATTTAAGAATGGAGGTCACTGTGTTCTTGGACCTTCAATGCTGCAGAATGTTTTGGCACCCTTCCCCTGAACTGTGCCTCGACACAATCCTCTCTCGGAGCTCTACAGACAATTCCTTTGACCTCATGGCTTGGTTTTTGCTCTGAAATGCACTGTCAACTGTGAGACTCTTATATAGACAGTTGTGTGCCTTTCCACATCTCCAATTTATTGAATTTACCAAAGGTGGACTCAAATCAAGTGGTAGAAACATCTCAAGGATAATCAATGGAAACAGGATGCACTTCGAGTCTCATAGCAAAGGGTCTGAATACTAATGTAAATAAGAATTTATATTATTTATTAGTAACATTTCTAAACCTGTATACACTTCGTAATTATGGGGTATTGATGATTTTTATTTATTTAATCAGTTTTAGAACAAGGCTGTGATTTCACGATCTACAAAAATAAGATCCAGCTTCTGTTTGTTTAATAGCCTACTGATTCCGTGAGCACCAAGCCTATCATTAGTAGGGGTGATTTAACTGTATCCTGTTTAGGCTTACTGTATCAGTCAATCATTTAGTCATTCATGTCATCACAGCATACCAGTCATTCATGATGTGAAATGCAATCAAGCATTTTAGTTTTAAAATGACAAAGCGACCATGCGTAATTAGCGTAAACAATATAGGCCTAAACTGTTCCATTTCGGAAATTGCATTCACAAATGAATGCAACTGTTCAGTCTTTGCTCTAATGAAGGCTTTACAAAAAAAAAATCTCTGGTACACTTATGTTTAATGTAGTATTTACATTGTTCCAAACGGTCAGAAATTAAATTGTAATGCAACAGCACCTGTTTGGCACACATAATATGCACCCAGCGCTTGCTCCATACCTTATTTTTCTTGATCTCCAGTATTTTCCACAACTAGACACATTTATTATCTGATTTCCCCTTTACCTCCTGCACAAACAGTAAACATTTCGCATTTGTCATGTCCTCTGCATCCATTTTTCTGTCACTTGTTAGTGTTTGTTATAACCAATTAATTGAAGTGATTATGATATGCTACAGGTCAGACCCTATTGGTCATGTGCATGAAAAGCATACATGTCACGTAAAGAGAGGAAGGGTAGAAGTAATGTTTTCCCTAAACCATATTAGGGATTTCGGTAACAACTGCATTCAGAAATGACTGTTGCAGCTTACGGACAGTGCTATACACACTGTTGATGAGTGGTAGTTGCTGCATCATGGAGGAGAGAGAGAGAGACATCAGGTGCTAGTCACTTTGTCTTTTGTCTATTTTTTTACACCGCAGCAAGTCTGAGGCAGGTGGCACAATCACATCAATTGCGGTTGGACTCCCTCTAGTCATGTCTTAATTATTTAAAGCATCAGACAAGCTCCGTGCCTATACAGTTGAAGTCGGAAATTTACCTACACCCTAGCCAAATACACTACTCAAAAACATTAAGGGAACACTTAAACAACACAATGTAACTCCAAGTCAATCACACTTCTGTGAAATCAAACTGTCCACTTAGGAAGCAACACTGATTGACAATACATTTCACATGCTGTTGTGCAAATGGAATAGACAACAGGTGGAAATTATAGGCAATTAGCAAGACACCCCCAATAAAGGAGTGGTTCTGCAGGTGGTGACCACAGACCACTTCTCAGTTCCTATGCTTCCTGGCTGATGTTTTGGTCACTTGAATGCTGGCGGTGCTTTCACTCTAGTGGTAGCATGAGATGGAGTCTACAACCCACACAAGTGGCTCAGGTAGTGCAGCTCATCCAGAATGGCACATCAATGCGAGCTGTGGCAAGAAGGTTTGCTGTGTCTGTCAGCGTAGTGTCCAGAGCATGGAGGCGCTACCAGGAGACAGGCCAGTACATCAGGAGACGTGGAGGAGGCTGTAGGACGGCAACAACCCAGCAGCAGGACCGCTACCTCCGCCTTTGTGCAAGGAGGAGCACTGCCAGAGCCCTGCAAAATGACCTCCAGCAGGCCACAAATGTGCATGTGTCTGCTCAAACGGTCAGAAACATGTGCTCGCCAGAGGTAGCCTGACTGCCATTAGGTACCGAGATGAGATCCTCAGACCCCTTGTGAGACCATATGCTGGTGTGGTTGGCCCTGGGTTCCTCCTAATGCAAGACAATGCTAGACCTCATGTGGCTGGAGTGTGTCAGCAGTTCCTGCAAGAGGAAGGCATTGATGCTATGGACTGGCCCGCCCATTCCCCAGACCTGAATCCAATTGAGCACATCTGGGACATCATGTCTCGCTCATCCACCAACGCCACGTTGCACCACAGACTGTCCAGGAGTTGGCGGATGTTTTAGTCCAGGTCTGGGAGGAGATCCCTCAGGAGACCATCCGCCATCTCATCAGGAGCATGCCCAGGCGTTGTAGGGAGGTCATACAGGCACGTGGAGGCCACACACACTACTGAGCCTCATTTTGACTTGTTTTAAGGACATTACATCAAAGTTGGATCAGCCTGTAGTGTGGTTTTCCACTTTAATTTTGTGACTCCAAATCCAGACCTCCATGGGTTGATACATTTGATTTCCATTGATAATTGTTGTGATTTTGTTGTCAGCACATTCAACTATGTAAAGAAAAAAGTATTTAATAAGATTATTTCATTCATTCAGATCTAGTTCTTTTAGTGTTCCCTTTATTTTTTGAGAAGTGTACATTTAAACTCCTAGTAAAAATTCCCTTTCTTAGGTCAGTTAGGATCACCACTTTATTTTAAGAATCTGAAATGTCAGAATAATAGTAGTGATTTTATTTATTTCATCACATTCCCAGTGGGTCAGAAGTTTACATACACTCAATTAGTATTTGGTAGCATTGCCTTTAAATTGTTTAACTTGGGTCAAACGTTTCGGGTAGCCTTCCACAAGCTTCCCACAATAAGTTGGGTGAATTTTGGCCCATTCCTCCTGACAGAACTGGGCTGCGGTCCAAACACTTAAGACACACCAACGTCCACTTATCCTCGCCTTATGCCCTTGGGGGAATCCCCGTCGCCATCTTGGAGGGCGGTCCAAATGATTAGCCAAGCAAGGGAAGTTTGCAACGTAAGCCCCTCAGCCCTCGTTTTTAGTCAAGTTTTCGAGTGCACAATTATGTTCATTCCAGGACCTGAAACTCCCCATAATTCAATTTGCGATGATTGTATATCTGCCTAGAAAAGTCTGCGAAAACTTAAAAACAACATTAATGGAGAAGTCAACATACAAGTGTAAGTAAAAACGAAGGCAAATAAGTTAGAAATTGTGCTACTAATGCACATGGCGGCACAAACACGTCTCGTAAAAGTAATTGTTCTTGTTTGGTTCGTTTTTAGAAAATGTTGAGAGAGAATGTTTTCCTCCTTCAGAAGTTCCAGCTATGCAGGCTAACGTTAGTTAGCTAATTAATTTGCTAGCTATCATACATTAGACATATATGAATAATTATATAGTTAATGTAAATAAATATTCAATCGTAATTGACTGTAGCGCATATAAAGCACACACAAGCTACTGTTGGCTGAAAACACAATCATTGCGGGATAAACGAGTGACGAATTTCCGGGCAAGGGTGGTCCATTTTTTAAAAATCATTCCTTCCTCCCTCGCCCTTTGCCCTGCAAGTGTATACTCGTCAGACGTCATTATACATCATCAGAAATGTCCACTTGATTTGAGGGCTGAGGGGATAGGGTGTGTCTTAGGTGTTTGGACTGTAACCGAGTCAGGTTTGTAGCCACACGTTTTTCTGTTCTGCCCTCAAATTTTCTATAGGATTGAGGTCAGGGCTTTGTCATGGTCGCTCCGATAGATTGATAGGTAGGTACTTTATTGATCCCCGAGGGGGAAAATTCTTTGTCAAGCAGCTACAACAAAACATAGGGCATGGTGCAAAATGCCAGAACGAAAATACACAAAAGACAGATACACGGTACATGATACATAGAGCGGCAGTATGAAAAAGTATAGAAATACAAGATATCTGGAGTGCAAAAAAGCTATAAAAAGACATTGCATAGTATGGGTGGTTGGCTGAATATGTACACTATACATTGGTGGATGTTGGATGGTTAACTATACTATACAGGACGATGGCAGAGAAATACTTCAATAGCTAAAAATGCATATGATATTAGTGAGGGTAATAGTTTACTTAATAGACAGACTGGTTAAATGAACAGGTAAGTGAATATTTTGCATGGTTAAATTAGCTGTACAGGTAAATATACAGTTATATTTACAGGTAAGTGAATACTTGCATGGTTACATTAACTGTACAGGTAAATGACAGGAAGAGATACTTTAATAGCTAAATGTGTGTGTGATATAATTTGGGGTAATAATAGTAATTCCTTTGAAATACAGTCCTTCGTGCGCAGGGTTTAATTACAGATAAAAGCACGTATTGCACATTGGATATGCTAAAAGCAATGAGAAAAGATACAACTGACAGGATACTAATATACATTCCTGAGTGAATGACTACGTAAGTCCAAGAATTACTTGCAATATTGCACGTGATATGATATAAGAACTGTGCATGAGTATGTATATACAGACCTGAATTAATAAATAAGTCCTGTGTGAATGAGTGATTACGGGCCAGAGTTACTCACGGATGGATGCTTATTGTTAAACTAGGTCCTAGCACCCCAGCAGTTCCAGATCTATGTTTCCGACGGCACGGCACCCCGGAGAGGCATTATATAGTCTAATAGCCGCCGGCAGGAAGGACATCCTGTAGCGCTCTCTGGCATACCGTGGTGGGATCAGTCTGTGACTGAAAGTGCTCCTCTGAGTCATAACCATGGCATGCAGAGGGTGGGTGACGTTGTCCATGATGGCCAGCAGTTTGGCCAGGATCCGTCTCTCCACCACCACCTCTAGAGTTTCAAGGCTCATCCCCAGGACAGAGCTAGCCTTCCTGATCAGCTTATTAACCCGAGAAGCATCACCGGCTTTTATGTCGGCTCCCCAGCACACCACTGCAAAAAAGATGGCACTGGCCACCACAGACTGGTAGAAGGTATGCAGTAGTTTACTTCACACATTGAAGGACCTGAGCCGCCTCAGATAGTAGAGTCGCCTCTGGCCCTTTTGTACAATACCTTGACTTTGTTGTCCTTAAGCTATTTTGCCATAACTTTGGAAGTATGCTTGGGGTCATTGTCCATTTGGAAGACACATCTGCGACCAAGCTTTTACTTCCTGACTGATGTCTTGAGATGTTGCTTCAATATATCCACATAATTTTCCTTCCTCATGATGCCATCCATTTTGTGAAGTGCACCAGTCCCTCCTGCAATAAAGCACCCCCACAACATGATGCTGTCACCCCCGTGCTTCACGGTTGGGATGGTGTTCTTCGGCTTGCAAGCATCCCCCTTTTTCCTACAAATATAACGATGGTCGTTATGGCCAAAGTTATATTTTTGTTTTAATCAGACCAGAGGACATTTCTCCAAAAAGTACCATATTTGTCCCCATGTGCAGTTGCAAACTGTAGTCTGGCTATTTTTATGGGGGTTTTGGAGCAGTGGCGTCTTCCTTGCTCAGCTGCCTTTTGGGTTATGTCGATATAGGACCGTTTTACTGTGGATATAGATACTTTTGTATCTGTTTCTTCCAGCATCTTCACTAGGTCCTTTTGCTGTTGTTCTGGGATTGATTTGCACTTTTTCGCACAAGTACGTTAATCTCTAGGAGACGGAACGTGTCTCCTTCCTGAGCGGTATGACGGCTGCGTGGTCCCATGGTGTTTATACTTGCGTACTATTGTTTGTACAGATGAACGTGGTACCTTCAGGCGTTTTGTTAAATTGCTCCCCAGGATGAACCAGACTTGTGGAGGTCTACAATTTTTTTCCTGAGGTCTTGGCTGATTTATTTTGATTTTCCAATGATGTCAAGCAAAGATGCACTGAGTTTTAAGTTAGGCCTTGAAATACATCTACAGGTACAGCTCCAATTGACTCATTATGTCAATTATAATTATGTCAATTAGCCTTTCAGAAGCTCCTAAAGCCAAGACGGAATTTTCCAAGCTGTTAACATACACTAAGTAGACTGTGCCGTTAAACTTCTTACCCACTGGAATTGTGTTATAGTGAATCATAAGTGAAATAATCTGTCTGTAAACAATTGTTGGAAGAATTATTTGTCATGCACAAAGTAGATGTCCTAACCGACTTGCCAAAGCTATAGTTTGTTAACATGAAATCTGTGGAGTGGTTGAAAAATTAGTTTTAATGACCTCAACTTAAGTGTATGTAAACTTCCGACTTCAACTATAGTTGATTTGATTAAAACACATAGCATGTGTCTATGGAAATATACACGATTGGTTGAAAAAATATTTATTTATTTATTTTTGCTACAGAAAATACAGTGGGGAGAACAAGTATTTGATACACTGCCGATTTTGCAGGTTTTCCCACTTACAAAGCATGTAGAAGTCTGTAATTTTTATCATAGGTACTCTTCAACTGTGAGTGACGGAAGCTAAAACAAAAATACAGAAAATCACATTGTATGATTTTTAAGTAATTCATTTGCATTTTATTGCATGACATAAGTATTTGATACATCAGAAAAAAATTACTTAATATTTGGTACAGAAACCTTTGTTTGCAATTACAGAGATCATACGTTTCCTGTAGTTCTTGACCAGGTTTTCACACACTGCAGCAGGGATTTTGGCCCACTCCTCCATACAGATCCTTCAGGTTTCGGGGCTGTCGCTGGGCAATACGGACTTTCAGCTCCCTCAAAAGATTTTCTATTGGGTTCAGGTCTGGAGACTGGCTAGGCCACTCCAGGACCTTGAGATGCTTCTTACGGAGCCACTCCTTAGTTGCCCTGGCTGTGTGTTTCGGGTCGTTGTCACGCTGGAAGACCCAGCCACTACCCATCTTCAATGCTCTTACTGAGGGAAGGAGGTTGTTGGCCAAGATCTCGCGATACATGGCCCCATCCATCCTCCCCTCAATACGGTGCAGTCGTCCTGTCCCCTTTGCAGAAAAGCATCCCCAAAGAATGATGTTTCCACCTCCATGCTTCACGGTTGGGATGGTGTTCTTGGCGTTGTACTCATCCTTCTTCCTCCAAACACGGCGAGTGGAGTTTAGACCAAAAAGCTCTATTTTTGACTCATCAGACCACATGACCTTCTCCCATTCCTCCTCTGGATCATCCAGATGGTCATTGGCAAACTTCAGACGGGCCTGGACATGCGCTGGCTTGAGCAGGGGGACCTTGCGTGCACTGCAGGATTTTAATCCATGACGGCATAGTGTGTTACTAATGGTTTTCTTTGAGACTGTGGTCCCAGCTCTCTTCAGGTCATTGACCAGGTCCTGCCGTGTAGTTCTGGGCTGATCCCTCACCTTCCTCATGATCATTGATGCCCCACGAGGTGAGATCTTGCATGGTGCCCCAGACCGAGGGAGATTGACCGTCATCTTGAACTTCTTCCATTTTCTAATATTGCGCCAACAGTTGTTGCCTTCTCACCAAGCTGCTTGCCTATTGTCCTGTAGCCCATCCCAGCCTTGTGCAGGTCTACAATTTTATCCCTGATGTCCTTACACAGCTCTCTGATCTTGGCCATTGTGGAGAGGTTGGAGTCTGTTTGAGTGTGTGGACAAGTGTCTTTTATACAGGTAACGAGTTCAAACAGGTGCAGTTAATACAGGTAATGAGTGGAGAACAGGAGGGCTTCTTAAAGAAAAACTAACAGGTCTGTGAGAGCCGGAATTCTTACTGGTTGGTAGGTGATCAAATACTTATGTCTTGCAATAAAATGCAAATTAATTATTAAAAAATCATACAATGTGATTTTCTGGATTTTTGTTTTAGATTCCGTCTCTCACAGTTGAAGTGTACCTATGATAAAAATTAGACTTCTACATGCTTTGTAAGTGGGAAAACCTGCAAAATCGGCAGTGCATCAAATACTTGTTCTCCCCACTGTACTGTATACATTCAATTAAATGATAATAAAAGGGTTTAAATGAGAAGACCAACTGGTGTCTTAAAGTAGCCCCACACCCCTCAAGGGTGCACAGTTCAATGCAATATTTATTTAACCTTTTAACTAGGCAAGTCAGCTAAGAACAAATTCTTATTTACAATGACAGCCTCCATGGAAATGTCCTGTTATGTGTGCTTATTTTGTTAGCATTCTGTTAACGTAGACAAAACAACCAATTTAACGTTTACATACATTAATGACATCACACTCAGACCCACATGTTCCCCCCCGTATCATTACAACATTTTTCTTTATTTTTTTATATTTTCTACATTGTAGAATAATAGTGAAGACATCAAAACTATGAAATAACGCATGGAATCATGTAGTAACTAAAAAGTGATATTTTATATCTGAGATTCTTCAAATTAGCCACACTTAGACTTGATGACAGCTTTGCACACTCATAGTATTATCTCAACCAGCTTCATGAGGTAGTCTTCTAGAAAGTGTTTAAATGAACAGGTGTGCCTTGTTAATTTGTGGAATTTCTTTCCTTTTAATGCGTTTGAGCCAATCAGTTGTGACAAGGTAGGGTTGGTATACATAAGATTTGGTAAAAGACCAAGTCCATATTATGTCAAGAACAGTTCAAATAAGCAAAGAGAAACGACAATCCATCATTACTTTAAGGCATGGTCAGTCAATCTAGAACATTTCAAGAACTTTGAATGTTTCTTGAAGTGCAGTCACAAAAACCATCAAACGCTATGATGAAACGGTCTCTTGTGAGGACCGCCACAGGAAAGGAAGACCCAGATTTGCATTTGCTGCAGAGAAGTTCTTTAGAGTTAACTGCACCTCAGATTGCAGCCCAAATAAATGCTTCACAGAGTTCAAGTAACAGACACATCTCAACATCAACTGTTCAGAGGAGACTGAATCATGGAGTTTGGGATGAGTTGGACCGCAGAGCGAAAGAAAAGCTGCCATCAAGTGCTCAGCATATGTGGGAACTCCTTCAAGACTGTTGGAAAAGCATTCCTCATTAAGCTGGATGAGAGAATGCCAAGAGTGCAAAGCTGTCAAGGCAAAGGGTGGCTACTTTGAAAAATATAAAATATATTTTGATTTAACACTTTTTTTGGTTATTACATGATTCCATATGTGTTATTTCATAGTTTTGATGTCTTCACTATTATTCTACAATATAGAACATTTGTGAAAATAATGAAAAACCCTGTAATGAGTAGGTGTCCAAACCTTTGACTGGTACTGAAAGTGACAAATAATATTGTCCCACCGATCTCACCGCACACCCATATGCCTTGTCTTGAAATATGCAGATAAGGCAGAAGTCTGCTCTGATGAGACAAAACATTTTTACTCTTTAGCCTGAATGCAAAGTACTATGTCTGGAGAAAAACAGGCACAGCTCATCATCCGTCTAAGACCATCCCTACCATGAAGCATGGTGGTGGCAGCATCATACTATGGGGATGCTTTTCAGCGGCAGGGACTGGGAGACTGGTAAGGATAGAGGGAATAATGAATGTAGCCAAATACATGCAAATCCTTGAACCTGCTTTAGAGTGCAAATTACCTTAGACGGGTGAAGATTTACATTCCAACAGGACAATGGTCCCAAGCATACAGACAAAGCAATGCTGGAATGGCTTCAGAACAATGTGAAAGTAATTGAGAGGCACAGCCGAAGCCCAGACTTGAATCCCATTGTAAATCTGTCTAAAGACTTGAAGATTGCTGTTCTCTACCACTCCCCATCTAACTGAACAGCTTGAGAAAATCTGCAAGGATGAATACTTATGTAAATGAGATTTACATTTTCAAACCTTTCTAAAAAATAAATCACTTTCTTTATGGGGTATTGTGTGCATGGTGGGAAATGTATGTTTTGGTCCACCAGTCAGCCACTTTGGCAGGTAGACAAGAAAATTTACCAGCCAGTCTTTTGTCATTTTTCTAGTAAGAAGTAATGTGGTATATTATTCAATTCCATTTGCGTCTTTTAACCAATGCATATTAAAGGTATAATTTAGATTAAACAGTTCTACAAATGAACATCAAGAATCAACAAAGTGCCTGCCCTGCCACAAAATCCTACTTGATACTGCGTAGGTTGTTTATTATAGTTCTTTGCTCTACGTTGACATTTTATTCAGACCCCTTCACTTTTTCCACATTTTGTTACTTTACAGCCTTATTCTAAAATGGATTTAAAAAATCTCAATCTACACTCAATAACCCATAATGACAAGGCAAAACCAGGTTTTTTTTTTTTTTTAAATGTCTGCAATTTTTACAAAATTACACGTACCTTATTTACATAAGTATTCAGACCCTTTGCTATGAGACTTGAAATTGAGCTCAGGTGGATCCTGTTTCCATTGATCATCCTTGATGTTTCTACAACTTGATTGGAGACGACCTGTGGTAAATTCAATTGATTGGACATGATTTGGAAAGGCACACCTGTCTATACTGTATAAGGTACCACAGTTGACAGTGCGTGTCAGAGCAAAAACCAAGCCATGAGGTCGAAGGAATTGTCCGTAGAGCTCCGAGACAGGATTGTGTCGAGGCACAGACCTGGGGAAGGGTACCAAAACTTTTCTGCAGCATTGAAGGTCCCCAAGAACACCGTGGCCTCCACCATTCTTAAACGGAAGAAGTTTGGAACCACCAATGCTCTTTCTAGAGCTGGCGTCCAGCCAAACTGAGCAATCAGGGGAGAAGGGCCTTGGTCAGGGAGGTGACCAATAACCCGATGGTTACTCTGACAGAGAACCAGAACTCCTCTGTGGAGATGGGCGAAACTTCCAGACAGACAACCATCTCCGTAGCACTCCACCAATCAGGCCTTTATGGTCAAGTGGCCAGACGGAAGCCACTCCTCAGTAAAAGGCACATGACAGCGTTTGCCAAAAATCTCCTAAAGGACTCTGACCATGAGAAGAAAGATTCCCCTTGTCTGTCTGATGATGAAACCAATATTTTAACTCTTTGGCCTGAATGCCAAGCATCACGTCTGGAGGAAACCTGTTACCATCCATACAGTGAAGCATGGCATCATGCTGTAGGGATGTTTTTCAGTGGCAGGGACTGGGAGACTAGTCAGGATTGAGGGAAAGATGAACAGAGCAAAGTACAGAGAGATCCTTTATGAAAACCTGCTCCAGAGTGCTCAGTACCTCACCTAACAGGACAACGATCATAAGCACACAGCCAAGACAAAGCAGGAGTGGCTTCGGGAGAAGTATCTGAATGTCTTTGAGTGGACAGAACTTGAGAGGATCTGCAGAGAAGAATGAGAGAAACTCCCCAAATACAGGTGTGCCATGCTTGTAGGGTCATACCCAAGAAGACTAGAGGGTGTAATCGCTGCCAAAGGTGCTTCAACAAAGTAAAGGTTCTGAATACTTATGTAAATTGGATATTTCTATATTTTATACATTTGCATACATTTTCAAAAACCTCTTATCGTTTTGTCATTGTGGTATTGTGTGTAGATTAATGCGGGAGGAAAAAACAATTTAATCAATTTTAGAATGGGGTTGTAACTTAACTAAATATGGAAAAAGTGAAGGGGCCTGAATACTTTAATAATGCACTGTAAGTTGAAATTTAGTGGCACATTTAAGAGCACAATGAAAGTATGTGTTTTATTAAGAAATTACTAAAAGTTTAAGGTTTTGAAGTGTTCCACGCTCAATCAAACAGTGTACCCCCAAATATTTAAGTAATTGGTGAGACCAAAATGTTCAGCTGCCCCTATAAGGGTTGGGTTGTTACCGTGGTAACGGGGCCCTCATGAGAATCTCCTCTTAGCTAGCAGCAGACAATTGCGGAAAACTCAAACTAATATTGAAAAATATCCTAGCGTGTGATAAACGATGTAACTAGCAAAGAAACACAAGGAGAAAGTCACACTTTTTTGTAGCCTTTCGGGTTAATTCGATCAACTTCTACATTTGAAAATAAATTACTGTTCCCAAATGCTTTGTGTGACCCCACCCGCCAATGTGGCTGGTGAAATAGGCGTTCTTAAACGCCAATGCCCAAATCTAACCGCATTTGGCGGGTGGCAGGTGTTAATTTCCCAACCTGATTGTGTTTAAGGAAAAACATATATTTAATAAATGTTGAATTCAGGCTGTAACACAACAAAATGTGGAATAACACAACAAGTATTCATAAGGGGTATGAATACTTTCTGAAGGCACTGTTAGTGATTTATTTTTGTGTGTTTTTTAGGTGATAAGAAGGAGCTGGGTGCTGCGAGGAAGAGCAGATATTACATGAAGTATGGCAACCCGAACTACGGCGGTATGAGGGGCATCCTCAGCAACTCTTGGTAATCACACAGACACGAATGCTTCCTTGCGACAACACACTTATTCATACGTGCTGGCTAGGCACCCTGTGGTGCGTCTCCATGAGGATTCAGGGGTATAGTGTGCTAAACCAGGGGTTCCAGCATTGGCAAATATCTTGCGCCTCATCTATTTCTATGGGCACAAGCACTGTTCATGACACACTGTTCACACCCCTCTTGTTTTGAGGAGAGTAAATGTTGCAGGTTTAAAGCAAATTTTCTTGCTTTTTTATAACTTTTGCCATGTCTAATGTGTATTCATGTGACAACCATTACAACAAAATCTATGCGCTAAAAAACAGAGATAGATAGATAGATAGATAGATAGATAGATAGATAGATAGATAGATAGATAGATAGATAGATAGATAGATAGATAGATAGATAGATAGGTACTTTATTGATCCCCCGGAGGGGAAATTTCATTGTCAAGCAGCTACAACAAAACACAGGGCAGGTGCAAAATGCCACAACGAAAAAACACAAAAGACCGATACACGGTACATGATACATAGAGCGGCAGTATGAAAAAGTATAGAAATACAAGATATCTGGAGTGCAAAAAAAAGCTATAAAAAGACATTGCATAGTATGAGTGGTTGGCTGAATATGTACACTATACATTGTTGGATGGTTAACTATACTATACAGGTCGATGGCAGAAAAATACTTCAGTAGCCAAAAATAGCTGACATGGGCTAGTTTAACTGGACATTTCTGACAAGTTATAAATAGCTCTCTAAGGTATGCAATAACTGACATGACGATGAAAACTGATGCACTACCCAATTTCGAAATTGCACATTCTACTATTACAAATTTGTTTAATGTTTGTTTTTTATTTGTTTTTATTTGTACTAAACCATCATGGTACAGCCAGATCCTCATCACCATCATGGCTGACTGATATGCTGCTACACTGTCGTACAATGTACTCCTTTTCTCTTTCACTCACTTTCTTTCTTTCCTTCTTTCACTTCTTTCGCACCTCATAGGGAAAGGTTTTAATACCCCTGGTCTAGAAGGTTAAGGGGATACGGTTAGGCTAGACATTGACGGTATAGGGTGGGTATTAGGTGAAGTATCGACTGTACGGGGTGAAGTATATTGGTGTGTATGCTGTTGCTAATGTCCCGCTCTGTCACCTTCAGGAAGAGACGGTATCACACGCGCAGAATCGTGAGCAAGAGCAAGAAACCCCTGATAGGGGACAGTATAGGACACACACCACCCTACACACACAGACACTCTGGTAAGAACTCACACTACCCTACAGACACTTGTTTACAAATGTTTACACACCAGGCCCAACTGCCATGCGCTAACATTCATTTTCAGATCCCCTGTGGTAATCTGTGACTTCCTCCCTGTCTCGCTCCTCCATCCTCTTCCTCACTTTCCCTCCTCTCTCTCTCCTTCCTTTCCGTCTCATCCCTCTCTGTCCCCCTCCCTTATCTCTCTCTCCAGCTGACCTGGTCAACCTGCCAGAAGAACCAATAGAGGAAGAAGAGGAGGATGAGGAAGAGGAGCACATGGACTCAGATGACAGGGTGGTGGAGTACAAGGAGAAGGAGAAGGGAGAGAGAGGGAGGGAGAGGGGGGGAGGGCGGGGGGCGGGAGGTCCAGGGGTGGCCCTGCGGAGTCGTTTGGGCAGGCCCTCCTCTTCCCCCTCTGTCTCGTCAGACTCAGATGAAATGGACTATGACCTGGAGCTCAAGATGATCTCAACCCCCTCCCCGAAGAAGAGCATGAAGATGACCATGTACGCAGACGAGGTTGAGACCAACCTCAAGACTATACGGTCAGTGGGTGTGTGTGGAGGTGGGTGACATGTTTGCTGACAAGGCCATGATGACCAACCTCAGAGGCCTACAGTGTGGGTTTGTCTTTGTGTGTGCAGAATGTGGAACTTTTGACATGGGTAAAAATAGCAAATTAATAGTTGATGTTCTCCCTGTCTGTCCTTCAGACACTCTTCTGTTCGCAGTGACAGCGGCTCGGGTGGTAGTGGTGTCCGGAACAGGATTGGTGGTGGAGGAGGAGGAAGTGGAGGATCAGTGGGCGGGACCAAAAGCAGTGCAGTGGAGAAAGTGATGGATGTGAGACAGCTATTGGAGGAGAAAAGACAGAGCCTAACCCAGCACAGACAGCACACCCCTGTGGCCAGTAGTGGAAAGACGGGTCAGTTAACCACCACTCTCCACAGTCAGTCAATCAATGTAATGTCGTTCCAAGACATTTCCGAGTCTGAAGGGCCAACACATCAAAATTGGCCTTTGTTGGCCAATACAGAAAGATTGGGATAAACTCTCTGTGCATAGGCATTGGCTTAATCTACCAACCAATCATCTCCCACAACGCCTTCCCCCTAAGCACGCTTCCCAGCCGAAACAGTTCGGAAGAGTTTGTGCATATATTATGATATTTTGTGACGTTTTTGTTCATTTGGACTTCTGTGCGTTTTTTTTGGGCTATTCGGGCGCACTACATTTTTCAATAGCCGCAGTCTACACCCCTTTGTCGGTGATTGGTCAACAGTAGGAATTCTTCAATAAAGTCTTTGTTGTCATTCAACGGGAGACTATGGTCACTCCCACTTAGGCCAACTTAGAATTGTTGATGTCCCAGACTTATGTGTGCAATATCCAGGTTAATATCAATGATGTGGTATGTTTTTTATGGTTCGTGTGTATAGTGTATTTAACCTTGTGTTGTGTGTAGATGTGAGGCAGAGGTTAGGGAAGAGACCCTACTCTCCTGAGAGACGACACTCCGCCTCCCCTGTAGCCTCCCGAGACTCACCCCCTCCCCGAGAGCAAATCACAGACGTGCACAGCCGACTGGGCGTGGCCAAACAAGACTCCCGCGGCCTCTACTCTGATTCGTCCAAAGACGGGAAATCAAGTAAGGCAGAAAAACACATCTCCATCTACTGCTATTAGTCAATAATGCAGTATGTTATTGCCTAAGACACTGAATGAAAGTGCTTTAAGAAATTTCCCTTCAGGGATCAATAAAGTATATCTCACCTCCTCCCCTCCCCCCAGGTCGTCTGTGGAGCAGGCTCGGCCCCTCCTCCCATAAGGGTGGCGTTCCCGAGCGGAAGCCTTCCAGTCGCCGTGCGGCGTCGGGATCAGCCAGCTCCAGGTTGGGACAGGGGCGGGAAGGAGAAGACGATAAAGAGGAAAATGAGGAAGAGGAGGACGACTCTGCACTGCAGAAGGTGTGGGGGGCCTTGATCAAACAGAAGGAACAGCAGACCCACAAGATGAAGAAGAGTCGGCTTGATAACCTGCCCTCGCTACAGATTGAGATCAGCCGGGAGAGCAGTAACGGATCTGACTCAGACTCCTGAGAGACCGAGGGGGAGAGAGAAAGAGCGGGAGGTGTGTGTGGATTTGGTCATGCCTTCATCTACACCAGAAAGGTGGCCATCCACCCCCGCCCTCCTCTTGAGTTACCTCTCTTTCTCGCTCTCTGGAGGACTCTGCTGATCCTTGGGCCCCCGTCGCTGTGGCCTGGTCCATCATACAAACACAAAAGAAAAGACTTTATGAAGAGAAACAAGAAAATAAACTGGACAGAATTGTGAAATTGTGATGTGAGACATTCTGTTTGTCAGGACAGGAGGCCATTTTTGTTTTTGTATTACATTATCTCTGCATCCCATGGGACTGTTGTTCTGATCAAACCTGTTCCCATGACAACATTTCATCCTCTGATAGCCTACCTACACGTCAAGTCATGTCCAATCGTTAATGAGCAATATAAATGTCTCTATAACCCCCTGTGAAATTGATTACAGAAGAACTGTGACCGTAAGAAGCAGAGCTCTCTCCCCCTGTTTCTCTGTGTGTGGAACCAGACACTGTATCTTATGTGGTATCTGTGAGTGACTTTGAACAAAACATTTTTTGGGTTTGGGGCCATAGAGAAGACTACACCAGATTAATTGATTTTCTACTGAAAGGTCAACACCTTTACTGTACTTTCTGACTGTTGGTGTTGTGCAAATGACCAATGTTGATAATATTATGTTATTCAAGGCAGAAAAGCCTATCGGCCAAATGGAATCCTATTCCCTAAGTAGTGCACTATGTAGGGATATGGTGCCCTTTGGAATGCAGCCCTATATTCCCAGATGGAAAACAAATTGTTTTAATTAAGGCTTCAGCAGAAATAAAGAGATGTCTTGTTACTGCTTGTCTTGTTACCATTACCAAGTGTTTATTTTACCTGGTAAATTGACAGAGAATACAATTTTTTACAAATACCCTGGGAAGGAGTTGCAGTGTATGGTGGGTCCCAGTTTAAAGTAGGAAGGCCTGAGGCTTTGACCAGCTCTAAACCAACAGTAAATGGACAGGAAAGTTGAAGTAATTCTGAATGCATTCAACTGAAATGTCTTTCGCATTTATCCCAACCCCTCTGAGTCAGAGAGGTGCTGCCTTTCTAAATGTAATCCGTTAGTTAAAAGTTACCTGTCCCAAATTGTCATCAGTAATGTAATCTGATTACATTCAGTTACTTTTAGATTACTTTCCCCTTAAGAGGCATAGAAGATGAAAAATGTCTTACTAATTGAACGACATCTATTGCAGGATAAATCAAGGTTAAAGTTTACATAGCTGGCCATATATGGATGTTAAATTTTACTTTATGGGTTGGTTATTTAGGCTTCTAACCCATCGCTTTCTACTACATGTAATAATACGATTAAATTATATCTTTACATTAAAAACCAAAGTCTATCAGAATTCCAGTTATTCCAATAAATGTTATACACCTTGATCTTATTCAAGAATAGGACTTGGAAATATGTAAGTATAGATTAGCCAAATTGTTTTAATTTAGCATGACCCCAAAACGAAGGACTTATTAGCCAGCCCTACTCGGTTGTTTATGATTTTGTTGTCAGGGAGGACTGATTGGGCTCATTGATTCGAGTTGAAAATTAATTGCTGCGCTCATGGAATGGCATGCTTTGCCAAAAGTGCCACGCTGTCATCAAGGCAAAGGTTGGCTACATTGAAGAATATCAAATATATTTTGATTTGTTAAACACTTGTTTACTACATGATTCCTTGTGTTACTTCATAGTTTTGATGTATTCACTATTCTACAATGTAGAAAATAGTAAAATAAAGAAAAAACCCTGTCCTAACTTTTGACTGGTACTGTATATATAATTTATATGTCCAAAAATGAATGTAGCAACTACAGATTGCCCCTTTAAGTATATCAAAAGTTTGAGCAATAAATGGCCCACTTTTAGGCTTGGATCCGCGCTATGCAGCTGTTGCAAGAGCGCATTTTTCACTGGCTGTCCACTTGTTTAAAAAATAATGATTGATGGGCAGCACAAACTTCTTGAATTCAGCCTTTATTGGGTTCAAATACACATTTAGATTCGTGAACAGCCATCCAAAACCATCACAATCCGAAAGGCGCGAGTAGCTAAATGAGAGAACAGCAGTGCGATTCACATCAATGCCTATGTAGGTCAATAAGTGATATCCGTATCGCCGTCATCCTTACCTCGCACCACTGGAAGTCCAATAAAAAAGCCTGTTCCTGCTCTTTTCCCGCGATCCATAAAACACATTTGGTGTGTCGTCATAGTGATCAAATCTCTGATATGCGCATTTTTTCAATGCTGATTTGAATGTCATTGAGAAAAGTGTCATATTTTTTTACACCAACATCCTTTCTGAATTTAAAAGTAATTTAAAAGTAATCTGATTACAGTATTTTAGCTGGTAACGTAACGGATTACAGTTACAGTTTTTTGTAATCCCTCCCCAACCCTGACTGCAAGCATTGCAAAGAAACCACTAACGTTAGCCTGCTATCGTGGCTGTGTTTTTTTATCCTGAGTTTCAACCATAAATCCAGAGAATGCCAGACTTTGAAGACAAATTTGCCCACAAAGGACCACTAAGCCACCTTCACAAGGTGAGTCCAAAAATGTATTGACATATGCTGCTGCATAAATGATGTAATATGCAAGGCAGAAATGTATACTGTAGCTAAGAAAGTAATACTAAGTATATATTGTGTAGGAAGCTGTTAGTAACCCATGTGCCTCACCCTAATAATTTGGTATATTTTCACCAATGCAGTATTGTAAACACATCATTCGTGGCCCGTTGTGTGCTTGTTTGGCTACTTTTTTGTATAGCTTTGACAGTGCTACTGATAGTAGTGTTGGAGCTTGGCTTGCACATTCAAATTCAGCACACACAACATTCTATAATATAATTGTGTTATTTGACGTGTCAAATTAAAAGCGTATTTAACGTGTCAAATAGTGTTATATGACGTATCTTTTTTTTTTATGACGTATTTATTTAATTAGGCAAGTCAGTTAAGAACCAGTCCTGGTCCGGTGGTCTGCTCCACTCCATGGCCGGAGCCGTTTACCCCACCGGTGCCCAGTCCAGGCCCGATTATTTGCCCCGCTCCATGGCCGGAGCCGTTTACCCCACCGGTGCCCAGTCCGGGTCCGGTTATTTTCCCCGCTCCATGGCCGGAGCCGTTTGCCCCACCGGTGCCCAGGCCGGGCCTGGTAAATTGCCCCGCTCCATGGCCGGAGTCGTTTGTCCCACCAGTGCCCAGTCCGGGTCCGGTTATTTTCCCCGCTCCATGGCCGGAGTCGTTTGTCCCACCAGTGCCCAGTCCGGGTCCGGTTATTTGCCCCGCTCCATGGCCGGAGCCGTTTGCCCCACCGGAGCCCAGTCCGGGCCCGGTAAATTTCCCCGCTCCATGGCCGGAGTCGTTTGTCCCACCGGTGCCCAGTCCGGGCCCGGTAAATTGCCCCGCTCCATGGCCGGAGCCGTTTGTCCCACCGGTGCCCAGTCCGGGCCTGGCTATTTGCCCCGCTCCATGGCTGGAGCCGTTCACCACATCGGAGCCCGGTCCGGCCTCGGTCATAAGGAGAGGGCATGGCAGGAAGTTGCCTACTTCGCCGGGGCCGGAACCGCCACCAAAGAACTAAGCTTCCCTCCCTAACCCTCCCCCCATGTATTTGTGTTTTGGTTTGCGTTCGGGAGTCCGCGCCTTGGGGGGGGTACTGTCAGGCTCTGGCCATAGAGAAGCCTATTGCTTCTCTATGTATCCATGGTCAGAGTCTGACAGGTCTATTATTTCTGGCTCTGTGTTGTGTTGGATCCCTAATTAGAGGCACCTGCACTGCATTGTCTCTAATTAGGGATCCTACATATGTTTGTATGTCCCACACCTTTGTGTGGGTCGTTATCATCAAGTCACGTTTGAAGTAAGTGTGTTACGTTTTGTCACATCGTGTTTTGTTTTGTGAGTTCGTCATTTTGGGAATTTATAATTCAGTAATAAAATGTCAAACTATACCTGCGCTGCGCCTTGGTCTCTGTATGCACCCTTTCGTGACAATTGACAAGTTTTTCCAACACTGGATAAACAGGGCAAAATAAAAATAGGCCTATAACAGTTAGGATCAGCTTGAAAAAGTGTTAAACAAATAAAATATTGTATATTTGAGATTCTTCAAAGTAGTCACCCTTTGCCTTGATGACAGCTTTGCACATGCTTGGCATTCTCTCAACCAGCTTCATGAGGTAGTCACCTGGAATGCATTTCAATTTGTAAGGGCCTGACCACAGTCAGGTCCTGACATTCACAGGGCTGTGTCTTTGTGAGACGCAGAGTAGGTGAATGAATGATCTCCGCATGTGTTGTTCCCACTGTGAGGTATGGAGGAGGAGGTGTAATGTAATTGCTGGTGACAATGTCAGTGATTTATTTAGAAATCAAGGCACACTTAACCAGCATGGCTACCACAGTATTCTGCAGAGATACGCCTTCCCATCTGGTTTGCGCTTAGTTGGACTATGATTTGTTTTTCAACAGGACAATGGCCCAACACACCACCAGGATGTGTAAGGGCTATTTGACCAAGAAGGAGAGTGATGGACTGCTGCATCAGATGACCTGGCCTCCTCACCGCAGAGTGAAGGAAAAGCAGCCAACAAGTGCTCAGCATATGTGGGAACTTCAAGACTGTTAGAAAAGCATTCCAGGTGAAGCTGGTTGAGAGAATGTCAAGAGTGTGCAACGCTGTCAACAAGGCAAAGGGTGGCTACTTTGAAGAATCTAAAATATAACTTTTTTTTTTGTTTGTTTACCACTTTTTTGGTGACTACATGACTCCATATGTGTTATTTCATAGTTTTGATTAAAAATAAAGAAAAACCCTTGAATGAGTAGGTGTGTCCAAACTTTTGACTGGTACTGTATATGGGTTAAGAGAAGGAAGCTTTATGTGCATGTCAGAGTCTATCTGCTGACAGTGGATAAAAGCACAGGCTAGCACAGATTGAACCACAGGCCTGAGATTTGTACTCATAACAAGTTTTAGACTTATTCCATAGACTAAATAACACAAGCCTTCATATCAGGCCTGTTATTCACCTGAACCTGACAACTGAACACCTTTGCAATTAATTTGAAGTAGCCTAATTCAGCTTATTTGTGTGTATAAAACATTAAGAACACCTGCTCTTTCAATGACATAGACTGTTATATCCATTTCAATCAGTGTAGATGAAGGGGAGGAGACAGGTTAAAGAAGGATGTTGAAGCCTTGAGACGTGGATTGGATTGTGCCCCCCGGGGAAGATCTACGTACCTAGGAGAGTGCGGGGAAGGTTGGTAACCTGGGTGCACACTACACCTGCCACAGGCCATCCGGGTATCAGCCAGACCCTGGAGGCGCTCCGGGACAAATATTGGTGGCCAGGCATGGGGAGGACTGTGCGGTACTATGTACTGTCCTGTGTTGTGTGCGCACAGTCTAAGGCGCCGAGAACGGCTCCTACGGGCAAGCTCATACCAGTACCTCAGCGGCCTTGGTCTCACATCGCGATGGATTTCGTCACGGATCTACCGCCAGCAGAGGGGTAAACGACCATCGCCGTAGTAGTGGACAGATTCTCAAAGATGGTGCGGTTCCTGCCACTACCCGGCCTCCCCTCTGCTCTCCAGTTCGCTGAGGTGCTATTTCAGCAGGTCTTCAGACTGTATGGACTCCCGGAAGATATCGTGTCTGACCGAGGTCCCCAGTTCACATCACGTCTCTGGAGGGCTTTTATGCCCAAGCTGTGGGTCGCGGTCAGTCTCACATCCGGGTACCACCCTCAGGCTAATGGGCAGGCGGAGCGCACGAACCAAGAACTTGGGAGGTTCCTCCGGGCATATTGTATGGAACAGCCAGGAGAGTGGACCCGTTTCCTCCCCTGGGCGGAGTACGCTCAGAATTCCCTGTGCCATTCCTCCACCGGGCCAACCCCTTTCCAGGTGGTACTGGGTTTCAAGCTACCGTTGTGCCCCTGGAGGAGGGGTTCTAGTGAGGTACAAGCGGTGGAGGAGTGGTTTGGGGGTCTGATCCGCAGTCAACGTCCGCCTGGGGGAAGCAGTACAACGACAAAAGACGCAGGCGGACAGGCGGCGGAGCGAGGCTCCAGTATTCAACCCGGGGGATAAGGTCTGGCTGTCCACAAGGAACCTCCAGCTCCGCTTGTCCTGCCATAAGCTTGAGCCCCGGTATGTGGGACCTTACACTAACCTATCTCCCTCTTTCCATGTCTCTCTCCTCAGGCCGGTGGTTCCTGGTCCACTAGGGGGGTCCGGTCCAGCAGTGGCGCCTCCACCCCCAACGGAGGTAGCTGGGGGTCTGGCGTACAGGGTGGAGAAAGTGCTGGACTCTCGGCTACGGCAGGGTCGGATCCAGTACCTGGTGGACTGGGCGGGATACGGCCCTGAGGAGCGCAGCTGGGTTCGGCAATGGACATCTGCAATCCATCCCTAACTACTAAGTTCCATGCACGCCGTCCGGATCGGCCAGCTCCTCGCCCTCGGGGTCGTCCGGGGAGATGGGTACTGTAACGAATGCCCCGCGCAGAGCTGCGGTCCCTCCTCCTCTCCAGCACTCATCCTCGCCGGCGTTCTAACCGGCGGTCGTGGGAAGATGGTAGCAACACCCAGGGTCACTATTTAGTACTTTCTGTTTTGGTTCACCCCTCGCGGGTTATTGTTTCTTTCATTGTGTATTGCTGCTATTATTAAATCTTTCATTTTCACTATACCTATTGACTCTTTCGCCTCCTCTCTCACTTTCACACCTCGCAATATCACAGTTTATACTATGTTTTGTGCTGCTGCCATGTTGTGTTGCTACCGTGTTGTCATGTTTTGCTACCATGCTGTATTGTCATGTGTTGCTGCCATGGTGTGTTGTTGTCTTCGGTATCTCTTTATGTAGTGTTGTTGTGTCTCTCTTGTCGTGATGTGATTTTTCGTCCTATATTATTTATTTTATTTTTGATCCCAGCCTCGTCCCCGCAGGAGGCCTTTTGCCTGTTGGTAGGCCGTCATTGAAAATAAGAATTTGTTCTTAACTCACTTGCCTAGTTAAATAAAGGTTAAAATAAATCTTCTGTTATTAAAGCAGGCTATTGATTAGGCAAGCTAGGTGAATGTCAGCTAGCTAGGAAGGTGTAGTATCATAGGATGCTTCTTAGATTTATGACACCGGACACGGGGGTACTTTTAAGTATTTAATTGTAACTTAGAATAGCACCTGGCGTAAGCTACCTGCGGCTCCCCCGAGCAAGGTTATATGGCAGACATTTAAGTGGCAACGGATAGTGGAACGCAAACCCTGTATTGAGTCAATACTATTGGTAAACATAATACTTAACATAAATGTACCAGGTTACTACATTCCCCCCTTTAAGGCTAATAACCCAACTTAATTCCTTTCTGAGCTAGGCTGCCAACCAAACATTTATGATTTTCTCATACAATCACATGAACTCCCTTAGGATCTGATATAGTCTGCCGGACGTCTCTCCCTCTAATAGAGCACTTCACTCCTTGATGGTGAAACAAAGTCCTTTTGTGGAGACTTCACAGGAGGAGGTCGTCCCGTACTGGTGGTCTCAGGAAGTTGAGCCTTGTTGGTTTCAGGTTGTTTGTCCAACTGCAACTCTGGGGAACGTTCCAATGTCCTGTCCTGCTCGTTTAAACATTGATCCATGTCCACGGATGGAACTGGAATCCGAGCGAGGATCTGATCCACGTGTCTCCTTAGTCTTTGTCCACTTCCGATGATCACAGTATATGATACTGGTCCTGAGCAATCTTCAATTGTAACTGGAATCCATTTGGGACCAAACCCATTGTTTCTTCTGTAGACGTCGTCTCCAGATTAGAAACTTCTGAGTTTGGCTCTGTTGTTGTCACGATTGTGTGTGGGGAGAGACCAAGGCGCAGCGCAGGGATAGTAGTTCGACATGATTTTATTTAAATACTATGTAATAATATTCCACAATGAAAGAACTAACACACTACAACAAACACAAAAGATGAAACGTCACGTTCTCAAAAACAAACACACTACTGAACGGACGTAAAGGAAACACACTTACTTCACCGTGACTGCGACATACATCGATAACGACCCACACCCGAGTGAAGGACAGACTCAACATATATGGGATCCCTAATTAGAGACAATGCGGTGCAGCTGCCTCTAATTAGGGATCCAACCCAAACCCCACACAGAAACAGAAAAGAACGACACTGTCAGACTCTGACCATACCTACATAGAGAAGCCTATTTGCTTCTCTATGGCCAGAGCCTGACAGTTGTCATGATTCAGATTTTGATTCCATTGCTTTTGTTGTATTTTCACTTTCAGGTCTGGACGGATGAAATCCAAGGTTGACCTTAACCTCCTTGAATAAGCATTTCTGTAGGTGACAACCCAGTTGTAGTTTGAGGAGTGATCCTGTAGCTAAACAAGAATCTTGACACCTTGGTTTCAATGCAGTCACCTTGCATCTTCCTCATCCCCTCCTTCAAGGTCTGAACCACATGTTCTGCTAATCCGGTTGACGATGGGTGAAAAGGGACATTACATGCTGAATTCCATTTTGTTTCATGAACTTTGTGATTGTAAAACATGTAGCATTGTCGCTAACTTTGTGTTTGTAAAACATGTAGCATTGTCGCTAACCAACATTTGAGGCAATCCCATGACACTGAAGCTTTGTCTCAACTTCTCAATCGTAGCGTGCGATGTTGACGTGTTCATAGGGTAAACATCCATCCACTTTGAATGAGAATCAATCAACACAAGGAACATTTTTCCTAGGAAGGGTCCAGCGTAGTCCAAATGGAGTCGTATCCTTGGTTTTTCTGGCCATTCCCATGGATGTAATGGCGCTGTGGCGGGTGACTTCCTGTTACTCTGACAATCTGCACACAGGCTAACCTCCAATTCCACATCCTGATCCATCTTTGGCCACCAGACGTATGACCTCGCTAGGCCTTTCATTCTTGACTTACCTGGATGCCTGGACTGGAGCAACAACTTCAGTAGCATACCCCACCAACACACCCATCTCGAACACTCAAGGCCAAGCGGCAAGCTTAGTAAGGCATGATCTGAGGCTCTGTCACTGTAGGCCATCCTTTCAGGACAAATTCACTGGTGCATAATCCAACACATGGATCATCAAGACTTGGTCATTTTCTCCTTCCTGCGCAATGATTTCTGTAACGGGCAGCCTACTCAGAGCATCAGCATTCCCATGGTATTTACCTGGCTTGTAGATTATTCTGTACGCGTTGACCCTGAGCCACACAGCCCAATGTTGAACTCTTGGAGAGACCATTTGTGTTACTGGCTTCTGTTCATGGAACAGAGAGATCAAAGACTTATGATCATTCACAATAGTGAATTTTCTCCCGTATAAGTACTTGTGGAATTTCTGTATTCTGAATATGACAGCCAGTCCTTCCTTGTCCAGCTGGGAGTACTTCTCCGCTGGGAACAATGTTCTTGACATGAACCCGATAGGTTTCTCTGCACCATTCTCCATCCGGTGTGATAGCACCGCCCCCACACCATAAGCTGATGCATTACACGATAAGATCTCTGTCTGCTGAGTAGTGCACAAGCACTTCTGCTGATTGCAAGCCTCCTGTGACGGTCCACAGCCCGGAGCCTCTTGTGATGGTCCACAGCCCGGAGGCTCCCATGATGGTCCACAGCACGGAGCCTCCCGTGATGGTCCACAGCCCGGAGCCTCCTGTGATGGTCCACAGTCCGGAGCCTCCTGTGATGGCCCACAGCCCGGAACCTCCCGTGATGGTCCACAGCCCGGAGCCTCCCGTGATGGTCCACAGCCCGGAGCCTCCTGTGATGGTCCACATTCCGGAGCCTCCTGTGATGGTGCACAGCCCGGAACCTCCCGTGATGGTCCACAGCCCGGAGCCTCCCGTGAAGGTCCACAGGTCAGAGCCTCCCGCTGTGCCAGTGCCCAGTCCGGGCCCGGTCGTCTGCCCCGCTCCATGGCCGGAGCCGTTTGCCACACCGGTGCCCATTACAGGACCGGTCATCAGAGCAGCTCCTGGGAGGAAGATGTCCACTTCACCGAGGCCAGAACCGCCACCAACAATATTTTCCCTCCCTAACCCTCCCTCCATGTAATTGTGTTTTGTGTCTTGCGGTCGGGAGTCTGCACCTTTGGGAGGGGGTACTGTCAGGCTCTGGTCATAGAGAAGCCTTTGGCTACTCTATTTAGCAATGGTCAGAGCCTGACAGATCTAGATTATCTAGTTCTGTGTTGTTTTGTGTTGGGTCCCCAATTAGAGGCAGCTGCTATTCGTTGTCTCTGATTGGGGATCCTACTTTAGTTGTCATGTCCCACACCGTTGTGTGGTTCATTGTCTATATGTCAGTCTACTGAGGAAGAAGTGTAAGTGTCTGTACTTGTTTAACTTTATTCTTGTTTTGAGTAGTTCTTCGTTCAATATATTTAGTTCAATAAAGAATATGTCGAACCACTACTGCGCTGCGCCTTGGTCTACTTACACACCCAGTCGTGACACAGAGCCAGGATGCCACTGCCACCCCAATTTTTGATTATTTTAAGAGGCCGAAGTCAGGGGACCTAGATGTGTTTTTTAGTGTCCACCGCCAACAAAAGTGTGAATAGTCTGTGGTGCAGAAGTTTTTCTTTTGTAAAGATGGGACCAACAGGAAGTGGCTGTTATACAGTGAAGAGAACCATGCTTTATTCTGCTTCATTTTTATGGCACTTGCAAAGCTCACAGAGAACAGCCCTTTTTCCATGAATGGAATGGCAGACTGGAAGCATATCCATCAGAGAGTGGAAGAGCATGAGAAGAGCATTATGCATAGAGGTTATGCTGAGGCCTACTTTCTAAGGTCATCCAAACGTAACATTGAGAGCCTGTTCATGTCTGCTCATAGAGAGTAAGTGCGCAGAAGAAGGCAATTGCTAGAGGGCATTATAGATGTTGTTAAAGTCATAGGCAAGAGGGGTCTGAGCTACAGAGACATGCAGTCTGAAGCAGCTAATACGCTAGATGACAGCAGCATTGACTATGGCAACTTCAGAGATTATAATTCTGCTGGGAAAGTATGACCTGTGTATGAAAGAGCATCTCACTGCCTGCATAGAGAAAAGCAAAAAACTGTATGAGTCTGGGTCAAGAGGGGTGCAGAGGCTCTTTAATCACTCTATTATCAAAGACTACCATCGATAACTGAAGCCTATTTGCTTCTCTATGTAGCCATGGTCAGAGTCTGACAGGTCTATTCTTGTTCTTCTGGTGGTGGTTTGTGTTGGATCCCAAATTAGAGGCAGCTGCTGTGCATTGTCTCTAATTAGGGATCCTACATAGGTTTGTATGTTCCACACCAGGGTGTGGGTCATTATTTTGCAAGTCACGGTGAAAAGTAAGTGTGCTATATTACGTTTGTCAAATCGTGTTTATTTGTTAGTTCGTACATTGATTGAATATTCAGTAAAGAAATGTCGAACTACAATCCCTGCGCTGAGTCTTGGTCTCTGTATGCACCCTCTTGTGACAGAAGGACCCACCCGAACAAGACCAAGCAGCGCAACTGGGGAGAGACGGAGAGAGAGGAAGTGCCGCGTTATAAACAGGGCTCGAGACGGAGAAAAACCCAAAAGCAACCCCAAGCCAATGTTTTTGGGGGGGCTATGGGGGTGGTCTGGCTACAGTGAGGAAGAGCCAATACCACCCCCCATGTGGAGCATGGAGAGGCTGAGGCACAAATGGGGGTGCAGAGCAAGGAGCATTTGGAGGAGCATTTTGGAGAGGTTCTGGAGGAATTGAGGGAGATAGAGGAAGAGAGGGAGTTGTCCGGTCGTTTACTCCACTCCCGTGCCGGAGCAGTCCTCTCCACCGGTGCCCAGTCCGGGTCCGGCCGTCTGCTCCACCTCCCTGCCAGAGCAGTCCACTCTTCCGGTGCCCAGTCTGGGTCCGGTAATCTGCTCCACTCCCGTGCCAGAGCATTCCGCTTCACCTGAGCCCAGTCTGTGTCCGGTCGTCGGCTCCACTTCCATGCCAGAGCAGTCCGCTTCACCGATGTCCAGTCCGGGTCCGGACCTCTGCTCTACTCCCCGCACACGACCTCCAGTGTGTGCGCCCAGCCAGGTGCTTCCTGTGCCGGCTCCACGCACCCGACATCCGGTGCGCCTCCCCAGTCCGGTACGTCCCGTGTCAGCTCCCCACACCCGACCTCCAGTGCGTGCGCCCAGCCAGGTGCTTCCTGTGCCGGCTTCAGTGAAGGTCCGCAGCCCGGAGCCTCCAGCGAAGGTCCTCCGCCCGGAACCTCCAGCAAAGGTCCGCAGCCTGGAACCTCCAGCAAAGGTCCGCAGCCCGAAGCCTACAGCGAAGGTCCACAGCCCGGAAACCCCAGCGAAGGTCTGTAGCCCGAAGCCTACAGCGAAGGTCTGCAGCCCGGAACCTCCAGCGAAGGTCCGTATCCTGGAACCTCCCGAAGTCAGCACCGCTCTGTGGTTGGAACCTACCGCTCCACCGGTAGGTTCCAGACGGCCAATCCGGGTCCGGCCGTCTGCTCCGCTCCAGTGCCAGAGCAGTCCGCTCCACCAGTTATTTGCCCTGCTCCATGGCCGGAGGCGTTTGCCCCACCGGTGCCCAGTCCGGGCCCGGTCATATAGAAGGGGCATGGGAAGAAACTGTCCACTTCGCCGGAGCCAGAACCGCCACCGAAGGACTAATCTTCCCTCCCTAATAACCCCCCCCCATGTATTTGTGTTTTTTTGTTGGTGTCCGGGAGTCCGCGCCTTGGGGGGGGGGGTGGGGGGGTTTACTGTCAGGCTCTGGCCATAGAGAAGCCTATTTGCTTCTCTATGTAGCCATGGTCAGAGTCTGACAGGTCTATTCTTTCTGTTTCTAGTGGTGGTTTGTGTTGGATCCCAAATTAGAGGCAGCTGCTGTGCATTGTCTCTAATTAAGGATCCTACATAGGTTTGTATGTTCCACACCGGGGTGTGGGTCATTATTTCGCAAGTCACAGTGAAAAGTAAGTGTGCTATATTACGTTTGTCAAATCGTGTATGTTTATTTATTTGTTAGTTCGTACATTGATTGAATATTCAGTAAAGAAATGTCGAACTACAATCCCTGCGCTGCGTCTTGGTCTCTGTATGCACCCTCTCGTGACAATAACGTCATTACCACCATCCGAAACACAATGCAGGCCACCATAGCAAGAGAAATCCAGGAAGTTGGTATGTTTTCAGTCTTGATTGATACTGCGCAGGACATTACATCACAAGATCAATGCTCTGTCATAGTCAGATATGTGACGAATGTCATCCATGAGAGGCTTGTGGCTGTGGTGAAATGTGAGGCATCCACTGGACAATACTTTGTCCAGGTACTGAGTACTGGAAAACATGAAGCTTGACATCAGCAAGTGCATTGGCAATTCCACTGATGGAGCCTCCAGTATGCAAGGGCAGTATAAAGGCTTCTCTGCCCTGCTCTCTGCAAAGTCCACCAATCAAGTGCATGTGTGGTGCTATGCACACATTTTGAACCTTGTTTTGGCAGACACAACAGAGAGTGTCTTGGCAAGTGGGTCACTTTTTTCTCTCATTAACAACATAGCTGTGTTCTTCTGTGAATCCTACCAGAGGATGAACATTTGGGAGAAGGAGAGCAAGGACCCAAGACACAGACGTCTTGCTCCAATTGGAGAGACACGGTGGTGGGCTAAAAACAGTGCAGGTCTTTGGAGCTTTTGGAAATCCAGATGAGTGTCTGTATGTTGTCCATCTCACTCTTTCAAACATATAAGATCAGAAAAACATCAACACTACTGCACGGATCAAGGCACATGGATACATTGAGAGGTTGCTGAAGTATGAAACATTACTTACAGCTCAGATATTCCTCAGAATATTTCAGGTCACCTCACCAGCCTCAAAATATCTTCAAACAAGTGGAATGGGAATTCTGTCTGTGCATTGTATGGTTGTGTGTATAGAGGAGCAGCTGAAAGGAATGGCAAGAGATTTTGAAAAAGTCAAGGCAGCTGCAGACACATTTGTTCAGTGGGCCAACAGGAAGTTGCAGAAACGGTATAAGGAAACAGAGCTGGAGTTAGAGACTCTGCCAACGAAAAGTGCTTGAAAGAAGAAAACCATGCCTGGAGAGATGGCACAAGATGAGACTTTTACTGGGGCAGAGAGTGCATACATGATTGGTGTCCATAATCAAATTCTGGATACAGTTGTAGATAGCATCCATCACCGATTTCTGAGTAATTGCCCTTCTGGACCCTCAGTTAACATCCAGTGCCAGTGGCCTTCCACAGACAGCCCTTCAAAAACTAAGCAAATGTTTTATCAAATTTGACAGCAGAGCAACGGTGGCCAATTTGCAGAGTGAGCTCATGAGTCTGGCAGAACAGTAGACTAGGTTAAAACAATTGGGATTTAAAGAATACACAACCAGGACTATGGAGGATCATGGACCTAAAGGAAATTAAGACGAGGTGGAAATGGTGAACAAGAACTGTCCAGTGCGTTGCTACTGTATTCTTAGTCAGTACAAACTATTGACCGACGCATACCAAATCAGGAGCACTCCCGAATGGCGTCACCGCAGTCCATGGTTCGTATCCAGGCTGCATCAAATCTGGCTATGATCGGTCTGAGTCAAAAAGTCCAGGGCCATTTTTCTGTCCCTGGCTTGGACCCCTTTTAATATCCCTAGCTCTTCTTTGAAAAACCCCTCATGCTTTAAAAGCATCCATGTCTCTGTGGTGACATGTTTGATTTCATCCCAGTTACATTTTATTTCCTCCAACGACCCTCTCCCTATTAAGCTGGGGCCAGTACCTTCCACTACTAAGAGAGGCAGACATTTATTTTGTCCTTGATATTCCACTTTAACACCACAACTCCAATCACAGTGATTTTCTCCCCTGTGTACATTTTGAGTTTAATGGGGGTGTCTCTCAGGTGAGGCATTTCACCTTTTTTCCACTTTCCATTGAATTGGGACCTGTTCATCAGTGTGACGCTACATCGTGTGTCTATTTCAAACGGTACCTTAAATCCATTCATTCCCATTTCCACAATGAATAGCTTCCCCTTTTTCATATTCGCCCCCTGTACACTGTACATTGAGAACGCTTGCTCTGCGTCTGCGCACTCACTTTCACTTTCTATCGCTTGATTTGAGCGGTAGTTAGGGCGTCGCTTGTCCTACATCCATAACACTTTTCATGTTTGAATTTACAGTCGAACGCTGCGTGTTTGCCTTTGCAACGACAACAGTCTCTATTGGCTGCTGCCCCGCGGGTTTCCCTTATTTGAAACTCAGCGCAATCAGAGCTGGTCTCTTTTACTGTATGGCACCCAGTTGAGCCCCTTGACATCAAATCCAGTGCATTTCTATTCGCGGAGTGCATTATCAAATGTGAGATTAGGCTCTGATAACAAGCGTATTTGTATCCTGTCATCATTAATCCAACACACCAGCCGATCGCGTATCATTTGCGATAATGTATTTCCATAGTTACAGTCCAGTGCTAGTCCACATATTCCCCCACTGATTCGGTAGGTTTTCTCATGCGTGAATCAAACTTGAATCGTTGCACTATTTCACTGGGTTTGGGGTTGAAGTTATTTTTTAATAGATCGACCAGATCTATGAATTACTTTTCTACTGGTTTATCTGGACTCAACAGGTTTCTCATTAACAGGGGAGCCTCCAGGGATTTTGGGCCCCATGAAAATATATAACATTGGGCTCCAAAATGTTTTTACCTAATGCTGGAATAATATTTTAGGCCCCTGTCAGTCACAGGCCCTTAGAATCATCCTAACTTTTCCCCCCCATATGGCGCCCCTGCTCATTAAGGTGCATGTCTGTGCACCAACACCACTTATGAGTATGGATTTCTGTATAGCGGCATCAGTTAAGAAATGTTCCATTATTCCATTTAGGATCAAATGGTGGTATTGAGCCTGTTTTCCGATTGTCTCTCCCCTCACACAGTCAATAATTTGTCCTACTCAGATCTAGGGAATCAATCCTTCCGAATCTTCCTCCGTTCACTCGAGTCTCACATCCAGCGTTGAACGCCTAACACTTCGTTGAATTCGTGATAAACACTTCCAACGCAGTCCTCCAGAGTCATCCTCGTCGCCAAATATGTAGTATCTTAGGATGCTTGTTAGATTTTTGACGCCGGACACGGGGAGTACGTTTAATTATTGAATTGTAACTTAGAATAACATTCCCTGAATGCACCTGGCGTAAACTACCTGCGGCTCCCCCAAGCACGGTTATATGGCAGACATTTAAGTGGCAACGGATAGCGGAAAGCAAACCCTGTATTGAGTCAATACTGTCGTCTATTGGTAAACATAATACTTAACATAAATGTACCAGGTTACTACAGAAGGTAATAACGTTCGCTAGCTAACTAACATTTAGCTATGTGGTTTAACCAAAGCTGCTGCAATGGACTGGTTTGTGTTTTTACTTTACGTTATATAACGGTATTTGAATGGTTGTTTTTTCACATGTGAAGTCTGCATGGTCAATGGAGCGCATGCAACAATGTTAATGACAACGATGCTGTTTTCAATTTGCCTCTTAATGCAGATCCATTAGCGTTCTGTAATTACACTGTTAGTTTGTGATTCTTACATCTGCAAACAGTTTGTCTTTTCTTAGCAAGTTTGGCCTAAATCTTGTTAGCCATTAATTGTTAGCCACTAATGCTAATCGCTAGCTAGCTGATAAATGTACTGAGTCAGAACAAACGTAATTATATATACAGCCTGATACCAGTGATGTTGTAGACTTAAATCAGCATGTGGTTTGTGCAACAACATATTCTATATGAAAGATAAATACTCAAAGCATGATCCCCTATCGGAAACACTTGTCAACGTTGGTTCCTACCCTGCCACAATAACTCCTCCCTGGCATTTTCATTAGTTGTCTTCTCATACAACACAGCATTCAAAGTGCCCACTATTATATTCTAACCATAGAATTAGAACAATCATTATATTTCCATGATTCCAACTATTACATTTCACCCAAGTGTTTTGCGTCAATGATTGCAAATTGTTAAAAGTAGTAATTGTGCATAGAGTTGTATGGTTTGTTTCTCTTTGAAATCATTGGTTTTTGTTTGACATACATTTTAAAGTGAAAAATCAGTGTCAGCATCACTCTTATCATTAAATTGCCCTATATTGGCTCAGTCCAGTCCCACATCTTGTTATCGCTTATTTGGCTAAATGATTAACCAGTTTCCTCTTTTGATACAGCAGTCTTAAAATGGACTGCTACCTTGAATTCAACATTACGATGTTAAAACATTTATACTCTTATTTTCCTCTCAATACATTTCACATGCTGTTGTGCAAATGGAATAGACAACAGGTGGAAATTATAGGCAATTAGCAAGACACCCCCAATAAAGGAGTGGTTCTGCAGGTGGTGACCACAGACCACTTCTCAGTTCCTATGCTTCCTGGCTGATGTTTTGGTCACTTTTGAATGCTGGCGGTGCTTTCACTCTAGTGGTAGCATGAGACGGAGTCTACAACCCACACAAGTGGCTCAGGTAGTGCAGCTCATCCAGGATGGCACATCAATGCGAGCTGTGGCAAGAAGGTTTGCTGTGTCTGTCAGCGTAGTGTCCAGAGCATGGAGGCGCTACCAGGAGACAGGCCAGTACATCAGGAGACATGGAGGAGGCCGTAGGAGGGCAACAACACAGCAGCAGGACCGCTACCTCCGCCTTTGTGCAAGGAGGAGCAGGAGGAGCACTGCCAGAGCCCTGCAAAATGACCTCCAGCAGGCCACAAATGTGCATGTGTCTGCTCAAACGGTCAGAAACAGACTCCATGAGGGCCCGACGTCCACAGGTGGGGGTTGTGCTTACAGCCCAACACCGTGCAGGATGTTTGGCATTTGCCAGAGAACACCAAGATTGGCAAATTCGCCACTGGCGCCCTGTGCTCTTCACAGATGAAAGCAGGTTCACACTGAGCACGTGACAGACGTGACAGAGTCTGGAGACGCCGTGGAGAACGTTCTGCTGCCTGCAACATCCTCCAACATGACCGGTTTGGCGGTGGGTCAGTCATGGTGTGGGGTGGCATTTCTTTGGGGGGCCGCACAGCCTCCATGTGCTCGCCAGAGGTAGCCTGACTGCCATTAGGTACCGAGATGAGATCCTCAGACCCCTTGTGAGACCATATGCTGGTGCGGTTGGCCCTGGGTTCCTCCTAATGCAAGACAATGCTAGACCTCATGTGGCTGGAGTGTGTCAGCAGTTCCTGCAAGAGGAAGGCATTGATGCTATGGACTGGCCCGCCCGTTCCCCAGACCTGAATCCAATTGAGCACATCTGGGACATCATGTCTCGCTCCATCCACCAACGCCACGTTGCACCACAGACTGTCCAGGAGTTGGCGGATGCTTTAGTCCAGGTCTGAGGAGATCCCTCAGGAGACCATCCGCCATCTCATCAGGAGCATGCCCAGGCGTTGTAGGGAGGTCATACAGGCACGTGGAGGCCACACACACTACTGAGCCTCATTTTCAACTATGTTAAGAAAAAAGTATTTAATAAGATTATTTCATTCATTCAGATCTAGGATGTGTTATTTTAGTGTTCCCTTTATTTTTTTGAGCAGTGTAGTTGTTCTCAGGGGACAGATCAGTGTGTATAGAGAGAACACATGTGACCAGGTGGAGTCAAGCTTCTACTTCATCGCCCTGGACCACTACACCAATGCGGCAGAGGACCTGAAGTTTGGACCTGTCACCAACTCCTCTTATGCCTTACACAACTCGGCACATACCGTGCATTCAGAAAGTATCCAGACCCCTTGACTTTTTCCACTATTTGTTACATTACAGCCTTATTCTAAAATTTATTAAATTGAACCATCTGGTTCTTGGTCACCTACCTGACCAAGGCCCTTCTCAAAAATAAATAATTTGGGATTCTGTAATTGATAGACGATGGTAGTTCCCAATTAGACAATTACTATAACAAAAACATATTTTCCTCAGTGCAATGTTTGGTGAATGCATGGTGTTGTTTTGTCCTCAGTCCTCATTTGAATGCTGTGTGTACTGATTCAGTTCTAAGTTCTGCTGAGAGGGTCATTGGCTGCCACCTGCCCTCTATCGAGGTCCTTGTCAGGTCCTGACTGTAGAGGCCTCTAGGCTTCTCTATGGTTGTCACAGTCAGGGCTTGACAGTAGAGTTCTAGAAGACTCTATGTTTGGTTTTTGGTTTTTGCTCCAATTAGATGCAGCTGCATTACGTTGTCTCTAATTGGGGATCCTATTTAAGTTAACTGATTTCCCACCTGTGTTGTGGGTTTTTGTGTTTGTGCAGTGTTTTGCACACCAGTTCATGGTTGCAGTCTTGCGGTAGCAAAAATAAAGAAATGTATTTGTATCACAGTTCTGCGCCTCGGGTCCCATCTTTGGCACAGAATAAACAATACAGTAATATTGCAGTTAGCCATGACAGCCTTTATATTAGAAAGCTTGTGACCACACACATATAATTATTGCACTTAGGGGGGAAAACATCTTAAAGTAGAAATGAAATCATTGGAAACAAATAGGCATTATATTTTTTCTCTATTATAGTGGCTACGAATATTGTGGCCACTATAGTAGACAGGCACAAGGCTACATGTGCAAAAATTATCTCCTCTGATGTTCTGATATTGTAACGTGAGCTAGCTAGCTGTCTGACTTTGTTAGCTAGCTAATTTTCACACCATAAACTCAATTATTTGATCAGGTAAGTTAGCTAATGTTGCTCAACATTTATCTGTCTCGCTAACGGAGAATTCGATCCAGCTAGCAAGATATCTGACAACAATTCTAACAAATCTTGTTCCAGTGGGCTCTTAGGTACTGGAACACATTGAAGAAAAAAAGTGTCAAAACACAACTGTAGCAGCCAAGTAGCCTACTCTCTATGGTGGTGAAACGGAGAGCACTCTCCAAGGCGCTAATTAATTCAAAGCATTTTTAGACATACTTGAGTATAGCTGCAGGGCTTAGACAAGTCCGAATTTCTTATAGACTAATTTTCTAGACATTGATGTACAGCAACATTTTTAGACAGCACTGCAGAACACCAGCCATATGCACACATACTCAGCTGTGGGGTTTACAATGTAGCAGTAGAAAATATATCGGAATATAACTTCAAATAAAATACATAAATGTAGCCAACAGTGTTCTTAGATCTTTATGTCAGTAGTTACTATGGTACACTGAAGTATAAATACAAGTATTACATAAGTGTCAAAGTCTTTCATTGACAATGACATTCAGTTTATGCAAAGAGTCAATATTTGCAGTGTTGACCCTTCTTTTTCAAGACCTCTGCAATCCGCCCTGGCATGCTGTCAATTAACTTCTGGGCCACATCCTGTCTGAAGGCAGGCCATTCTTGCATAATCAATGCTTGGAGTTTGTCAGAAGTTGTGGGTTTTTGTTTGTCCACCCGCCTCTTGAGGATCGACCACAAGTTCTCAATGGGATTAAGGTATGGGGAGTTTCCTGGCCATGGACCCAAAATGTCGATGTTTTGTTCCCAGAACCACTTAGTTATCACTTTTGCCTTATGACAAATGCTCCATCATTCTGGAAAAGGCATTGGTTGGGAGAAGTTGTTCTTGGATGGTTGGGAGAAGTTGCTCTCGGAGGATGTGTTGGTACCATTCTTTATTCATGGCTGTGTTCTTAGGCAAAATTGTGAGTGAGCCCACTCCCTTGGCTGAGAAGCAACCCCACACATGAATGGTCTCAGGATGCTTTACTGTTGGCATGACACAGGACTGATGGTAGCGCTCACCTTGTCTTCTCCGGACAAGGTGTTTTCCGGATGGCCCAAACAACATAGCTTTTTATACTTCCCAGTCAGAAAAGCCCCCACCCTGTTTTATGGGCTGTAAGTTCTCAGGGTCTGCCTTCAAAGACACACTGTCCTGTTATCTCATGTCACTCTCTTCAAAGACATCCTTCAGTTGCTAATGTTTTACCCACATCTCAAAGAGAAGAGACCCCCACTCTGATAGATGGGGGTTGTGAACTTTTATGGCCGGTCTAATCTCCCGCAAGCTTAACAGCCTTCACAAATGGTCTGTCTTCTCCTTTGTTATCTTAACCACACCCTGACTCATTTACCAAATGGTAAACATTCTAACCTAGTCTAATCATTGTCTATGTTCCCACATTCTTAGAATCATAATCTTATAATTCTAATACATATTACACAGTTTCAGGGTGAAACATCTTAGTCATTAACATTAAACATACAAGTTTCTCTATCAATCCACCCTTTGACTAAATTTTCAAACCCAAACAAAATCAATACATGTATTTACATTCCATACTCATCAACGACTGTTCTAGGCCTATCCAGTCATAATCCTTCTGGTTAGGATTTTCGTCATGACCTTCATATAAAGAATCAGTTTTCTAAACATTAAAAATAGTCTCATTCAACATGGGCTCCTCGGAATTGAAAGGATCCCAATCATCTACTAGGCTTGGAGGGCTATCTTCATCATTCCACTGGCCCGAGCTCAGAATCGGTCCGTATCTCACCATCTGCTGCGTAATGGACCTCTCCAGAGCCCTGGAAATAAGACCTCTCGCACAGGGAATCAAACAGCAACCACACAACACTAACACACTCATACAAGTGAAAGCAGCCCACAGCACAGTGATTACAACATCTTTCCATTTTCCAAACATGTTATCGAACCACCCCGTGAGTGAGGTATCCAACCCGGAGTTCTCCGCTAACTCATTAGCCAATGTGGTTAAACCAGCCAGGGCTTTGGTCACTGATCCATCTGGAGCTGTGTTATTAGGGATGAAAGTACAGCACGTTGATCCGAATATCACACACACCACCCTTCTCAGCCAGTAACATATCTAATGCTATCCTATTCTGCCAGGCCATCAAACTAGTCGCCTCTGTCTGTTCCGCTAATCCTTTTATTGCATCTCTAGTGTAGTTGATGAAACGCTGTTGATTATACTAGATATCATTTATCCAATCCACATTCTTATTCAAGGTGGACCACCAGAAAAGACTTGACTCCAACCCAGCTAATATCTGGTTTCTGGCTTTAAATTCGTCTGGTGGAACCCCAATACTATCGATGTATACTCTATCATCAAAGGACCCGGATGGAGAGCTTCTTTTTGCCCGTTTCATTGGCGATAGGTCATGGTGTTGGATGAGGGTGAAAGGCATCCCTAATTGTACTAGAGTACATATACCCATCCAAGTCATAGGCAACTTCGGCCACAGTTTCACTCCCCCACACAACCACCAGACATCAGCTCTTGGCTCCTTAATCTTACTGAAGTCCTCGGAGCTCAACCACCCGGTCAGATCCCTCCTAGTCTCATCAGTTGTAACATTTTCAGTCCTATTACACCTTGCCACCTCCCCCACGTCTTTCCCATGGATATTGTACTGGGCCAGACAGTAATAGTCTCCTCCGGCCACCACGAAGGGGGGAAGCCTGGAACTAATAGGCACATGAGGATACAAATAATGTAGATCAGTACAGCTATCATTGTCAGGCTTTCCTGCTGTCATGAAAAGCTTAACCATGCACGCTACCCCTCTAGGTGAATTAACTCCATCAAGTGGGAACGGGGTAGTCGTTAATCGGGGTTTAGCTGTTCCAAAGGCATAACACTCTTCCTTAGCCATAGACCTCGCTGTATATTGGATCCACTCCATCCACACATTAGTATGCGGGAATCCTGTTTCAACCTCTATAACTTCGTTAAGATCTTTAGTTTGAACTATCCGCACCCGTTCTTTACCCTGGATGATTCCACGGGTGATATCCAATCCATCAGGGGTATTGCTCGTACTATCTATAAAACCATCTGCTATCCCGCTTTCCGCTACTCGGAATGGTACCATTGTGTCGACCGAACTTTGGTCAAATCCAACATACCATAACCCAAAAATCCTCCTTCCCCACGCTTTTAATGGTAATTCGCACCTTAATGCAATACTTCCCTTGCTCTGGATTACAATAAAAAATCCTGACCTTTACTATGCTCCATCGATTTCCATATCGGGTGTGTAAATTTACATAGCCCTCTCCTTCTGTGTGCGCTATGACCTGGATGAGACCGTGCCCCCTGGAGCGGCTTGAAGGCAGAGGAAATTAGTGGTAGCGGGTAACGGTTCTTCACCGTAATGTCATTGAGGCCCCGATAGTCAATGCACAGGAGCTGGGTTTTGTCTCTTTTATCCACAAAGAAGAGCAGGTGGGAGAGGAAGAGGGACGGATAAATCCTGCCGCTTGGGAGTCCCCAATGTAGGTCTCCATAGCCTTGGTCTCTAGTCACGACAACGAGTAAAGCCGTCACCGGGGCGGCGTGGTGCTAGGGAGAAGGTCAATCCCACAGTCATTGGGGCGATGCAGCGGAAGGGAAATGGTCCGAGCCTTACTGAACACCTCCCAGAGGTCCTGGTACTCCGCAGGAATGAAGGAGAGGTCAAGGGAAGCCTCCGAGCCCCCAGGAAGATGTCCCGGGGCAGGTTGCGCCGACTTCAAACAGTGGGCGTGGCAGAACGGGCTCCAGCCCATAATGGCCCCCATGGCATTGTGACGTTGGAGCCAGGAGAATCCCAACACCACGGGAATCTGAGGAGATTTGATCAGCAGAAATTGCATAATCTCGCAGTGATTCCACGACACCCGTAGTAGGTTGATGGGAGTGGTGTTATGGGTGACACGCCCAATAGAGCGCCCGTCCAGTGATCTAACCTCCATGGGTATGGAGAGGGGCTGAGTGGGGATGTTCAGCTCGGCAGCCAGGGGGACGTCCAAAAAAACTCATCAGCGCCAGAGTATATGAGGACCCGGAGCGACTTGGACTGGTCTCCCCACCGCAAAATAGCATGAAAGGGGGTGCGAGTGTGGGAATCCGACAAAGTCTCCATATGACCCACCAGAGTCCTCGCTCATACCAGTGGGCCTGGTCTTTTACCGGACAAGCGGACACAAAATGACCAAAAGTCCCGCAGTACAGACACCTCCCAGTGTCGGTCCTATACTGCCGTTCCGCTGGTGACAGCCCTGCTCTGCCTAGCTGCATCAGCTAGGGGAGCGGTGACTCGGTCGTCTTCGGTGATTCTCGGGGAGGATCACCGAAGGGTGTCTGCGTCTTCGGTGATTCTTCCGGGATGACTCGGCTGTGTGCGAGAACCAAAACTTCCTCTCCCCCCGTCGTTCCCGTAATCGCCCATCAATGCGGATAGTCAAAGCGATGAGGGAATCCAGATCTATGGGAATCTCCTGAGCGGCAAGCTCGTCCTTGACCTCCTCCAAGACGCAGTGCAAAAACATTTAAAAGAGCGCTTCCTGGTAGGCTTTATGAACAAAACTAACTGGCCACAGCCAAACATAGAAAGCAGGGATAAATACACTGGGGATAATGAGGAAGACGGGCAACAATCACAAAGATAGGTGAAACAGATCAGGGTGTGACAGAAGGAATAAATTGATGAAAACAGTGTGAACCTCACCCCCCTAACCGGGTGATGAAATGGCGTTCACTACTACCTTGTCCTTCACCACTCCTGCCGTTAGTCTGAGCCAGCAACCTGTTCACAGCATCCAGTCGAAGTTATCAACTGCTTTTCCTCTCATGCCTTTTTCTCTAAGGAGTGCGAAATGAGTCCACGTGGAGTGAACATGGAGAGAGATCCTGTCCAAACTTCTTTCATGCTGCTGGTTTACTGGTAGGAAAATGGACAAGACATAATGGAGTGTAAAGGACAGTGGCGGTTCAGGTGAGAGACATTATCAAGGGCCATCCACTTTGAACATGTGCCATTGGGAGGACAAACTGAAACACTATCTGAAGAACAGGAAGAAATGCCAGAAGAAGAGTGCCGAAGGAGGAGGATGGTCAACTGTGCCTGAAAATTGATTTAGGGTTGCCCTAAACTGTTTATTTGGGGTAATTTAGATTAAAATACATTGAGAGAGCAATCTTTCATTACCACAATTATTGAGAATATTTCATTCTTGAAATATCCGATGAATACACTGTTTGTAAATGTACATTCTAAACGTGTCGATTTGTGCTCAACATGGAGCACTGAAGACTGTTATTCTAAATTTGGGTTGTTGATAGAGAAACTTGTATGTTTAATGTTAATGACTAAGATGTTTTACCCTGAAACGGTGTAATGTGTAAGATGTATTAGAATTATAAGATTTCTGACTGGGAAGTATAAAAAGCTACGTATTGTTTTTTTCGGCAGAACGTTCTCTGAAAAAAAGACTGACCATTGTAAAGCTGGAACTCTCTCTGTATTATTTAAACAAACTGAAGAAATTACAACCTTCAGGATACAGATAGAGTTATAAAGAGTTCATTTAGAACATTGAGATAGAAATTCCAATGACAATTTGGTCCTTCGAGCTGGCTCTCAATATCTGTTGCTGTCGTTCCGGGAAACACCGAAACCTTGCACGGGCGGATCTAGGATCCTTAATACAAAGACCTGACCTCTGAAATTGAGGGTTTATTTCAGGCCGGTGGTGAACTGGACACGACAGGGACGGTGACGAGATCCAACCAACATTTAGTCCCAGCTGCAAGGAAACGGTCAGTCATTTTTATTCATTGGGTTTTGGGGAAATTTGTATCTGAAATACAGTAGATTACTTTCAATTATACGGGTTAGAGTTGAAATTTGCTGTAAATTAAGGTAGGAGTTTTCTTTAGAACCCCACCTAGGATTCTTGCCTAATACGTGGTTTTTAGACGTCTATTTGGAGAAAACTATGCGCCAGTATCCAAATAGATAGAAAATTATTGTATTAGGGTAAGGTCACCCAAGTAGGGGGTCCGCAATGACTCCAGGTAGTTGAGTCATAAACTACCCTGTGTTGAGGCGATCCAGTTCGTTAAAAGTATACGGGAAGAAAGTGAACAGTTTTTGTATGTTTATCTGGAAGAAAACCCTGCGCCAGTATTTTAGAGTAAACAAAAGACGAAGGTAGACTTTTAGAGGGTGAACAATAGGTCTGACTATTCCATAACGGTAGGTGCACACACACAGAAAGTTTTCCACGAGGATAAGAAGATAATTACTTAAGTCTGAGATAGATATATTAATCAGTCGAAAGTCACTAACGATAATTCGTATAGGTGTGAGACCTAATGATCTATCAAAAGATATCAAATAATTATTTTAAGATTATAGAGGAAGCTAAAGGTAGGTATTTATAATCATAGAGAGTAGAAGTACAGACACATAGGTTAAGAAGAATAACAGATTATAAAACACACACATAGAGTGTAGAATAGCAACAAATAGTTATTGAGTAAACATGGGAGGCAAATCCTCAAAGGAGGTCCCAGAATTAACCGGAGATGAGCGTTATATGAAATTAAAAGATAAAATAAATATTTATTTTGGTCCAAAGTGGAGAAAGAAGTATGAATTTGATGGAAGATCGGACGTAGAAAAGTTGGGACTACTGGTGAGACAGATTCATAAGGCATGTGGCGACAAGGCAGATAAGTAGAGGGGTTGGACACAGCAAGGGAGTGGTTAGCTGAGGTGAGTAGGAGAGTGGAAGGGATGAGACAGAAAAAGGAGGAGGAGAAGAAAGAAGCAGAAAGTAAGGAAGAAGAGAGAGAGACAGGACCTACTGCTCCTCCCATTCCCCCACCAGGTCAAATATATCCTTCTCTGGTGAATCAGGCATGGAGGGAAAATCCTGATGATGAAGTAGTGGTGACTAGGGCTAGGGGACTAGAACCTGCGCCGCAGGTCGCTGGACAGAGATCCCCTCCCCCTTACCCTAATAGAGGGGAAGCCGAGTGGGAAAGAAGGGAGAGGGATAGAGAAGGGGTTAGAGAAGAGATAGTGGAAGTGTTGACGGAATTGTTCAAGGAAAAGAAAGGAAGCGGGACAGGGTTGCAGGGAAAGGTTCAGGGAAATAGGGGTGGGAAACCTACATCCCTGAAAAGGTTAGAGCCTCATAATAAGAGCCCAGTTAGAGGGGATGGGGAGAGTTCTGGGGAGAATGAAAGTGAAGACGAGGGAGCACAGGCGACTCAGTGTCCATTGATAGCACTACCTAATCCATTGGCTGGGGACAATGGGGCGGCCCCCACTATGGATGTGTACAGGCCATGGACACAGGGAGATGTAGTGAGAGCAATTGAGGGGGTAGCTCATCCTAATACAGGAATAGAGGGATTTAGGAGGGATTTGGAAGGACTAGCTGCTAGTTTTAAGTTAAACACAGGGGAAGTAGAAAGGGCAGTGAGACAGTTGGTGGGGAAGGACTGGGTGTCAGTAAGAGGAGAATGGGTTCCCGTAGATGGGAATGCACCCATGTTGCAGTGGGAGGCAGGGGGAGCCTATGCTGGGAAGATTACAGAGTTATGTAATAACTTGAGGGAATATTATCACTGCCATGCTGATTTTTCCAAGGTCCATGAGTGCAAACAGGGAGATAATGAGACAAGCAGGCAGTATCTAGAGAGGTTGAAGGATGTGTTTAACGCTAACAGTGGAATTCCAGAGCCCCCGGCTGGGGCTGGGGGAGATGCTCTTTATCATCAGCAGTTGAAGATAGCCTTTCTTACTGGGATGAGACCTGAAATAAGTAGAGCAGTGAAGAGGACGCTAGTGTGGCGGGGAACGGCTCCATTGGCAGAGGTTAAAAGATATGCAATTCATCATGAGCAGAATTGTAGAAGCGAGCAGACTAAGAGGGGACTGAAAGGAGCAGAATATCTGATAGCTGCTCTGGGAGAAATGGCAGGAGGAGGAAAGACTGGGGGATATAAGGGAAGGAATAAGTGTTACCACTGTAACAAGACAGGACATATTTGACTTTAACGGTAATGGGAAAAGATATACGATATACACGAGTTGAAACCTGAAAATGCCTATTTTACAGTGATAGACCTGGCTAACGCATTTTTCAGTATCCCGGTGCATCCTGATAGTCAAGGATGGTTCGGGTTTACATTTTTGAACAAAATGGACGTATGCTAGACTCCCGCAGGGGTACACGGAAAGTCCAACAATCTTTAGCCAGGCCATTATTCGAAATTTGGGTAAATTCAACCCTCCAGAGGGAAGTCAAATATTGATATACAGTGGGGAGAACAAGTATTTGATACACTGCTGATTTTGCAGGTTTTCCCACTTACAAAGCATGTATAAGTCTGTAATTTTTATCATAGGTACTCTTCAACTGTGAGTGGCGGAATCTAAAACAAAAATCCAGAAAATCACATTGTATTATTTTTAAGTAATTAATTTGCATTTTATTGCATGACATAAGTATTTGATACATCAGAAAAGCAGAACTTAATATTTGGTACAGAAACCTTTGTTTGCAATTACAGAGATCATACGTTTCCTGTAGATCTTGACCAGGTTTGCACACACTGCAGCAGGGATTTTGGCCCACTCCTCCATACAGACCTTCTCCAGATCCTTCAGGTTTCGGGGCTGTCGCTGGGCAATACGGACTTTCAGCTCCCTCCAAAGATTTTCTATTGGGTTCAGGTCTGGAGACTGGCTAGGCCACTCCAGGACCTTGAGATGCTTCTTACGGAGCCACTCCTTAGTTGCCCTGGCTGTGTGTTTCGGGTCATTGTCATGCTGGAAGACCCAGCCACGACCCATCTTCAATGCGCTTACTGAGGGTAGGAGGTTGTTGGCCAAGATCTCGCGATACATGGCCCCATCCATCCTCCCCTCAATACGGTGCAGTCGTCCTGTCCCCTTTGCAGAAAAGCATCCCCAAAGAATGAGGTTTCCACCTCCATGCTTCACGGTTGGGATGGTGTTCTTGGGGTTGTACTCATCCTTCTTCTTCCTCCAAACACGGTGAGTGGAGTTTAGACCAAAAAGCTCTATTTTTGTCTCATCAGACCACATGACCTTCTCCCATTCCTCCTCTGGATCATCCAGATGGTCATTGGCAAACTTCAGACGGGCCTGGACATGCGCTGCCTTGAGCAGGGGGACCTTGCGTGCACTGCAGAATTTTAATCCATGACGGCGTAGTGTGTTACTAATGGTTTTCTTTGAGACTGTGGTCCCAGCTCTCTTCAGGTCATTGACCAGGTCCTGCAGTGTAGTTCTGGGCTGATCCCTCACCTTCCTCATGATCATTGATGCCCCACGAGGTGAGATCTTGCATGGTGCCCCAGACCGAGGGAGATTGACCGTCATCTTGAACTTCTTCCATTTTCTAATAATTGCGCCAACAGTTGTTGCCTTCTCACCAAGCTGCTTGCCTATTGTCCTGTAGCCCATCCCAGCCTTGTGCAGGTCTACAATTTTATCCCTGATGTCCTTACACAGCTCTCTGGTCTTGGCCATTGTGGAGAGGTTGGAGTCTGTTTGATTGAGTGTGTGGACAGGTGTCTTTTACACAGGTAACGAGTTCAAACAGGTGCAGTTAATACAGGTAATGAGTGGAGAACAGGAGGGCTTCTTAAAGAAAAACTAACAGGTCTGTGTGAGCCGGAATTCTTACTGGTTGGTAGGTGATCAAATACTTATGACATGCAATAAAATGCAAATTAATTATTTAAAAATCATACAATGTGATTTTCTGGATTTTTGTTTTAGATTCCGTCTCTCACAGTTGAAGTGTACCTATGATATAAATTACAGACCTCTACATGCTTTGTAAGTAGGAAAACCTGCAAAATCGGCAGTGTATCAAATACTTGTTCTCCCCACTGTATGTCGATGACATACTGGTTGCAAACCCTACCAAAGAAGGTTGTAGAAAGGATACAATGGCCCTCTTAACATTTCTGGCAGAACAAGGACACAAAGTGAGTAAAAACAAGTTGCAGTTGTGGCAGGATGAAGTACTCTATCTGGGACATACGTTGACACAGGAGGGAAGAACTTTAAATGAGTAGAGGAAAAGAGCAATTCTAGAAGCTCCAAAACCAATAGATAAGAAACAAATGATGATCTTTTTGGGAATGATAAATTATTGCAGAGCCTGGGTGCCACATTTTGCTTTACACACAGGGAAATTTAGTGAGTTGATCTATGGGAAAGCTATGGCATCCAAAGACAAGATTGAATGGACAGAGGAGGCAGAGGACCAGTTTGCAAACAGAAAGAAATTATTGACATCAAACACTGTCCTGGCCTTCCCCAGATATGACCGCCCTTTTACACAGACAGTAGATTGTAGGCAGGGATTTATGACATCAGTTCTAACACAGAAACACGGGGGTAGGAATAAACCGATTGCATATTATTCCTCCCGGTTGGATGAAGTAGCTCAGGCTATGCCTTTGTGTTTGCAATCAGTGGTGGCAGCAGCTCAAGCCGTAGAGGACTCAGCTCCAGTAGTACTTTATCATGATTTGACGTTAAAAGTACCACATGCAGTGTCAATCTTGTTACTTGAACACAAGTTGTCCTACATGTCACCAGCTAGACACCTGTCTTGTATGATAATCCTGTTAAACATGCCAAACCTTACCATAGACAGATGTACTACTCTGAACCCCTCTACTCTAGTGCCTATTGCAACAGATGGCAGCCCACATGATTGTGTAACAGAAACTGAGAAATGAGTATTGCCAAGACCAGATTTGACGGACCTAGCATTAGCAGATGGGGAAGTAACTATGTTTGTCGATGGTTCATCAAGGAAAAACCCAGATGGGACAAATGCTACAGGATATGCGGTGGTAACTGAGACTGATGTTTTAGAGGCTGAGCCTTTACCAAAAAAGTATTCAGCACAACAGGCAGAGATAGTGGCATTAACTAGAGCATGTCATTTGGGTAAAGGGAAAAGGGTCACCATTTACACAGATAGTGCCTATGCATTTAACATGATACACATATTTGCTGCACAATGGAGGAATAGGGGGATGGTGACTACATCTGGTAAACCTATAACACATGCTCAGTTAATCCTGAATTTTTTGAATGCTGTTCTTTTACAGCAAAATTGGCAATATGCAAATGTGAGGCTCATACTAAAGGAACAGATAGCATTAGCAATGGGAATAGGAAGGCAGATGAGGAAGCAAAGAAGGCAAGCCTTCAACCACAGACGACATCAGCTCAGCAACACATACAAGAGGAAGTGAGCATTGACACAGACCTGTTGAGGGACAGTCAGTTGAGGGCACCGAAGAAGGAAGTAACTACTTGGGAAAGGTTGGGAGCAGTTAAGAAAAAGGGGATTTGGCATAAGGGTGATTTGCCTATACTACCCAAGTCTTTGTTTAGATATGCTGCAATTTTGATGGACCTTTTAATTCTGGTTTGTCTACGCCCTTTCCTTCCCCCTTTGGATATGAAACAATCGTGCGAAAATCATAGTAATGATGCTAAAAATAAAACAGACATGCACACATAATGTTTAGTGCATGTTGAAACCATAGCAATAGTACAAACAGTAATATATCCATGCATATATTATGGCTAGTGCGTATCTAAGTGCACTCCACAGGGCCATATGGTGATCTTTTCTTTGGATATACTGACCGCTCTGACCGTTCGGACCGCTCTGACCTCTATTCTATTGCTACTCTATGGGTTATTTAATAACCATTATCGTTCCATATATTGAACAAAAATCACCAGTGTATTAAGCATGTGCGTGCATCTCAAAGCCTTGCATAGTGTTGTTCCCAATAGATCAATTGTAAGATATCAAATAAAGTCAATTTATATGAATTCCAATATACGTGTCCAACTAATAAATGAAGGCCTAACTTCATTTATCAATTATTATTTAGTTATGTCATGCTTCCTTTTGCTCATAAGACATATCAATAATTCATTTAATTCAGTCTGCCCTTTGACACATAGCACAAGCATAAGGTTCAAAATGATGATAGTGTCCATCCACTCTTGGACCCTCTATTCCTTTAGAACACCATTTACAGTTACCCTTCTTTGGACATGGTTTGTGAGTTGCATGAACTCCTAACTTCTCATCATCATCCATAATATAGTCTGGTACTGGGCATAAATTCTGGGAGATTGTTATCTCCATCCCTTGTGTCCAGTAGTCGTTGTTGTCTCTCGTAGTCCTGACATGCCCATCCACCACCTGCAATTATGCCATAGAGGCACTCAGGGTTACCACATGGGCAGTCCAGTGGTCCACCTTTGATGTTGCATCGTTTACCATTAGAATCTACATAATGTCCAGATTCCCCTAGAACTGGGACCACCTCCTGTGGGGTTTCACTCATTTCCCAATCCATTGTGGTTCTCACAGTTGTTTTCCTTACAGTCATTTGCTTAACTGTTGTCTGGATCAGAAGTGACTTCAGTAAAGGTAATACACAGCCAAAAACTACTCCCATTACCACCAATACTACATCTATTATGATTGCTATTTTTGCAAACATTGCTCCCAATCTATCCAAGGAGTTTTCTAGCCAATCCCAGACATGAGCATCACGTCCAGCATTGGCCTTAACCTCTTGTCGTAGTCCCTTGCGTTTTGCTATTGCCTCAGTAAAGGATCCTCCAGGTGCAGTGTTGTTGGGAATGAAAGTACAACACTCACTCCCGAACCTAGAGCTTGTCTGTTCTGCCAGGTCATTTTGCTTGTTGCTTGTACCTGTTCTCTCAGGGCTGTCAATGCTGAGTCAGTATAATTAATAAACCTTTGCTGATTGTAGTATATGTAGTTGATCCATTCCACTTTCTTGTTTGGAGTTATCCAGACTAGTGGTGATTTAAATCCTGCTGAGATTTCACTTCTTGCTTTAAACTCATTAGGCATACCTCTAGGTTGGCCTATGGAGTCCAACTGTACCTTGGGATCAGGTTGATATGCTCTCTTCTTCCGCTTTAGGTCAATGCTTTGCTCATCAACCCACAGAGGGTCCCAATCATCTTGATATGCTCTTCTTCCTCTATGTTTTGCAATAACCTCCTGGTGCGTTCTAATAATTGACACCTAACGAACTGCTCTAACGAGTGCACATAGTCCAGTCCAATTTGCTGGAAGAACATTAAACAATTTGTTTCATCCACACATCCAGAAACGATCTGCTACTCCAAAATCTTGTAGTCTATGATACGTCAATGATGGACGGGACTAAGTCATATCGCCACATTTGTCACTCAGGTAGTCCTTTTGTTACATTCTTGCCTTTGGTAAATAATCACTTCTTTCTGAACTAGGGCTCCATCCTAGGATACATGTCACATTGTATTTAACTGTGGTATTCCCTACTAAGTTTGTACCTGTATAACTATAAAAACATTCATACTCCAATTGGTGGTTTCGTTAATTTAGTAGATATCTCGAAGACATCACACTCACTTCTGCTTCTACTCTTAGTTAAATATTGGCTCTTCCTGCCAATATAACTTTCTCTGCACTTTGCTTCACACAATGGGTATCTACATTTCTTTGCATCACATCTTGTATTCAGCCATACAGCACATCGTCCATAGGTTGCAGGTTCTGGTACAATCACCACTTTTCCTGTTGGAGATTTACTGCACAGTACACAGTTGTCCATCTGATGCTTTGTAGCTGTGTACATTGCTCATTTGTACCAGCCATTGTTCAGTGCTTCTTTCCACATCCATTCACTCACTTCTGCTGAATCCTCTGCAGGTACAAAGACTGATGTACCAGTGTCAATCAGGTCGGCAGAACGCATTGTCCCTTCCCTTTTAAGTCTCTTAGGAATTCTGCCATTCATTCGTATTTCACAAGTCCATGGTATACACTTAGCCCCCTCGTGCCTGTTAGTGATCTGTATTGCTGCATTGCTTACTAGTTGTCCTGCTTCTTCTCTGTCCATAGTTAAGTTCACTGTTGTACACACAGTGCTGTTACAGATCACATTTAGTTCAGTATGCCATAACTTCATAGCTTTCATTGTCACATCACATCTTGATCCAGTTGGAGCTTTGTACACAAACTCCACTGTCTTCGAAGTCTGCGGAGTCTTGGTGCTCTTGGAGTTTTGGAAGAATTCGAAACTCAGGAAGTTTGCAGACAACCGGGCCCGGACTGGGCACCGGTGTGGCAGGCGACCCCGGCTCTGGAGCGGGGCAGACGACCGGGCCCGGACTGGGCACCGGAGTGGCAGGCGACTCCGGCTCTGGAGCGGGACAGACGACCGGGCCCGGACTGGGCACCGGTGGGGCAGGCGGCTCCGGCCATGGAGCGGGGCAGATGACCGGGCCCGGACTGGGCACCGGTGTGGCGAACGGTTCCATCCATGGAGTGGTGCAGACGACCTGGCCCGGACTGGGCACCGGCACAGCTGAAGGCTCTGGTCTGTGGACCATCACGGTAGGCCCCGGGCTGTGGACCGTCACGGGAGGCTCCGGGCTGTGGACCGTCACGGGAGGCTCCGAGCTGTGGACCATCACAGGAGGTCGAGTGCGGGGAGCCGGCACTGGGCGTACCGGACTGGGGAAGCGCACCGGAGGTCGGGTGCGTGGAGCCGGCATTGGAGGCCCCTGGCTGGGCGCACGCACTGGAGGTCGAGTGCGGAGAGCCGGCACTGGGCGTACCGGACTGGAGAGGTGCACTGGAGGTCGGGTGCGGGGAGCCGGCACTAGGCGTACCGGACTGGAGAGGTGCACTGGAGGTCGGGTGCGTGGAGCTGGCACTGGAGGCCCCTGGCTGGGGAGGCGCACCTGAGGTCGGGTGCGTGGAGCCGGCACTGGAGGCCCCTGGCTGGGCGCACGCACTGGAGGTCGAGTGCGGGGAGCCGGCACTGGGCGTACCGGACTGGAGAGGTGCACTGGAGGTCGAGTGCGGGGAGTCGGCACTGGGCGTACCGGACTGGAGAGGTGCACTGGAGGTCGGGTGCGTGGAGCCGGCACTAGGCGTACCGGACTGGGGAGGCGCACCGGAGGTCGGGTGCGTGGAGCCGGCACTGGAGGCCCCTGGCTGGGCGCACGCACTGGAGGTTCGAGTGCGGAGAGCCGGCACTGGGCGTACCGGACTGGAGAGGTGCACTGGAGGTCGGGTGCGGGGAGCCGGCACTAGGCGTACCGGACTGGAGAGGTGCACTGGAGGTCGGGTGCGTGGAGCTGGCACTGGAGGCCCCTGGCTGGGGAGGCGCACCTGAGGTCGGGTGCGTGGAGCCGGCACTGGAGGCCCCTGGCTGGGCGCACGCACTGGAGGTCGAGTGCGGGGAGCCGGCACTGGGCGTACCGGACTGGAGAGGTGCACTGGAGGTCGAGTGCGGGGAGTCGGCACTGGGCGTACCGGACTGGAGAGGTGCACTGGAGGTCGGGTGCGTGGAGCCGGCACTAGGCGTACCGGACTGGGGAGGCGCACCGGAGGTCGGGTGCGTGGAGCCGGCACTGGAGGCCCCTGGCTGGGCGCACGCACTGGAGGTTCGAGTGCGGGGAGCCGGCACTGGGCGTACCGGACTGGAGAGGCGCACTGGAGGTCGGGTGCGGGGAGCCGGCACTGGGCGTGCCGGACTGGAGAGGCGCACTGGACGTCGGGTGCGTGGAGCCGGCACTAGGCGTACCGGACTGGGGAGGCGCACCGGAGGTCGGGTGCGGGGAGCCGGCACTGGGCGTACCGGACTGGGGAGGCGCACCGGAGGTCGGGTGCGTGGAGCCGGCACTAGGCGTACCGGACTGGGGAGGCGCACCGGAGGTCGGGTGCATGGAGCCGACACTGGAGGCCCCTGGCTGGGCGCACGCACTGGAGGTCGAGTGCGGGGAGCCGGCACTGGGCATATCGGACTGGAGAGGCGCACTGGAGGTCGGGTGCGTGGAGCCGGCACTGGAGTGATAGAGGAATTTGTATGTTTAAAGTAATGACTAAAGTATTCCACCCTGAAACTGTGTAATGTGTGAAATGTATTAGAATTATAAGATTATAATTCTAAGAATGTGTGTGCACAGGACAAGTTAAGACTAGGACAGTATGTTACTATTTAGCAAAATAGGCAGGATGTAGTTAAGACAACAAAGGAGAAGAGGAATAATCTACAGACTATTTGTGACAGTTGTAAAACTGATAACAGGAGGGTGAGTTTTTCCCCCCCAGGGAGGGGAGAAACTGATAGGCTTGCAGGAGATTAGGAAACATGTGGCAGACCGTAAAAAAGTACAGCCCCCTAAAGCAGGGTGGTTTTTTTTGACTGATGTGTGTGTGTATAAAAGAGGGGCTCTGAATTTAGAGGGCAGAGCTCTCTGAATAAAGAACTGACCATTGGAAGCTGGGACTCTGTCTGTTTCTCAGATCTGAAGCATTCTATATCTGTATCCTTCAGGTTATAAAAGAGTTCAGTTAGAACATTGAGATATAAATTCTCGTGACATGGAGGCACCTGGCTGGGCGCATGCACTGGAGGTCGGGTGCGGGGAGCCGGCACTGGGCGTACCGGACTGGGGAGGCGCACTGGAGGTCGGGTGCGTGGAGCCAGCATTGGAGGCACCGGGCTGGGCGTACGCACTGGAGGTCGAGTGCTGGGAGCCGGCACTGGTCGTACCGGACTGGGGAGGCGCACTGGATGTCGGGTGCGTGGGGCCGGCACTGGAGGCACCGGGCTGGACCATTGGATGTCGGGTGCGTGGGGCCGGCACTGGAGGCACCGGGCTGGGCGCACGCACTGGAGGTCGAGTGGGGGAGCCGGCACTGGGCGTACCGGACTGGAGAGTCGCACTGGAGGTCTGGTGTGGGAAGAAGACACAGGACATACCGGATTGAAGGGTGGAGCTGGATATCCAGCGCGGGAGTTAGGCACACTGTAACCAGAACTGAGGATGCTCACTCCAGGCACCATTAGCTGCAGCTCCGCATCACTGTATTTGTCCTCCTCTCCATGCTGCCGGCATCGCTCCAGCACTTCCATCACCCTCTCCTTAAGGTACTCCTCTTCCACCGCTGACTTCGACCCCCAGTCATATTCCTCCTCGTCATAACCCGATTTCCACCATCGGTTCTCCTCACCTTCGCTGCTTGGTCTCGCTATGGTGGTTCATGTTGTCACGACTGGGTGTGTAAATAGACCAAGGCGCAGCGCAGTAGTAGTTCGACATTATATTTAATTATATAAATATATTGAATGACGAACAAAAAAAAGATTTGGTGCCGCCCTGCGTGGTCGCCTGTTAAGCAGCTCCCGTTGTTTGTGCATAAATTGTTGTTCTAGTTCATTTTAGTTTTTTTCGTCTCTTTTCTTTAGTTTTTTTTTTCTACAGTTGAACTATAATAGTTCAGGATTATGGAGTGCTACGGTTTTACAAAGGTTTTAACGTTCCTTTTTATCACTTTTGATTTTTCTCGCAGCTGAACGTCGACAGGAGTCGTCAATTATTATTATTTACAACAGAGCCCAGCTCCTGGATTTAGCACACGCAGCGCTGCTGCACCCCAGGGAAAGGTTTCGATATTCCGGACGAGTTGAAAAGGCGACGGCGTGGATGTAGGGCGGGAATGAAGTGTAAGGCGAAGCTGAGGAAGTACAAGCCGGCTATACCGTCAATCATTCTGGGCAACGTGAGATCGCTGCATAACAAAATGGACGAGCGTGAGGCTCTTGTCCGTGGTCAAAGAGACATCGGGATGCGAGCCTAATGTTTTTTACTGAGACTTGGCTGAACGATAACATCCCCATAGAGAACGTCACTATCGGTTGGTTCCGGACCATCAGAGCAGACAGGGATAGCGTTTCTTCCGGTAAGAGCAAGGGTGGTGGGCTGGCTTTATTAGTTAACAAAAGATGGTGTAATCCGAGCCATATTACTCTTAAGGAAGAGTTTTGTAGCCCGGACATTGAGCTGTTAGCCGTTAGCCTGAGATCCTACTATTTGCCGAGGGAATTCACTGCGGCCATTGCTGTTATTGTTTACATCCAGCCCTCCGCGGACGCAAACACAGCATGAGACGTCATCCACTCTGTTATCGCGAGGTTACAGACAGCGCATCCCAGTGCTTTCTTTGCCATTTCGGGGGATTTTAACCATGCATCTCTCTCTTCAACGCTGCCCACGTTCAAACAGTTCATGAAGTGCCCAACCAGGAATAATACATCTCTGGACTTGTTATATGCTAATATGAAGGACGCATACAACTCCACTGCACTCCCTCCCCTCGGTAGATCGGATCACAACCTTGTCCACCGCACTCCACTCTACAGGCCTTTGGTCCAACAGCAGCCTGCGACCACTAGGACCATTAGGAGATGGTCCCCAGAGGCGAATGAGGCCCTACAGGACTGCTTTGAAACAACAGACTGGGATGTGCTCTGTGAGGCTCATGGGGAGGACATCGATGGACTTACTGACTGCATAACGGACTACATTAATTTTTGTGTAGACAACACTGTACCCACCAGGAAGGTACGCTGTTTTCCAAATAATAAACCCTGGGTCACCAGTGACCGGAAGGTCCTGCTGAATGAGGTAGAAGAGGACCTTCAAGGAGAGGGACAAATTGAAATGCGTCCACAGGGAGCTGAAGTTGCGGATTGCTGAGGGGAAGAGAGGGTATAAGGAGAAGATGGAGGACAAGCTGAGGCAGAGCCAGGTGAGAGAGGTGTGGAAGGGTATGAGAAATATCACTGGCTTCAAAAAGTCAAACAGTGGGCAGACGGAGGGGACCCAGGACAGAGCCAATGAGCTGAACCAATTTTAACAGGTTTGATACTGGCCCTGTCCGCCTCCCTTCCATCTCCCTAGGCCACACACCCTCATGCAATCATCTACCTTCTGCAGAGGCCCTACTCTCACCTGGACAACGCAGGTTGCACTGTGAGGTTTATGTTATTTGACTTCTCCAGTGCCTTCAATACCATTCAGCCCCTGCTACTGGGTGAGAAGATGAAGAGGATGAAAGTGGAAGCACCCTTAGTCTCCTGGGTCACGGACTACCTGACCGGTAGGCCACAATTTGTGCGACTACAGAGCTGTGTGTCAGAACGGGCAGTGAGCAACACAGGGCCCCCCCAGGGAACGGTCCTGTCCCCCTTCCTGTTCACCCTCTACATCTCGGACTTCAGATATAACTCTGAAACATGCCACCTACAGAAGTTCTTGGATGACTGCAATTGTAGGGTGCATCAGGGGTGGGCAGGAGGAGGATTATAGGAGCACAATCAGTGACTTTGTGGTGTGGTGTGAGCAGAACCACCTTCAGCAAAACAAAGGATATGGTGGTGGACTTCAGGAGAACCAAGGCACAATAGACCATCCCTATACAGGGGATGGATGTGGAAATGGTTGGGTCATACAAGTACCTGAGAGTCCATATGGACAACAGGCTGGAATGGGCTGGTAACACCGGGGCCCTGTACAAAAAGGGCCAGAGCCGACTCTACTTTCTGAGGAGGCTCAGGTCCTTCAACGTGTGCAGTAAACTACTGCATACCTTCTACCAGTCTGTGGTGGCCAGTGCCATCTTTTTTGCAGTGGTGTGCTGGGGAGCCAACATAAAAGCCGGTGATGCTTCTCTGGTAAATAAGCTGATCAGGAAGGCTAGCTCTGTCCTGGGGATGAGCCTTGACACTCTAGAGGAGGTGGCGGAGAGACGGATCCTGGCCAAACTGCTGGCCATCATGGACAACGTCACCCACCCCCTGCATGCCATGGTTATGACGCAGAGGAGCACCTTCAGTCACAGACTGATCCCACCACGGTGTGCCAGAGAGCGCTACAGGAGGTCCTTCCTGCCGGCGGCTATTAGACTGTATAATGCCTCACCGGGGTGCCGCGCCGTCGGCAACACAGACCTGGAACTGTTGGGGTGTTAGGACCTAGTTTAACAATTATGCATCCATCCGTGAGTAACTCTGGTCCGTAATCACTCATTCACTCAGGACTTATTTATTATTTCAGGTCTGTATATACATACTCATGTACAGTTGTTATATCATATCACGTGCAATATTGCAAGTAATTCTTGGACTTAACTTACGTAGTCATTCACTCAGGAATGCATATTAGTATCCTGTCAGTTGTATCTTTTTTCATTGCTTTTAGTATATCGAATGTGTAATACGTGCAGTTATCTGTAATTAAACCCTGCGCACTAAGGACTGTATTTTAAGGGAATTACTATTATTACCCCAATTATATCATACACACATTTAGCTATTAAAGTATCTCTTCCTGTCATTTACCTGTACAGTTTATGTAACCCTGCAAGTATTCACTTACCTGTAAATATAACTGTATATTTACCTGTACAGCTAATTTAAACATGCAAAATATTCACTTACCTGTTCATTTAACCAGTCTGTCTATTAAGTAAACTATTATTACCCTCGCTCATATCATATGCATTTTTAGCTATTGAAGTATTTCTCTGCCATCGACCTGTATAGTGTAGTTAACCATCCACCAATCAATCCACCAATCAATCCACCAATCAATCCACAAATCAATCCACCAATCAATCCACCAATCAATCCACCAATCAATCCACCAATCAATCAATCAATCAATCCACCAATCAATCAATCAATCCACCAATCAATCTATCTATCTATCTATCTATCTATCTATCTATCTATCTATCTATCTATCTATCTATCTATCTATCTATCTATCTATCTATCTATCTATCTATCTATCTATCTATCTATCTATCTATCTAAAGAACATAAATACACTTACACTTCTTCTCCAAGACTGACATAGAACAATGAACCACACTAAGGTGTAGAACATGACAACTAATGTAGGATCCCCAATCAGAGACAAAGCATAGCAGCTGTCTCTAATTGGGGACCCAGCACAAAACAATACAGAGCTAGATAATCTAGATCTGTCAGGCTCTGACCATGGCTAAATAGATTAGCAAAAGGATTCTCTATGGCCAGAGCCTGACACATGCCCTTATTTGATATTCATATTCTCGTTGTTCTGGTTTTACTCGACATCTTGGCATCTATTTCCCTATTCTATCTTGTCAACACAAACCTTCAGTATGGATTTACTTAAAATGTATAGTGCAAATCCACAATTCAGTCTTGAAAACACAGACATCTAATGTGAGTCCACACTACAGCTCCAAACTATACACCTTCATTACAAGCTTTTAAGTACACCTCCTTACGTGCAATCTTCTAAATTTGCACAGTACCAGCTCAAACTGTAAAAACTTCAAAATACAACTCTGATACAAATCTCTAAATACAGGCCTTTAAGTACACAACTCTAAATATACCTCTTTAATAGTAACTCTAAATATAATCCTCTAAGCCACAACTCTATATGTATAGCTTTAAATGCAGCCTCTACATGCAGCTCTAAACACAAAATCAACAAATTCACACTATCAGCTTTATAATACAAATAATGCACATTTACAATACCAGTTTACACTGCAGTCTCACAAAACATATAACACAAACTTACCATACAGATTTCACAGCACAAATAACATAAACTTCAACTAAAGACTCTCAATACAGGTCTCCTTCCTGTACAGTCTTTACAAAACACTATCTTTTTTGTCCGAGCAGCCCGCTCCTTTCTCTTTCGTGTGGCACTAACCTCAAACTTTAAACAATACAACAACAACAATTTTTTACGCTTTCCTAAGCGACCTGCAAATCCAGCCTTCTTTTCTGATCCACTTCCACAAAACAGACAAGAAAGTTATTATACAGGATTTTCTCTTCTAAACACTTACACTTTTCTAAACGACCTGCAAATCCTTCCTTTTCTGCTGATACACTTCCGCAAACAGGATACATTTTCTATTTATTTTCTAAATACCCAAGCAAATAGCCAGCTACTCACACCGAAATGAATTAAACAGAATGAGCCAGACAGATTGAACACATGAATCAGACAAGCAGCTGAGCGACCCCAATGAGCAGAATGCCTGAACTGAACCAGGCCGCCCGAGTAACAAGAACGGGTTGCTTTTGTGTCTCGAACAGGCTGAACAAACCAGATCTGGAGCCTGAACCCAGTCTCCACTCCAGTCCGATCAGACAACCTAAAAGAGCCTACCTGAACAGGCTGAATCAAACCAGGCCTAGACTGGCTGAGCAACCTAAGACGGGTCACAACTCGAACCGGCCAAACAAAGCAGGTCCAGACAACAACACCAGGACAACACAGACCGATCATTGACTCAAATGAACGACCTAAGTGACACATGTGCACAGCCCAACCCAATCAAACTGATCAACACACCCCGGCATGCATCTATGGCCTCACCTACTTGGATTCTCTAGTTACCCTGCTTATTGTAAGTAATAGAATCACAGCCTACATACACGCACTTCGGTATGTACCCTATGATAGCACTCACAAGGACTCTGCTTGTTACTCTGCTTATTGTAATCCCACAGTATACACACACTTCGGCATGTATCCTATGACAGTACTCACAGGGACTCTGCTTGTGTCTAAGTGTGTGTCTAAGTGCACTCTACAGGGCCATATGGTGATATTTTCTGACCGCTCTGACCTCTATTCTATTGCTACTCTATGGGTTAGTTATTTAATAACCTTTATTGTTCTACTGCCCTCTGTTGCTATCCTATACGTTTACTAAATAACCTACTGTGGCTTCTAATTTAAACAGTGGAAAATCTCCAAGCTTCTGTCGTACTTTTCCAGTTCTGTTTTTTGGGACAGGGGCCTAAAAATATTCAACAGCCTCCCCCTGTCTGCACTCACCAAGGTTCTGTTCACGTGGTCCGCGGCTGCTGACCGGGCGTTTTGGGACCTCAAACACCGCTTCACCACGGCCCCCATATTGATTCATCCTGACCCTTCCCGTCAGTTCGTGGTGGAGGCCGATGCTTCGGATATCGGAGTGGGGGCTGTCCTGTTCCAATGTTCTGCCCGGGACCTTAAGCTGCATCCCTGTGCCTTCTTCTCCTACCAACTCAACGCCACGGAGAGGAACTACGATGTGGGGAATCGGGAGCTCCTCGCGATGAAGATGCCATTGGAGGAATGGAGGCACTGGCTGGAAGAGGAGGAACATCTGTTCATTGTTTGGATGGATCACAAAAACCTGGAGTATCTCCGCACCGCCAAGCGCCACAACTACAGGCAAGCCAGGTGGGGCCTGCTGATTACCCGGTTAAATTTTTCCCTCTCCTACCGGCCGGGATCCAAGAACATTAAGCCGGATGCCTTGTCTCGCCGCTACAGCCCCACGAGACCATCCTTCCCACGTCATGCCTGGTGACAGCATTCAGCTGGGGTATAGGGAAGCAGGTCCGGGAGGCGCAGTGGTCTCAGCCGAACCCTGGAGGGGGCCAAGACAACCGGATGTTTGTGCCTGACGCGGTCCGCTCCGCGGTCCTGGAGTGGGCCCATTCCTCCAGGCTTGCCTGCCATCCGGATCTGGCCTTTGTACACCAATGCTTTTGGTGGCCTACCATGGTTCAGGATGTGGCCGCGTTTGTCGCCGCCTGCACGGTCTGTGCACAGAGCAAGGATCCTCGGTAAGCTCCGGCTGGCCTGTTGCAACCACTCCCTGTCCCTCATCGTCCTTGGTCCCATCAGTAGCGGCTTGTCAATAGAGGGCGCTGGGGCGCCGCCCCCATCAAAATTCCAGAAATTTACATGTATACAAAAATGATATAAAAATGAAATAAAAAATAAAATAGATTACTCATACGATGTGCCGGCTGGTAGTAAGAGCCTCAGAATTTAATAAAAACTGTCTTTAATCGGTTAACTATTTAGTATTTGATATGTTTTTCAATATGTTTCATGCGGTTTCATGGGCGAGGTACGCCGGACAAATGGATGTCAGCTTCGGGCAGCATGTGACCTGAAGCTGTTCTCTAATTGGTTTCTTAAAGATCCTCCCCCGGGCGCAGGTCGCTGCGTCCCTGGCGAATCAGAATTGGATACATGTTATTTTATCCAATCTGATTGGTTCTCGTCACCTGTCATTCAACTTCACGCTCTTGGCCACTACTGCGAGTGCGCGGGCGACACCGACACCCCGTCACTCCGAGTCCGCCAGCTAGGCTGATCACTTTCGTAGAGATAAATGGCAGCAGTTAAACCAAAGTGTCGGCACTGAAGTTTTGTGGACAACAACGGGGGTAAGAGACCTCAAACATCTATCTGAAAAATGCAAATGTCATGACAGTGGCCGCAGCCATCTTGATAATAGCATGAAACTAACGTTTTTGGGCAGAGTTAGCATTGCTGAACAACTAGATGAAGGCTACAGGATTGGCATTAGAAGGCACAACGAAGAGGTGACAAAAAGTTCTCATTACCACACCCATGACAACAGCTGAAGCTGAGAGGTGCTTCTCAACCTTGAAAAGAATAAAAACTTTTCTCAGAAACACCATGACCCAGGAGAGGCTGAATGCACTGGCATTGATGTCCATGGAAAATAGACTTGTTACTGAGATGACTGACTTTAATCAGAGAGTCATTGAGAAATTTGCTGGCCAGAAAGAAAGGAGAGCAAAATTTATGTTCAAGTAGTCAACATGCTACTCTGTTGTTGCTGGTTTTTTTTTGTTTTTTTTTTCTCATTCAGTTATATGTGGGAAAGGAATGTGTAAAAAGATAAAAGTGCAGACACTGTTTTTTCTTTAATGCTTGAATTTATACTTTTATTTGTCTGAATAATAAAAATTTGTTATACATTTTTTTTTTTTTAAGTAGTCAACATGGTTTTTGGTACTGCATGCACCCCCCAAAAAAGAATTATCACCAGCCGTCACTGGGTCCCATATCTCCCTTGATTTTGTCACCGGTCTCCCCCCGTCAGAGGGCAACACTGCCATCCTGACGGTGGTCGATTGTTTTTCCAAAGCCGCCCACTTCATCCCTCTTCCCAATCTGCCATCGACCAAGGAGACGGCCCAATTTATGGTGCAGCACGTCTTCCGGATCCACGTGGACATGGTTTCCGACCGGGGTCCCCAGTTCTCTTCCCAGTTCTGGAAGGCGTTCTGCACGCTTATTGGGTCGTCGGCCAGCCTGTCCTCCGGTTTCCACCCCCAGTCCAACTGTCAGTTGGAACGAGCCAACCAGGACCTTGAGACGACTCTTCGCTGCCTAGTCTCACATATTGTCACATATTGCAGTCGCACCCAAACAGCTCTTATCTGTACACCCAGACTTATGACTAAGTCACACAAGTCAAGCCTGTATCAGCAAAATACTAACGTATAACAATGGACAATTCTCTAAGTAAAAACAGCATAGTATGTCTAATTAAACAGTATATTATGTAATGAATATAACATTTCTTCCACATCTGTCAAGTGCCTTTTACTGAGGAGTGGCTTCCGCCTGGCCACTCTACCATAAAGGCCTGATTGGTGGAGTGCTGCAGAGATGGTTGTCCTTCTGGAAGGTTCTCCCATCTCTACAGAGGAACTCTGGATCTCTGTCAGTGACAATCGGGTTCTTGGTCACGTCCCTGACCAAGGTCCTTCTTACACAATTGCTCAGTTTGGCAAGGCGGCCAGACCTAGGAAGAGTCTTGGTGGTTCCAAACTTCTTCCATTTAAGAATGATAGAGGCCACTGTGTTCTTGGGGACCTTCAATGCTGCAGAACTTTTTTGGTACCCCAAATATGTGCCTCGACACAATCCTGTCTCGAAGCTCTACAGACAATTCCTTTGACCTCATGGCTTGGTTTTTGCTCTGGCATGCACTTTCAACTGTGGGACCTTATATAGACAGGTGCGTGCCTTTCCAAATCATGTCCAATCAATTGAATTTACCACAGGTGGACTCCAATGAAGTTGTAGAAACATGATACACTTGAGCTCAATTTCAAGTCTCATAGCAAAGGATCTGAATACATATTTCAGTTTTTTATTTTGAAAAAAAAAAAAACTGTTTTCGCTTTGTCATTATGGGGTATTGTGTTTAGATTGATGAGGGAAAAAAGTAATAGAATCAATTTTAGAATAAGGCTGTAACGTAAAACAAAATGTGGAAAAAACCAAGGTTTCTAAATACTTTCCGAATGTGAGGAGCAACTTACCGGTTTGGCCAGGGCTAGCACGAGGGATAAAGTTTATCCTGTGTCGGTGAGTACAGCTATTAAGTTAAGTTTGCACATCTTAGTAATACAATGTGTGCTATACAGCTGTCAACATTCTACAAGGAAAGAGCCACTTAATCAATTATATAATCATTAATCAGATTACCTGGGATACCAGACTTCGATGAGTCAACACATTTCTAGAATGTTGTTATGGATGAGAATGAATCAAAAAATCTATTGACATACAGAATTGACTTTGTTTAGACATCCAGCCTGTATTGTAGTTTCATGACCAGAGACAAATCTTTGATTTTTTGGTATTTATTTATTCGGAGTGGTACGTGCATTCACACAGTCTTGATTTATAGGATCCTTCCAACTATATGATTGATATGTCAAGTGATAAACGTTTAATTGATAAATTTGAATTTTTGGGAAGAACTGCACTTATCCTTGTGGAAATTACAGTATATTAAATATTCTACAGCTGTAATGTCATCAATCAAATTTATTTATATAGCACATTCAATGAATGCATTTCAAGGTGTTCAAAGTCATGGATTGATAGGCATGTGGCATCTCTACCACATGAGAATGCCTCCGTGAAGCTCATAAGTGTAGCCTATTTTGGCGGTTCACAATATCGGCCATACGGATGTGGAATGTGAGTGGAGGAAGCCAGCTGTGCCCAACCAGGTGCAGTCAGTGTAGGAACTGTACCCTTTAGGTTCAGTGGAATGGCATGTCTCCTTGAACCTGAGCCAGAATAACTGATACCCTCCCTGTCATCTCTGTCTGTACCGGGCATTATTAAAAAATAAGAAGAGGAGAGAAGGGCACCAGACCATCCAGTGAGGCATCAAGGCAAATGGCTACAGAGATGGATGTGCAGGAGTCAGGGCTTTGGGTCACAGGGTCTGGGATAATTGGTGCCTACCGGATGGTCTGGTGGCCACCACAGCAGATGTGGAGGTCGTGTGTCCCTATAGTGCAAGGGTCCTTACCATTGAAGGCAGTGAAGTCGAAGAAATTCTATATCAAGGAGGGAGGGTATTATAGCCTCTGAGAAAACCATCCTTACTGACACCAGGTCCAAAGTCAGCTCCACATCACTGGAAGGGACACCTGCTTCTTCGTTGTGTGAACCACCAACGCCTCCATCACCATCCCAATCAGCGTGACGACCTGAGAGACTCATATTGCTCCTCCTGTCAGTACCCATTTTCAGGGAAGACAATGGTCCAAAAAATATTCCATGTATGATTTAAGTCACCTGCTAACATAAGTTCCTGTCTGGATTTAATTTAATATAGCTTGAATTATATCTTAAAACACCATATTTTCCCCTGGTGGGATATACAATTAAATCAATGTGTCTTTTTCACCATCTAAGGTACAATTCAACATTAGAAAACGGCCTTCTTGATCTATGTGCTGTGATATAAGGGAAAATAGTATATTCTTATTCATCAGGATGCCAACACCTCTGTTGTTGCTTCAGTAGATGGCAGCATAGGCCTTCCCAACCCAGCTCCTCTTTAAATGTTACATTTTGAATTTTTTTAAATGTAAGAAGACCACATCTGTTGACAATCTCTTTCAGTGTTCGAGAACCATATGCTTTCCCCCCCCCCCATCATGAAGCCTGTGCACATTCCACGTGATGAATTGGATTTTGTTGGTCTTGTCTATAATCTAAGTTAACCTCATCTGTTCCATCTATCATTGAAGAACCAAATAAAATATTTGAGCAAACACGACATATGACGGCAGTGGGCATTCCATAGAATGGGAGGATCATAGTAAAAAGCCATAGTTAATGACATTGTCTTTCCTTCTCTCTCCCCCAAACCAAATCCATCCCTCTCCACCACCCCTTCCCAGTTCTCCTCCTTTTTTTTTACTCCACCCAAGTCAAGTTTCTTCCCAACTCCCATTTTTACTCACCCTTGCACACCCAAACCAAGCTTATCCCACCCTCCCATCCTTAACCCTTGCCCCCCCAAGCCAAGCTTATCACCACCCCCCCTTGTTCTCAGAGACATTTAGACCCCTCTATACATCTACTTAATCATCCATTCCCCTTCATTCAAACACAACATATACCCTATGCCTCCAAACACCCATTCTCTCCACCCTCCTACACATATTCATATTCACCCTCCTATTCATATGAAGACACATATCCACACCACCCACTCACGTCTCGCACACACAGTACAAGTATTGACAATTATTGACATGCTATACTTTCTCTTTTATATTGTATTTTCAGTGTCCATTATCTCATTGGCATTGGTTAATTCTATCGTTACTTCCAATACAAGACACGTTATGGTAATAGTTAATATTTTATGGACATTCAATGTCTTGATCCAGAATGGTGAATTGGCATTTTCCTTATGAATTGTTTTTATACACCTTGTGTAACTCAGTTCCTGTAAACAGTTCGTTGCCCAACACTTATGTGATTCAGATTTTTGTAACAGTTTTCCCCCTACATGATTGACGTTTTGCAACTGCTTTTCCATACAATATATATTTTTCAGATCTATCATGCCAAGGACAATGTTTTGTTTTTACAACTATTGTTGTATTCCCACCAACTGGACAGGGGTGGAAACATTTTCAAAAAAGGTAAATTCCATTAGAGAAAGGAAAAAAAAACTAATCCATATGTATTTTAAAATACAAAAGAAATCCAACAACAGTTATTCAAAAACTCTAAGTCCCAAGCTCTGGGCCTGCGAAGGTGGGACCGCACAAGACAGAACTTTATGTAGCTCCTCGGAAGTGAAATCTTTCAATCTTCAAAATCATTATTTTTTTGGTCTACTTGAGCAGTGCCATTTACCACCACTGCTATAAAAGTAAAAGTCCACCTTCCTCACATGAAGAATTTCTGGGTCCTGCTGGGGATACCAACTCTCCACAGGTTGCAGTGCAGGCCTATCCACCAGCATGGGACCTTCAAAGCAACTAGGTCTTTCTACCCTTTTGACAGCCTCCCAATGAGGCTGTCAAAAGTTCCCTCCACCCTCTTACAGCATTCAACGGAAATCACTTCATTATCTCCACCAGTTACATTTCTCATTGTCCATTCTTCTGCCAAACAATCTTTCCTACATATCCCACATCTCGGCTCCTCCCGTCTGCATTAAACTACTACTGTACACACCTTTAATAATATACTGTCCATACAATCATATGCATATTCATATTTTAGTGTATTGTTTTGTTAGTTATTAATGCACTTTGACTAAAGTACATAAGTATCTGCTAAATGTTTAAGCGACCAATAAAATTTGATTTTAAATAATGATCTACAATCACAGGAAATAAGAAACAAGACAAACTACTTTAATTCTAGAGAACTTTATTTAGAATTTAAGCCATGGTGACAAATTAAAAAGCAAACTTTCTAAAAGGTGTAAAAAACCATGGAGAAGCAATACAGAAAGCCACACCAATCACTGTTCACACAAACACATTTTCAGATTTGTTTTTATTGAATTCCATATTACCAAGCAAATTTTTTTTTTCAAAACCTCTGCAAAAAGAAACCCTGCAAATGTAAAAAAAAAAAAAAAAAAGATTTACAACAATGCGATTAGAAAGCAGGATCACAGAATTGTGTAAATGTTAGTTGCTAGCCATGTCGTGCCATATGTACACAGCAGTGTAGAGATGGTCAGAAAATTATTCCTCCTTACCTTTTGTAAACTAACCATTGACTGCTTCTTTTGAAATTAATTAGCTAATTCAGGAGCCAAATTAGTAATTCATTAATCCTCTCCAGCAATTCCTTGCCTCAATGGCATCCAAAATCTATTTATATATACACAAATTATTCTTACTTGGGAGGAAAGGACAAACACAAAGCAATCTTCTAGGATTCTTAAGTCACACCCCCTTTTATCAATATTACAACAAAAGAATACCAAAAATAGCTTTATTTATAAATTAAATCTTTTACATACATCTTTTCCCCAAAAGTACATATTTTTGCAAAGGTAAAATGTTAAAGTTCAGGCATTCATCATTCATTCCTTTACACAGCAAAAAAACACCTGACATTCACAGGCAGATTCCAAATACAAAAATGTATTCAAAGTTATGGCTGAGGGCCCTGCCTCAGAGGTGGTCAAATATAAAAAATACCTCTTCCTTACAAAACAAAGAGAGGAATGGAGGGAGAGCAGCCCGTAAAAGAAAAAGCATCATGTTTTTTCTTAGTTTTTTTTTAGGAAATTGCACTCGGTTCTCCCTCCATCTTCACCTGAACCTCATTCTTCACATTTTGAGCCTCACCGCCTGTCTCAGACAACAACGAAGCCTCCACTTCCTGTTTCACCGCAGCACAGCAGGAAGTTGCCTCATTGTTCTCGTCGGCCTCATGCTTTATGAACGCACCCAGTGGGTTCTCCATCAGCAGCTTAATGGGGGACGGGGTGACGTCCAGGAATGAAGATGTCTGGAGGGGCGAAGGACAAGTGGAGGAAGAGAAATAATCAGTTAAAGCAGCATAGAAATATTTGGAACACTTAATTTCACAGACCAAACAAACAGATCAAGTGACTAAGTGGTTACTTACATTTTTGTAATCTTCAAAACATGAAGGATGATATGTCTGTGGAAAAAGATTAAGCCAAAAACATGACATTTCATTAGTATTTCCTTTACAAAGAGGATGATTTGGCCAACAGCGGGCTCTTGCTACGACTGATCTTTGTAGTGAACACCCACCTTCTCGTCAACTCTGATGGCATCTCTCAGGTGCCACTCCTCTTCCTCCTCCTCCCAGTACATCTCAAACTGCTCTTGGCAGATCTCACATGTCTACACACAGACAGAGGGAGAAAGAACAGTTAGAATCTCAACATTCTGACAACGTGCAGTGACTACCATCAAAATAATATAGCAATATACAGGCTACAGCAGCATGATATGAGAATGCCCCAGCTACTGAGGATAGAATCCGAAGACGGAACATTCTTGCGCCGAAGCCATCGCACTGGACTTGTTCTCCCTACATAACATACACACACAAGTACAAAGGAACAGCATACATGCATGCCAAGAATGGAGGTTCAATCAACTTTAACTATAAATTCATCACCACAGTTGAAGCTTTAGTTTTAACTTCTAGAATGGCAAAAACAGCAACAAAACAAAGAGCCAATGAAAATTGAGCAGAGTCTGGGTCAAGACTAGTACAAGCCAATGAAAATAGTCAGTTGTAGCCCTAAGATGGGGTCTGTGTGATATCTGGGATGTAACCATTAGTCCAAAACGTTGCATTTTGGAACGAAAACAAGAGTTTATAAACTCAGGTATGTCCCTGCTGGTTTCGTTTGCTTCCATTTTAAGAAACGTTTTGCAACAGAATGGTGTAAAGAACACACCCCTGGTTACAGCCCTGAGAGTGAGCCTGACAGTGAGCCATATCTACATGCATTATATATACAAAAGTATGTGGACAACCATTAAAATGAGTGGATTTGGCTATTTCAGCCACACCTGTTGCTGACAGGTGTTTAACATTGAGCACATAGCCATGCAATGTCCATAGACAAACATTGGCAGTAGAATGGCTTTACTGAAAAGAGCTCAGTCACTTTCAACATGGCACAGTCATAGGATGCCACCTTTTCAACAAGTCAGTTTGAAAGTGCTGTTATTGGGAAGTGGAAACGTCTAGGAGCAACAACGGCTCAGCCGCAAAGTGGTAGGCCACACAAATTCACAGAACAGGACTGCTGAAGCGCGTAGGGAGGAGGAATAATGGGTCTGGGGCTGCTTTTCATGGTTCAGGCTCCTTAGTTCCAGTGAACGGAAATCTTAATGCTACAGCATACAATGACATTTTAGATGATTTTGTGCTTCCAACTTTGTGGCAACAGTTTGGGGAAGGCCCTTTCCTCTTTCAGCATGAATGCACAAAGCGAGGTCTATACATAAATGGTTTGTCGAGATCGGTGTGTAAGAACTTCAATGGCCTGCAAAGGAGCCCTGACCTCAACCCCATCAAACACCTTTGGAATGAATTGGAACACTGCCTGCGAGCCAGGCCTAATCGCCCAACATCAGTGCCCGACCTCACTAATGGTCGTGGCTGAATGGAAGCAAGTCCCCGCCGCAATGTTCCAACATCTAAAAGTGGAGGCTGTTACAGCAGCAAAGGGGGGGGGACCAACTCCATATTAATGCCCATGATTTTGGAATGAGATGTTCGAGCAGGTATCCACATACTTTTGGTCGTGTGGTGCATGTTGCTACCCACCTCATCCACCACGTCTGCAGCTGCTTTAACACTCTGGAACTCCTTCTCCTTGGCAGCCTCCTGAGTCTTCTGCACCACCTCCTCATTCACCTTCTCAAAGAACAGGCTCTTGGCCCGCTCCTCCAGGTCCGCTATCTCCTCAAACTCTATCCAGTCCTGAGGACGGGGAAGGGTTACAAATCATTTGATAAAAAAACACTTTTGTATTACAGGGCCATAACTATTCATTCTCATTGTACAAGAGTGAGTGGGAATTGTTTATATCGGGGTAGCAGGAAATGGTTTTACGATGAGGATGTAGTTCTAGTTGTGGTGTGTCAGACAAGGTGAGTGTGTGTGTGCATGTCTCTCTCTCCCTCTTACCGTGAGGCTGTAGTACCAGCGGCGGTGGGTGACCTTCTTGCTGATGTCCTTCTCAGAACGGTTCAGCCGGTAGTGCCAGTCCAGGTGGTCAGCGTAGACGTCTGTCTGAGAGGCGGTGAACCGCATGCCGCAGGAGTAACACTGGATTCCTGTGTACAGCTTAGTCACCACGCTGTCATACCGCCTGGAGAGAGGGACAAACAGAACTAGATGTTAATACTCATACATTTTGCATATAAAAGGCATAAATATCACAATTTTATGTACACGTGGACCATACATTTATTTTTTTTATCTTACTCCGAGTCATTGACCAAAGCATAACTTGAGAATTCTCATGCATAAATAACTAGAGTGAAACATTGACTGATGTCAATGGTAATCAAACAAGCATGGTGCATTTGAGCAAACATACTGTTTCATGTCTTCGATGACGAAACCGGTGAGGTCTGGGACGTTCTCATCCTCCTCCTGCTCTTCCTCTTCCTCCTCCTCTACCATGGGAGGGGCAGATGGGGTTGCGGCTGACTCTGTACTGCTGGGTGCTGCAGTAGTGTCTGTACTTGGAGCTGGTTTGATTCCTCCGGTAGAGATAATGCCAGTGGAAATGAGCTTGGACAGCAGGTCATTCACATCTACCTGCCCAAAGTGACTCTCTGGAGGAGGGAACTGGGAAGCTGGGGAAGAATGACAAACCAGAAATTAACTGATATCAAGCAATTACCAAAACTTTTTTTTGCTTTACTTTATATTCATTGAATATCTTAGATTTGTTGCAATGTTTGAGAGGAGAGTTTGTTAAGTAGTTAATTGTACTGCGTACACTACGCTGTATGATGTACATGACAAACTTGATTAGATCTTTACCCAGTGATGGATTCACAGCAATAGGTACTCATACTGGACATGCAACGTATCTGATCTCAGAAGGCCAGTTTCACAAAACCAGATTAAGCACTCCTGGACTAAAATACTCTTTACATTGAGATTTCTTTTTTTTAAAGTCATCCAGAAATCTCACATTAACAAATCAACTAATCACTTAAAAATGCAGAGGATGAAACAGACTATCAAGATACTATTCCCACAATGCTATAACATTAAATAAAGACCTCTTTATGGAACAGCAACATTAAGAACAGAAAATAGATCTTGGTGAAATACAGTGAACATGATCTTACCAGGCTGGTTGAAAGGCACTGTGCTCGGAGGGATGAAGGGCTGGCCAAGGTTAGGAAGCATGTTCATCTGGAACAAGGACAAAACAGACATTTAGCCTTCAATGGACATAAATAGCTTGTACACAGTCCTCTCCCTCCCGAGCACATCTGGCGTTTGAGTTAGAGGATGTTTGTTTGTCATTAGGATATCAGGGCCTGCTTAGAGAAAGTTCAGTGTAAGCAAAGCCTCAGTAGAGCAAGGACTTTGGTCGTGCTCCATATGATGAAGTTCAAGACATTCAAGATTGCGGAGGTGAAAACTATAGTTGACGCTTTAGCTGGGACGAAAACTCGCCATCCGATGAATTGTACTGACCTGGCGCGAAGGACCATTGTTGAAACTCTGGATTACTTTGTTTTATTTCATATAAGGGTCTTTCTATAAACTAGGGTACCAGTGAGGACTTCTTATGCCATGGAGGAGTTATTGTTGACAAGGTTTTCCTGAGAAGTTATTGTTGAAAAGTGTTTCCTAGGGGACCCTTTAATCGCTGGCTACATTGAATGTTCTCTCTTAGCTACTTCATGTAGCTACAATTCATGCTTTGCGTATTCCTCTGATTTAGACAATACTGTTGCAGAAACAATATGCTGAATGCGGATTTATGTCTACACCATCACTGGTATCAGGCTGTATAGCTGTATAGCGATTAGCATTAGCGGCTAACATGATTTAGGCCCAACTTGCTAAGAAAATACAAACTAGCTGTTTGCAGATGTAAGAAACACAAACGAATAGTGTAAATATAGAAGGCTAGTGGATATATATTAAGAAGCAAAGTGAAATGTGCTGCATTGACCATGCAGACTGAACGCAAGTGTCTCGTGGTCGAGAAAAAACAAATGCGAGTGACAGGGGGCGGGACTAGGTCTGTGTGGAAAGTGGCATGGAGAGAGCGATGACTCAAATAGGGAAGTAAAATATAAAAATGGACGTTACACACGGAGTATCTCATCTAACATACCAAACATTCAAATATCGTTATAGAAGGTAAAGTAAAAACCCAAACCGGACCGTGCATCAATACCAGTATATAGTAAAAAACGGTATACCGCCCAGCCCTACAGTGTGTTGTGAAAGCAATGTGTTGTCTATAGTGACTACAGCCCAGGAAGAGTAAGTGCTGTTTAAGCAGCAGCTAATGGTGATGCTAATTAAAAAAAACTAACTACACATAAGGACACCAAACGATACACATACGTGCTCGAACATACGAATATTAAATCTTCTCAACTGATGAAAATCACTCAAGTCTATTGTACTTTTCAACCTACTCAACCTTTCTGATAACGACTATGTGGTATAATACTATGTGTCTGTCCCAAATGTCACCTTGCTCCCTAATAGTGCACTATGGACCCTGGTCAAAATTGGTTCCATTTGGGACTCAACCCCTATGTCCTAAATCAAGAAGAGGCTCTCACCGGCTGTTGCATGTTCCCTGCCGGTGGCAGAGGCACACCAGGGGTGTAGAACGGAGGTCTGACGTAGGAGTTGTTGAACCCAGCCTGGGACCCAGGGACGGGAGTCACTGTGAAGTTACCCCCCTGTTGGCCCACCACGTTCTGTTGCACTGGGAACTGCTGGAACTGCTGGGGGCCTCCGGGGTTGGCTGGGTCGTACATTGGTGTCCCTAGTGGCCGCAGCGGGGGCTGCAGGTTGGGAGAGGCGTGGTACCTGGGGGAGACCTGCTGGCCGGAGGGGCAGTCAAAGCGTGGGGGCATGCCCTGGGGGGGCAGAGAGGGCAGGGGGTCATAGCGCATGGGGCCAGGCTGGCCCATTGGGGTGGAGGTGTTCACTGGGCCATCGAAACGTATCGGGCCTGGCTGGTTAGGAGCGTCGAATCTCATGGGGCCTTGCTGGAACCTCATTAGTCCTTCGAACCTTCCAGGGCCGGGCTGCATGTGGGAGTTATTGAAGTTCATTGGACCGTCGAAGCGGTTGGGCTGCATGGGGCCGTCGAAACGCATTGGCCCAGGCCCCTGTCCATCAAACCTACCGTCATATCGCCCCGATGGCCTACCTTGCTGCTGAGGCAGCGGGCCGTCAAACCTTCCCCCAATGCCTTGTGGCTCCCCTCCTCTCATTGGAACGTGAGGCATGGAGGGGCTATCGAACCTGCCGGGGCCCTGAGGGTAGGGCCCGTCATACCTTGATGGGCCGTGGGAGGAGCACCCTGGTCCATCGTACCTACCGGGCCCCTGGGCGCCCTCGTAACGGCCCCCAGGGTGGGGCCTGCCAGGCTGACCTGTGTGACCAGGCCCGTCGTACCCAGATTGAGGGCCCTTGTGGGGTCCATCGTAGTGCGGTGAAGGGGGTCCTCCTTTGGGACCACCATCGTATCTCTGGGGCCCGTCTGCGGTGTGAGGAGGGGTGTGTCCTGGAGAGTCGCCATGTTTGCTGCGTATGGAGGAGAGCGTTGGCCCATGGGGCGGTCCTCCTGGGTGGTGGGGTCTGGGAAGAGGGGGGGGATCCAGGGGCCCGTTGTCACACGAGTGCTCGCTGTTGGGGCTCTCAAAGCGCGGAACGGGGCTCATCTCCGCCGTGTCTATCTGCTGTAACGGGGACAGGCGCTCCCGCTCGTATGCCGGTACCGGTAAAGGGACTGGGGACTTCCTAATGGGGCCGTCCAGTGCCAGACTGACTGAGTTCTGGAGCACAGGGCCACCGGGGGGCTTGGGGGGGATGCGGTCGTGTTTGCGAGGGTCGTCGTAACGGGGGTACGGAGGTTTGACAGTGTGGTCTTCAGACAGCGGTCCTCCTCCGTACCGCCTGGGAGGGGCATTGTAGCCGCTCTTAGGCTCTTCCCTCTCGTCGTACGGTGGTCTGTGATTGGGCAGCCTCTCGCTCAGAGGGGAGTTCCGCTCTCGTTCACCTGCTGAAAAATAAAATCAATTACTAAATGAGAACAGGAACCAATCAATCACCCACTGGATAGTAATGAAACTATGTCATAAAGCACTTCATTTACAGATATAATTCTGATTCATAACATATTCCCTTGGGTGTCCATCATTAGACATGAAACCTAAACTCCACTCGCCTTTGAGTCTGTCGGTGGCGGTGGACTCCCTGGGGTCTTGTCTCCTCCTGAAGCGTAGCCCTGGCAGAGACTTGAGCCTGGGGAACTCGTTCCCGTGGCTGTACTCCTGGATGATGGCTGCTGGTGTGGGCTGCTCCTCCTCCACCTCCTTCATCCTGTCCTTAGGAAGCCTGGTGAACTTCATCCCTGAAGGGAGGGCGTTAGTCTCCCTACTAACCTCAGCCTTGGCCCCCCCAGGGCCCTCTACGGGCTTCCCCAGCAACCCCTCTCCCTCCTCCTGGCTGTCTTCCCTGTCCCAGTCCTCCCCTCCTTGCTCCTGCTGCCACAGCATCACCTGGGTCCTCCTCAGCTTGGACTTGTGTTCGTAGTAGGTGAGCTCTGCGTCAGACAAGTCCGCCCCAGTGGACACTCCCACTGTGGGCGTGGCCAGCAGGGCCTTCTTCCTGGTTGGTGGGAGGTGGTGTGGGTGGGCGTGTCTGTGGCCATCCTCGCTGGAGCCCTCCCAGGAGTCTCCTCCTCGCTGCTTCTCTTCCTGGTACTGGAAGAGCTGTTTGATCTGGTGGGCCACATTCAGGAAGTCCTCGTGGCTGATCTCTCCGTTTTCCAGACGCTTGCTGGCCTACAGGGAGAAAGGGAAGAAGGAGAAGATAACTTAAGTCTTTTATCCAGTAGTAGTACTTCACTTTGTCCCACAATGTGAAAATGGTTTGCGGCAAACATTTGACTTTCTGCTTACAACTCAACCGCCAAGAGAGTGGAAGGGAGAAGAGACATCAGAACACAGCTCTAGGGAATAGTAAGGCTCCTCTGCTAGAAAATAACTGTCTTGTTGTTGTTACAAAGATCAGAGGACTCATTGTCAAACTGCAACATACATAATCCTCTTCAGGGCTGGGCAACAACATGAAGTTGAATTTAAGACTTTTTAATGCCACTTGGAATGTAATTTAATACATAATGAGGTATGCGCGCACCACACCCTGCTATGATTCCTCTCCAGAAATGAGCTCGTTGACAAAAAGGAAAAAAGGTTAAATAAAATGTTTATTTTTTTTAAGCTGGCTCTTTCAAAGGCTATTGCGTGCATGGCTCATTATCTGGCAGGTGTGCTATTTTAGCAATGAGCATTCTACTGTAGCCTAATGGATGTAGTAGCATAGTGGCTTGGATATAGATGGCTGAAGCATGGGGTTGGGTTGCCTATCTGTATTTGTTTAGGCTAACCCAATCGGCTAATCATTAGCTAGATCAAAAAGTGTTCTGAATTGTGGCTTCATACCAATACCAGCTTAGTATAATGACACTCGATACCATAACGATACAACTGTGAAAGAATGCCTTGAAGTCAATTATAAACTAGGTGGTTCGAGCCCTGAATGCTGATTGGCTGAAAGCCATGGCCAATATACCACGGTTAAGGGATGTCGTGCGTAAGAACAGCCCTTAGCAGTGGTTTAATGGCCATATACCACACCCCCTCTGGACTTATTGCTTAAATATATAGCACGGTTACGGTTTAAAACATGTGGTCAACTCTCCACCTGGAGAGCTAAGCCCGGTGTGCAGGCTTTTGATCCAGCACTGCTCAAACAACAGAGACAGCTTAACAAGGTCCTGTTGAGCAGGTGATTTTTAGAATCTGGCGTGTTAGAGTAGGGCTGGAACAAAAGTCTACCCTGGACAATGTGACCGGAAAGATATAAAATTCACCGGCCACGTATGCATTGGGTAGATAGATAGGTACTTTATTGATCCCCGAGGGCGAAATTTCTTAGTGTTCCGAATTGCATTAGGGCGTCCACCCACGGTGCTCAGAATGACATATCACAAATATGGTAATTCATCTTAACAAAAAAACATGCAACTCCTGTAATGAAGCAGTCAATAAAAAGTCATTTAAACATTGTCACAAAAAGGCAATTCGGAGGAAAAAGGGAAAACGCAGCTGATGCGAGCAGTATACGATAATGATGAACACCATAATTCTAGGTTTCTGAGGTTAATCTAAAGATGCAACAACTAGGATGATGGGTTGCTAATATGACTAGGATTGTGTATTTGGCTTTTGGACAACAAAATAAAATTGATATGAAAACAGGAGAGAAATGAAATATGAGGAAGTCTCATAAGGCAGCGTGCGTTGCAAAATGCCTAGCTGATTGAGTTACGGCTGTCCTCTGTCTTGTTAATGTTGAGTGAGCGGGTCTGGTTCCTCGTCTTGTTAATGTTGAGGGAGCGGGTCTGGTTCCTCTGTCTTGTTAATCTTGAGGGAGCGGGTCTGGTTCCTCGTCTTGTTAATGTTGAGGGAGCAGGTCTGGTTCCTCTGTCTTGTTAATGTTGAGGGAGCGCGCCTAGCTGGCCTGCTGCGCGCAAGTCTAGGTTAGGGCCCATTTGGGAATGTTTGATTTCTGATCATCTTAGTCACCATGTCCACTACTAATAAACAGCTTCAGTCATTTGTTCTTAACTTCACACAGGAAGTCAACCAAAGCAGCCATTTCTCACAGTAGGTCTATTTGAAAACTTTCTAACAATCTCCCCCTCGACCACCACCAAGTCTCTGTGTGAATGAGCCAAAATATAATCTAATGATCACATACAGTATATGCAATGGAAACATCTTTCCCTGGCACAAAAACAAATGTCTGCCCAGAGCTCAATGGCATGGGAAACTCTGGGCCTGGAATAGGCTAGTTGGTACAATGTTGCAAGTTAGCTAGAGACAGCTACAGGACAGATCCAGTTGATACAATGTTGCACTTCACTAGTGTTAACTCTAGTCAAGGCAGATAGAAAGGGAGTAGAGAAATTAATGTGATTGAAAGAACTGGAATTTTCATCAGTGTATTTTCTACTGTGTCATTTACTTGTTGGCTTTATGTAGGCTACTTTTACTTAGTGGACAATGGAAGTTCTAGGCCAACGGCTGCATTGGCCATCTCTGAGTTCCATGTGCTCATTTAGTCGCCAATGATCATGGTATATAAGTGTGTCTATATGGCAGAGGCTGGTGCTCTCGCATTAGCGGAATTTTAACATTTATAATTTTAACTAAGATTTTTATGATTAACCAGAGAATGATTTGGCAAAACCAAAATTGTATTGAAATGAACAAAAATGCTAATATGAACATCATAAGTGACATGCAGATCGGTAGAGATGGTAGTAATTGCTTCCCCAAACGTGAAACTCAGGCACTGCCTATAAAGTCTTCATAAAATAAATTGCCTGGTCGGATTTTCAAACAAGGTAAGACATGCCTCATAATATAAAGTAAAATATTCAGGTTTCAAACAATAAAAAATGCATCCTCCAGCTCGCATTGTAAAGCGGTGGGTGACGGGCTAATAGCCTGCCTACCGTCGTTGTTTTCTCCTGGCCAGCAACCATTTCTTTATTGGGGTTGGGTTAAATGCGGAAGACAGTTCAGTTGAATGAATTCAGTTGTACAACTGACTAGTATCCCCCCTTTCCTTTCTATGCTGTTCTACAGGACACACCCAGTAGCTCTCTTGGCAGTAATATGCTATAAGAGGGGGGCAAAATACAGACACTTCGATCTGGTTGGCCAGCCATTTTAAAAGTGAACAACACAACCTTATATTTCAATTGCGTTTTCTGGCCTAATTTATAGACTTCTTCCATGATATACAACAACTCAAATGACCCTGTAGCCTAGCAGCTGCTGGCATTAGGCATACATTCAGACAGTCAATAAGCTCTCAATTCTAATCTATGTTCACTGTCCATGCTGGACAACGTTGACATGAAAAATGTGAAAAGTGGAATCAATGTGTGTTCAATAAAGAACGGACTCCAAAATACTTTTTCACTTACGTGGGACAGAAGGCGGTATATGTCTGATATGCCAAGAAAGTATTGTAGTTTTGAAGGAATACAACCTTTGTTAAAATAAATAAAATGAAAGCATGGTAATTACTACACTGTCCTCTCAGGAAAAGTCAAGCTAGGCCTTAAAATGTGCAAGTCAAACAAAATATTTTTTACCAAACAGTCCTCTACTCAAGAATTCATTAAATAAGGCAAGTTACAGTGGCACAAAATTGCAAAGCAAGCCTTTCACTGAAGAGAAGTTTGTGAGACTAGGGTAGAGACGGCTACCATACTTTGTCTGGATAGTGGAGAAAATGTGCTTATCAAGCCAATCCATCATTGTGTAAGTGATAGGCAAGGAGCTTACCTCAGAGCTGAAAAAGAAAACAGAGGGCTTCAATCTTTTTTTCTATCGCATAGGATGAGAGTACTGACAAAGACGCCGCTCAACTTTGAATTTTGTCAGAGGAATGAATGATAACTTTGAAATAAGGAAATTCTTGCAACGGAATCGATGATGACAACCAGGGGCTCGGACTTATAAAAAACAGTGTCTGCCTGCTTGAAAAAATAAAAAGATCTACCGTGGAGTGAACTGACAAACGTCACAACAGATTGCTCCCTAAATCTAAAAAGACTACAAGACAAAGCAAAAGTAGTAAGTGAGAACTATACCACTATCCAGCGATACATTTGGATGCTGGCTTTGTCCACATTCATTTGACATTGAACACTTAATACAATGGCTCAGATTGTACTTTATTTGTCTGAGATGATTGAGAACTGTTCAGTAAATCGGCTTTAATATATCCATCTATATACAGTGCCTTCGGAAAGTATTCAATCAAGTTTAGAAATGTATATTTAGATTATTTTTTTTAAACCCTGAAATAACATTTACATAGGTATTCAGACCCTTTTGTCAGTACTTTGTTGAAGCACCTTTGGCAGTGACTACAGTATTGAGTCTTCTTGGGTATTACGTTACATGCTTGGCACACCTGTATTTGGAGAGTTTCTCCCTATCTTCTCTGAAGATCCTCTCAAGCTCTGTCAGGTTGGATGGGGAGCGTTGTTGCACAGCTATTTTTCAGGTCTCTCCAGAGATATTAGAGCAGATTCAAGTCCGGGCTCTGGCTGGGCCATTCAAGGACATTTAGAGACTTGTCCCGAAGCCACTCCTGCATTGTCTCGGCTGTGTGCTTAGGGTCGTTGTCCTGTTGGAAGGTGAACCTTAGCCCCAGTCTGGGCGTTCTGGAGCAGGTTTTCATCAATGATCTCTGTACTTTGCTCCCTTCATCTTTGCCTCGATCCTGACTATTCTCCCAGTCCCTGACGCTGAAAAGAATCCCCATAGCATGATGCTGCCACCACCACCACCACCATGCTTCACCGTAGGGATGGTGCCAGGTTCCCTTCAGACATGACGCTTGGCATTCAGACCAAAGAGTTCAATCTTGGTTTCATCAGACCAGAGAATCTTGTTTCTCACAGTCCGAGAGTCTTTAGGTGCCTTTTGGCAAACTCCAAGTGGGCTGTCATGTGCCTTTTACTGAGGAGTGGCTTCCGGTGGAAAGCTGCAGAGATGATGTCCTTCTGGAAGGTTCTCCCATCTCCAAAGAGGAACTCTAGAGCTCTGTCAAAGTGACCTCCCTGACCAAGGCCCTTCTCCCCCGAATGCTCAGTTTGGCCGGGCGGCCAGCTCTAGGAACAGTCTTGGTGGTTCCAAACGTCTTCCATTTCAGAATGATGGAAGGCCACTGTGTTCTTGGGGACCTTCAATGCTTCCCCAGATCTGTGACCCAACACAATCCTGTCTGAGCTCTACAGACAATTCCTTCGACCTTATGGCATGGTTTTTGCTCTGTCAACTGTGGGACCTTTTTATAGACAGTTGTGTGCCTTTCCAAATTATGTCAAATTAGTTGAATTTACCACAGGTGGAATCCAATCAAGTTGTAGAAACATCTCAAGGATGAAAGTGAATCTTGAAAGTGCGCCTCTCAAATAATACTTTTTTTTTTTTTTTGCCACGGTGGCAACAATTAAGCAGCGGAACAATATGATGGTAACACTCAAGTCACTTTAAGACTTCTGAAAACGGAATCTAAGACCAAATTTAAGACTTTAAGGACCAGAAAACACCCTGATAAATAGATACAATGAACTAAACAAACAAATACTGAACTTATTCCCGACACAAAACATGAGGGTGGGAAAAGGCTGAGGGGATGTTCTTACAATTCTATTCAATTGTATGTAATGTGTATAACAGAATTTTATTTCCATGTATGCGTCCAAAATATGAACTACTTTTGACCAGAGCCCTATGGGTCCAGGTTAAAAACAGTGCACTATACAGGTAATAGGGTGCCATTTAAGAAGCACCTGAGAGTTGAGGCATACCTTTTGAGCAATTCTCCCTTGGATAACTTACAATGAAATGCTGCACCTATTACCTACTCAAAATGCTTTTTTTTTTTTTTTTTTTAAAGCTGAGGGGATAGGCCCATGTTTTTTGAAGGGTGTACCTTTTTCAGCAGGTCTCTCTTGCTGGCAGAGTGAAGCACCTCTGGGATCTGCAGGTTTGCGTCAACACTAAGGCGGTGCTGTTTCGGGGTGCGCGGGGTGGTAGGTCTCTGGCTGCTGGAGTATGAGGGCCGTCTCTGTGGAGGACCTGCTCCCTTCCCATGAGCCTCCTCTGACGGCAACTTCAGACTGAGGATGAAGGAATTTGTTAATTTATTTGACAACTTTCAAATACATGGGGGCAGTTTCCAGACCACAGAGATTCTCCATTGACCACACTTTTTAGTCCAGGACCAATCCCAATCTGTCTGAGAAACTGCCACTTAGTTGCGAGTACAACAATACACAGATATTCAGACACATGTAAGAGCAGTGTTTAGGGGAGAGGACACACCTAGTCCAAGATCATACAGGTACACACCCTAACCTAACACCACCAGATAAGGGGCTGACTATGAGTGTGAGGTTCAGCAGCAGATAGTGCCGTGGAAAAGTATTTGCACCCTTTATGATTTTCTATTTTTGATACTGAATGTTAGACCTTTAACCAAAACCTAATATTAGGTTAGGTCTAAAATATATATTTTTTTAAATAAACAAATTGGAAGTTTTGGAATGGCCTAGTCAAAGTCCAGATCTAATCCCAATTGAGATGTGGCAGGACTTGAAACGAGCAGTTCATACTTAAACCCCCAAATGTTGCGGAGTTAAAGCAGTTCTGCATGCAAGAATGGGCCAAAAATCCTCCACAGCGATGTGAGAGACTGATCGACAATTACAGGAAGTGTTTGGTTGGAGTCAGTGCAGCTAAAGGTGGCAAAAACAGCTATTGAGTGTAAGAGGAAAATTACTTTTTCACAGGGGCATTGGATGTTGCATAACTTTGTTTATGAAAAATGAAATAAGTATGTAATTGCTGTTATTTGTTCACTAATCTAATGTTGCACAAATATGCACAAGTACAGAAATGTAGAAAGGGGGCAAATACTTTTTTTACAGCACTGTAAACACCATTAGGCTAGGATAAGAATGCACTGACTTGATGCAACACATACCATTACACAGCAGACTGAGAACATACCACAACCTTATCCCTACATAGTGCACTACTTTTGACAAGAGCCCCATTTGGGTGACATAGTTCACAGGAGACATCAGTCTACTCACTGTTTGTTCTCTTCCCATCCACTCCTCCAGCGCTTGGCATTGTCCTTGGTCTCCTTGCCCTCTGAGGTAGTGCGGGGGGAGGACGGGGTGCGGGGGGAGGACGGGGTGCGGGGGGAGGAGTGTGTGTCCCTGGCCTCTGCCGGCCTCTCCTCAGCCGGCCTCTTGGCTCTCCTGGGCTCAGACGAGCTCTTCTTTGGGGTTACCCTCTCCTCTCTGGTGGTCCCGTGCTGGGGGAAGTCCTCATGGTGAGAGGAGTGCTTGCCTCCTGACTGCCTCCCTCCTTTCCCAGGTTTGTGTAAAGGAGGAGAGGGGGAGATGCTCCTGGCTCTCCTCTTGGGGGACCTCCTCTCCGGCTTTCTCTTAGGTGAGTGCAGGTGCAGCGAAGGGGAACGGGAGCGTTTTCTGGCATTGGTCCTGGCATTCCCTCTGATCTGGTTCTCCGGGTTCTCTACAGGGTCCGGTTTGCTGACTGAGCCGTTGGCCATCTTCCCCCTGGCTGACGCCTTCATCACTGCCTCATCCATCTCCTTCTCCTTCTCAGTGCATTTCTTCTTCTCTTTCACCTCTTCTTTCGGGTCAGCCTTCTCATGGAGTTGTTTCCTCAGCCTGGGGTCTTTCTTGCCTGTGGCGTCTGCCTTCACATTCTCAGCCTCACAGTGCTTGCTCTTCCCAAGCACCCCTTTAGCCATGGGCGAGAGGGACTTGGACTTGGCTTTCACTTCTAGAAGCTCCTTCTTAGGGGGCCGTGTCCTCTCGGGCCTGCCGGGTCGCTCTGGCAGCTGTTTCTCTGGTGTATGTGCTGGTCCTCCCATGCCGTGGCCGTCTTTCTTATGGCTGGTTGGTTCTTTGACTTGGGGTGCCCCTGGTCCGGCCCGGTTGAGGCGGGGGTCCCTGGTGGGGGGTTTGGGGTCGGAGACAGGGGGGATACAGGGTTTGATGACAGAGGCAGGCAGGTTGGCCTTTGGCACTATTGCTGGAGTTGACAGCACCACATTTGCAGCCTGAAATGTAAAAGAGGGGCAGGACTGAGAACATAGTGTTTAGTAAATGACAGTGCACCAGATGACATTAAGAAAATCACAAAACCTACCCGTTTTCTTTATTATTAATAGATTATGAAAGTTTCTACACACCCCCACTCCCTGCAGACCTGACCTAATTTTTGATTTATTTTAATTAATAGATTTTCAAAAGGATGAAATGGTACAATAGTGAGTCTCACCAGCTGTGCTTTGGTCTGCTCCAGCTCAAGCTCAATCTTCTTCTGCTGTAGCTCCAGTAGCTGTTTCTGCTTGGCCAGCAGCTGCTGCCTGATCACCTGCTCCTGGGTGAGGCTCTTCTCGCTGACGCTGGGGACCATTGCAGGCTGGGGAGCGGAGGCCGGGGTGCGGACTACGGGCGCGGGGGACAGGGCCCTAGGGGAGGTCACCTCCTCAGGCTGGAGCGGGGAGAGAAAACATTAAGGAATGGGAAGGACTCAGGTCTATAAGTAGCAGTGTGTGTGTAGAAATGGGTCAGGATGTCTAACTTTATGGATCATATTGTCATGAAGGTTGTGCAATCCATGAATACCTTGAGTACAGTTTCTACTTTATCCTCCTCCCGGACACACATACAGAAATAGACAGTTTACTCACATGTTTTAAAAACTTAGGGTTGACATGAATGCTGGCGTTCACAGTAGGTGGCAGTGCTTTGATGGGCCAGGCCGGGTCGTGAGAGTTTACTCGCAAGTCCAGAGCGTAGAGTTTCTTCAGCGGGAAGATCTCATCCCAGGTTGAGCGTAATTTGAACAGACTTTTCCTAATGTTCTCATCCACCTACAAAACAGAGGACACAGCTTGGACCACAGCTCAACTCAAAGTCCTGTAGCAGAGTACACAGCACTTCACAAACAAACACATTCTGCCTTCAAAGGCCTGTAGTTTAGCAGTACATTCAATTGGGGCTTGATCAAGAAGGCACTAGGAAAATGTGTCCAATTATACTTCCAAACACTACTGGAGGTGTTTGTATAAACTCTTAAGAAAAACAATGAAATATTACACATTTTGTATACCACATTGTATTTTACTGTAAAGACAATTAATGGACTTGGATATTTTTCAATCAAGCACTTCCCCCAAACCAAAGAGGAACCACAAAACCATTTTATTTGAAAAAAATCATTATACAAGGCAATAGATAGAAGAGACTACACAATAAAAGCAAGCAGACAGTGGTCAGCTAATTTTATAAAAGGTGCTTATTAATCTTCAAGAATGCACAAAAATATAAAAGTAGTATATACCTTTTCAAAAACACATATAAATGAAGTGACTAGGTTTTTAGCAAACACTGCAAGGTATTCGCCTCCAACATTCTTCACTATGGAATCCACTAAGTACAAAACTGGAAGCTTCTCAGCAGCTGGAGCCTAGGGTAATAGAAAACTCAACAAGTTTAGAAAACAACAGGGGTTAACACCAACATTTCAGATATTAAAAAAAGGCATCACATTCATTATGTATTAGTTAAGCAAAAAGGTAAAGCGTAAGAAGTGTTTGGGCTGGGGAAAAAATCCTTGTCATTCTTGGGTAATAATAGCAAAAAAACGTTAATCTCAATCCATGGTCCGTGGCATGATAGATCAGAAAAATGTATTGTAGGGAAAAGTAGTTGCAAAGCAATTGTCATGTAGGGGGGAAAAATTAATACAAAAATGTCTATGCCACATGAAGTGTTGTGCAATGCACCGTTTACAGGAAAAGGGTGTATTAAAATGCCAATCCACCCCCCCCCCCCCGCCCCAGAAAAAATTCAAACCAAATAGTGAAGTGTCTTCATTCTGGATCAAAACATTCAATGTCCATAAAACATATTGGTGTCTTGTATTGGGTGCAGGAAAAAATAAAAAAAAAGATTGTCCATCCAGCAGAAATGGTTAAAGGTCTTCTTTTTTTTTTTTACCTCCAAAGAGTGTCTCTGGCAGAGATCACTCCATGTACCGTTACCGTTTTATTGAAGGAAGTCACTGTTATATCATCCCACTCTGAGGGGCAGTCCATTTGCAGAAGTATTATCTCCCTTTTAGAACAAAAATAGGATGTAACATACTAAGAGGAAGTCGACAAGAATAGAGCAGGATTTTTTGGGGGGAGGGGTTCATTTAAAATGTGCAATTGCAAGATAAGTCTTGAACAATATGTGCCATGAAAAGCAAATAACTAGGAATGAACTTGGTAAGTGGTGATGAGTAAACGTGACAATTTCAGTTGTAAACCCAATTCACATGTCACTAAAATACAAAATAACTCCAACTATGCAAATATACTGCATTTAAGCCAATAGACATTCCCATGTAAATGGACAATGCCTTGGTTCTGATAAGTGACAATGATAATCACATTGATCAAAAACGAGTTTAACACCAATCAGGCAATAACCAGAGATCTGATTCTGTACCAATAAATTACACTGGGAAATAAAAAAGACAAAAAGCATATTTCATATTTTTTATTATCACATTTTACCATTCATTGACATTTCAAAATTCAAATAGATAATACCAAAAGTAGCTGATAAGTCAAATTGAAAGAGACCAGTGAACTTTCACAAGTAAACTATTGACACTATTTTAAACAGCTACATATTTGGCCTGCATCTGTCTGTACCGACTATTTTGTTATTACTTTAGCTACCTAGCTAGCTAGATACTTGTGTCTAGCAATAACTAACAAGCAGTAACGTTAGGCCTGTAGGCCACCTAAAGTTACAAGTAAATGACCTTTCCTGCTACTGGATCAGCAGACCTGTGCATGGCAGGAATTTTACATGTCTCATGTGCACTTGGTCAAAAACAGTTTCTTTCCAGACGATACATTTTTTTCGGTTACATTAAAATGTTTTATTTACAGCTTGTGTGTTAGTACATACCGGCCGTAACAGCAGTGATGAAAATAGTTGATCAGCGAAACTCTATTATTTGTAAATACCGGACGTTTCTGACATTATTAAGCTTAAAATCTGGTGGATGTAAAGTTAAACGACTGCTTCCTGGGCTTAAAGGAGAATCGCTTTATTCAACGTCTCCTGTAGACACAGATTCTGGTTCAAGTCACTTACGTAGAAAGTGAAAACTACAAGGTCAAAAATAATGCAATAACTAGCTAATAATGTAATTAATTTGTATTGTTAGGTAGGCCAGTGTGTACTGGTTTAAATTTGCCAATTGATGTGGCCAAACCACGTGTACAAACCTGTCAAACTTGTGGAATACATTGGCATGGCATGTTAGCCTTAGCTAACTGAAACAACCAACATTAAGTTTCTTACGTCATGTCGCCATATTTGATTCGGTTTCGTTAGTGTTTCCCAAATAACGCTAAGTTCTTAACTGTGAAAAATATCCCACAGCATAAAACCTATATTTCTTTATATAACATCTGACAAATAAGGGTGGCTTCCTAACGTTATTCTGATCTGGCGACTGATTTTCTGAATTAGTTGCTAGCAAACGACTCAATCTGCTTTCCGAAATGGCACGTTAACCTTAGCTAGCCGTTAGATAATGTTACGTTAACGTTATAAATGTAATCAGCATGAAATTAATTGATAAAACGTTAACATTTTGTTGAAACGAAAATTGTACTGTTGACAAGAAACGTTAGCCAACGTTACGTCCCTAAAACAAGAACAGCGATTTAACAGTGTTGCCGCCATGATGGGCAGCGGTTTCAAGGCTACCGTTAGCTTACACAGGCCCTTTCTTCATCGAAGTTAATAGCTGAAATTGAAAATTCTATATTCATAAAAACCTTGGTGATTTGTGCTTCAATTATTGCGACGATATCCTTGGCGAAGTGCAGATTCTCCTCTGCCAGAATGGTCAGCATGTTGATGTGAGGTTTACTGTTGAATGTCAAATCTTCGAGCGAGGACTGATACTCTCGGCAGGCATCTTCCCTCGCCGCGTCGTCCATCTTTGCGATGTTTGATCGGTCAAATACTAAACCAATCTTATCAGAAACATAACCATTTATTACGAGGCAGTCCATAAACACATTTGGCTTTATATTTATTTTCCAACTCGTAACGAATTATTTTGTATTCCCTTTACAACTGTAATCGACGTTTCCACTCTTCTTTTTTTATGTCAGAAGATGGCGGCTGCAACTCGATCAACTAAACGCGTCATACAAAATAGATTTTATACAGCCTCAGTTGGTGTCCTCCTATTGGTTAGTTTGAGTTGCGTGCGCATGATCCTTTTGGGAACGACTCATTCATTCAACCTGATTGGTCAAAATGTAAATGACAACTCCGGTTAGCCAATCAAAGTCGAATACATTGCATAATAGACGGGTTACATGCTAACCAAACCGGCTCCTCGTGTGTGCATGTTGAGTTTGTCTATCCCCACCAGAAGCGTCCATAACACGCAGGTTAAAGTACCAAAATTAATTATATTTTAATTTGGGGACAGGTCGAAACACACATGAAACATTCATGGATATTTAGCTGTTGCTAGCTAATTTACCCTGGGAGATAAATATTGGGTTATAATTAAATTCTTGTCTTTGAAGATCTTTGAAGAATTTTGACCCATTTTGAATAAAATCTATTTTGATTTGAATCATACAAAATCGTGTGTTCTCTACTCCACAATTAATTCACAGAATCCACAATTAATTCACAGATAAAAAGGGGAAGCTAGTTATTTTTTGTTTTATTAATCTCTCCTTTCTTCTTCTGTGGATGTTTTATGGCAGTTGGCAACCAATTTGAAGGTGCATTTACTGCCACCAACTGGAGTGTGGACCTCATTCATTTTTCAATCACCCACGTGGCTATATCACAGATAGAACAATGAGTCAGATATTTCACCGGATGTATAAATATGACGAATCCGGTTGCCATTATCACTTACTACCACATATGGTGATGAGAGGAAGCCCAGTGGCCGGCAGTGGGAGAAGATGAGGCGAGATGGATTTTGGCTGAGATTCTGCACATTTTCTCATCAATCAAACATTTGATCTCCATACAGTTATGTTTCCAAAACTTGAATATGTAACAAACAGAGTGGGCTGCATGCAGTAGACTTTACCTTTGCCAAAGTAAAAAAAAAAGGCATTGTTCAGAAGGAGTGAAAGGGCAAATTGAGTTATTTCACACGTGCACTTCCCAGAGTAGGTGTTCCCTAACGGAAATAACCAAGTAAATGCTAGAATAAGCCAATATGATCTCACTAGCGCAGGGGTCACCAACCTTTTTGAAACTGAGAGCTACTTCATGGGTACTGAGTCATACGAAGGGCTACCAGTTTTATACGCTCTTCTGAAATAACACATTTGCTCAGTTTGCCTTTAGTTATACATTATTAATAATACTCATCTATGTGAAGACACTAATCACGTAAATTATTTCTCACAATAATTAGCAACAATGACAATAAGGAGGGAAACAGATATCAATATTCAGCACTTTAATCTCAGTAATTGTTACATTTTTAGATAATCACTTACATCACTACATTTCATAGGAAAAATGTCCCATTTTCACTAGCCACAGACAAACCCTTTTATCAAATCATGAACTAAATACACCTGAAAACACCTGGGTTCAAGGAGTCTGGGGCAAGAAACTGCATTCAGCTAACATCTTCGTTGCGCGCGCCCGCTAGCTTACTCTCCACGAGCACTGGTTTTGTCTCGCGCAAAATACTTTTGAACTAGAGTAGGTCAGAGTTCACCTAAACTTATCTAAACTCATGTATAATGAACATATTTTTAAGATATTGTCATTTTTAAATATATATAAATGCAAGTGTGATTAAAAAAGAATAGCAACAGAATAACATTTAATTTCAGACGCAGCTCACAAGTGCTATTTTTAGAACAGGCCTGCGGGCGACTCATGTGGTCCTTGGGGGCGACCTGGTGCCCGCGGGCACCGTGTTGGTGACTCCTGCACTAGCGCGTGCTTGGCTCTGCCCACCTCCTTGCTTGTTCTGCCCACAATGATTCATTTGCTCCCATTCGAAACGACAGGTTCTGGTCTATCTTGGGTTAGTTATAAAACATCTTTGGGTATATACTTGTAAAAATGTATGAGGAGATGGGAGAGGCAGGATTTGCAGCGAGCTATGCAGCTGGCTAAACAGACGCGTGAGCAGTTTGGATTAAATAACATGTGTACATTTATTTTGCAACGCTCTCGCACGCAACGCAGCCGGTTTGGTCAGCATGTTAGCTGACAAAGTCACGTAAACTCTGCTGCTGTCAGGTCGATGGTGGAAACTTGAATCTGATGGCGGTGGAAATAGGGATGAATGGAGTTTTGTACAAAATAATGGAAAAATAAGCAACATTCTTGTGAAAAATACATCTACTTCTGCAGACACCCCATTGTATCTAGTAGGAATACGTTTTTGGGGTTAACAAGATATGCCCAACTTTGTGGAATCGTTTGTCTCTTTGTTTCTCTATCAGTTTACTGAGCAGGTGAAGAAACGTATGTAGAACAGCAGCGTTCCACAGGAAGGTATGATATAAACTTCCTAATCATATAATGCCACCTTGTCCATTATGATATTTCTACACTCCTACCAGTGCACAGGCTACAGTATAAAACTGATGGATAAAGTTAAATCTGTGAAAATCAAGAGAAGTGGATCTCATGCAAACTGATGGATATGATGTTATTTAATTTTTTATTTAACCTTTATTTAACTAGGCAAGTCAGTTAAGAACAAATTCTTATTTACAATGACGGCCTACACCGGCTAAACATGGATGACACTGGGCCAATTGTGCGCAGCCCCAGGGGCGCTGCCAGGAATTTTGGGCCCCATGACAAAAAAATCGAATTGGGCCCCCTCTGCGCAGCTTTTGTCACCAAATCTCTAGGATCTAACTGTCCCATCAAAAGCTTTACATAACTCTAATCAAAGCCTTGCAACTGTCTTGCTTCTTGTAGTTCAATACTAGTACTAGCACAATATTTACTGCTGGTGATTTGTAAATGCAAGTCTGCATACATTATGCAGTTCACTATTTGATGCCAGATTAAAAGCCACCATAAAAATGTCCTTAAAGCAACAGTATGTAAACATTTTTACCTTAAAATAATGTTTCCAAAATCGTTTCAGTGGTTCATCAAGTTGTAACAGGGTGAAAGGCACTTATGCCTCCGCTTTGCGTCTCTATATTTGCTATTACCACAGATCAGATATTATTTGCCAGATTGGGTCGTGTTTCTGTAGTTCGAATAAGACATAAGAAACTACAAATTTGACTTGCTTTACGGCAAGCGTTACAATAGTCATTATTTTGTTTTTTGTCGTTTCTGATGTCGCAATACATCATACTTTCATAAAATCATGCAACATACTCTACCTTGTTTGTGGACATCGTTCATTCCAAAGCCGGTGCTAGATAAACAGCGAGTGTGTGTGAGACGGTAGGCTGCGGGTGGTGAAATTATTTACGACAGTGGTAATGGACAAATCCGCTTCCAACCTGTAGGGCGATCGAAGAGGAAAAGTTCCATAGTGTTGCTTTAAGGCAATCCTTTACAGTCTCAATGTATTTTTATTGTAAAATTAATGACAGATTTAAAAAAAAGAAAAACGAAAAAACTTAAATATATATTAACTTTTTAATTAAAAAAATGAACATCATATCAAAACAGCAGATTTTTTAACATAACTGCACAACTAACAGTACCAGTGACATCAAATTAAAAGGTAAGTTAACATGGTACAAATAAGAACAATGGACTCCTGGACCCCAAGACTTAACAGCTCAACATGTTTTTGGCAGTTCAGCCATACATCTTGCATCTATCACTCGACCTTGCTCAGCCTGATTCACCAAGAGCCCAGCGCCGAGCCTTCTTGCTAGCAAAGTCATTTCTTTGAAGTCTAGCTTTCTAGCCAATTGACTTTCAATGGACAACATGGCAAGACTGCAAAGCCTGTCCTGAGACATAGTGGACCTCAAATAGTTTTTTATCAGTTTTAGCTTACTGAAAGCCCTCTCCCCACCAGCAACAGTCACAGGCAATGTACAAAATATATGTAAGACAATGCAGACTTCTCCAAAAATGCTATGTAGCTGCATCTTGTTAATTGCATTCAGGAGACCAAGAGGGGACAAGTTAGGAGGGAAAGTGGCACCATATACTGTGTTCAGGTGTCTTATTTCGTTTTCAAACTCGGACGTGAGATCTCTGGAATATTTCTTGATAAGTGGTTGGCACACTGAAGGGACTTTATCCTCACTAATCTGTCCAACTTTTAAAACAGCAGAGAATTCCTCAACTATTTCTGCAGTGGTGCGGAACCTGGTGTCCAGATTACTTATGATGCTGTCCATAGCAGTAAAAAACACTGTGTTCCGAAACACTGTTGCTGCACTGTCATGAGCTGTCTCCTCTTGAGAGGTCTCATCATGGAATCTCTTCCTTTTCTTTTGCCGACTGTGTTCCTTGCTAAACTGAGGTGCAACGTCTATTTGTGTTGCAATCAGTGTTGCCTCAGACAGGAGTGACTCCCATCCATCTCTAAGAGCCAGCATCTCTTTTGTTAAGGCATTGATATTGGATGCCTCTGTGTCAAGAGAGATTTTTCCAGACTGGATAACCACATTCCTGTCATCAATGCACTGCAGTACTTTGGGCCAGACAGTGAGTAGGACAATAGCATTGAATGACATGAAGTAGTTCTTCAGACCACTAGCCTCTGATCTGGCCTCGTTGGTGAGACTACATGTCGTGAGTATTCTGTCAAGGGCCTCAATGACAGAAGGAAGGTGTTGTGCTACAGGTTTAACAGCCATGATTCTTGAACTCCAGCGGGTATCTGAGAGGCGATGCAAAGAGCAACCTGTTTTCTCTTTGTAGATGGCCCAGCGTTCTGGGCTGGCACTAAAAAGTGAATAAAGGCGATTGATGCAGCCAAAAAACGTTGCTACTTCTGGGCTTGTCTGTGCAGCATGCACACCTACAAGATTTAAGGTGTGGGAGGCACAGGGTGAAAATGTAGCTAGAAGATTTTTCTTTAATATCTGGGCTTGGACTCCCTTGACCCTTCCTGACATGTTTGCCCCGTTGTCATATCCTTGCCCTCTGCAGTCCCCAATGTCTATCCCTTTGTCATCAAGCACATTTTCAATCATTTCTGCTATCTCACTTCCTGTTTTTTTGTGAAAGTCCTTAAATTCTAAAAACCTTTCCGTGATCTCCCAGTTGTCTGTTTCTTTGCTATACCTTACATATCTGATGAGCACCACATTCTGCTCAGTGTGGGAAATGTCTGGTGTAGCATCACAGATGACTGAAAAATAAATAGCATCTTCCCTTTCCTTTAACATTTTTCTCAAAATTCTTCTGCCACATAAATCAATAAATTCATTCTGAATGTCAGAGCTCAGATAATGTGTCAGCCTGGTTCCTTTTTTTTTTGTCCCTAACTTTTTGCAAGTGCTCATTAAGCAGTGGATCGTAATGAGACAAAAGCTCTAGTGTGCCTAAGAAATTTCCATTATGGGTATCATCTAGGTCTTTGGTTTTACCCCTGAAAGGTAAATTCCTTGATGCCAAGTGCAGTGTTACATCCAGGATTCTCTGCAAGAGAGCTCTGTTTTTCTCAGTTTCTGTTTGGATCTGCTTTTGCAACTGAGAGTCAATGCCACTAACAGCCATTACTGACTGTTGCAAGTTCTTCCATTTCAAATAGCAATCTCTATGTGCCGTATTCTTCTCATGGACAGGGAATTTATCATACATCCTACGCCACTTTACATCAGACATGTTATATCCCTTTTGGCTGTTCAGTGCACTAAGAGGTCTTTTTTGTAAATGAGAGAAAAGCACACATGGGATGCAATACAGAGCATTAGAAGATTTGCTGTAAGTTACCCAGTCTCTCTTCACCTTTTCCCTCCCATTGGCTGCCTTGCTGTACAATAAGTATTCTGGGAATGGTTTTCCCTCAGAATCCTGTGGCAGTAGTACATCATCAGCATCTCTGGTAGACAGTGCCCTCACAAAAGCCTCCCTGTCCCTGTCAGTCAAATCCGCTGGCAACAAACCTGGGTCAACATCCTGCCTATGACTTCTGCCTTCTTCCACCATGCATCTCTCATCATCACTGTAACTTTCTTTCCCTTCTACCTTTCCTTCCACACTTCTTCCTCCTTCTACCTGAGAGGGCCCTGGCTCTGTAGGATGCACACAACAATGCATGTGGATATACATACTGTATATACTGTGATATATACAGGATATTAAAATATGCCATATACCAATAAATGACACTAACACTACAGAACAATGACATAAATGACCTATAGTATCACCACCACTTGACATACATTAAATACAATAGATTTGTGTGTGTGTGTGTGTGTGTGTGTGTGTGTGTGTGTGTGTGTAAGCTTCTCAAATAAATTGCCCCTTCATGATGGGAATAATAAAGTCTGTATTATAGATGTCATTTAACGGCCAAAATTCAATCTAAATGAACGCATCAAACTGGATTATTTTAATATTGTCTGTAATTTACATGCAGGTTGAGGTAAGCTACTCATTGTTTCTAACTGCATCCAGTACAGACAGGAGTTTTGTTTTTATGTCATAATGGTCATTATGTGAGAAAATAATTTGTGTTTGATTTCTGTCATTAATAAATATTTAATTTTCCTTTTTGTTATGGTAAAAAAAGAGCAATAGATTAGAGACAGAGAACCACACATAGCCTCCCTGTAATGATGCTAAGTCATTACCACAGTGTTGCTCACCTTCTTCACTGGGACAGGGAGGGGTGCAGTTATGGGGAGACTGGGGTGCTGGTGACTCCTCTGTTGTTAAGTCTGCTAAAAGGGGCATGGACAATGATTTAATGTGAATATCTTGCTAAACGTTTCCCTGCACTGATTAAATGTTGATGAAATGTAGGCTTACTAGGCTAACACTAGCCTGCAGCTAGCTAGCTTATTTCACTATGGACAACAGGTTAATAATACCACTCACAGACTAAAGGCTACCCACCTTTCTTGGTGAAAAACTGGGATACAGAAAGACACCCTTTTTTTTCGTCTTTCCTCTCTCTCCTTTCTCTCTTTCCTTTTCTGAAAACCAGATTTTATTTTGCTTCTCAACATTATGATCTCTCTGTATTTCTAGCGCGCCGTGCATTGACTGTCTGCTAGTGATGTGTCATGCGCAAAAGATGCGGCTCTGAGAGCCGATGCTTTGTAGTGAATCAGAAGAGCCGGCTCGCATCGAGTGAGAGCCGGCTCCCAGTTTTTTTCCTTTCGCTGCGTGCTTACAGGCAGAACTTTGTTTTGATTGGTCAGCAATCGCATCGCGGCCAATCAGATGTGAGGATATGGGATCATACCATTATGTAAAAACAGAGAGGGGGGTGAAGTGAAGCGGCACTCCACTGCAAGTTAATGAGTCGTAACAACGTTAATAACGACACTGTCTGTCAGATAGCGGTGAGGAGAGTGTGTGAGTCGTAACTATGAGTGACACCCGAAAGAGAAGCAGCATCTGGCTCCAGTTTAAAGACAATGGAAACAACAAAGCAGAGTGCGTTCACTGCAAGATGAAAATTACTTTAAGAGCAGGTTCCACCACAAACCTGCATAGACATATGAGAACTGTCCATCCTACAGTGCAGTTAGAGGAGAGAGGGCAAGCTAGCACCCCATCTACAGATCCTGGTGTGTCTCATCCCCAAAAAACAGCAACTGCAGCAGCATCTACTGGCTTCCCCACACATGCAGGTATAACCTCTCCTACTGCAGCTCAAAGCAAAATAAGCCAGTTTATACCCAAAGTGATGACCCCATCCAAACAGCACAGCATTGATGTAGAGCTAGCTAAAATGATAGCTACTGATTTCCAACCCTTTTCAATTGTGGAGGACAGAGGTTTTAAAAGTTTTGTCAAAACTTTAAATCCCACATACACTCTTCCCAGTAGAAAAACATTGTCCCAAACAACAATACCTAAACTATATGACACAGAACGGGCATTATGGCAAGTAAGGGTGAAACAAGCTCCATCAGTTTGCCTGACAACTGACTGCTGGACCTCCAGAACAACCTGCTCTTTCATGGCTGTCACTTGCCATTTCATTGAAAATTACAAGATGACATCTTGCCTTTTGGACTGCTTTGAGTTCACAGAGAGACACACTGCAGAAAACCTAGCAGATGAGCTAGTAAGAGTGGCAAAAGAGTGGCAAGTAGAGGACAAAGTAGTGTGCTGTGTGAGTGACAATGCAGCAAACATCACCAAAGCCATAAAAATTCTTAAGTGGACCCATCACCCATGTCTGGCACATACACTAAACCTCATGATTAGAGATGCCCTAAAGGTGGTCAAACCAACCGTGGATAAGGTGAAGGCTGTTGTGGAGTTTTTCCACAAAAGCACAGTTGCAACACAGAGGCTAAAGTCCACACAGTGCCAGATGGGGATGCCTGAACTGAGGCCCAAACAAGAGTGTGCCACCAGGTGGAACTCAACATTTTATATGTTGAAACGAATTCTTGAAACAAAAGATGCCATCATCTCCACCCTGGCCCTCATCAACGCACCAGTTGATGCTCTATGTCAAGAGGAATGGGAGCTGGTGAAAGAGGTCTGCACCATCCTGCAACCATTTGAGGAGGTGACTGTGGAAATAAGTGCAGACAGGTACCTTGGACCATTTTTTTTCACTACTACCATTCAGTCACTATTATACATTGCAGAAACAATACAGTATAATGTGCCACATATAATATGCCACATACTTTAAAAAAAGCTTCATTTTAAAAGTTGCTGTTTCTCTCCCTCAGCTATGTTTCTGCCTCAAAAATGCTCCTGCTATGCAAAGGTTTGCAGCGTGTGACAGCCCAACAGACTGTAACCATGCAGAAAGGGAAAGAATTGGTTGCAGCTCTTTGTTCAGCCATGGACCGGAAATTTCTGCGTATGGAGTACAACACTGTCCACTCAGAAACCACATTATTGGATCCTAGGTTTAAAAAACTTGCATTCAATGACAACAGAGCTGTTGATGAGGCACTTCAGAGAATTAGTGCAGCAGCAAGATGCACCCCTAGCAGCCAGCCAGCTCCGCCATTAGAAGGCCAAGTGTATGAGGAACCACAAACCTCTGTTGTTTGGAGGCTTTTTGATGAAAGAGCTACAGGAGATGCTACAAGAAGAAATCCTACAGCTGATGCTATACTGGAGGTGAGGTCTTATCTTGAGGAGCCCATCATCCAACGAGCAGAAGACCCACTGAGCTGGTGGCAGGCCAAGGCCTCAGTCTTTCCACGCCTGGCGAAGGTGATGGAAGGGAGACTGTGTATTGTGGCAACATCGATTCCTTCAGAGAGAATCTTCTCAAAAACAGGGCAGATAATCTCAGAAAGAAGAAATAGGATCAGTCCATCAAAGCTGAGGCATCTGATTTTTTTGAATGCCAATCTTCACTGAGGACATTAATACTGTTTGCTTGAGTTTGGTTCTAGTTCTGTTCTAGTTCAATTCTGTTTATTTGCTGTTTTTTTGTTGTTAATTTGTGCAGAAAAATGTTTGATTAAAATGATTAAAAACAAAAGAATGCTTTTGTAACAAAATAAATGCATAAAAACACTGCACATGAAAGGGTTTTCAACACACAAACCATTTTTTTTTTTTTTAAGTTAGGGTAAAATAAAGGCTTACAAAAAAATCCTAAATTAAGAGCCGTTCAGGAGTCGAAAGAGCCGGCTCTTCTTTGGGAGCTGAGCCAAAAGAGCCGGCTCTCGGAAAAGAGCCGAACTTCCCATCACTACTGTCTGCAACTAACTAATCACCGTCCGTCACTGATCATGAGTGCGCTAAGGCAGGACCAAACCATTTCATGCAGATACAGGGGGGTGGTCGGTCAATATTGATGTTTTATTTTTTGGTCAATGGGGATATTTAACTTATTGCCAAAATAAGTAAAATCAAAGACATCATTCATTTTATTATTATTTGAAATATACTCAATGATGATAGTTTATATAGTGTATAATATAATTACAAAAATTTATTAGTTTTTACCTATTTGTTGGGGCCCCTGTCAGTCAGGGGCCCTTGGAATTGTCCTAACTTTTCCCCCCTATACGGCGCCCATGCGCAGCCCTACGGGACTCCCAATCACGGCTGGTTGTGATAGTCTGGATTTGAACCAGGTTGTCTGTAGTGACACCTCTAGCACTGAGATGCAGTGTCTTAGACCACTGCGCCACTTGGGAGCCCCGGGTGTGATGTGTCGTGCTTTGATCTACGAAGCAGGGCAGCTGTCAAAGGAGTAATTTCTGGAAGAATTCGACATTGCTCTAATGAAAAAAATTCACTAAGTGGTCGAGGCACGTAGAATGATTGGCATGGTAAATGTCAAGAAGGAGAAGAGTTTGTCTGTTCTTGTTTTTTGATGAGTTTCTCCAAATCTGAGTGCAGCTGGGATATGTGAACTACCCTGTCAGTGTTTATTCCAAGACCTTTGCAGTGTACCCACTGTAAAATGTTTGGACATGCAGTATATCAAGTGTATATAGGATGAGCCTTGACTAGAATACAGTAAATACATAATTGGGTAAAACAGTATGTAAACATGATTAAAGTGAGCAGTGTTCAATGACTGTTTACATAGGGCAGCAGTCTATAGTGCAGGGTTGAGTACTTGGTGGTAGCCAGCTAGTGGTGACTAACAGTCTCATGGCCTGGAGATAGAAGCTGTTTTTCAGTCTCTGTCCCAGCTTTGAGGTACCCGTACTGTCTCCGCCTTCTAGACGGTAGTGGGGTGAACAGGCAAGGCGGGTGGCTGAGGTCCTTAATGATGACCTTGGCCTTCCTTTAAAACCCAGGTGCTGTAGATGTCCTAGAGGCAGCATGCCCCTAGTGATGCGTTGGGCAGCCTGCACCACCCTCTGGAGAGCCATGCGGTTGAGGCCGGAACAGTTGCCATACCAGGCAGTGATGCAGTCCAACAGAATGCTTTCAATGGTGCATCTGTAGAAGTTAGTGAGGGTCTTTCTTCAGCCACCTGAGGTTATAGATGCGCTGTTGCGCCTTCTTCCCCATGATGTCGGTAAATGTACTACTGGTGATATGTAATGGGGAATTGATAGACCATTTCAGTTCCTCATTGATGTGCACACAGAGGAATTTGAAGCTTTTGACCCTATACACTGCGGCCCCGTCGGTGAGGATGGGGGCATGCTCTCTCTTCCGTCTCCTGTAGTCTACGATAAGCTCCTTAGTTTTGTTGACGTCGAGGGAGGGGCTATTTTCATGGCACCACTCCGCCAAGGCTCTGACCTTCCTGTAGGCTGTCTCATCGCTATTAGTAAATCACTGTCGTGTCGTCAGCAAACTTGATGATTGTGTTGGAGTGGTGCGTGGCCACGCAGTCATCGGTGAACAGGGAGTACAGGAGGGGGCTGAGCACATACCCCTGAGTGGCCCCTGTGCTGAGGAGGTGTTGTTGACTAACCTCACCACCTGGGGTTGGCCTAGGATCCAGTTGCACATGGAGGACTTCAGACTCAAGGCTCCGAGCTTAGTTACGAACTTGGAGGGCACTTGTGTTAAAAGCTGAGTTGTAGTCGATGAACAGCACTCACATACTGTAGGTATTTATTTTGTCCAGGTGAGATAGGGCGGTGTGCAGTGCAACGGCGATAGTATAGTGGGTCAAGGGTGTTGAGTATGGTGGAGGTGGAATTGTTATTGATGCAACAGACTATCAAAATCTGGAACAGACAATGATTTAAGTACTCAATAAATGTGTTTCATTGCGAAACGTTTTTTTATTTCCAAGTCATGTGGAATCCATATCCAAATACAGTTATTGTAAGTATTGAGCCCTTTAGTATAGATATAGTGCCTATAAATATGTTTATTGTACATTGTATCACTCAACAGGCATGTTCAAAATATCTGATTTACTTTATTGTTTAAAAAGGTTGATTGACTGATTTAATGAGTCATGCTTGACCTTAGTCTTAGCTATCCATGTACTGTAGATTGCCATTTAAAAAGTAGAAATACATCAAATTAGAAATTGAAATGACATGAAAATGACGTTGATTCAACCAGTGTGCGCACAGTGGGATCTATGTACAATATAATCAAACCCCCACAGCAGAGATGGTCACTTCCAAAGGCGGTAAAATCCCAAGGCAATCGCTAGGCAGGCGAAAACAGACGCTACCAAAAAGAAAAGCAGAGGGGAGTATATATAATTGTTGAATATACAGAAATATGTAAACAAACACACACGCGCACATATATTTAACTCTGCATCATTGGAAAAGGACCCATAAGTAAGCATGTCACTGTTAGTCTAGACCTGTTGCCTACGAAGCATGTGACAAATATCATTTGATTTGACACACACACACACACACAGTACCTGCAAGGTAGCGGATGGTCTCCAGCTTCAGCGACTCCAGGAGAGTTTTCAGGGAGGCCACCTCTAGATCAATCTTTTTAGTCGTCTCCATCGTTTCGTGGTCGATGACTGCGTTCTGAGGAGAACATTAACACAGGGAATCCCATTACTATACTCATATGGTCAGTTTCCCCAGACATGGTTTAAGCCTAGTCCTGGACTAAAAAGCATTCTCAGTAGAGATTCTCTAGGACTAGGCTTGATCTGTTTCTGGGAATCCGCCCCATAAAGAAATGCAGCTGTTATACTGTAGCCTATGTGGTAGGAGTGTAGAAATATCATCATGGACAAGATGGCATTATATAATTAGGAAGTTTATATCATACCTTCCTGTGGAACTCTGTGCTGTTCTCCATAAGTTTCTTCTCCTGCTCAGTAAACTGATAGAGAAACAAAGAGACAGATGCCCAGTGAGAAATAGAGAAAGCATGTGGTAGAATGTCAATTCAATTCAAGGTCTCAGGAGTAATAATCAATCGCCTCTGCACGCACACACCATGTCAGTGACCCTGCTCCTCTCCAGGTTGATGTCCAGCTTGGCCTCAGCTCTGATCTTCTTACTCTCCTCCTGAAGTGAAAACAGGAAACACAAGTTATAGTTTGCATCCCAAATGGCATTTGAGTCTCTTTATAGTGACCAGGGTCCAAAAGCAGTGCACTATGTAGGGAATAGGGCGCCATTTAGGATGCATCCATACAAGTCCCATAACGTACTGAGTGAGAAACCACTGAGCAATCACATGAATCATAACAGTTATAGTCTTAACAATGAACAGATTAAATGATATCTCATAGAATTACATATAGAACATAATACATACAATAATATAGTAGCATTTTTTTGGATCTCTGTCATCACTTCTCACCATCAGCCTGTTCCTTATCTGATCCAACTCTGTCTTCATTTTCTGCAGAGACATACACAGGTTTATGTAGAATGCTTATATTATTATTATTATTATTATTATTATTATTATTATTATTATTATTATTATTATTACTATTACAGATCCCTAGTGCACTTGTTAGATCAGGAGACAGACAGGCAGTGATTGTGTGGAGGAGGAGGAAGGAGTTTATGTACATACAGCGTTCTCCGAGCGCAGGCTGGCAAACTCACTCTTCTCCAGGATCACCATGTCTTTCCTGATGGAGTCTAGGTGAGCCATGATCTGCTGCAGAGCAATCTCCTAAACAAGGTACACAGGAGAGGGAGAGAGAGAGAGAAGGGGGGTGTCTTACAACAGAGGGTGTCTTACAACAGAACAGCCTTTCAACCACAAGAGTGGTTGAAAGAGGGTGTAATATGGGGGTGAAGGTTCAGAGTATTGCAATTCCATGGGTGTAACTGAAGCACACACTCTGTCACACATACCAGCAGACGCAAGTGTAAGTGATAGCTTGGTCTTCTTTAACTTGAGTAGCAAGTGGGCTGCTGTGAGTGTGGTGTGTGTGTGGTACCTGGTGTGCTCCAGTCACCATGTCTTTGTACACTATGTCCATGTTGGCTGTTGTCAGAGTAACCAGAGCTGCTACTATGATTTCTGCTTGACGCTTTTCAAAGCCTGAAAATAGAGAAATCAGTAAAAATATTTAATCATTACAGTGTCCAGTTTATTTATTACACTGTGGATCAATTATCACTTGATTTGCCTATCCTGGTCTGAATGTGACTTATACTTCAGAATAGGTTTCAGAAAAGGCAACACAGATGCAGAATTACAGATCAAGTCCAAAATGATGCACCCACCATTGTTCTCAAGCTCAATGACCATGGCATGAGAGTCGAAAGTCAGTTTCCTCTGTTCCAGAGGGGTCAGCTCCACTTTCCTCAGGTCGTACGCTGCTACAGGTGTTGCAACGTGGAACTCTGTACAGACAGACAGACAGACAGATGGAGTTGAGTGGAGAGGCGATGACTTTTGGAAGTGTAGCCTACCTCAGACTACATCGAGTCGGTATCAGTCGATACTTGTAAAAATGTCCATTCTTTCATGCTTGTCCTGTGTAACTGCGTTATTTTCTTTGGATGTTGCAATTCATTCAATGTGACCTCTGGCAAATTACCGCGTGCAATGACGGGGCTGCTCCTTCTGCATTAACAAACAACGGCTCCCTTGGTGGAATTTGCATAAAATGCTATTTTTGTGAAAAACTACAGATTGCAGCAGCCAAAGCAAAGAAAGCAGTTACACAGGACAAATATAGGTAAAGAGGTATGCATCTCTTTCACCTGTCTATTTACAAAAGGATAAAGCTAAGAACATTAACAACTTCATAGTTAAGAACACTATAACAATATGAAAGAAAATGAAACGTATTCTATAAGAAACAATATCACTTCACAGCAACCTTATGGAACAATCATTTCATAGCTTTTCAGAACGCACCTATAAATTTGCCCACATGGAAAACTAAAGGCATAGAAACTGTAAATTACTTTGTAACAGGAAATACATTTATTTCCAAGACAGAATTAAAAAGTAATTTTGGACTGACAAATGTAGATAATTTCAAGTTACATATCACTAAATTTCTATTTGAAATATTTGACATCAGAGCAACCTTGACATTATGACCAAACCCCCCCGCGCATGTGCCATCATGTGCATGTTGAGTTTGTCCCTCCCCACCAGATGCGATCAGGACACCAGGTTGAAATATAAAAGCGAACTCTGAACCAACTATATTCATTTGAAGAAACATTAACACATGAAACATTCATGGACATTTAGCTAGCTAGCTTGCTGTTTCTAGCTAATTTGTCCTGGGATAGAAACATTGGGTTGTTATTTTACCTGAAATGTACAAGGTCAATTTTTTTGCTGGATCTTTGTAGAATATCAACCAATTGAGAGTTACACAAAATCGTGTGTGTTCTCTACTCCGACAATGAATCCACAGATAAAAAGGGAAACCTAATTTGTTTCTAGTAATTTATACTAGTTCTTCTTCTACTTCTTTTTTTCCCCCCTGTGGATTTTATATGGCGGTTGGCAACCATCTTTAAGGTACATTACTGCAACGTAAGAGTGGGGACCTTGTTCATCTTTCAATCACGCCATTTTGCCACAACTTTGGAAGTATGCTTGGGGTCATTGTCCATTTGGAAGACCCATTTGTGACCAAGCTTTAACTTCCTGACTGATGTCTTGCGATGTTGCTTCAATATATCCACATCATTTTCCTTCCTCATGATGCCATCTATTTTGTGAAGTGCACCAGTCCCTCCTGCAGCAAAGCACCCCCACAACATGATGCTGCCACCCTCGTGCTTCACGGTTGGGATGGTGTTCTTCAGCTTGCAATCCTCCCCCTTTTTCCTCCAAACATAACGATGGTCATTATAGCCAAACAGTTCTATTTTTGTTTCATCAGACCAGAGGACATTTCTCCAAAAAGTTTGATCTTTGTCCCCATGTGCAGTTGCAAACCGTAGTCTGGCTTTTTTATGGCAGTTTTGGAACAGTGGCTTCTTACTTGCTGAGCGGCCTTTCAGGTTATGTCGATATAGGACTCGTTTTACTGTGGCTATAGATAATTTTGTACCCGTTTCCTCCAGCATCTTCACAAGGTCCTTTTCTGTTGTTCTGGGATTGATTTGCACTTTTCGCACCAAAGTACGTTCATCTCTAGAAGACAGAACACGTCTCCTTCCTGAGCGGTATGATGGCTGCATGGGTCCCATGGTGTTTATACTGGTGTACTATTGTTTGTACAGATTAACGTGGTACCTTCAGGCGTTTGGAAATTGCTCCCAAGGATGAACCAGACTTGTGGAGGTCTACAAAAAAAAACTGAAGTCTTGGCTGATTTCTTATGATTTTCCCATGATGTCGAGCAAAGAGGCACAGAGTTTGAAGGTAGGCCTTGAAATACATCCACAGGTACACCTCCAATTGACTCAAATGATGTCAATTAGCCTATCAGAAGCTTCTAAAGCCATGACATCATTTTCTGGAATTTTCCAAGCTGTTTAAAGGCACGGTCAACTTAGTGTATGTAAACTTTTGACCCACTGGAATTGTGATATAGTGAATTATAAGTGAAATAATCTGTCTGTAAACAATTGTTGGAAGAATTACTTGTGTCATGCACAAAGTAGATGTCCTAACCGACTTGCCAAAACTATAGTTTGTTAACATAAACTGTGGAGTGGTTGAAAAATGAGTTTTATTGACTTCAACCGAAGTGTATGTAAACTTCCGACTTCAACTGTATATACACACAGTATCATGTGGATTAAATTTATGAACATTCTCACTGCATCCTTGTGGATGTTTTTATTTATTTAACTAGGCAAGTCAGTAAAGAACAAATTCTTATTTACAATGACTGCCTACCTCGGCCAAACCTGGACGACGCTGGGCCAATTGTGCGCCGCCCTATGGGACTCCCAATCGCAGCCGGATGCCTGGATTCAAACCAGGGACTGTAGTGACACCTCTTGCACTGAGATGCAGTGCCTTAGACCACTGCGCCACTTGGGAGCCCTAATGTCTCACCCTGCATGTTAACAAGTGATGCACAGATTCTAAGGACTTTGGCCATTTTGTGTGTCAGGTTGATGAGAAGAGTCTGGAAGAGTTAGCTAGCAACACTGTATCAGATGGGCTTCCCTCAAGCAAGCTAGCTAAGTGAGTTAGCTAGGCAACAGTTAGCTAGCTACAGTATGTTAAGACTTAGGAGTGCCTACCAACTACTAATATAGTTGGCTAAGTTAGCCTGATTCAGGACACCCCATCTGTGACGATAGCTAGCGAGTAGCAGCTAGCTAACAGCTACCTGTATGTGTTGATGTCCTGATGAGATGTCACCTTCTGGTCGGTACTGGAGCATCATAGCCCAGACACATCTCAGTGAAAGGATGCTCTTCAGGTGGCATCTTGTCCACAAAGTGATAGGAACAGACATTGGGTCAGTTTGGTGGTTTCTTCAAGTTCAATGCTTTGAGCCAAAGCCGACAAAACTCGTCCTTAAGAGGTGGGTGCAAATCAAAAGGCGCCTCACAACTGCACACTCTCCTGAAAAAAGTTTGGTGGTCAAAACACTCCTGCTCCATGAACAACTTCAATTTCTGCCAGTTATTGTGGCATCCCCTTACTTTAGTTAAATAAAGGTTAAATAAAATAATGAATAACTTAACAAAAAATGACAGTTTTGCATGAATCCATGTTTGGGAAGTTGTGAGAAGCGATAGCGATTTAGTGAGCTAGCTAGCTGCGAACTAATGGCTGGAAGTGCTTAAGTCCCCACAAAAAACCTAAACAGACCCAGCCCATATTTCCATTGAAAATTAGGTAAATAAAGTCTGGAAGTTGTGGGCGGAGCTAGAAAGTTGGCTGTCAGAAGTATTACAATGTAAACATACTTTTACTCCAACTGTCTGCATATTTCAAGACATGGCCTATGGGGGTGTAGTGAGATAATCGTCCAACCCCCAAAAAGGTAGAAATCAATGCACCATCATTAACACAATAGAAAAATCTAATGATTTATTATTTAAATATTGAAAGTTTGTGGGCTACGTAGGGAAACAAAATGGTGCAGTTTCAGGCCATGTGGCATAAAGTGATTGGGGGTGGGGTGCTAGTGGGTTTGGCCAGGTGTGCTAGTAATTGCCTTGCCACTCAACTCCGCACACGAACATGTTTGGTTAAGGAATACGATAATTGTGCCCACTTGTGTAGTATGCAAAAACTAGGCAACTAAGCTTGCAATGGTTAATAGCAAAGGGGATACCTAATCACTTGCACAACTGAATGCATTCACGGAAATGTCTTCCGCACTTAGCCCATCTGAATCAGCGTTGGTACACAGGTATAGAGCAATTATCTGCAAGACTACTACTATACCAAAACGCTTACCTCTCCAACTCTGTGCTCCCCTGTATGTGCCATTGTTCAGATGCCTCGGACAGTGCCGAACTACTGACCGGAAAAGAGTTACACAGTGTCTGCTTACACCGGTCATCGCCACAGACACAGCGACTTTGATTTCGTTTTAAAACTCACGGAGCAACAAATTATAATTTAGTTACAACACTCTTACGATCGGAGTTGTATTAGACATGTGTTATCTATATGTTGAATTACAAAGTGTTCTATCTGTCCCACACCGACTCACACACAGAGGACAAGCAAGCGCTCATGACACAGGATGGTACGTAAAATGGCAGCTTACGAAATTATTGACCGTTGCGCAACTTTTGACCATTTCAGAACGGTGACGGTTCATATCTAGCTAACAATTCAATATTTATCCTCGTCTTATTTTCCTTTTTTTGTAGTATTGAATGTGCTAATATGACAATGTGATAGCTGTGAGTACCGCGTGATAGAGTCTAGAACCGATTTGTATATTTCAATAAAGTTTTTTTTACAAAACCAAAAAGAAACTGTCATGGCGACGCCCTCAGCAGACAACTGGAGTTGGTTTCCTGCATTAGCACTCGGCGTTTCTTTCCTAAAATGTATTTTGATAAACACATAGTAAGTGAAACATTCTTATACTCTATAATAGATTACGAATGTCAATGCTAAACATGTATATGTCAAGGTGTCTTATCAGTTCCAATTCATTGATTACTTTTGTCGCTAGCCTGCTATATAGCGTTAGCTTACTAATTGCATTGGCAAAGTTTCAACAATACACGTTTACACACATAACTAACTATAAATAAATGGTTAGGGCATTAGTTGTCACATCTTTATTCAAGCACCAAGCCTCCTAACTACACTGTCCTGTAACTATCTGTGTACAGTTTTTTTAAGATGTGTTATACAGGTTAGGTACATTGAGGTATATTCTGTTGTAGTGTCGTGTGGTTGACTATGACAGTGTTTTCTGGATATTTCAGTCATTCCACAGACTTTGAGGTTCACAGGAACTGGCTCGCCATCACTCACAGCTTTCCTGTGTCAAAATGGTACCATGAGGTTTGTACATTCACTCACACATACGGTACAGTATCAGGGTTTTTCCTTATTTTTACTATTTTCTACTTTGTAGAATAATAGTGAAAACATCAAAACTATGAAATAACACATGGAATCATGTCGTAACCAAAAAAGTGTTAAACAAATAAAAATATATGTAATATTTTAGATTCTTCAAAGTAGCCACCCTTTGCCTTGATATACTGTTTCTTGCATGCATAATACATCATTTTTATGCATCAGAGTTTGTGTGTCACTCACCCCTTAAGTGCTCTTAGGCTATTTCTAGCAAGAAATCCTATAGCTATATCTTTCTCTTACATCAGATAGCGCAACGATATCCACACTGAGATTGAGGAAAGAGCATTGCATAGGAGTGATGCCACCCGTCGGCAATGTTCCCTCTAAAATATCAGCCCGCGCAGAGAAACACGCGATTGAACTTCACTCAACTTTCTAGAGTTTTAGAGTTTTAGCCCTTAGTTAACACTACCAACGTTTCCCTTTACTGTGGGAATTGTGATAGAATCAATGCAATATTAGCCACTTTCAATTCAACATACCGAAACGCTGCAAAACTAACTATGCAAGAGATTTTGTTGTAGGCAGAACATTTTGGAGTAGGATTCTATAGCATTGAGAGGCATAACTCGGGCTTGTACTCTACATAGACCGGTGCGCCATAACCAATCAGAGATGCAGTAGGCCTATATGCAAATAGACCACTGCAATAATGCATCTGTGCCATTCACTTTGAATTGGACTGTGTTTACTGCATAAGCGGTCATGAGTAGATGAGTTTGTTTTGAGATCAAAGCAAGAGCTGCATGTAGCCACGTGTGCACATTTGTTCATATCCTTTGCTAGTTAGTGAGTTATTAGTCCAGTTATAGATCATTTGTAGTCAGTGTTGTGGAAAATCTTCCCTCTGTTTCTTAAAAATAAAGCACTCTCAAAGTTTGGAAAAGTAACATAGGCTTTATTACGCGAGTAACATAGCCGAGTGAGCACCCGGAGACTACTGATCTTCCCAGACTCATCTTGCTCTTTTTATACAATTTTGTGGTTACATAGCATACATAGTCCTTCCCTCACGGGTAGAATGATTAACACCTCTTAACCGTCTTCCACTATCGTTTCAAAAACCTTTCAATTCTGGTTTGTCTACGCCCTCTTCCGTCCTCCGTTGGCAGTTAAACCTTCAAGATATGAAACAATAGTGGTGAACCCATAGCGATGGTGCAAAGATAAACAGGCATACACCCATAAAGATAAACAGGCATACACCCATAAAGATAAACAGGCATGCACCCTTAAAGATAAACAGGCATGCACCCTATAAGACCATATATTACGATTAGTGCCTGTCTAAGTGCATTCTCTATGGCCCTATGATTATCTTCTCTTGGGCTTCACTGACTGCGCTGACCTCTATCCTGTGCCCTCTGTTGCCACTTTATACGTTTACTGAATAACCTGTTGTGGCTTCTAACCTTCCAATTCTGTTCTTTGAATCAGTGGCCTAAACTTATTGAACATAGGCCTAAAATATTCAACATCAGCAATGGGGGAGTGATTTGCTTCTTACAAATGCACAAAACATGTACGTTTCTACATCTTTGAAAAGCGTGCCAGGTAAAGAGATTATTTTTTTATCTTAAAGGGGCAGAATTGTATTTTGAGAGCTACGTAGCCAATAGGCAGAGGGTAGCATAATTTGTCTGATTCTCAGTAATAATGGTATAGGAATATTAATGCATTTTATTTTGTGAAGGGGTTTCTTGCATCAAACAACACAACAACATGTTCAGTCACCTCCTTGTCTGATGGACAAGTGGTAAACAGGTTAATGTCAAGTCCTGCATGTTTTTGTTCAAAAGTCTCATGGAATGTAGGCCTACATTGAACACCACATTTCTGTAAGCTGAATGATAGAACAGCTTTTTCCATGTTATGGAATGCATTTTCTCCATTGTTTCTGATGGTAGGCCACTGGTAGGCCTACATTATAATCATCCGCAGTCGCCTACTTGACTGTAACTTAAAGTGGGTACAGCCCCAGTGTTCACAGAAAACGCACGCTGGAAGTTGCACAGAATTTTCACAACGTTCAAGTTTGTGCTCAGCAGACCTGACATTTACTCAGTGTGTGGGAACATTGCCTGTCGGAAGACAATCAAATCAAATGTATTCATAAAGCCCTTTTTACATCAGCCGATGTTGCAAAGTGCTATACAGAAACCTAGCCTAAAACCCCAAACAGCAAGCAATGCAGATATAAAAGCACGGTGGCTAGGAAAAACGTCCTAGTAAGAAACCTAGAGAGGAACCAGGCTCTGAGGGGTGGCCAGTCCTCTTCTGGCTATGCCGGGTGGAGATTATAACAATTCATGGCCATTAAGGCCAGTTCTTTCTCCAAGATGTTCAAATGTTCATAGATGACCAGCAGGGTCAAATAATAATAATCATAGTAGTTGTAGAGGTTGCAACAGGTAAATACATAAGGAGTGAATATCACTTGGCTTTTCATAGCCAGGCATTTAGATGCGGTAGAGAGCACAGGTACGGTGCGATAGAGCGCAGGTGTGGTAGAGAGAGAGCGAGATGAAAACAGCAGGTCTGGGACAAGGTGGCACGTCCAATGAACAGGTCAGGGTTCCATAACCGCAGGCAGAAGAGTTGAAACCGGTGCAGCAGCACGACCAGGTGGACTGGGGACAGCGAGGAGTCATCAGGGCAGGTGGTCCTGAAGCATGGTCCTAAGGCTCAGGTCCTCCGGGAGGGGAGGTAGAGTGGGAGAGAGAGAATTAGAGGGAGCATACTTAAATTGACATAAGACACCGGATAATAACATCAGATTTAACAAACTGACCATAGCCCCCCGGCACATAGACTATTGCAGCATAGATACTGGAGGCTAAGACGGGAGGTCAGGAGACACTGTGGCCCCCTCCGACAATACCCCCGGACAGGGCCAACCAGGCAGGATATTACCCCACCCACTCTGCCAAAGCACCCACACCAATGATACCTATAGCATACAAATGTTTGTCTGTGTGTTTATCTTTCTGTGTAGAACACCTCCGAGTGGACCCTGGACTACCCTCCTTTGTTTGCCTGGTTTGAGTATGGCCTGTCCCACGTGGCTCAGCACTTTGACAAGGAGATGCTGGTTGTGCAGAATCTCCTCTACACCAGTCCTGCTACCGTCCTCTTCCAGAGGCTTTCTGTCATCGTGACGGACGTGGTCTTTATTTACGCCGTCAAAGAGTGAGTGTTTTCTCCAGTAGGAAAGGAGACGCAAAAAAAATGCTAATAAATACGTGTTATGCATGGATGATGCCTTAAGTATTAAAGTATCTCATAAATAGACATGTACTAAATTGGTCATCATGCTAAGACTTTAAAGGTCTATTGTAGCTGTGTTTATCTCAATATCAAATAATTTCTTGATAACAATTAAGTACTTTACTGTGATTGTTTTACAGTTGAAATGGTCAAAAGGAAACAAATAGCTTCTTAGCAAAAACCTATTTCTCAAGCAAGAATTTTGCTAGGACTGTCTGGGAGTAGTCTGAGTCCTGCATCGGGTCTGATACCCACAGTTTTCCTGTGTTTGAGCCGCAAATAAATCCGCTGAAAACATTATTTCAACTCGCAGGTCGGCTCGCGGTTCAGAACAATTATGTTGCAGGTCTGAAATGTTTTAAATTAAGATAATATTATTTTACAAACTCAGGATCTTGTTCTGTTGAATTGTGTTGTGTTTTCCATTAGGCTATGTGAGCGGTGTGGCAAATACAGAGCATTCGTAAAGTATTTAGACCCCTTGACTTTTTCCATATTTTGTTACGTTGCAGCCTTATTCTAAAATGGATGAAATTATATGTTTTCCTCATCTATCTACACACAATACCCCCTAAGGACAAAGCGAAAACAGGTTTTTAGAATTTTATTTACATAATTATTCAGACCCTTTGCTATGAGACTAAATTGAGCTCAGGTGCATCCTGTTTACATTGATCATCCTTGAGATGTTTCAACAGCTTGATTGGAGTCCACCTCTGGTAAATTAAATTGATTGGACATGATTTGGAAAGGCACACACTTGTCTATATAAGGTCCCACAGTTGACAGTGCATGTCAGAGCAAAAACCAAGCCATGAGGTCGAAGGAATTGTCCGTAGAGTTCAGTGACAGGATTGTCAAGGCACAGATCTGGGGAAGGGTACCAAAACATTTCTGCAGCATTGAAGGTCCCCAAGAACACAGTGGGCTCCATCATTCTTAAATGGAACCACCAAGACTGTTCCTAGAGCTGGCTGCCTGGCCAAACTGAACAATCGGGGGAGAAGGGCCTTGGTCAGGGAGGTGACCAATAACCCGATGCTCCAGAGTTCCTCTGTGGACATGGGATAATCTTCCAGAAGGACATCATCTCTGCAGCTTTCCACCAATCAGGCCTTTATGGTAGAGTGGCCAGACAGATGCCATTCCTCAGTAAAAGGCATATGACAGCCCGCTTGGAGTTTGCCAAAAGGCACCTAAAGGACTCTCAGACCATGGTAAACAAGATTTTCTGGTCTGATGAAACTTTTTGGCCAGAATGCCAAGCGTCACGTCTGGAGGAAACCTGGCACCATCCCTACAGTAACGCATAGTGGTGGCAGCAACTTGCTTTGGGGATTCTTTTCAGCGGCAGGGACTAGGAGACTAGTCAGGATCGAAGGAAAGATGAATGGAGCAAAGTACAGAGAAATCCTTGATGAAAACCTGCTTCAGAGCACTCAAGACCTCAGACTGGGGTTAAGGTTCACCATCCAACAGGACAATGACCCTAAGCACACAGCCAAGAAAATGCAGAAGTGGCTTTGGGACACGTCTCTGAATTTCCTTGAGGGGCCCAGCCAGAGCCCGGACATGAACCCGATCGATCATCTCTGGAGAGACCTGAAAATATATGTGCAGCGACACTCCCCATCCATCCTGACAGAGCTTGAGAGTATCTGCAGAGAAGAATGGGAGAAACTCCAAATAAAGGTGTGCCAAGCTTGTAGCATCCTACCCAATAATACTCAATGCTGAAATCGCTGCCAAAGGTACTTCAACAAAGTACTGAGTAAAGTGTCTGAATACTTATGTACATTTATATTTAATATTTTTTCCAAAATTTCTAAAAACCTTTGCTTTGTCATTATGGGTTATTTTGTGTAGATTGATGAGAATTATATATATTTTTTAATAGATTTTAGAATAAGTCTGTAACGTAACAAAAGGCCTAGGCTACCAACCAGCGAGCAGGGCACTGTATGGTATCATCCATATGTGAGCATACACTCCCGGTCAAAAGTTTGGAATATTACTCATTCAAGGGTTTTTCTTTATTTGCACTATTTTTTACATTGTATAATAAAAGTGAAGACATCAAAACTATGATGTAGCACATATGGAATAATGTAGTAACCAAAAAAGTGTTAAACAAATCAAAATATATTTTATATTTGAGATTCTTCAAATAGCCACCCTTTGCCTTGACAACGTTGCACACTTTTGGCATTCTCTCAACCAGCTTCATGAGGACAGCCACAGGAATGGAAGACCCAGAAATACCTCTGCTGCAGAGGATAAATTCATTAGAGTTACCAGCCTCAGATTGCAGCCCAAATAAATCTCCTCTGAACAGTTGATGTTGAGATGGGTCTGTTATTTGAACTCTGTGAAGCATTTATTTGTGTGGCTGTCCTCATGAAGCTGGTTGAGAGAATGCCATGAGTGTGCAAAGCTGTCATCCAGGCAAAGGGTGGCTACTTTGTAGAATCTCAAATATAAAATGTATTTGGATTTAACACTTTTTTGGTTACTACATGATTGCATATATGTTATGTCATAGTTTTGATGTCTTCGCTTTTATTCTACAATGTAAAAAATAGTGCAAATAAAGAAAAACCCTTGAATGAGTAATATTCCAAACTTTTGACCGTGGGTGTAAATTAGTCTCTTCCCTGCAGTCGGACACAAGGTTGTCTGGAGTGGCGGGTGTGAGAGGACATGACAATGTATAGGTGGTTGGCCGCATGCTCCACCCAGTCGCGGGCATGCGAGGTGTCGCCGTGGGTGTGTCCTAGAGACAGTTTTGAGAGAGAAGATTTCCTCTCTTTGGAAGCGGGTGGTTCCCGTGTCGGAAGTACAGAGCGGTTGGTACAACCAGTATTTCCTAGTTCCTAACAGCAATGGAACGCTGCGTCCCATCCTGGACTTGCGTGGGTTCGGTGGCTAATACAGTCGGTGCGTCCCAGGGATTGGTTTATGTACAGTGCCTTCAGAAAGTATTCACACCCTTTTACTTATTCCACATTTTGTTGTTACAGCCTGAATTATTTCTTATTACATTGAGATTTTTTTTCTCTGGCCTACATACAATACCCCATGGTGTTCAGTCTGCTTTCCACCAGACACTGGGAGATACATTCACCATTCAGCAGGACAATAATTTAAAATACAATGCCAAATCTACACTGGTTGCTTACCAAGAAGACACTGAATGTTCCTGAGTGACCGAGTTAGTTTTCACTTAAATCTGTTTGATAATCTATGGCAAGACCTGAAAATGGTTTTCTAGCAATGATCAACAACCAATTTGACAGCTTGAATAATTTTTTGAAGAATAATGGGCAAATGTTGCCCAATCCAGGTGTGGAATGCTCTTAGAGACTTACCCAGAAAGATTCGCAGCTGTAACTGCTGCTAAAGGTGATTCTAACATGTATTGATTGTATTGAACACTTGTGTAATCAAGATATAGTATTTTATTTTTCATAATTTATTTTACAAATGTAGATTGTTGACAAAAAATTACAATTTAATCCCACTTTCTAAGACAACAAAATGTGGAAATAGTCAAAGGGTGTGAATACTTTCTGAAGGCACTGTAGCTACAGATCTGGACGCATCTCGCCATTGCTCAAGGTATCCCAGTCTTGCCTAAGGGCGTTGACTCCTTGTTGTTGCAGGGGGTTCCCATGGGCCAGGTAGTGTCCCGCAGGGTGAGCACGACGTTGGTGGCGTTACATCAACAGTCAGGGGGAGACGCAGACTCTCTCTCCTGACCCATTATCTGCTCTTATGGAGCAGGGCACATTTCCTGTTGCTCAGGGCAACATTACATTTACATTTACGTCATTTTGCAGACGCTCTTATCCAGAGCGACTTACATATATTTTCATACTTTTTTCGAACCCACAACCCTGGCTTTGCAAGCGCCACGCTCTACCAACTGTGCTACACGGGACATACCTTCCGCATCTCTCAATGTGGGTGTGGATATACATTCCGGGGGTGGGGCTGGGTCTTCTCTCAATGGAGTGGAGATTTCATCCCTCGATGGTTGCCCAGATATGAGATTGGTTCGGCATTGTCACCTGTTCTTCTCAGTGAGGGATCTGGACGCTCCATTGGGAACGGATGCTTTGGTGCATTAGTGGCCTCCCTGTGGGTTTGAGCCTTGGGCTGTCGTGGTTCGTCGAGTGAATGTGATTCACCAACTCTGTTAGATGACTTGCAGCGCTCGTGTGCGCTTTACCAAGTCACGACAGGTGTTCTGTTGTTTTGGGCTTGCGGTACCTTGTACGAGTTCAGACATTTAATTGTTCTTAGAACCATGGAGTCTATGAACTTGGGCTGCAGTGCCAGCATGTCAGTGCGCATAGCCAAGTTGCAGCAGGTTCTGGTTCCCTATATGTGGCTCTGACAGTTCAGGATTCTTGGGTAAGTATTAGGGAAAAAGGTGGCTTCTGTAACCCCTTTTTGGAGCCGGTGGAACCTGTGTGTGCTTGGGGGCTTCCGCGGACCTCCTAGTTTGAGACCCTCTGAGCCAGCTTGGTGCGTGTTTGTATGTCCCCATAGTATGTTATACAGAGTGACCGACTGAAAGGGAACCTACATTTATTAATATAGCTACTGTTCCCTGATGGAGGGAACGAGGTATAACATATTTTGGCCCTGCGCCATCAGGGAGTTTGGGCTTGCTGAAGAGCGGTACTGAATTGAGGAGATTAATGGAAGTGCTGGTGTTATAGCCAGGAAGGCAGGGCTTCCTAGGGCAGGCTCTGCATTTATTGGCCCATTGGCTGTGTTTTAGTTTTCTTCAGGTGAATGTGATTGGTCGTTGACTGCCCATAGTATGTTATACCTTGTTCCCTCCACAGGAAAATCATGTTTTTGACTGCACTGACGCTTTAAGGGTCTTCTTTGATGTTTATTTTTAGTGTTTTGTATATACTGTTCAGTGTATGTTTCAGGTCCCCATTTATAACTCTCTCTTCCTCCAGATGCTCTAGAAGTGTGAGAGAGGTGAAGGGCTCCAAGGACCTCCTGGGTCATCCATTTTTCATCCTGGCAGCTCTGCTCCTGTGGAACTTTGGCCTCCTCGTTGTTGACCGTATCCTTCACTCACTACTCTGAGAGCTGGGTTGTTTTCATTAGGCCACAAAATGCAAGAAAACACACTGAAACATGGAAGGATTACCGAGACCTGTCCAATAAGAAACTCATGTAAAACTCATGTTTTAAAACGGTGTGCCCTAATGAACATGACAAGAAGAAAAAGGGCTGCGCACTGAATATGCTCTGAATTACCACCACTATTGACTTTTTGATCTACAAGGATCTTCGTTAGGTGAAAAGGTAAGACCACAAACTGCCCTAATGAACATGACCCAGCTGTGTTAACAAGGTCAAGGAGCTTGCATTACCTAGTTCATTAAGGCAAACTCTAAACTCTATAGAGCTGTAACTAACCAGTCTGGAGAAACTAAAGCTAGAAAAATAAGAGTGGTGAATAGAGATCACTTAATGCTGTTAGCTACCATAACATGTATTAACCAGCTAGTCTCTTAAGTCCTTAGCGTTTCTATACAGACATTCATTTCCAGTACAATGGATTCCTGTTTGGTATACTACTGCTATCAGTGGCAAGACATTTACAGGTACTGCACCTACCCAACCACCCTTCTCCACAACACCAATGATTCCTGCTTAACTCAACCTTGCTGAATCATGGCAGCAAGCTGATAATCAGTTTAAGAAACATGAATGTGTGTGCCATCTTGTTCTTTATTTGAATAAAGTATTGATCAAATCAAATATAAGAGGTGTAGACTTTACCGTGAAATGCTGACTTATGAGCCCTTTCCCAACAATGCAGAGTTAAAAAATTGCTAAAATAAATAAGGAAATAGTAACACAATAACTATAATGAGGCTATATACAAGGAGGACCGGTACCGAGTCAATGTGCAGGGGTACGAGGTAGTTGAGGTAATATGTACAGTGCCTTCAGAAAGTATTCACACCCCTTGACTTTTTCCACATTTTGTTGTGTTCCATCCTGATTTTAAAATTGATTAAATTGAGATTTGTTGGTCACTGGCCTACACACAATACCCTATAATGATAAAGTGGAATTATGTCATTCGAAATGTAAAATAATGTATTCAAAATGAAAGGCTGAAATGTCTTGAGACAATAAGTATTCAACCCCTTTGTTATGGCAACCCTAAATAAGTTCAGGAGTAAACATTTGCTTAACAAGTCACATAAGTTGTATGGACACTGTGAGCAATAATAGTGTTTAACATGATTTGTTCATGACTACCTCATCTCTGCACCCCACACAAACAATTATATTTAAGGATCTTCATTTGAATAGTGAATTTAAAACACATATTCAAGAAGGGCGCCTATTGGTAGATGGGTAAAAAAAAATTTATAGCCGACATTGAATTTCCCTTTGACCGTGGTGATGTTATTAATTACACTTTGGATGGTGTATCAATACACCCATTCACTCCAAAGATACAGGCGTCCTTCCTAACACAGTTGCCGGAGAGGAAGGCCAATGGTGACTTTAGAACAGTTACAGAGTTTAATGTCTGTGATAGGTGAAAACTGAGGATGGATCAACAACATTGTAGTTACTAACTGTCGTGACTTTCATTAATGTGATGACTTATTTATCGAATCAATCTGTTTAATTGTTACCTGATTTAAATTAATTATGTAACAATTAACTCATTAGGAATTTGGGGCACCACGGGAGAAGTTATTTATAGAGTCTCCCGAATTCAACTCTAAAAAATATATAGGTTATATATTGAAAAGTCACTTATTAATCATTACCTCATATCAGTCTCATTCTGAATGTCGCATACTCCTTGGATCCGCAAGAACCCCAGCTTTACTGATTATTCCGTACCATACAAATTGGTTTAATTATTTATTTACTAACCAACTAAATGACAACACAGGATACACACACGGTATAGGTTATTGATTAGAAACTTAATGGACTAACAAAAGCATGACTGCTTGGTTTTCAAAAAGGGAGGTGTGAATAAAAGGAGTGAGGGAGGGACTTAGAGAGTCAAACTTATCCTACATACATTTGGAAACTACCCTCAAAGTAATTATAATACTTTGCTCACGAACCACTGCCTGTTTGGGTAAGACATCATGAATACATTTAATTGTAGATGTCTTTGTTTGTTGTCTATCTCTGTTGAACCAATAAACCTTCTATGGGGAAGTTGTAGTGTCCCGCTTTGGTGTAAGGCTCTGCTTGTCCACCAGAGATCACAATGTCCTTCTTCTTAGTTGTCTTGGTCTGGTAGTGGAGTGTTTCTTCAGAGCAGATACAGTGGGGAGAACAAGTATTTGATACACTGCCGATTTTGCAGGTTTTCCTACTTACAAAGCACGTAGAGGTCTGTAATTTTTATCATAGGTACACTTCAACTGTGAGAGACGGAATCCAGAAAATCATATTGTATGATTTTTAAATAATTAATTTGCATTTTATTGCATGACATAAGTATTTGATCACCTACCAACCAGTAAGAATTCCGGCTCTCACAGACCTGTTAGTTTTTTTTTTAAGAAGCCCTCCTGTTCTCCACTCATTACCTGTATTAACTGCACCTGTTTGAACTCGTTACCTGTATAAAAGACACCTGTCCACACACTCAATCAAAGAGACTCCAACCTCTCCACAATGGCCAAGACCAGAGAACTGTGTAAGGACATCAGGGATAAAATTGTAGACCTGCACAAGGCTGGGATGGGCTACAGGACAATAGGCAAGCAGCTTGGTGAGAAGGCAACAACTGTTGCCGCAATTATTAGAAAATGAAAGAAGTTCAAGATGACGGTCAATCTCCCTCGGTGTGGGGTACCACGCAAGATCTCACCTCGTGGGGCATCAATGATCATGAGGAAGGTGAGGGATCAGCCCAGAACTACACGGCAGGACCTGGTCAATGACCTGAAGAGAGCTGGGACCACAGTCTCAAAGAAAACCATTAGTAACACACTACGCCGTCATGGATTAAAATCCTGCAGCGCACGCAAGGTCCCCCTGCTCAAGCCAGCGCATGTCCAGGCCCGTCTGAAGTTTGCCAATGACCATCTGGATGATCCAGAGGAGGAATGGGAGAAGGTCATGTGGTCTGATGAGACAAAAATATAGCTTTTTGGTCTAAACTCCACTCGCCGTGTTTGGAGGAAGAAGAAGAAGGATGAGTACAACCCCAAGAACACCATCTCAACCGTGAAGCATGGAGGTGGAAACATCATTCTTTGGGGATGCTTTTCTGCAAAGGGGACAGGACGACTGCACCGTATTGAGCGTAGGATGGATGGGGCCATGTATCGCAAGATCTTGGCCAACAACCTCCTTCCCTCAGTAAGAGCATTGAAGATGGGTCGTGGCTGGGTCTTCCAGCATGACAACGACCCGAAACACACAGCCAGGGCAACTAAGGAGTGGCTCCGTAAGAAGCATCTCAAGGTCCTGGAGTGGCCTAGCCAGTCTCCAGACCTGAACCCAATAGAAAATCTTTGGAGGGAGCTGAAAGTCCGTATTGCCCAGCGACAGCCCCGAAACCTGAAGGATCTGGAGAAGGTCTGTATGGAGGAGTGGGCCAAAATCCCTGCTGCAGTGTGTGCAAACCTGGTCAAGAACTACAGGAAACGTATGATCTCTGTAATTGCAAACAAAGGTTTCTGTACCAAATATTAAGTTCTGCTTTTCTGATGTATCAAATACTTATGTCATGCAATAAAATGCAAATTAATTACTTAAAAATCATACAATGTGATTTTCTGGATTTTTGTTTTAGATTCCGTCACTCACAGTTGAAGAGTACCTATGATAAACATTACAGACTTCTACATGCTTTGTAAGTGGGAAAACCTGCAAAATCGGCAGTGTATCAAATACTTGTTCCCCCCACTGTACTTCAGATGTACCAACGATTCTTTCCCACCTCGCATCTTTAGTCAAAGTTCTAGGACCACTTTTACATGCATAGCTGCAGACTGGCAGTCTTTATCTCTGGTTCAAACCATTTCAAATGTGTGGCCACAGCTCCACTTCTTCTGGTCTGATTTGAATTTGTCTTTCAAGCCTTAATATCTTCGGGTAAAAAGAGGGCATTCCATCATACAGACACAATCTCTGAACTCACTTGGGGCGTGGCCACTGACTGTGCATAGTTTATATGAAAAACAATTATCTTACTAGAAAACTAAAATCACATTCCTATTTTAACAAAAAGACTTTCATAATTTTTTATTTGTTATACCCAACAAATGTCTTTCCAAATTACAGTTATTTCTTGATACCATATTTAATGACATCACAAAATAATTAACAATATGACATGATTATTCTTTAGGTTGCCACTGACCATTCTTAACATTCGGATGCTAGAAAGAATGTTCCAATGTTCACTTTTTGGACATAAAATGTTTGGGCGGCAAAAAGTCTCTGGAACAAAGACACATTCCAATCCCTATACTAGAGAGCAGGAGGGAGATTACCCTCCTCCCTAATTTATGACGGAGTGTTAAATCAGTCGGCCCAGCTCCCCCTCTCCTCTTCTGTGGGAGAGAGGCGGTTCTGGCTTTCGTCAGTTATTTGCAAAGCTGATCTAAGGCCATAGATCCTCAACCAGAAGTTCATGACACTAACCTAATTGACAGAGTGAAAAGAAGGAAGCCTGTACAGAAAACAAATATTCCACCAGACACTGGGAGATGAATTCACCTTTCAGCAGGACAATAACCTAAAACACAAGGCCAAATCTACACTTGAGTTGCTTACCAAGAAGATAATATAAATGTTCTGAGTGGCCGAGTTACAGTTTTAAAGCTGCTTGAAAATCTATCGCACGATCTGGAAATGGTCTCGTCAGAGATTGAAGAATAGCTTTATTAAGAATAATGGGCAAATGTTGCACATTCCAGGTGTGCAAAGCTCTTAGACTTACCCAGAAAGACTCACAGCTGTAATAGCTGCCAAAGGTGATTCTAACATGTATTGACTCAGGAGGTTGAATACTTATCTAATCAAGATATATTAGTGTTATTTTTTATAACGTCTTCCACTTTGATATTAGAGAGTATTTTGTGTAGATCATTGACAAAAAATTACAATTAAATCTATTTGAAACCCAATTTGTAACACAACAAAATGTGGAAAAAGTCAAAGGGTGTGAATACTCTTAGGGGTAAGAGTGACTAGGCAATCTGAATAGCTAATAAACAGAGTAGCAGCAGTGCATTTGAAGTGTGTGTGTTAGAGTGGCAGTGTAGTATGTGTGGGTGGAGTCCAGTGAGTGTGCATAGAGCCAGTCCAAGAGTCAGTGCAACAAAAAAGGGGGTTAATGCTTATAGTCCGGGTAGCCATTTGATTTACTGTTCAGCAGTCTCGTGTTTTTGGGGTAGAATCTGTTCAGGAGCCTTTTGGTCCCAGACTTGTCGCTCCGGTACCGCTTGCCGTGCGGTAGCAGAGAGAGCAGTCTGTGACTTGGGTGTCTGGAGTCTTTGACAATTTTTCAGGCCTTCCTCTGACACCACCTGGTATAGATAGCAGGATGCTTGGCCCCAGTCATGTACTGGGCCGTACGCTCTACCCTCTGTAGCACCTTACAGTCAGATGGCAAGCAGTTGCCATACCAAGCGGTGATGCAGCCACTCAAGATGCTCAAAATGGTGCAGCTGTAGAACTTTTAGAGGATCTGAGGGGGCCATGACAAATCTTTTCAGCTTACTGAGGGGGAAGAGGTGTTGTCGTGCCCTCTTCACTACTGTGTTGATTTGTTTGGACCATGATAGGTCCTTAGTGATGTGGACACCAAGGAACTTAAAGCTCTCTACCCGCTCCACTACAGCCCTGTTGATGTGAATGGGTGTGTCCTCGGCCCTTCGTTTCCTGTAGTCCATGATCAGCTCTTTTGTCTTGCTGACATTGAGGGAGAGGTTGATGTCCCGACACCACACTGCGAGGTCTGATTGTCGTCGGTGATCAGGCCTACCACCATCGTGTCGTCAGCCAACTTAATGATGGTGTTGGAGTCGTCCGCGGCCACACAGTAGTGGGTGAACAGGCAGTACCGAAGGGGACTTAGCACGCACCCCTAAAGGGGCCCCCGTGTTGAGGGTCGACGTGACGGATTTGTGGTTGCCTACCCTCACCACCTGGGGGTACCCGTCAGGAAGTCCATGATCCAGTTGTCTGGTAGGCTCGCATCACTGGGCAGCTCACGGCTGGGTTTCTCTTTGTAATCTGTGATAGTTTGCAAACCCTGCCATGTCCGACGAGCATCTGAGCCAGTGTAGTAGGATTCGATCTTAGTCCTGTGTTGAAGCTTTGCCTGTTTGATGGTTTGTAGGAGAGCGTAGCAGGATTTTTTTATAAGTGTCCGGATTACTTTCTTTTCCTACGGACATTAGTTATTTTCTGGCATTATTTCCGGTTGAGCAGGGCAGACACCTGGAGGGGGCGTTGCTCTTCGCTGTTCTCCTGAACCTGAAACACATCTACCTGTACATTGCTCCTGCCTACGGAATCTTCCTGCTGCGGAGCTACTGCTTCACCGAGGACAACACAGGTAACCATGGTTACATACAGTGGGGAGAACAAGTATTTGATACACTGCCGATTTTGCAGGTTTTCCTACTTACAAAGCATGTAGAGGTCTGTAATTTTTATCATAGGTACACTTCAACTGTGAGAGACGGAATCTAAAACAAAAATCCAGAAAATCACATTGTATGATTTTTAAATAATTAATTAGCATTTTATTGCATGACATAAGTATTTGATCACCTACCAACCAGTAAGAATTCCAGCTCTCACAGACCTGTTAGTTTTTCTTTAAGAAGCCCTCCTGTTCTCCACTCATTACCTGTATTAACTGCACCTGTTTGAACTCGTTACCTGTATAAAAGAAACCTGTCCACACACTCAATCAAACAGACTCCAACCTCTCCACAATGGCCAAGACCAGAGAGCTGTTTAAGGACATCAGGGATAAAATTGTAGAGCTGCACAAGGCTGGGATGGGCTACAGGACAATAGGCAAGCAGCTTGGTGAGAAGGCAACAACTGTTGGCTCAATTATTAGAAAATGGAAGAAGTTCAAGATGATGGTCAATCTCCCTCAGTCTGGGGCACCATGCAAGATCTCACCTCGTGGGGCATCAATGATCATGAGGAAGGTGAGGGATCAGCCCAGAACTACACGGCAGGACCTGGTCAATGACCTGAAGAGAGCTGGGACCACAGTCTCAAAGAAGTCTTAGTAACACACTACGCTGTCATGGATTAAAATCCTGCAGCCCATGCAAGGTCCCCCTGCTCAAGGCAGCGCATGTCCAGGCCCATCTGAAGTTTGCCAATGACCATCTGGATGATCCAGAGGAGGAATGGGAGAAGGTAATGTGGTCTGATGAGACAAAAATAGAGCTTTTTGGTCTAAACTCCACTCGCCGTGTTTGGAGGAAGAAGAAGGATGAGTACAACCCCAAGAACACCATCCCAACCGTTAAGCATGGAGGTGGAAACATCATTCTTTGGGGATGCTTTTCTGCAAAGGGGACAGGACGACTGCACCGTATTGAGGGGAGGATGGATGGGGCCATGTATCGCGAGATCTTGGCCAACAACCTCCTTCCCTCAGTAAGAGCATTGAAGATGGGTCGTGGCTGGGTCTTCCAGCATGACAACGACCCGAAACACACAGCCAGGGCAACTAAGGAGTGGCTCCGTAAGAAGCATCTCAAGGTCCTGGAGTGGCCTAGCCAGTCTCCAGACCTGAACCCAATAGAAAATCTTTGGAGGGAGCTGAAAGTCCGTATTGCCCAGCGACAGCCCCGAAACCTGAAGGATCTGGAGAAGGTCTGTATGGAGGAGTGGGCCAAAATCCCTGCTGCAGTGTGTGCAAACCCGGTCAAGAACTACAGGAAACGTATGATCTCTGTAATTGCAAACAAAGGTTTCTGTACCAAATATTAAGTTCTGCTTTTCTGATGTATCAAATACTTATGTCATGCAATAAAATGCAAATTAATTACTTAAAAATCATACAATGTGATTTTCTGGATTTTTGTTTTAGATTCCGTCACTCACAGTTGAAGAGTACCTATGATAAAAATTAGATACTTCTACATGCTTTGTAAGTGGGAAACACTGCCGATTTTGCAGGTTATCAAATACTTGTTCTCCCCACTGTAGATGAAATCAGAGATAGCAGGTTACATGGGCAACACAGAGTTAACTGTTGGGTGATAAACAGAATATGATCATTTTCCGGAGAAACACCTGAGATGGCACATAACGTCACCTCAAATGAATTTGATTCTGAACAGTTTAATGGGAGAATATGACTGCAATAAACTCACTGATGAAAATTATATATCCAAACAGACAGTTTATTCACTCTGTTTCTCTCTATTGTGTTTCCTTCAGATGGCTCTGTGAGATGGAGCAGTTTCAGTCCTGTTCGTCTGGTAGCTCTGGGATCTATCGTGATCTCTGTCTGCGCCCTGTCCTTTGGCCCGTTCATTGCTATGGTATGTACTCTGTCAGTACAACACCATGCTGATGTACAGTTGAAGTCGGAAGTTTAAATACAATTAGGTTGAAGTAATTTAAACTCATTTTTCAACCACTCCACAGATTTTATGTTAACAAGCTATAGTTTTGGCAAGTCGGTTAGGACATCTACTTTGTGCATGACACAAGTAATTCTTCCTACAATTGTTTACAGACAGATTATTTAACTTATAATTCACTATATCACAATTCAAGTGGGTCAGAAGTTTACATACACTAAGTTGACTGTGCCTTTAAACTGCTTGGAAAATTCCAGAAAATGATGTCATGGCTTTAGAAGCTTCTTATAGGCTAATTGACATCATTTGAGTCAATTGGAGGTGTACCTGTGGATGTATTTCAAGGCCTACCTTCAAACTCAGTGCCTCTTTGCTCGACATCATGGGAAAATCAAAATTGATGAAATTTCCCCCCCGGGGGATCAATAAAGTACCTATCTATCTAAATAAATCAGCCAAGACCTCAGAAAAATTATTGTAGACCTCCACAAGTCTGGTTCATCCTTGGGAGCAATTTCCAAATGCCTGAAGGTACCACGTTTATCTGTTCAAACAATAGTACGCAAGTATAAACACCATGGGACCAGCCGTCATACCGCTCAGGAAGGAGACGCGTTCTGTCTCCTAGAGATGAATGTACATTGGTGCGAAAAGTGTAAATCAATCCCAGAACAACAAAGGACCTTGTGAAGATGCTTGTGAAGTCCTATATCGACATAACCTGAAAGGCCGCTCAGCAAGGAAGAAGCCACTGCTCCAAAACCGCCATAAAAAAGCCAGACTACGGTTTGCAGCTGCACATGGGGACAAAGATCATACTTTTTGGAGAAATGTCCTCTGGTTTGATGAAACAAAAATAGAACTGTTTGGCCATAATGAACATCGTTATGCTTGGAGGAAAAGGGGGGAGGCTTGCAAGCCGAAGAACACGATCCCAACCATGAAGCACGGGGGTGGCAGCATCATGTTGTGGGGGTGCTTTGCTGCGGGAAGGACTGGTGCACTTCACAAAATAGATGGCATCATGAGGAAAGAAAATTATGTGGATATAAAATGTGACTCGTTTCAGGACAATTGGCTTATGTCGCGTGTCACTCGTTCACAGAAGAGGCATTTTAACTTAATTTTAGTGTAATCAAAATGCGTCTTTGGGCAGAAATGCTTTCTAGAACATGTGAACTTTCATATACCTTAATAACAAATGTGCATGCCATCTGTAAATAGGAATACAATTGTTAAATTAAGAGCCTAGTTGGTTTACCCACGGGAAAGGACAGGAACCTTCCCACTAGCCATGAGTGGCTGAGATAATGGATGGGCTTGACATGTTAAGAGATAAGTTTGGATTGGTCTGCCATGTAGAATGCTTCTGTTTATAACATAAGCTGCTCAGTATGTGTAGGTAATCCTTTCTAACTTTGGAAGATATCACAAAGATCTGCAAAAGTGTTGCTAAGGCTCTCCAGTTTCTGGAGGACCAAGTTGTTAAATCAGTGGAATGCCTTGTGGAAGCAGAATATGATAGCTAAGGAAATAGGGCAAAAATTCAGGGGTGTGATAGCAAATGCAGAGGGAGTCGAAAAGAGAATACAGAAGGCTGTTGTATAAAACACTTGTCTCAGAATTACATCTTCAAACTAAGGGCAAACATGGCATCCGTGACAGTGAGAGAGAAGCGTTCATCCATGTATACGGGTAAGAGAGTCTAGCTAGCTATATTTTCAAATATTATACGTTTCTAATTTAGTCAGAAAATCATCTTCATTGCAAGTTAAAACATACTGTTAGCTAGCTAGTTAACATTAGCTGGCTGGCTCACTAACGTTACATATAGTAATATTTTTCGTATCTCAGAACCATTTGCATTGATTGTTATAGCCTAATGTTAGCTAGCTAGCTAGCTATCATTGAACCTAGTTGGTTTGATATAGTGTGTGTTTACCAGAGACGGTAATGTGAACATGTGAACATGACCTGCACCAAAGTCAAATTAGGATATAAAGTTTGGTCAACGAGACAGTGTCCCAAGTTAAAAAAATTAGCCAGTAGAATGCCCTGCTTTATTTCGTCACACTCACAACCGTAAGCTATTTTCTGTAATTAACTCACCTTTAACTTGTAATTATCTTATGACTTTATTTTCCTGTAAAAATGAATACAAGTTAAGACGTTGTCAGCTATATGATATGTTCATAATTTGAACTAGTTAGCCTGCTAAGTTAACGTTAGCTAGCTAGATAACAAGCTAGAAACAAACTAAAAGCAAACTAAAAGCAACTTTCCAAAAATTATTTTGGATTTTTTATTTTTTTTACCCCGTACGGACTCGGGAGAGGCGCCGGTCAAGAACCATGCGTCCTCCTAAACACAATCCCCCCAATCGAACACGGGGCAGTAGTGATGTACCTCCCCTTCACATAAGTGGTGACCCATGTCACCTAAATAATTATCTCCCTATTTCTAAACTTTCTTGCCCAGCTAAAATATTACAATCCTTAATTAATTCTCAGCCAAGATCTTTCTTATCTTTGAAATGTATGTTCAATTTACATCAGTCGGGTTTTAGTCCGGGTCATAGCACTATCTCTGCTGCATCCCTAGTTATAAATTATGTGGTTAACTGTATAGATAAAAGGCAACATTGTGCTGCCCTCTTTATTGACCTGTCAAAGGCTTTCGATACTGTTGATCACTCATTGCTAATTCAGATGATTTCCTCAATTGGCCTAGACCAGGCTGCATGTAACTGGTTAAAAAATTACTTGACAGATACACATTGAGTTCTATCTACTGATGGGGTTATATCCAGGTTTCCTGGATATTAAGAAAGGTGTCCCCAGGGGTCGATTCTGCGTCCTTTACTTTTAACTGTTTACCTTAACAACAAAAAATTGTAACCTGCACTTGTATGCTGATGATACTGTTGTGTATGCTATTGCCCCCAAGGTTGACCAGGCTCTATCTGATCTACAGTCTGCCATTGTATTACAGAATAACTTTATTGACCAGAAATTAGTATTGAACGCAGGTAAAACGAAGTATATGTTGTTCTCTAAAACGCATCAAAAATACTTTGGGTAGTGTCCATATTGATCATGTCTCTGCTTACAAATATCTGGGTGTCTGGAACCCATATTGATGAGTTAGTTAAAATTCTGAGAATAAAAATGGGCTTCTTCTATAGAAATAAGTCCTGCCTCTCGCTAAATAGTAGAAAGTAGATTATTCAGTCAACGTTCCTATCGGTCCTAGACTATGGTGACATCATCTATATGAACGCAGCTGCCACTTCATTAAAGCTGTATTACTGGCGAGATTTTTAGTACTCATCACTGCATTCTCTACCAGAAAGTTGCTTTAATTTATAAAGCCATTTTTCAAAAGGTCCCACTGTACCTAACATCATTACTAAACTTTAGACATACGAGTTACCACACCTGGTCTCAGGGATGGTTAACTCTGGAAATTCCTTTGGTCTCTATTGAGGTAAATCAGCTTTTAGTTTTCTTGCACCGTATTTGTCTTCAAAATGTTCTTAAATGTGATGTTCTGGTGCCTCTAGGGCAATTCAGAAAGCTGATTGAGGTCCTTATTACTGATGAATGTGTTTATTTTTTATGACCGTGATTTTCTTTCTGCTCTATCAGTTATTTTGTATTAGTGACACTCTGAGCCAGCTCAAATTATTAATGTGATTGGGTATCTGCTGCTGTCTTAAAGGGATAGTTCAGTGACTGTAATTTCTCTCTCTCAGGGCCAGCTCCCCCAGGTCCTTTCCAGACTCTTCCCCTTTAAGAGGGGCCTGTGCCACGCCTACTGGGCCCCTAATGTCTGGGCCCTCTACAACATGGTGGACAAAGCTCTGTCTGTGCTGGGTAAGGCACTGTTTACTCTGTATTACTTCAGTAAGAGCCCATATTCACAAAGTGTTTCAGAGTAGGAGTGCTGATCTAGGATCAGGTTCCCCCTGTCCATATAATCTTATTAATTATGATTTAACTCCCTAGAGTTGATTGACTCATCTGCAGTGAAAGGTGGAGGAGCTAGAGCAGTGTTTGTCAGACCATGAGACATCTCACAAAAACGTCCGAATCGTTTGACCTACAAACTGTTATTACTCACAAACACGATGGTGGTTCTGATTTTCTCTGCGACCCTCACAAGTGTCAGGGGACTCATCTGTAGTTGGTACCGTCGATGTGCCAACTTCTGTTTTGTAGCGTAATGTGACCCAGCTGTGGAAAGGGGACTCGTCTGAAGGCAACCGGTACCGGTTAAAAAAAATGAATGGAAGTATGAAGGTAGTTTTGTGCTTACCCAAAAAAGTGTGTAAAAAATATGTGTAAAGAAATTATTTATATATATTTCTTGAGCTTTCTTATATCTCCTAGATATAGTACCGACACTTCAAAACCTTGTTTCTTATGATACCATTTTTTTACTGTCTTTTTTGCCATTTATGAATGTGTTATTCAATGCGTTTCTATGGGCAATAGTAGTAAAGGCCAAATTCAATGGGGGGTCTGTCAGGGAAATCTTTTGGATTGCTAGAAAGTTGCCTATGAATGGACTGGAGAGTCAGCGACTCAAGGAATAATATTACCGGTTTGAAGGTATTTGAGGGGATTTAGACATGTTATTGGCATGTTAGCAGGGGTTTAATGGTTGGTGTGTTTCTCAGGTGTGCGTCTCAAGCTGTTGGACGTGGCAAAGCTTCCCAAAGCCTCAATGACCGGTGGATTGGTGCAGGAGTTCCAGCACTCTGTCCTCCCCTCCGTCTCTCCCTCCATCACACTCATCTGCACTCTGCTCTCCATCATGGTGAGATAATCTCAGGCAAAAATTTTGCAGCCTTGTTCAGAATCACCACTAAAGACCAGGGGTTGGAACCGGTTCAGGCATTTTTTTTCAGTCCCACAAAAAAACGCAACAACAAGGCACCTATGCAAAGCCCTCCCTAAGTCACATATTCCAGTGTCTGGCTGCCTGCCAGCTGGACATCTTTGCCAGTGTGTGTGTGTGTGTGTGTGTGTAGGCTACCTCCCCCTCCCCCTCCAAAGCTGACGTTACAAGCCTGATTCAGAAATTAAGGAGAGATTTTTATATAAATAATTAATTTATTCAATGCTAGTTACGGATACTATAGTTATCACTTATCACATTAGATTTTTGAACTATAAAAAGGTAAGACGTGTTTTTAATTCTGGTGCCGCTCTGCACACACAAGCTTGTTAGCTAGCTAGTTTCTGGTCCAACGTTAAGCCAACTCTCGGAAGTTCAAAGACATTCAAGTTCCTCCATAGAAGCTGCTCCTCCGTAGGTATAATTCTGTGGGCCTAATTCAGATAATGCATGTCATAACAAGGTGCCCAGCACTTCAAGCCAATCCTCACCCACACCCTCTCTCGCTCTCTCCCCACCCGGAAATTTCAGTCACATCTCGCAAACAACTATAGCCTAGGTAGCCCATTACCAAGCTGTTCTATCTGCACTGATTGGTGAAGTAATTTAATAACGATTTGAGGTTTAAAAAGGAACAGAAAGGAACCATATAAACCTACACTTCTTTGGGGTTCGAATCTGTTCAGAACTTCATTTTGCAGGTCGGAACAGTGGAACGGAATGATGGTTCTGTTCAGAACTATACAATTGAAAATTATTTTGTTTCCAACCCCTGCCAAAGACTATTATAAACAAACAAACTTTATCTTTATACGTGTAATAATGCATTTGTTTTTGATCAGATAATGTCAGAGCTATATATTTAGAAATTAATATAGGCTTTGGATAATGTGTACAAGCCTAAAGTAAAAGGTTAAAAGTTAACATACCCCCCTCTCTCCCTTCCCCCCATCCCCCTCAGCCTGCGATGTTGAGTATCTGGCGTCGTCCGCGTGGTGCCCGGGGGTTCCTGCGCTGCCTGGTGGTCTGTGCCCTGGGCTCCTTCATGTTCGGCTGGCACGTCCACGAGAAGGCCATCCTAATGGCCATACTGCCCTTCAGGTGAACTGCTGACATGCTGCTGTCTGACGCTGCTATCAGTGACTCGTTGACAGAAACTGGGTCATATTCATTGGGTCACAATATAGCAAAACATTTTGCACCTGAAATTAAAATGGACATCTCTGGTAGTCCCTCCCTGTTTCAGTATATGTTCTTCTGTTTTGTGCCTAATGAATACAACTCTGTGGCGTAGTTGGTTACATCTTTTATGTGAACGTTTTCACAGCTACTCTTCCTGTTGTTATGGGTTTTGTGTTGTTGTTTGGCAGCGTATTAGCAGTTGAGAGCAGAGAGGATGCTGGGATCTTCTTGATGTTGACCACCACAGGGCATTACTCTCTGTTTCCACTTCTCTTCACTGCAGCAGGTAAGAGGCTTTGCAACTAGCCACCAATGGAGCCATTTGGGCTCCCTCTGAGAAGCCATTTTGTTATTTGAAATTAGAAATATCATATTGGTATGATTAGGATCTTAATGTTTGTCTGTCAATCTTTGTTGTCACAGAGCTGCCCATCAAAGTCCTGCTCATGCTGCTGTTCACTCTTTACAGCTTCACCTCCTTAAAGAAGCTGTTCAGGTTTGTGAACTTCCATGTTAGAGTCGATACTTGATTTTGGGTGGTATTGATACATACAGTGCATTCGGAAAGTATTGAGACTCCTTGACTTTTTTCACATTTTGTTACGTTACTGCCTAATTCTAAAATGGATTAAATTCGTTTTTTTCCCCTCATCAATCTACACACAATACCCCATAATGACAAAGCAAAAACAGGTTTTTAGACATTTTAGCAAATGTTTATATATATATATGTTGAAGCACCTTTGGCAGCGATTACAGTCTCGTTCCTTCTTGGGTATGACGCTACAAGCTTGGCACACCTGTATTTGTGGAGTTTCTCACATTCTTCTCTGCGGATCCTCTCAAGCTCTGTCAGGTTGGATGGGAAGTGTTACTGCACAGCTATTTTCAGGTCTCTCCAGAGATGTCCGGGCTCTGGCTGGGCCACTCAAGGATATTCAAAGACTTGTCCTGAAGCCTCTCCTGCATTGTCTTGGCTGTATGCTTAGGGTCATTGTCCTGTTGGAAGATGAACCTTCGCCCCAGTCTGAGGTCCTGAGCGTTCTGGAGCTGGTTTTCGTCAATAATCCCTCTCTACTTTGCTCCGTTCATCTTTCCCTCGATCCTGACTAGTCTCCCAGTCCCTGACGCTGAAAAACATCCCCAAAGCACAACCCCCCCCCATTGAGGTCAGGGCATTGTGATGGCCGCTCCAATACCTTGACTTTGTCGTCCTTAAGCCATTTTGCCACTACTTTGGAAGTATGCTTGAGGTCATTGTCCATTTGGAAGACCCATTTGCGACCAAGCTTTAACTTCCTGACTGATGTCTTGAGATGTTGCTTCAATATATCCACATAATTTTTCTTCCTCATGATGCCATCTATTTTGTGAACCAGTCCCTCCTGCAGCAAAGCACCCCCACAACATGATGCTGCCACCCCCGTGCTTCACGGTTGGGATGGTGTTCTTCGGCTTGCAAGCCTCACCCTTTTTCCTCCAAACATAACTATTTTTGCTTCATCAGACCAGAGGACATTTCTCCAAAAAGTAAGATCTTGTGCAGTTGCAAACCGTAGTCTGGCTTTTTTATGGCGGTTTTGGAGCAGTGGCTTCTTCCTTGCTGAGTGGCCTTTCAGGTTATGTCGATATAGGACTCGTTTTATTTTGATTTTTCCATGATGTCGAGCAAAGAGGCACTGAGTTTGAAGGTAGGCCTTGAAATACATCCACAGGTACACCTCCAATTGACTCAAATGATGTCAATTAGCCTATCAGAAGCTTCTAAAGCCATGACATCATTTTCTGGAATTCTCCATGCTGTTTAAAGGCACAGTCAACTTAGTTTATGTAAACGTCTGACCCACTGGAATTGTGATATAGTGAATTATAAGTTAAATAATCTGTCTGTAAACAATTGTTGGAAGAATTACTTGTACTTTGTGCATGACACAAGTAATTCTTCCAACTATTGTTTACAGACAGATTAAAACTATAGTTTGCCAAAACTATAGTTTGTTAACATGAAATCTGTGGAGTGGTTGAAAATGAGTTTTAATGACTTCAACCTAAGTGTAAGTAAACTTCCGACTTCAACTGTATAAGGGTAAGAATATAGCTACAGTTTCAGATATTATACGTTTCTAATTGTCAGAAAGTTTTCATTGCAAGTTAAAGTTTGATGTCTGGCTTGCTAGCTAACGTTAACATTTGAATTGAAGAGGGCAGTCCATAAGCGCAGATGAATGATATAGTTTCCTCGCTCACAAATCCTTACCAGTATTGATCTTGGGTACACGTGACCACCGTTTGAAAATGTACTAGCCAGCCTGAAACAACACAATTGGAGACATTTCAAGCTGTGTGAGCTTACACTACGACCTTAACTCTGTTACAGGGGCTCCCTCCTGAACTCTCTGGAAGCCACCTACCTCCTGGGCCTGGTTGCCGTAGAGATCCTCTGTGAGGTTGTTTACCCTCTGTCGCCGTGGCAGCATACCCTGCCCTTTGTGCCCCTGCTGGTGACATCAGTGTATTGCTCTCTGGGAGTCTCTTACTCCTTCATACGCCTCTACCTCTCTCTACTGAGGCAGGACGGGACAGACAAACACAAACAACTATGAAACAGAGAGAGACACTAGTGAGTAGAGACCACTCCACAATGATCCCCTTGGTTGCATCCCAAATAGCATACTATTCCCTATGTAGTGCACTACATTTGACCAGGGCCATATAGAATGTAATTTGCGATGCACTCTTTGTCTTACATTCGTGTGAAAAGAGGTGTAAAGAAAAAAGGTGGTGTTTCAATGTTTCTCCAACGCTGTTACGAGTCCATCCAGAGCAGATCTTCAAGTGTGCGTCTATAAGTGTAGGTTTGGGATGGGACACAGGAAAACACCAAGGAAGCAGTCAGTTATAGATGCACACTCGTAGATCGGCTCTTGGAGTATGTATCATAGCATGAATATTATGTCTTTCTGAATGTGTGAAGACAAAAAAACATGGACCAAATGTAACTCAAATGACAATGGAAAAGTGGGGAAATAGTATGGAATGTGGTGAAGTTCATGCTGTATTTCTTAAGTTTATAAATAAAAGATTTTAAAATGATTATGATTATTATTTGTATTTTTTCACCAAGGCACCAGCATGCTGTATTTACCGTGTGTGTGTGTGTGCAGTCAGGTCCCAAAATATTGATACCCTTGATAAAGATGAGAAAAAAATACTTTATATAAAATGAATAATACAAATACTGAGCTATATTTTATGTAGGGGTCCAAATTATTTCCACCCGTTTTCAATACCTCACCTTGCAAGGATAACGGCACTGAGCCTTTTTCTAAAATGTTTTATGAGATTAGAGAACACATTAGGAGAGATCTTAGACCATTCCTCCATACAGAAACGTTCCAGATTATTGAGATCGTTCATCTGCACTTATGGACTGCCCTCTTCAATTCAAACCACAGGTTTTCAATGGCTGATATGACCAATGCAAAATGTTGATTTTGTGGTCAGTTAACCATTTCTTTGTGGATTTTGATTTGTGCTTGGGGTTATTGTCTTGCCCAAAGATCCACTTGTGGCCAAGTTTCAGCCTCCTGGCAGAGGCAACCAGGTTTTTGGCTAAAATGTCAAAAGCAAAAAAAGCTAAATAGCCCCATAACATCAAAGATCCACCACCATATTTTACTGTAGGTATGGGGTTCTTTTTTGCATATGCATCTTTCTTTCTATGCATTACGTGGCCAAAGAGCTCTATTTTCATCTCAGTCTCTGAACTTTAACCCCATTTAAAACCTGTGGTTTGAATTGAAGAGGGCAGTCCATAAGCGCAGACGAAAGATATCAAGGATCTGGAAATATTATGTATGGAGGAATGCTCTAAGATTCCTCCCAATGTGTTCTCCAATATCACATTTTCAAATTTTTTGCTAATATTTATTAAGGGTGCCAATAACTTTTGACATGACCGTGTGTGTGTGTTCCTACAGTACTGTGAAGTGTGTGTGTGTGTGTGTGTGTGTGTGTGTGTGTGTGTGTGTGAATAGAAACAGAAACAGTGGCCGGGTTCAGAGCTAAAAGCTAAGCTCTTGACAGCCTGCCAACACCCAGCCATGAGAAAGCCTGCCAGGACTACGCTGTACCCAACGCACTGTACCTAGCTCACTGCCACGGAGTCTGCCTTCTCAGTCTGCTTTCTCAGAAACTCATCTCAATGACATAGCATCAAGGACAGACAATCCAGATCAACTGCAGATTGATGTGAGGTTGGCCTCCAGCGCTCTCTCGCTCATTCACTCTCTCACTCACTTAAACACTCACTCATTTCTTATCCCTCTCTCTTTCTGCACATGCTTCCCTCCCTCCTTCTCTTTTCACTCAACCCATTCACCTCAACCCCTAACCTCACCCATCCCCAATCTTTCACCACCTCACCCCTCTCTTCTGTCCCTCCTTTCCTCTCCTCTCTCACCTACATGTTTCCCCCATTTGACTTCAGTCAAATTCTCCAATTTCTAATTCCTGGAAAGTGACAGATCTATTCCTGGCCATGAGGAAACCCACAGGTTCAGATGTGATGTGATCCAGATACAAGGATCACATGAGGATAATCTGAGAATTGAGGTGGGGTGTGTGCTGAAAGAGTAGGATCACAAGCATCTTCAGTTGAGCTTTAAAGACAAAAAAACATGTTCCAACCAACACATACACTACTGTTCAAAAGTTTGGGGTCACTTAGAAATGTCCTTGTTTTCCTTGAAAACATACATGAAATAGGAAATATAGTCAAGACGTTGACAAGGTTATAAATAATGATTTTTAATTGAAATAATCGTGTCCTTCAAACTTTGCTTTCGTCAATGAATCCTCCATTTGCAGCAATTACAGCCTTGCAGACCTTTGGCATTCTAGTTGTCAATTTGATGAGTTAATCTGAAGAGATTTCACCTCATGCTTCCTGAAGCACCTCCCACAAATTGGATTGGCTTGATGGGCACTTCTTACGTACCATACGGTCAAGCTGCTCCCACAACAGCTCAATAGGGTTGAGATCCGATGTCTGTGCTGGCCACTCCATTATAGACAGAATACCAACTGACTGCTTCTTCCCTAAATAGTTCTTGCATAGTTTGGAGCTGTGCTTTGGTCATTGTCCTGTTGTAGGAGTAAATTGGCTCCAATTAAGCTCCTTCCACAGTGTATGGCATGGCGTTGCAAAATGGAGTGAAAGCCTTCCTTCTTCAAGATCCCTTTTACCCTGTACAAATCTCCCACTTTACCACCACCAAAGCACCCCTAGACCATCACATTGCCTCCACCATTCTTGACAGATGGCGTCAAGCACTCCTCCAGCATTTTTTCATTTGTTCTGTGTCTCACGAATGTTCCTCTTTGTGATCCGAGCACCTCAAACTTAGATTTGTCTGTCCATAACACTTTTTTCCAATCTTCCTCTGTCCAGTGTCTGTGTTCTTTTGCCCATCTTAATCTTTTCTTTTAATTGGCCAGTCTGAGATATGGCTTTTTCTTTGCAACTCTGTCCCGGAGTCGCCTCTTCACTGTTGACGTTGAGACTTGTGTCTTGCGGGTACTATTTAATGAAGATGCCAGTTGAGGACTTGTGAGGCGTCTGTTTCTCAAACTAGACACTCTAATGTACTTGTCCTCTTGCTCAGTTGTGCACCGGGGCCTCCCACTCCTCTTTCTATTCTGGTTAGATCCAATTCTGGTTAGATCCAGTTTGCGCTGTTCTGTGAAGGGAGTAGTACACAGCTTTGTACGAGATCTTCAGTTTCTCTGCAATTTCTCGCATGGATAGCCTTCGTTTCTCAGAACAAGAATAGACTGACGGGTTTCGGAAGAAAGTTATTTGTTTCTGGCCATTTTGATCCTGTAATCGAACCCACAAATGCTGATGCTCCAGATACTCAATTAGTCTAAAGAAGGCCAGGTTTATTGCTTCTTTAATCAGCACAACAGTTTTCAGCTGTGCTTACATAATTGCAAAAGGGTTTTCTAATGATCAATTAGCCTTTTAAAATGATAAACTTGGATTAGCTAACACAACGTTCCATTGGAACACAGGAGTGATGGTTGCTGATAATGGGCCTCTGTACGCTAATGTATATATACACTCCAATCTAGGTGAACTCCTCCTTCCCTCTATACATGACATCTTTATTGCTAGGCAGGAAATGAAGTGATGTGAGTAATAAACTGTTCCTTCTCCCTTAAGGTGACCTGACCTGACCTCGGTCCTCCATGATTCACTAATCCACAGCTCTCCACCCTTATCAGTGACTGCACTCATGTGATTGCCTCCTTTACTCAGTACCTTCCAAAGCCCCCTATCCAACCTTCATTGACCCCACGATATACGTTCCTCCTACAGATAACTATTAACTTCTGGTGTATAAACCAGACTATGTCACTTCTCATGTCTCTAGGATAACTGATGATTAACAATATTTCATTTTTAGAAATCAGAACCCATCAAATGCGATCAGCACTACTTTCACCTTCAGTTTGTTCAATAATGCACCGGGGCTAGATTGGGAAGAAGATACAAATCATGCTTTCTCTGAATATGGATTTTTGTAACACCACCATAACGCCTTCATAGTGTACCGATAACAACACCATTTTGTCCCCATTACATCAACATAATGTCAACATGATATCCAACACCATTTGTGTTTATTATGGATCCCCATGCCAAGGCAGCAGCTAGCTCTTCCTGGGGTCCGGCAAGATAAGGCACTTATACAATCTTAAAAACATTACAATACATGAATTACCGAATTCACAACACACTAAGTGTGTGCCCTCAGGCCCATACTCCATTACCACATATCTATAACAAAAATCCATGTGTGTGTATTGTGCTTAAGTTATCATGTGTGTATACATGTGACTGTGCTTATGTTTGTGTTACTTCACAGTCCCCGCTGTTCCATAAGGTGTATTTTTATCTGTTTTTTTTTAAATCTCATTCTACTGCTTGCATCAATTACCTCATGTGGAATAGAGTTCCATGTAGTCATGGCTCTATGTAGTACTGTACGCCTCCCAAAGTCTGTTTTGGACTTGGGGACTGTGAAGAGACCTCTGGTGACATGTCTTGTGGGGTATACATGGTTGTCTGAGCTGTGTGCTAGTCGTTTAAACGGACAGCTCGGTGCTTTCAACATGTCAATACCTCTCACAAATACAAGTAGCTTAACCATAACCTTGCAACCTTTTACCTTTTAACATAACCTTTGGCCTATGTCATAATGTCACCATAATGTCTCCATAACGTTATGGTTGATCCAGGTAAAGCACTGATTGGTCCTCTAGGAATAGCCTGATTACTGTAATTTACAACATTGTCAACCTGGGCAGGGGTGCTCCCTTATATGTTTGCTCTGTCTCCCTGTCTGGTCTTCCTACCTGTACCGGTCTCCCTGTCTGGTCTTTGTCTCCCTTTCTTCCTGTCTGTTCTGTCTCCCTGGTTGGTCTGTCTGGACTGTCTCCTTGTCTGGTCTGTCTACCTGTCTCCCTGTCTGGTCTGTCTCCCTGTCTGGTCTTTCTCCCTATACCTGTCTACTTGTCTTGTTTGTCTTCCTGTTGTTGTCTTGTCTGTTTGGTCTATAGAGACGGAAGGTCATGTCTCTGAGCAGAGCATAGGGGAGCTTCTGCGTCCAGCTACTGGAGCTATAATCCCCTCTGTTTCAGTGCCAGTACCTCGTCCTTCCTTAGTGGGGTGTTGGGATGGGTTGATTATCTTGTTAGGGTGTTATTTAAAGTGTTTCCCTCCTGTTCTGTGTCCTGCAGCAGCACTAAGAGGTTTAAAGAGTCCCGCTCTCTGTCCTTCCTGAAGTCGCATACTGTACTGTACAGGGCCAGACAGGACGCGGCTCCTCACGCAACATTGCAACATCTTCTCTACACTTTTCTTCTGTCTCTTGGTTCACTGAGGGACACAGAGCCAGGGAGTTGGATAGGGTACTGCAGCTCCCTCAGTCCCCTAGCAACCTACCTTCTCTACAGGTGAACCTCAGGACCACTGCATCCATCAGTTCTCCAGAACCCAACCTAATCCATCAGAACTACCCCATCTCACCCAAAAGGGTGACATTAAAGCCAGCCAGAGAAAACAGGCTCTACTCCACCTCTACAGGTCATTGATCTTAGCCCAGCTCTCCGGTAACCGGTACTCATCCCTCAGAAGGCAAGAGGCTCCACAGACCATCCCTCTTCTCAGCCCAGCGTCACCTCTCAGACATGGGGAACCATGGCTCTAACCTGGATGATATCCTGGCAGAGGATATGCACCACTGGTACAACAAGTTCATGAAGGAGTCTCCGTCAGGACTCATTACGCTGTTCGAACTCAAGGGCATGCTGGGTCTGCGGGGGATGAACGAGAACGCTACTAGCTACGTGGACCAAGTCTTCTTCACCTTCGACATGGATGGGGTGAGATGATCATGATGACGAAGACACACACACACGTTTATAAAGGGACTGGGAGTGACAGTGCATTAGGATGCTATAAAGCCGTTATAAGTAATGTATTTCAAGAGCATGTTAATGTGCAACCTCTATTGTAACATCATGTGACTTTTGTTTTGATTTGCTATTCTGTATGTTGGGAGAAGAGCAGGGGTAAGTGGGTCAGTCTAGAGTTTGGAGTTACTGCATGTGCCACGTTCTAAGCTCCCTTTATTCTTTTGTCTCTCACTTATTCTGCTTAGTTTTCACAACAGTTGCAGGTCTTACCCTGGTCCCAGATCTGTTTGTGCATGATGTCTTTGGCATAACAGTGAATGAAAAGGAGTGGGCATAAGTAGACTGGCACTCTTAGGTGTGCTAAAGTTTCCTTCTGCAGACTGCACTATTGAGTTGGATGCAGAGGTTCAGTTGCTGTCATCATCAGTTTTTATGCATTGGAGTGCATTGCATTTTCAGAGTGCATTACATTTTCAATTGTAGACTATAGCATGTGAGAGGTGGAAGATGTCAGAGCCACTTATAACACTAATTTGCTAACATGCTTAGATATAGAGCTAAGACCTGAACCGTCAGCTGAGAGAACAGGAGCTTCCATTGGCTCACACACCAATGTGCTTACAGAGGCACTGTGTAGGGCCAATATACCTCAGCAGGAGCCTTTGTGTGTTTATATTGTGCTAAGTAGATTTGTGGGACAGTTGCAAAGGAGAATGTGTGAGGTGAGCTGAGTTAATTAAAGCAACTGAAGACAATAAACAACTTATTTGGTAGAAAATTGCCTATGTGGCATTGATATTAGAAACATTTATTCTAGATTCAAAATTTACTACAAAGAGTTAATCGGATAATTTTAATAAAGTCAGTCTCTCGTCCAAAACTGAGATTTGTGAGATTATTAAGAAAAATCGTATGTCACAGAATGAACGGTACCGTAACAGTTTTATTTCAATCCAGCCCACATGCACACGACCCGATCGTTGCGTATGAATCATTTCAAATTCCTTATATTAAGCAAACCAGACGGCACCATTTCATTTTTAATTTACGGATAGCCAGGGGCACACTCCAACACTCAGACATAATTGACAAAAGAAGCATGGTGTTTAGTGAGTCCTCCAGATGGCAGTAGGGATGACCAGGGATGTTCTCTTGAAAGATGTGTGAATTTGACAATTTTCCTCTCGTGCTAAGCATTCAAAATGTAAGTACTTTTGAGGGTTAGGGAAAATGTATAGATTAAAAATTAAAAGTAAAAGTTATCTAAAATATAAATAGTAAAGTACAGGTACCCCCAAAAAACTACTTAAGTAGTACTTTAAAGTAATTTTACTTAAGTACTTTACACAACTGCAAATCTGTTTGTGCTTTTGCCTACTCCATTGTCATTGTCAAGCCAAACAAAATGATTGGCATGACAATTCCCAGCCTGGCCTCAGAGCCATACGTAATATACTTTATGCATTTCTGAGCACCTCCAAGACGTATGATACCTACTAATGGTCTAGTTACTTTAGGCAGAAACGCAAGTAGGGAGATTGGTCGGGGAGAGGGGCTCATCTTTTAGCCAGGTACATTTCTATTGCAGCAAACCCTTCAGAACTAACCTGCTCATCCGGGGTAGGCTAACCGACTTAACCTGAATGAAGTGACTGATCTGCAAGTTGAGGACCAACTAAATCGGATTCCCTCCCTCTTGCAAAGATTGCATCATCATCCCCTTCATTTTAGGAAGACAATTGATTCATTAATTTATGAATCAAATGTTTTTTGTGTGTTAAATATAGTAATGTTATAATATATCACATTACACAATGACAGAATGTATTTCAAACTTCATGCAATGTAACACTTGACTAATAATACAAAATATATCGATATGAATGGGCTACAATATTTCACACCATAGCCTGCTGAAGTACAGATGTGAAGCTAGCCGAAGCTGGTTAGCTTAAGAAAACCCTGAGTAGATCTAGCTTGTTTCGTAGGATATCCCTCTGGGCTCAGAGTAAGATGTATAATACTATACATCCTTCAAGATGTATGATAAATTACTTCCTCCAATTCGAATGCTATTCTACGACCGGGTAAGACATATGATACTATACGTTATAATTCATGTGATATTGTACTACCGCTATTCCATTCATAATGTTATTCAGCTTAATATATAATTCTGAAAGGTGTGTTACAGATTTACATACAGAATAATATGAATTGCCCTTAAACCACATTGCAATTCCATAAGGAGTTGGTAAGGGAGCAGAAACAGACTGGCACACAGGCAAGTGGAGTAGAATTTGTGTGACAAAAACTGTTGAGTAGACGTAGGAGCAGAGATTGTGATCTTTAAATTTGTGTGCTGAGGGACTGATACAGCTCTAACGTTATCACAGAAAGAAACTTAGTAGATAGATCAGCTAATCACCTTAACTACCAATGTACTGTAGGTAATCTGGGGATTATACCGAACTACGGTTAACTGACCTACAGTATGCTGACAATGGAAGAGTAGTCAAGTACACACAGAAATTTGTAATTATATTTTTTACATTCTACAGACCAGACTGGACATGTTGGTATGATAAATTGTGGGATTCCTCCTTCAGAGGTTGTTCCCATGTGGTGAGGGATTTAAGTGTGTCATTAGCTAAATCTCAAGAGAAAGCCTCGTACAGGAGAGAGCATTAGTGGTTTTGCGGTCGTTGGGGGCGGATGTACTGATCAAGACGGACAGGACACGGGTAAACCCAGGACATGACACGACACCCACCTAGGACAGGTAAACTAGGTTCAACTTTATGGTGCATCCAGTGTCCCTAAAACCATGTGTCCAGAGACATACAGTGGGGAGAACAAGTATTTGATACACTGACGATTTTGCAGGTTTTCCTACTTACAAAGCATGTAGAGGTCTGTCATTTTTATCATAGGTACACTTCAACTGTGTACCTATACAAAAATCCAGAAAATCACATTGTATGATTTTTAAATAATTAATTTGCATTTTATTGCATGACATAAGTATTTGATCACCTACCAACCAGTAAGAATTCCGGCTCTCACAGACCTGTTAGTTTTTCTTTAAGAAGCCCTCCTGTTCTCCACTCATTACCTGTATTAACTGCACCTGTTTGAACTCGTTACCTGTATAAAAGACACCTGTCCACAAACTCAATCAAACAGACTCCAACCTCTCCACAATGGCCAAGACCAGAGAGCTGTGTAAGGACATCAGGGATAAAATTGTAGACCTGCACAAGGCTGGGATGGGCTACAGGACAATAGGCAAGCAGCTTGGTGAGAAGGCAACAACTGTTGGCACAATTATTAGAAAATGGAAGAAGTTCAAGATGATGGTCAATCTCCCTCGGTCTGGGGCACCATGCAAGATCTCACCTCGTGGGGCATCAATGATCATGAGGAAGGTGAGGGATCAGCCCAGAACTACACGGCAGGACCTGGTCAATGACCTGAAGAGAGCTGGGGCCACAGTCTCAAAGAAGTCTTTGTAACACACTACGCTGTCATGGATTAAAATCCTGCAGCGCACGCAAGGTCCCCCTGCTCAAGCCAGCGCATGTCCAGGCCCGTCTGAAGTTTGCCAATGACCATCTGGATGATCCAGAGGAGGAATGGGAGAAGGTCATGTGGTCTGATGAGACAAAAATAGAGCTTTTTGGTCTAAACTCCACTCGCCGTGTTTGGAGGAAGAAGAAGGATGAGTACAACCCTAAGAACACCATCCCAACCGTGAAGCATGGAGGTGGAAACATCATTCTTTGGGGATGCTTTTCTGCAAAGGGGACAGGACGACTGCACCGTATTGAGGGGAGGATGGATGGGGCCATGTATCGCGAGATCTTGGCCAACAACCTCCTTCCCTCAGTAAGAGCATTGAAGATGGGTCGTGGCTGGGTCTTCCAGCATGACAACGACCCGAAACACACAGCCAGGGCAACTAAGGGGTGGCTCCGTAAGAAGCATCTCAAGGTCCTGGAGTGGCCTAGCCAGTCTCCAGACCTGAACACAATAGAAAATCTTTGGAGGGAGCTGAAAGTCTGTATTGCCCAGCGATAGCCCCGAAACCTGAAGGATCTGGAGAAGATCTGTATGGAGGAGTGGGCCAAAATCCCTGCTGCAGTGTGTGCAAACCTGGGCAAGAACTACAGGAAACGTATGATCTCTGTAATTGCAAACAAAGGTTTCTGTACCAAATATTAAGTTCTGCTTTTCTGATGTATCAAATACTTATGTCATGCAATAAAATGCAAATTCATTACTTAAAAATCATACAATGTGATTTTCTGGATTTTTGTTTTAGATTCCGTCACTCACAGTTGAAGAGTACCTATGATAAAAATTACAGACTTTTACATGCTTTGTAAGTGGGAAAACCTGCAAAATCGGCAGTGTATCAAATACTTGTTCTCCCCACTGTATATGTAGATATATGACTCTGTATATATCTAAATAAATGTAGCTACAGCAGATGGGATATATCCAGACTGTACAATTGGCCCAGCGCCGTCCGAGTTTGGCCGTTGTAGGCCGTCATTGTAAATAAGAATTTGTTCTTAACTGACTTCCCTAGTTAAATAAAGGTACAAATTTGTTTTATATATTACATCTAAATATATTATTCTGTGCACTGAGGAGCCATTGTTTTGACAAAATGGCTGCAATGACATGAAAAAGTATTGTAGTTTGTACCCTTTCTTCACCTTTTCCCTCTCTCTCTTTCTGTTTTAGGATGGGTACATAGATTTTGTAGAGTACATCGCAGCCATCAGTCTTATGCTAAAGGGAGAAATCAACCAGAAACTCAAGTGGTACTTCAAATTGTTTGACCAGGACGGCAACGGGAAAATCGACAAGGACGAGTTGGAGACAATATTCACGGTAAAATAGGCTACACATCTAAAGCAGTCAGTCTTATGCTAATTGACTAAATAAGTTAGCCTGCCAGGATTCTTTACCATGCTCCCAATCAGCACTATGAAACCTACTGTACGCATGACTAGCGCAAACTGCAAGAGGCTTAGCCTTAGTTGACTTCAAGACAGGGTGACATCACCATGAAGGCTAATGCTATTATATTGTGCTAACCATATGCACAACAAATAGTGTACAACAACACTGGTTATCAGGGCTTCTAAACATGAATGACATAATGTCTTAAATTCAAAAAACATCAGGTTGGTGACTTCCCATGACATAAAATGTAATGGTTAATTTAACATCTTGGAAAAAGTTAAATGGCATACAATCTAATCCTCTAACGTTAATTAGAAGTGGTCAAAATAGAAGGCATCAAGGGAGATTAATTTAAAGAAGTAGGTTGGATTGGACGAAACAAGGCCACTTATTTAATCAGTGGAGATGAGCTCACCTAATCCCTCCCTCACACAGAGAGAGACAGGAAGGAACTCCCATGCTGTGACCTCATTGGTGGAATGACCTCATTGGTGGTGACCTCATTGCATTGGTATTGTGACCATAGAGTTAGAAGTGATAGAAAGGAGGAAAAAAAAGCCTGATCATTACACAGGTGCACCTTGTGCTGGGGACAATAAAAGGGCACTTTAAAATGTGCAGTTTTATCACACAACACAATGCCACAGATGTCTCAAGTTTTGAGGGAGTGTGCAATTGGCATGCTGACTGCAGGAATGTCCACCAGAGCTGTTGCCAGAGAACTGAATGTTCATTTCTTTACCATAAGCCACCTCCAAAGTTGTTTTAGAGAATTTGGTAGTACGTCCAACCGGCCTCAAAAATGCAGACCACGTGTAACCACGCCAGCCCAGGTCCTCCACATGCGGATAATTCACCTGCGGGATCGTCTGAAACCAGGAAACTGTGGTTTTGCACAACCAAAGAACTTCTGCAGAAACCCTCTCAGTTAAGCTCATCTGCGTGCTTGTCGTTCTTACCAGGGTCGTTACCAACTTCAGTGAGAAAATGCTCACCTTCGATGTCCACTGGCACACTGGAGAAGTGTGCTCTTCATGGATGAATCCCGGTTTTAACTACACCGGGCAGATGGCAGAAAGCGTGTATGGCGTTGTGTGGGTGAGCAGTTTGCTGATGTCAACGCTATGGGGTTATGGTATGGGCAGGCATAAGCTACGGACAACAAAGACAATTGCATTATATCGATGGCAATTTGAATACACAAATTGATCCTGAGGCCCATTGTTGTGCCATTCATCCACTGGCTTTACCTCATGTTTCAGCAAGATAATGCACATCCCTGTGTCGCAAGGATCTGTACACAATTCCTGGAAGCTGGGGTGGGACAACATTCCACAGACCACAATCAACAGCCTGATCAACTCTATGGTCACCACATACGTCCCTTTTTTTTTAGGTATCTGTGACCAACAGATGCATATCTGTATTCCCAGTCATGTGATTGGGAGTCCCATAGGACGGTGCACAATTGGCCGGTGTAGGCCGTCATTGTAAATAAGAATTTGTTCTTAACTGACTTGCCTAGTTAAATAAAGGTAAAAAAATGATTTCTTTATATGAAATCTTTGAAATTGTTGAATGTTGCATTTAAGACCCCTTGACTCATTCCACATTTTGTTAATTTACAGCCTTATTCTAAAATGTATTAATTTGTTTGTGTTTTTTATCAATCTACACACAATACCACATAATGACAAAGCAAAAACATGTTTTTAGAAATGTTTGCAAATGTATAAAAATAAAAAACTGTAATACTTTATTTACATAAGTATTCAGACCCTTTGCTATGAGACTTGAAATTGAGCTCAGGTGCATCCTGTTTCCATTAATAATCATCAAGATGTTTCTACAACTTGATTGGAGTCCACCTGTGGTAAATTAATTGATTGGACATGATTTGGAAAGGCACACACCTGTCTATATAAGGTTCCACAGCCATGAGGTCGAAGGAATTGTCCGTAAAGCTTCGAGACAGGATTGTGTCGAGGAACAGATCTGGGGAAGGGTACCAAAACATTTCTGCAGCATTGAGGGTCCCCAAGAACACAGTGGCCTCGCCATTCTTAAATGGAAGAAGTTTGGAACCATCAAGACTCTTCCTAAAGCTGGCCGCCCGGCCAAACTGAGCAATCGGGGGAGAAGGGCCTTGGTCAGGGAGTTGACCAAGAACCCGATGGCCACTCTGACAAAGCTCCAGAATTCCTCTGTGGAAATGGGAGAACCTTCCAGAAGGACAACCATCTCTGCGGCACTCAACCAATCAGGCCTTTACTTGTCAGTAAAATGCACATTACAGCCCGCTTGGAGTTTTCCAAATGGCACCTAAAGACTCTCAGACCATGAGAAACAAGATTCTCTTGTCTGATGAAACCAAGATTTAACTATTTGGCCTAAATGCCAAGCGTCGCATCTGGAGGAAAACTGGCACCATCCCTACGGTGAGGCATGGCGGTGGCAGCATCATGCTGTGGGGATGTTTTTCTGTGGCATGGACTGGGAGACTAGTCAGGATCGAGGGGAAAGATGAATGCAGCAAAGTACAGAGAGATCCTCTATGAAAACCTGTTCCAGAGCGGTCAGGACCTCAGACTGGGGCGAAGGTTTACCTTTCAACAGGACAACAACCTTAAGCACACAGCCAAGACAATGCAGGAGAGGCTTCGGACTTGTCCTTGAGTAGCCCAGCCAGAGCCCGGACTTGAACCCGATCGAACATCTCTGGAGAGACCTGAAAATAGCTGTTCAGCGACACTCCCCATCCAACCTGACAGAGTTTGAGAGGATCTGCAGAGAAGAATGGGAGAAACTCCCCAAACACAGGTGTGCCACGCTTTTAGCGTCATACTCAAGAATACTCAAGGCTGTAATCGCTACCAAAGGTTCTCCAACAAAGTAGTGAGTAAAGGGTCTGAGTACTAATGCAAATGTGATATTTAAGTTTTTTTAAATAGCAAACATTTCAAAACATGTTTTTGCTTTGTCATTATGGGGGATGGGGAGTAGATTGATGAAAGAAAAAAACGATTTAATCAATTTTAGAATAAGTCTGTAACGTAACAAAATGTGGAAAAAGTCAAGGTGCCTGAATACTTTCCGAGTGAACTGTATAAATATGTTTTTTATTTAATCTTTATTTAACTAGGCAAGTCAGTTATGAACAATTTTTTATTTACAATGACGGCCTACCTCGGCCTCCCCTAACCTGGACGATGCTGGGCCAATTGTGCGCCACCCTATGATACAGCCCGTGATTGAACCAGGGTCTGCAGTGACACTGTATATACAGTATAGTGAATATTATATATGTAGTATATATTTTGTATTTTATTTTTACTTCATCCGACAACCATAGGAGGACTCAGGAGCCCGCTCTCAATAAGTGTAGACAGCCTGCTGCTGCCGCTTTGCTACTCATCAGATGGAAGGAGGAAAGGAGTTAGGGGGCCCATTTGGTAACTGGGGGTCCCTGCATAATAATAATTATAATAATAAATAAATGTGACTGGTCAATTGTGCGAGTCAGGGGCTGAGCCCAAGATGCAAAAAAATAATTACGTAAATGTTTGTATTATTATAATTTTTTATCCAACTACAGGAGCCGGCTCTCAATGTTCAAAACACACCAGAGAGCATCATTTAGCCACAGAAGATCAATAGTTTATTAAAAAAATAACTGTGGATTAAGTTTAATCAAAGCTTCTTTGCGCCTTGGCAGAGATTCTACAAGTGGACCTAAACCATGCCAGGAAAATGCACCCCCACACCATAACATACTGAATACACTGAGTATACCAAACATTAGGAACACCTTCCTAATATTGCGTTACCATTGGGCAGCATGTTGATCAAGTAAATAAATAAAAAACCTCAACTTGCAAAACTCACCACTGATGTGCGTGGCCAAAGAGCTCTTTTTTCATGTCATCCAACAAATGTAAATGCCTGGAGTTTGCTAAACAGCATTGGCATTTGGATTGGAACTGGTGCTATGGTCAGATGACATGAAAAAAGAGCTCTTTGGCTACGCACACCAGTGGTGGGTTTTGTGTCGTTTTGTGTCAATAAAAAATATTACTTTTTAAACAATATTTATTAATATAAAATAATATAATTTTCCTATTTTTTTTGCATACAAATATAGCTCAGTATTTGAATTATTTATTTTATATAGTAATTTTTGCTCATCTTTATCAAGGGTGTCAATCATTTTGGACCCCACCATATATGTGTGTCTGTTTGTGTAGCTACTATAGGTCATGCTCTAACGCCAGAGGAGTATACTACGATTCTACCTAGATCTGCTCAGGATTTTCTAAAGCTATCCAGCTTCAGTTAGCTTCACATTCCAGCTCAGGCTTCATCCATGTTACTGTACAGAAGCGGATATTGATCATGCGCCTGCCTTTCATTAAGTGCATCATTAATACCTTCTTTTGTGTGATTATCAATGCACAAGCATATTTTTTCTCACATCTCTGCATAAAAAATAAATATTAAAAAGAAAATACTTCGGGATTTAGGCAATGAGGCCCTTTATCTACTTCCCCAGGTCAGATGAACTTGTGGATACAATTTTATGTCTCTGTGTGCAAACTAGTGTTAGTATAATGACTGGAAGTCTATGGTATCTGCTAGCATGCTAATGTCATTGTGCTAATGCTAGTTAGCATTGGCTTGCGAAACTACCTCTAATTTCCTTCATACTGTACACGGAGACATAAAAATGATATCCATGAGTTCATCTGACTGGGGAAATAGATAAACGGCCTCATTGCCAAAATCCCGATGTATCCCTTTAAGTCCTCGTTTCAAATGCTTCCAGTCATTACAAAATGTGTAGTGTGATATGTATTTGAAAATTACTATTTTAAAACAAAATAACATTTAATTAATAAAATATGTCATCAGTTTTCTTCCTCAAATATGGTCCGGAGAATGACGGGAATGATGAAGTACTTCTCGAGAGGGAGGGAATCTGATTTGGGAATCTGGGACCGTATTCATAAAATGTCTCAGAGCAGGAGTGTTGCTGATCGGTTTTGCCTTTTACAACATAATGAATAAGATTACATGGAAATGGTTACCTGATTCTAGAACAGCACTCCTACTGATTCTAGAACAGCACTTCTACTGATTCTAGAACAGCACTCCTACTGATTCTAGAACTGTCACGAGAGGGTGCATATACAGACCAAGACGCAGCGCAGGGATTGCAGTTCGACATTTTTATTTATACTATGTATAAAAACAACTCAATGCCGAACTCAATTAACAGAACAATAAAATAACAAACACGATATACACACGTAACTTAGCACACTCCGGCTGGACCCGGAATGGGCACCGGTGGAGCGGACTGCTCTGGCTCAGGATCGGAGCAGACGGCTGGACCCGGATTGGGCACCGGTGGAGCGGACTGCTCAGGCTCTGGAGCGGAGCAGACGGCTGGACCCGGAATGGGCACCAGTGGAGCGGACTGTTCCAACCACAGAGCGGTGTTGACTTCGGGAGGTTTAGGGCCATGGACCTTCGCTGGAGGTTCCGGGCTGCGGACCTTCGCTGGAGGTTTCGGGCTGCGGACCTTCGCTGGAGGTTTTGGGCTGCAGACCTTCGCTGGGGTCTCCGGGCTGCGTACCTTCGCTGGAGGTTCCGGGCTACGGACCTTCGTTGGAGGTTCCGGGCTGTGGACCTTCGCTGGAGGTTTCGGGCTGCGGACCTTCGCTGGAGGTTCCGGGCTGCGGACCTTCGCTGGAGGTTCCGGGCTGCGGACCTTCGCTGGAGGTTCCGGGCTGCGGACCTTCGCTGGAGGTTCCGGGCTGCGGACCTTCGCTGTAGGCTTCGGGCTACGGACCTTCGCTGGGGGTTCCAGGCTGCGGACCTTCGCTGGAGGTTCTGGGCTGCGGTCTTTCGCTGGAGGTTCCGGGCTGCGGACCTTTGCTGGAGGTTCCGGGCTACGGACCTTGGCTGGAGGTTCCGGGCTGTGGACCTTCGCTGGAGTTTCCGGGCTGCGGACCTTCGCTGTAGGCTTCGGGCTATGGACCTTCGCTGGAGGTTCCGGGCTGTGGACCTTTGCTGGAGGTTCCAGCCTGCAGACCTTCGCTGGAGGTTCCAGCCTGCGGACCTTCGCTGGAGGTTCCGGGCTACGGACCTTCGCTATAGGCTTCGGGCTATGGACCTCGGGTGGGTCATTCTGTCACGAGAGGGTGCAAATACAGACCAAGACGCAGTGGATTGCTGTTCGACATTTTTATTTATACTATGTATAAAAACAACTCAATGCCGAACTCAATTAACAGAACAATGAAATAACAAACACGATATACACACGTAACTTGACCCACACCCGAGTGTGAAACATACAAACCTATGTAGGATCCCTAATTAGAGACGATGCGCCTCTAATTAGGGATCCAACACAAACCACCACCAGAAACAGAAAGAATAGAACTGTCAGACTCTGACCATGGCTACATAGAGAAGCAAATAGGCTTCTCTATGGCCAGAGCCTGACAAGAACAGCACTCCTACTCTAAGACACTTTATGAATACAGGCCCTAGTCTGATTTCTCAACTCGGGGTTCAGATATATAATTTAGGCTAAAGTGGAGTTTGCGCTGGTTACAGCTGAAGCAATCATTGCCATAGAAATGGCAATCGTTGCCACCTTTGTGTCAACGGTTATATCAAGTTTTCCAAAGTAAGCTTGCTAACTTCTCTATCCCAGTTTGTAGTATACCCAGTGTTAGAGAGTAGTGAACTATGTAGTTCAACTAGTAATTTAACTACACTTTGCAGTAGCTTGGTGGTAGTTGAACTAAATTCTGTGTTTTGAGTAGTTACTTACTTTTGTGCCATTAGTGGTATAGCTAACTACTGGAACTACACACTATTTTTGCAAAAATATAACATGGTAGTAGGCAACTCCCTTTCTTTTTTGGCCTAATTCTCAATTGAAATATAGTTTGTGTTTAATAGGCTAAATTACACATTCTGTTAACATTACCCCAAAGTAATCTGTCTTGCAATTTGTAATTTCAGATTTAAATATGACATTTTTTCAAAAAGTAGTTTATATTTTTCTTAAGGGTAGCTAGTATAGCTTAACTTCTTCCAGTGTGAAGTAATTGGTATCTTGGTAAACTATATTTTCAGAGTAGCTTTCCCAACACTGCCAGGAAACTAAATCTAAAAACTAAAACTGGTGTGGATTAATTAGGTATTGTGATCTCTAGTAAGAAAGCACTGCCAGAGCTCCTCCTCTCTGTTGAAAGAGGGAAACCCCGGTACACGAAGCACAAACCAATTACTGTGATTTTCGCCACAGTGAACAAATAATCAAAAGACCAAGCTCAACCATGAAACTATTTACAATATTCCCTCTCTAAACTTTTATCTCCTGTTGAAACGAACAGGTGCAGACTTTGTAGATCCGGCCCATATTCAGTATATCTTGAGAGATATACATCTGATTTCGGGTTTGGCGACCGTGATGTAGTCAGGTGAAGGTGATCTGTTTGGCATTCCCTTTCTTTACAAAAAATATGCCTCAAATAGAATAGAACTCGACTCTAAAGTAAATAAATAACTGAAACATTATGTTAGCAACTGCATATGTTACGGCAAGTACTAGATCTAGAAATATAGATAAACAAACACAGCGAAACAACGTGACCATGGACCAAGTAGCTGATGACTTGACTAAGTGAGTTTAGAGACACTTCTAACAGAAATTTGCCCTGGTAATTAGAAACTGTCCTAGCAGATGAAGAAAATGTCAGATGTCCAAAAACTCTAAACTGATATGACTGAGCTGGGTAAACATGTGGAGAAGGCTGAAACCAGGTTAACCCCAGAGGAAATCGCACTAGAAAAGCTTCAGAAAACTGTGGATGAACAAAAATACATAGTTACGGGGCTTACTGAAAGATTAAACGGGATGGAGGATTTTTGTTTCATACATTTCCCAGAAAACTCCCAGAATGGAAGAATTCCTGGAAAAAGTAATTCCACAACTACTAGGAAAAACTTCACACAAACTCCCACAATTGAACGAGCACATTCAACAGGTGTCACGAGAGGGGACACAAGCAACAAACCAAGGGGCACCATCGCAAATTTCCTTAACTATAAAAAATCTAAGATAAAGTTCTACGACCGGCCATCCAAGCCAAAAAGTCGGTTGTCAGACGCTTGATGTATGAGGACCATTGGATCTACATCAACGCCAACATGAGCAGAGACCTCTACATGAAATGCAGAGAATTCGACCCCATAAAGAGAGAACTATGGGGAAATGAATCCCGGTCTCTTTGTACCCCACACAACTACGAGTAAAATATAAAGAAAGAGACATCACACTGAAATCAGCAAAATAAGCTACCTGATTCCTGGATAACATGGACAAGGAGAATGGTGGAAATGACAATTAACTAAATGTCTAGACTACAGGACAGCCTTTCAACAGACAACGTACCACAGATGGGGCCAGACAAAGTACGACAGATGGGGCACTGGACTATTAAACTGTTTAGGCTACTGAAATTAGGGAAACAATGGACTATTACACCAGACCACATCAACGACACAAAAGAGAAAGGTATGTGTTGTTAATGCCTTTACTCACACGCCTATTGAAAAGACAATCACAGCACCACGCAGGCTATCTGTCTAAATGTATAACACTTTAATGACTATTGGCTAAGTAGCCTAAATGACAACCCATTAATTGGTAGGCTATAGCCATGATCTATTTGTTAAAGTAACAAACTGAAAGGTCAACAAGACAGCATGATGATTGCTATGATCTAGACAATTGTTTTTGGATGCTCCCCAGCCGATTGGCTTTGAAGGCCTGAGTGGGTGGTAAGAATTTACGTGGCCCATCCAGTATGTGAAAAAAACTGGGAGTGATCAATTGTCATACAGCCTAAGATGCTGAAATTGTAAGCCCACAGGACTTTTATTTCCGTTGCGCTCTCTCCATTCTTTTTATTTTTGATATACTTTTGTCCTAGTAAGGCATGATAACGGGGAAATTGATATATGAATTGAAAAATGTGTTATCAATGTGGGCAACATGATACCATCACGTGTCGATGATCCTTTCCTTTTATTCTCCCATAGAAGGTACAATGAATGGGCCTCCCAAGTGGCGCAGCGGTCTAAGGCACTGCATCGCAGTGCTAGCTGCGTTACTACAGATCCTGGTTCGATAGCGGGCTGTGTCGCAGCTGGCCACGACCGGGAGACCCATGAGGCGACACACAATTGGCCCAGCATCGTCCGGGTTATGGAAGGATTTGGCCGGCCGGGATGTCCTTGTCCCATCGCACTCTAGCGACTCCTGTGGAGTCTACATAGGTACGGTTACATTGGTGCGATTGGCTTCCGGGTTAAGCGTGCATTATGTCAAGAAGCAGTGCGGCTTGGCGGGGTTGTGTTTCAGAGGACACACGGCTCTCGACATTCTCCTCGCCCGAGTCCGTACGGGAGTTCCAGCGATGGGACAAGACTAACTACCAAATGGATAAGACGAAAGGGGGAAGAAAGTACAATGAATAATGTAAATGAATTGGTTGAATGAATGTTGAAGAAACACGGGCTGTTTATAAAACAGAGAGACAAACAAGCAGGCTACGAAGCCCACAATTATGCACCTTTCAATCATTATTTCAAGCTCTTTGTAGGACAATTATATAAGAAATGAATTCATTAACTGAATCCCAAGGTTGAATGTACAAGAAATGTAGCTAGGGCCAACAGAACATGTAGCCGATAAACTCTGAGCAATCAAGTGAATAAATGGATGCAGCTGCTTTGGCTCTACAATGGAGCTGTAGGCTACTCCAGTCGTTATAGGCCTGCATCTGTTTGCATTTATTTAATTGGAGAATTATATGGAGAGTTTAACAAATTTCTCTATTTAATATACTATAATGATGCCTAATGCCTATTAATCAAATAATTTTTATTCTCAATAAACACAGTGATGGCAAGTGCTTTTTCTGTTGTTTTTGTCTTGTTATTGACCCCGAGAGGGATCACCTATTCCTTTCCTTTGGGTTAAAAACGACAAACAAGAGGTAGGTCTATCATGCTGGCCAGGACAAATAATTAATACATACTTTAGAAGTGTCTCATCTATCTCAGAAAGTAGAACCAGCCCTAGACAGGACTCCTTAATAATAATCACAATTTTATACTAGTTGACTGCACATAGCATGGACAGATGCATGAAAGGCGGGGACTGTGAGCAGGGCCGGATTAACAAATCATAGACCCCGGGGCATTGGTTTTGGCCCGCATGCTGCCCAAATGGTGGCCTTCCCGACAGTAGGCATACCAGTAACTGACAAAATAAAGGAAACACTTAGGTAAACGAGTACTTTGAGTATACAAAACACATGCTCTTTCCATGACAGACTGACCAGGTAAAATCCAAGTGAAAGCTATGATCCCTTATTGATGTCACTTCAATCAGTGTAGAAGGGGAGGAGACAGGTTAAAGATGGATTTTTAAGCCTTGAGACAATTGAGGCATGGATTGTGTATGTGTGCCATTCAGAGGGTGAATGGGCAAGACAAACGGTGTATGGTAGAAGGTGCAAGTCACATCGGTTTGATTGTGTCAAGAACTGCAACGCTGCTGGGCCATGTCTGGCCATGACAATATATATATATATATATATATATATATATATATATATATATATATATATATGTTTTTTTCTTTCTTTGTATTGCATAGAGACATAGTCAGTAAGGCATGATCGGGAAATTAAGTGAAAATCAGACACTAGGGGCAACAGTGAGCGCTGTTACCTTCAAGTAAGTTTCTGTTTTGCTAGGGTGTTGGGGATGGTGGATGAGCATGTGCATTTGCTTCTGTCCCTGGTGCAAAAGGTTGCATGTTTGATTCCAGCGATAGAAAGTGAAGCATCTGCCTCTGGTGCAAAAGGTTGCATGTTCGAATCCAGAGATAGAAAGTTGTTTTTAAGCCTATCCCAAACCTTAACCCTTACTTTAACCATTCAGAGTTAATGCCTAACCTTAAGATTTTGGAGGTAATGCCTAAACTTAACCTTAACAATTCAGAGTTAATGCCTGAACTTAACTTCGAAATTTGACGTTTGGAACAACTTCGAAATTAGACGTTTTAGAAACATTTTGTTGAGCATCAAAGGGGAAAGGAGAGGGTGGGATTTATTATTATTATTCATTGTAGCTGTTTATGTAGTGTATCAACACCTTAAATAATATATGGAGTCAATATGAGACAAAAAATGTGACTGACTGGCTCGATTCGGTCTTATGTAGCAACATTTGAAATTGTGTTTTTTGCATTGGATAAAAGTAGAGACTCAGAGCTACAAAATGGTATATCATACACTACAGTTGAGGAACAATGGGAAAGTAATTCTGATTTGAAAGTTGGTTACCCCACTTTTGAGAAAATGGCACTTGAATATTTTGGTACACCTACTGGATAGCTCTTCTTTGTGTACACCCATTCAGCATCGTTCACACCCTCTTAGGCCTTAGCCCCACCCATCTCTTTAAGGATTCACAATTGATGCCATGTGCTAAACATAGTGAGTATAGTAGTGTACTAAACAACCAAAGATTTCAAGACTAAAGGCTGGTTTATACTACTGTATGTCTATCGACAGTGACATCATGAACATTCTATTGTCGTCGGATATTAAACTTGTCATTGTTGTTATGAAAAAGTATAAACACCAAAACGACAGGCTGCATGACATCCGCAGCCTGGTGGCCCAAAATAGTATAACTGGTGTATTTTAACACCAATAAAGCCATATGTTTAAAAATGAATTTAGTATACAGTATGTCAATCTAGCAAACCAGGCAACTAAAAGCAACTTTCTAAACTATGTTTTGGTTTGTTTCCTAATAAGTAATATAGATGACAACGTCTTAACTTTAGCTAATTTGTATTAATTATTACAGGAAAATAAACTCACAACAAGATCTTTATTTACAAGTTAATGGCGAGCTAATTACAGAAAATAGCTTAAGGTTGTGAGTGTGACGGAATAAAAGCAGGGCATTCTAGAAATTGGACACTGTCTCGTTGGCCTAACATTATATCTTAATTTGACATTGGTGCAGGTCATGTTGTTCTTCACATTAGCGTCTCTGGTAAACGCACACTATAATAAATAAAATCTATATTTATTTGTCACATGCACAGGATACAGATGGTGTAAACGGTACAGTGAAATGGTTACTTGCATAGTGGAGTCTTTTGTTTAGACATGAAACCAATGAGCCATAATCCCAACTCATAATGTTATTACCCTGCATGAATCTACAGGTTCAATGTTAGCTAGCTAGCTAATATTAGGCTATAACTAGCAATGCAAATGAATCTGAGATACAAATAATGCTACTACACAGATCATACACGTAATGTTAGCTAGCAAGCCAGCCAGCCAGGTAACGTTAGCTAGCTAGCTAACAGTATGCTTTAACTTGCAATGAAAATGAATGTAGCTAGCTAGACTCTTACCCGTATACATGGATAAACGCTGCTCCCTCGCTGTCACGGATGCCCTTAGTTTGAAGATGTAATCCGGAGAAAAGTGTTTTATACAACAGCCTTATTTGCAATCAAGCGCCTTAATTTTCTACATCCCTTAGCTATCATACTCAGCTTCCACTTGGCATTCCACTGAAAGTTTTGCAGTTCTTCGTGATATCTTAAAGCTTTGTTAAATATAAAAAGCTTAATTAAAAAATATAAAAAGCTTTGTTAAAAAGTATTACCTACACATACTGAGAAGCTCATGTTATAGACAGAAGCATGCTACATGGCAGACCCATCTGAACTCATCTCTCAGCACGTCTAGCCCATCCATTACCTCAGCCAATTATGGCAAAAGGGAAGGTTCCTATCTTTTTCCGTGGCTAAACCAACTAGGCTCATAAGTTAACAATTGTTTTCGTATTTACCGATGGCATACAAGTTTGTTATTAAGTTCCAGAAGGCATTCCTTCCCAAAAAAGCATTTAGATGTTTAAAAGAATGTTTACATTCAAATGCCTCTCCTGTGAACTAGTAACACGCGACATATGCCTAGTTTCCTGAAACGAGTAACAAATATGTAAAGACACTTAAGATATGAATACAGTAACATGTGTGACATGGAATGTCAATGGAATTGTGCAGCCAGTCAAAATAATTAAGGTATTTTCTTATTTGAAAAAGAATAACAGCAACATCAGTTTTATTTCTTTATATTTTTTTACAAGAAACTCACCTATCAGCAATTGAAAGTGAAAGGTTTGGGCGAGCTTGGGATGGGTCGGCATTCTCCTCCACCTACACCTCACGATCCAGAGGAGTATCAATATTCATTGATAAAAAAGTCACATTTAAGTCTACGGAAATTACTACAGATCCAAATGGATGTTCTATAATGGTAAAAGAAAACCTGGAACAACGAAAAGTCACTACTGAATTGCTTTTGCCCAAATGAAGAAGACCCAAAGTTCATTAACGACCTTATACTAAAAGTATCTAAATTTAACAGTAATATAGATAATATATTAGATATATATATTCCTAGAGTAATTACGGACCATAACCCGTTGTTCTTCACGTTTAAGCTTAAACCTATGCCAATAACAAAGACATGGTGATTCAACACAATGTTACTTGGAGATATCGCAGACATGTTTTTGGAAATAAATGTAGATAATGAAGTATGCCCAACTGTTGTCTGGGAAGCTCTTAATGCATACTGTATATTAAAGGTTGTATCATGTCTCACTCTTCACATAAGAAAAAGACGACTACTAAAAAATTAAAAATACTAGAACACAAAATCCACTATTTAGAAAGAAAACACAGCTTAGACAGAAATGTTGACACCCTTCAACAGTTGAAAACTTTGAAGCTTGAATATAACATAATATACACCCACTCTGCAGAGATTGCTGCCCTGAAAGCTAAACAACAATATGTTGAGCAAGGTGAAAGTGCGGGGAAAATGTTTGAATATGGATAGAAACTTCTCAATGGAATGTAAAAAATGGGAAATCTCCTGGTAATGATGGATTCCTAATGGAATTTTACAGACACTTTCATCAGTCACTATGTTTGGCTACAATCACTGTACTTAAAAAGAAAGATAAGGACCCATTGTCATGCAAATCCTTCTGCCAAATACCACTTTTGAATGTGGCTTATAAAATCATTGCTAAGGTTTTGGCTTTTCGCATCAAAATAGTAATACAAAAGTTGATTCACTTAGATAAAACAGGGTTCATACGGAAAAGGATGTCTTAAGATAATATCCACCAAATGTTCAATATAATCCATCATACCAGGAACTTGAATGTTCCAAAAGTGGCAGTATCATTGGATGCTGAAAAAGTGTTTGGAATGGAAATGTTTGGTGGCTGTCTTAAAAAAGTTTGGTTTTGGTCTGGTATGTATTTCCTTCATTGAGATATTGTATAAATCTCCCAAAGCAGCTACAGTATAAGAACAAATGGACAAATCTCTGATCGATTTAAGTTATCAAGAGGGACAAGACAGGGATTCCCTCTGTCCAGTTATTTATTTGCTTTAGCCACTGAAACCATAGCATCAATAATCAGAACCCATGGCTCAATCCGGGGAATAAAGATTGGTGGAGAACAAAATGTGATATCATTGTATGCAGATTACATTTTACTGTATTTATCTGAACCAGAACTTTCTCTGTCATTTCTTTTGCAACTGTTGGACAGTTCAATGTGAATTGGGAGAACTGAAATATTGCCCATTTCTAATTATGACTTTTCAAGCTTGGAAAGCAGATTTCAATGTAAATGGACAAAGACATATACTATTAAATACCTGGGTGTATTGATGCCATGCAATTTATAGGAGGCCTATAAAACCAACTACTCTCCTTTACTAGATAAGACTGAGTCAGATGTTCAGAGATGAACCCTATTTATATGTTAGGTCAACAGAATCAAAATTAATATATTACCAAGGTTGATGTATTTATTAAATCTAGATGTCCTGGACTAACTCATATGAAAATGTATTACTAGGCCGCACAACTGCGCTCACTTAAACAATGGACAGCAGACTATCCTTGTGCTTGGAGGAGTATTGATGCCATACACTGTACATGTAATACCCTATGATTTAAAATATATTCACTACTTTGTGTCCAAGACTTTAAAGAAAAAAAACTGACAATCCAATGATGACAATACCTTTAAGTCCTCGTTCCAAAGAGGCATCGTGAATTTTGAGTATACAGTGCCTTCAGAAAGTATTCATACCCCTTGACTTATTCCACATATTGTTGTGTTACAGCCTCAATTAAAAATATATATATAATAATTCTCAACCATCTACACACTATCATAACGTCAAAGTGAAAACATGCTTTTAGAAATGTTTGCAAATTTATTGAAAATGAAATACAGAAATATCTCATTTACATAAGTATTCACACCCCTGTGTCAATACTTTGTAGATGCACCTTTGGCTTTGAGTTGTCTTGGATATGTCTGTATTAGCTTTTTATCTGGATTTGGCGATTTTCTCCCATTGTTCCTTGTAGATTTTCTCAAGCTCTGTTCAGTTAGATGGGGAGCGGCGGTGAACAGCAATATTCAAGTCTTTCCACAGATTTTCATTGGGATTCACGTCTGGGCTTTGGCTGCGCCACTCAAGGACTTTCACATTCTTGTTCTGAAGCCATTCCATCGTAGCTTTGGCTGAAAAGCATCCCCCATAGCATGATGCTGCCACCACCATGCGTCACGGTAAGGATGCTGTTAGATGGGATGAACTGTGCCTGGTTTTCTCCAGACATAGCGCTTTGCATTCAGGCCAAAAAGTTTTTGTCTCATCAGACCGCATCATCTTTTGCCTTATGCTCTGAGTCGTGCCTTTGCCTTTTTGCAAACTCCAGTCGTGCTGTCATGTGCCTTTTTCTCAGGAGTGGCTTCCGTCTGGATTTATACTACTATCTCTACTTACTGGTGGCACAGACGCTGTTTCATCCTTTCCTACACTTAAATTGCCCTTGCCTAATGATTGCATCTGAAGCTGGGTTTGCATCCCGGCTATCCTCACCATAAGGCAATAGTGGTGAGGGGCCCCCGTGTTGAGGATCAGCGTGGCAGATGTGTTGCTGCCTACCCTTACCACCTGGGGGCAGCCTGTCAGGATGTCCAGGATCCAGTTGCAGAGGGAGGTGTTTAATCCCAGTGTTCTTAGCTTACTGATAAGCTTTAAGGGCACTATGGTGTTGAATGCTGAGATGTAGTCAATGAAGAGCATTCTTACGTAGGTATTCCTATGGTCTAGGTGGGAAAGGGCGGTGTGGAATGCAATAGAGATTGCGTCCTCTCTGGATCTGTTGGGCGGTATGCGAATTGGAGTGGGTCTAGGGTTTCTGGGATGATGGTGTTGATGTGAGTCATGGCCAGCCTTTCAAAGCAAGTCATAGCTACAGACATGAGTGCTACGGGTCGGTAGTCATTAGGCAGGTTACCTTGGCGTTCATGGGCACAGGGACTATGGTGGTCTGCTTTTTTTTTTACTATAATCATGTAGTAACCAAAAAAGTGTTAAACAACTCAAAATATATTTTATGTTTGAGATTCTTCAAAGTAGCCACCCTTGCCTTGATGGTGTGCCTTGTTAATTTGTGGAATTTCTTTGTGGAATTTCTTTCCTTCTTAATCTGTTTGAGCCAATCAGGTAGAGGTGGTATACAGAAGATAGCCCTATTTGGCAGCTTCATTAAATAGTACCCGAAAAACATCAGTCTCAACGTCAACAGTGAAGAGGCTACTCCGGGATGCTGGCCTTCAAGGCAGAGTTGCAAAGAAAAAGCCATACTATACTATAATCGTATTCCCAAAATTATAAAATTAATATCTGTTACGATACTAATTTTGTCCAAGTACCGACACAAGCAGCGCTTACCGTGAATGCATTCTCCGGCTGTAAAGCTGAATTTCCGAGATGCGGATTGAATAGAACCCCTAGTGTTTGCAAAATAAATATATGATGATGGTGGAATGTTTTTAAAGACAAACTAACTCTTTGTTTTGCTAGCCTTTTCCAATATATATTTGCGGTTGTAATAAGAGTTTTTTAGGCAATATGTTTTTTTTGATTTATGTATTTTCAGTTTTTAGGGTAACATTGTTTTGTTGAATTTTGAAAATGCATTTACAGTTGTGGAAAATTCCACAGATTTCTGTGTCTTGTATCAACTGTTTTGAAAATCAACAACATTGTTTCAAGAATTGCATTCAAGCAATTAAGAAATGTCTCTCTCACTCTCTCTCTCAGGCAGTCCAGGACATCACTCGGAACCAGGATGTCACCCCAGAGGAGATTGTGTCACTCATATTCGAGAAGATCGATGTCAACGGAGAGGGTAAGAGTCACCACCTGTCTGTCTTCCTGGAGGTTATTGTGAGTTGACCCCTGACCTGTCCCCTTCTCCCCCCTCAGGTGAGCTGACCTTAGAGGAGTTCATCGAGGGGGCGAAGGGTCACAACGACATCATGGAGATGCTTAAGAAGATGATGGACCTCACGCCCGTACTCATCATCATTGTCCAAGGAATAGTAGTCTGAGAAAGACCGGCCCAACCACCGCCGTAGCCAACATGTGCACCTGTGACCGGGGGAGAGAGACGACAGAAAGACTTACGCCTCATCACATTTACCCCACAAACTAATCATTGTGAGATTTGCCCGAACAACGTACCTGAGGGAATGCGTTACCTCATGAATCAATACTTTTGTTCCCCAATGAGGGTTCTACGTCACACAGCCAAGTCTGGGGGTGGAGACAATGTAGTCCGTACGTAGTGGAGCCCAGGAAGAGGAGCAGCTAACAGGGTTCTGAATAACTAATGAATAAATAGTCCCAGACTGCTGAGGACTGAGGCATCTGGTCCTGTATTGCAGCCCACTAACCACCCACAGATGAAGGGAGGAAGACATTGAGAGACCCTTCTTCAACACCATCACAACAAACAAACTGAATGAAACAGGACATTTAAAGGGACAGCGGTAAAGATACCATCTTCACGTTCTACATGTTTGTGTTTATTAGAGAGAATTCACTATTATAAATCATCACTAGGGCCAGGAGTTTTCCTGACCATGTGATCGCCACAAGGAGATGCTTTGGGGTTTAGTTATAGGCTATGTTGAGGAGTCAGGTCACATGGTCAGGAAAAGGTCTTGTCTCTAATCATCTCCTCTGTAGGTACGATCACAAACAGGCATGTGCACAGATAGAGCCCCTAGGGGTTCTGAAGTGCCTGCCCTTTTTTCCAATGGAAAAGGTGCCCTTTTGATTGATGGAATAACTTTTTTTCCCAGCCCTTTAACCCTCTTTTGACACTAGGAGAGCCGAGAGCGTCATGTTGACATTTTTAATTACTCTGCAAGTAAGTCACGCCCCCTCCCCCCCGTCCTTGACTTTTCCTTAATAAGTCTATATAACACATAATCTTAATATCACAAACAGAATTTGTGTTATAAGTGGTTTTAAAAGGACATTTTAAAAGGCCCCTCATTCGATGGCCCATCGAAACTGCACCTAAACTATATGGAAACTAATTTCACACATATAATAATAGAGTTAGCCTAAAGACAAGATTAAATTGACTAGTCTGATGGGTGACAATATTATCAATTGTCAAATTGTATATGAAGAGATGGGCTTGGAATGTACACTGAGGCAGGGAGTGACAAAAGGTAACTTTTTCAAATCCTCCTGTAGAGTCACATGCAGGTAAGCCGTTTTGAATTCTATATAGTATCAGAAAGAGCAGAATCCGGGTCGGACCTCCCTTTGCCTTCACCGTTGACACCAGGCAGGATGGGTCCATGGACTCATGCTGTTTACGCCAAGTCCTGACAATGCCATCAGCATGACGCAACAGGAACCGGGATTCATCGGACCAGGGAGGGTTTTTCAACTCCAACTGTTCATTGTTGGGAATCATGTGCCCACTGGAGCCGCTTCTTCTTGTTTTTAGCTGATAGGAGTGGAACCCGGGGTGGTCGTCTGCTGCAATAGCCCATCCTTCACAAGGACCGACGAGTTGTGCCTTCCGAGATGCTGTTCTACACACCACTGTTGTACTGCGCCGTTATTTGTATTATCCTTTCGACCGCTCTCATCAACAAGCTGTTTTTGCCTACAAGACTGCCGCTGACTAGATGTTTTTTGTTTGTCGCACCATTCTCAGGAGGTTTCTGAGATACTGGATCCAGCGACAATCATACCACGCATAAAGTCACTTAGGTCACTCTTTTTGCCAATTCTAACGTTCAATCGAACAGTAACTGAATGCATCAATGCTTGTCTGCCTGCTTTATACATCAAGCCACAGCCACGTGACTCACTGTCTGTAGGAGCAAACCATTTTCATGAACAGGGTAGTGTAACTAATTAACCGGCCGTTGAGTGTATAGCCTACCTATAATAACATAAACTAATGAAATAAGACCATAAACACAGCCAAATTATAATTTTTCTGATAGCATATAGGAAATTAATAGGCTGTTAGAATTTTGACGCCCAAAATAAGTGTCATTGGCTTTATGGGGGGTCCAAAGAGGCCAGGCTTTTCTAGTTCTAACTTTAAACAAATTGCCCATCAAGCTACATTGAACAAAAATATAAACACAACATGCAACAATTTCTAAGATTTTACTGAGTCACAGTTCATATAAGGAAATCAGTTAATTTAAATAGATTTATTAGGCCCTAATCTATGGATTTCACATGACTGGGAATGCAGATATACATCTGTTGGTCACAAAAAAAGGTAGAGGCGTGGAACAGAAGACCAGTCAGTATCTGTTGTGACCACCATTTGCCTCAAGCAGCGAGACATCTCTTTCGCATGGAGTTGATCAGGCTGTTGATTGTGGCCTGTGGAATGTTGTTCCACTCTTCTTCAATGGCTGTGCGAAGTTGCTGGATATTGGCAGGAACTGGAACACGCTGTCGTACACATCGATCCAGAGCATCCCAAACATGCTCAATGGGTGACTTGTCTGGTGAGTATGCAGGCCATGGAAGAACTGGTACATTTTCAGCTTCCAGGAATTGTGTACAGATCCTTGTGACATGGGGCCGTGCATTTTCATGCTGAAACACGAGGTGATAGCGGCGGATGAATGGCACAACAATGGGCCTCAGGATCTCGTCACGGTATCTCTGTGCATCAAATTGTCATCGATAAAATGCAACTGTGTTCATTGTTCGTAGTTTATGCCTGCCCATACCATAACCCCATTGCCACCATGGGGAACTCTATTCAGAACGTTGACATCAGCAAACAGCTCACCCACACGACTCCATACACACTGTCTGTCATCTGCCGGTACAGTCCAGTGGCCATCGAAGGTGAGAATTTGCCCACTGAAGTCGGTTATGACGCCGAACTACAGTTAGGTCAAGACCCTGGTGAGGACGAAGAGCATGCAGATGAGCTTCCCTGAGGTGGTTTCTGACAGTTTGTTTTGAAATTCTTTGGTTGTGCAAACTTAGTTTCATCAGCTATCCGTGTGGCTCATCTCAGACCATCCCGCAGGTGAAGAAGGATGTGGAGGTTCTGGGCTGGTGTGGTTACACATGGTCTGCTGTTGTGAGGCCGGTTGGATGTACTGCCAAATTCTCTAAAACTAGGTTGGAGGCGGCTTATGGTAGGAAATGAAAATGTAATTATCTGGCAACAGCTCTGGTGGATATTCCTGCACTCAGCATGCCAATTGTCACAGGTGCACCTGTGTAAAGATCATGCTATTTAATCAGCTTCTTAATATGCCACACCTGTCAGTGGATGGATTATCTTGGCAAAGGAGAAATTCTCACTAACAGGGATGTAAACAAATTTGTGCACAAAATTTGAGAGAAATAAGCTTTTTGTGCGTATGGAACATTTCTGGGATTTTCTATTTTAGCTCATGAAACATGGGGCGAACACTTTACATGTTGCGTTTATATTTTTGTTCAGTATAGATAATTTCTCATAAGTCTTTAAACACATTCCCTCCCCCTGCTCTTCTGCGGACTGCAAGTGAGGCAGGGCACTGCTGCACTCCTCCTGCTTGCACAAGTTACCAACCCGCGCCGGGTGGTGAGTTTGAAATGAATACCAGTTGTAGGTTACTGGAGTTGCTAGCATGTGGTCTCACGTCAGGTACAGGAAAGTGGGCAATTGCAGTTTGAATATTTGTTAGCAGCAGAACAAATTAAAATCAAGAAAAGATGAGTTAACATGTTTTGACAGCATAGCCTAGCTAACTAGTTGATTCATTTACTGTACATTAGCAATGATCAGCTGCTGGTAGCCCACCTCAATAGATGTTCTAGATTGCTTAGCCTACAATGTGTGATGTTTTTCTTCTTCAGAAAATTAAGGCCTATGCAATACAATTAATAATGGTGAATTTGGCAAACGGAGAAGTAGAACACTTTGAATTCAAGAACCTGCTCTCTCAAAGGTCTGTGCACGACCCTGATCACAAATCATTCATCTCTATTATTAATCTGGTCCAGTCTCTCAGGTCTTCTGTCTGGTTTGATTACTACATATCTATATACAGTATATCACTATCTACGTATCATATAAGTAATTAATGGTCTAGCTAGCAACTTGACGAAAGTTAAAAATCATAAGTAGGCTTTCAAGATTATATCATGAATTTACAAAAACTTTGGAGGAAAAGTAGACTACTACTGTGTAAGATTTAGATGATGTGAAAGTTGTGACTACAGTGTGACTCTGTAGTTCATTACTTCCTGTATGTTTCTCAGTTATCTGAGAAACCAAAATGAAACCAAGAATTTCATGACAATTTCACAACATTTCATGATGGGAATTCTAATGAATGCTGCAAGTTGTGTTTAATTTGTCTTACATATATTTTTATATTCTGAGAATGAGTGAGTATGTACTGTATACTGATAAGAAGGCTAGAATTACAGGCTTCTAAGTGTTGTATGTAATAATGAATGTTTTTATAAAGATATATATTGTGACTGACTGGTTGACATCTGTCTGGAGACGAGAAAGGACAGCGACATCCTTTAAATATGCAGAACTGTTTCATGACAACCTTTCTTGTAAATCTTTAGACTGGGTCCAATGTTGACCATTATTTTAGTGCAATATGATAATTGAATTATTCAAAATGTTAAAAAGTCTTTAAAAATACTGGGAAAAGAATTAAAATAATTAATAAGTTAAAATGTTTGTGTGTGATTAAAATGTTTGTGTGTGCATGGAAAAGACACATCAGCAAAAGAGCAACAGGTGAACAAAAGGTAACAGTTCCAGAATCTCTTCTTCCATGATTACAATCATTGCATTTGTTTTTCAAACTCAGTCACAAAAGCTGCTGGCAAAAACTCAACCCCCCAAAAAATTTACTTAATATTTCATTTACATTGTTATTTATTTACAGTCTCACTTTAGTCAACATTTTTTTAATTCATTAAACAAAGCTTTCATTTTCAATAATTATAACTATGATCAAGGGCTTGATTCAATCTGTAACGCTGGAGCTGTCATATGCAGCCTTTACCATGAAGGCAGTCTCCGCTAACGTGGAAATATTGCCTTTTAAATTTAAATCAGATCCGAACTTCAGTGCTACGGATGTAATCCAGACCCAAGTCTTTGTCATTGAACTATAAGGAAAACCCACGCCGGGAAAAATGATTTTTGACACATACTCAAAAATAATCTTTGAACCAAGTTGTCTTAGTTGCATATAAAAATGTCCACATGAATATAGAATCACTTGAAATGATCCAGTGAATTAAGGTTACATCCTAAATGTCACCCATTTCCCTATATAGTGCACTACATTTGACCAGAGCCCTACAGCCCTGGTTCAGTCCAAAATGTCACCCTATTTCCTATGTAGGCACTACTTCTGATCAGGGTCCGTAGTCCACCAAGACCTGCTCTCCTCCTTTCTGGGCATGCCTTACAGTAAGTGTTGCAACACTAATGTTTGATCGTGTGTGTTTGGTGAAAGAAAGGCATTGGTCTCCTGTGTTTGCACTTGGGTCTCTGTCTGAGTTGTGACACATGTTAGGGATTGCATTGAGAAGAGAAAGAAGCAGATGGGAAGTAAAGGATGAGTGTCCTTGGTAACTATGATGTCCAAAACAACAGCAAATAAAGTAGTTGAAGTCATCAGAATGTTGATTAAGCAGACAATTGCTGTTGAAGTGATAAAGGCAGGGATGTTCTCAATACAAATGGACACAACACAGGATTTAACAGCCAAAGACCAATGTGCAGTAGTTTTGCGATATGTCACTGATGTTGTCCACGAGAGACTCATTGGCGGTCATTGACTGTGAGTCATCGACTGGACAGTACTTTGTGGACCTTGTGAAACAGACCCTTGAGAAGATTAACATAGATATCAAACAGTGTGTTGGTAATGCAACAGACGGAGCAGCTGATATGCAGGGACAATACAGGGGCTTCTCTGCATTGCTCACAGGAGAGTCTCCTGAGTCTCCTACGTTGAGAACATGTGAGTAACATATGGTGCAGTGCTGTGTGCAGATGTCTCCTGCATGAATCCAAAGAATTTTCCTGAGATCAGAGAAAGGGCCTTCCAAAGACAGCCATGAAGGAGCTCAGAAAATGCTTACTGGAATTTGATGAACATGCCACTGTTGAGGCATTGCAGGCTGAACTGTTCAGCCTTGCACAACAGTGGGAAAGACTGAAACAGTCAGCATTGGAGGAGTACAACACCAGGGCCGCCGCCGCCAATGATGAATCCGGGGTAGGCTTTGAGGATCCTGACAAAAGTGTAGAGTTGGTGAGCAGAACATGTTCCACATGTAAAAACTGCCAATATGCTGCTATCTTCTCCTGTCTCAGTACAATCTGCTCACGGATGCGTATCACATCATTGGTCACATCCTCCTCACCATATCCATCACTCAGGTGGCTTGTGAGAGGACCTTCTCCACCCTGAAATTCGAGAAGAACCACCTCACTTAAGAGAACCTTGAAGCATTCCTTTTGATGGCAACAGAGAAGGAGATTGTTATGGGACTTGACAAAGATGACATCATTGACAAGATGGCAGAGAGCAATGAGTTACTGCGCCGCCTACTGGTTTACTTGTGGTAATTACTTACTGGTTACTCTGAAATAGCTTTGCTATGACTCTTCCTTAACAGGCTGACAAGGGTGAAAGAAAATTTGCTGTGAGTTAAAGCTTTTGTACAGAGGTATGTTTTTTGGACTTATACTTGCAGTTATGTAGCCAATGTTCAATTTCATTGACTCAGTGTATAGATGTGTTTATTTTTGTGCTGTTTGCTTTATGGACACCAGTGAGTGAACATTGTAATCTAACTTTTTTTGTAGAGGAGTGATTTTTCGACTTTTGTATTATACTTACATTGTTGTAGCTTATGTTCAACTTCAGTGAATGTGTGTGTGTGAAGTTTTTTGAATATTGTATATCTCATTCTCTTTTTAAAAAGTGTAGGCTAATTGTTTTGTGTGTCTAGCCTTGTACATTTGTATGTGCTATGATTGGTGTATTCTTAGTGAGTTTTTTAGGGTGCACACATAGCCATAGCATACCTTGAAAACTAAGTGTTCAGATAGGCTACTTGTTGGTCACTCCCAAATGTTTGTATTTTGTAATGTGGATAACTTTCTTCCCAGATTAACATAGTGGCCAAATTTATAACTAGTTTGGGACCCGTTACATCAACAAATAGGGTTAGCCTACAAAATTAGCGGTCTGGTGGTTTGCGTGAACAGGGTGGCCTGGGATGGAGTCAAATTCCTGGCCTGAATGATTGTTTCAGTCTGCCCCTGAACATATCCAACTATACTTGTGCTGTATAATGGCATCAACAGGTGATGTTTACAAACATACACTGCCTTCAGAAAGTATTCACATTTTGTTGTGTTACAGCCTTTAAAATGTATTACATTGAGATGTGTCACTGACCTACACACAATACCCCATAATGGAATTATGTTCAACATTTTTACCAAATTAATTAAAAATGAAAAGCTGAAATGTCTTGAGTCAATAAGTATTAAACCCCTTTGTTATGGCAAGCCTAAATAAGTTCAGGAGTAAAAATGTGTCATAAGTCACATAAGTTGCATGGACTCACTCTGTGTGCAATAAGTGTTTAACATGATTTTTTAATGACTACCTCATTTCTGCACCCCACACAAAAAATAATTGTAAGGTCTCCCAGTAGAGCAGTGAATTTCAAACACATATTCTACCACAAAGACCAGGGAGGTTTTCTAATGCCTCGCAAAGGGCACATATTGGTAGATGGGTAAAATAAAAATGCTGACATGAATATCCCTTTGAGCATGCTGATATTAATTACTCTTTGGATTGTGTATCAATACACCCAGTCACTACAAAGGATACAGGCGTCCTTCCTAACTAAGTTGCCGGAGAGGAAGGAAACCACTCAGGGATTTCACCACGCCAAAGGTGACTTTAAAACAGTGTGTTTAATGGCTGTGACAGGAGAAAATGGAGAATGGATTAACAACATTGTAGTTACTCCACAATACTAACACACTGTAAATGACAGAATGAAAAGAAGGAAGCCTGTGTCGTGTCTTGACTATATCATTGATGTGATGACATGCTATTTTATGAAATCGATTACCTAATGTTTAATTGATTACGTGATTGAATTAAATCATGCAACAATTAACGTTTAAGGAGTTCCGTTTTCTGAATTAACTCTTAGAGATAGATAGATAGATAGATAGATAGATAGATAGATAGATAGATAGATAGATAGATAGATAGATAGATAGGTACTTTATTGATCCCCCGGGTCATCGATCAGTCATTAATTCATCGTTACCTTACACAAATTGGCTTATTTATTTATTTACTAACTACCTAAATAATCACACAGAATTACATACATACACAAGATAGATTATACATTGATTACTAATCAAGTAATGAAAAGTCCCTAGTGGACTAACCCGATATGACGGCTGGTTACACACAGGAAGGAGGTTGGGGAAAGAAAGAGCGGGAGGAGGAGAGACAAAGGAATTCAACTCATATACACTCATCGTAAATATGGATATTTAGCACCCTATGTAACACATATTTACGCTTATGTCTTTGTTGTCTCGTTCTGTTAACACCCGATCAGTCTGTGGAGTGTCTGTTAGATCGTCTCTTTGTTCTGGAAGTGTTCCTTAAAACATGGATACATCAAAATGTCACCCAGTGGTGAGAGTTTGTTCCCTCTCGTCTTCGTTAGACTGGATCCTTCAAAGGTACACACACAGTGGTACTCGTCGAGTTTACTAGGTTAAACAGTACTTAACAGCTGCAGACAGAATGTTCCTGTGTAGTCTCCCATCTTCTTCACTTGCGAGTTTCAGAGGGCTAGAACCATTTTACAAGCCATTTGCTGCCAGGCAATGTACCGGTCTATTGTCCAAGCATTCTTGACACCTACTTGGTCTAGTAGAACATCATTTCAACATGGGGACTAGCACCTCCACGTTATCTGGTCTGGTGTGAATTGTGTTAGGAGTCTTTTATAAGCACTTGGGCAAAAGGGGCGTTCCCTCGAGTTGCTCCAATGTCTATGCTCCTGTGGGTATGGTTACTGATTGAGCATAAGCATATTTATGAAAATTCTCTCATTTTAAAAAGGTATTCTTATACTTTTACTTTTATACAACATTCAGATGCAATCCTCATAATTGAGGCAGAGTTAGGGTAATGTGGTTATACTGTATTTCATGATGTCACAAAAATGAAACAAAGTCGACAGGGTCGTAGATGGCTTCTCCACCGACCGTTTTCACATTCTCTAAAATAGGAATATTGTTTAATTCTCCAATTCGGGGAGGTAGGAGTATTTGGCGGGAGAGGTCCTACTGTCACATCATGGTCCTGGAAGAGGAGTCTCTGCCAGGAATTTATGACCTGTCGTAAAGTAACAATACTGCCCCCTCCTCCCCTCCTAACAGGAGAAGGGGAGGGGGGGGGGGGGTTGTTCACATCTCTGCCTAGCCGATTCACTGAAAGGGCTAGCGTAATGACACCTGTACAGAATAAAAATATTCCAAATCATGCATCCTGTTTGCAATAAGGTAGTAAAGTAAAACTGCAAGAATGTGGCAAAGAAAGGAACTTAATGTCCTGAATACAAAGTGTTATGTTTGGGGCAAATCCAACACAACACATCACTGAGTACCAGTCTTTATATTTTCAGGCATGGTGGTGGCTGCATAATTTTATGGGTATGCTTGTCATCGGCTAGGACTAGGGAGTATAGAACTAAGCACAGAGGAAAATCTGGTTCAGTCTGCTTTCCAACAGACACTGGGAGACAAATTCACCTTTCAGCAGGACAATAACCTAAAGCAATATGCCAAATATACACTGGAGTTGCTAACCAAGACGATGTTGATTGTTCCTTAGTGGCCTAGTTACAGATTGATTTAAATTGGCTTAAATCTATGGCAAGACTTAAAAATGACTGTTTAGCAATGATCAACAACCAATTTCAGAGGTTGAATAATTTTTTCAAAGAATGTGCAAATATTGTACAATTCAGGTGGGCAAAACTCTTAAGAAACTTAGCCAGAAAGACTCACAGCTGTAATCGCTGCCAAAGGTGCTTCTACAAAGTATTGACTTTGTCATTATGGGGTATTGTGTGTAGATGGGTGTGTAAGAATACAACCCGGAGGCAGAGGGTAGGTCCCACTTGCAGAGCATGCAAATGTTGTTTTTAATATAATAGACGTAGTCAGATGTACAGGCAGAGGTTGTTAACAGATAGTCCAGTAACAAAAACAGGGCAACAGCACAAAAGGAGCAGGCTAACGGAGTAATCAGGAAAAAAAACACGAACAGGTCGGTACACGGACAGGCTCAGCCAGACTAGGGCTAGACAACCTCGAAAAGCTAAAGGCAGGTTAAGGTCAAACTGGAATACAATATATCTCACAAAATGACTGAAGGGCTTAGTAAGATGTACATACAAACAATACCAACACAGAGGGGAGAATGAACCTGGGTAATATACTGATGGGTTAATGGGAAACAGCTGTTAGAATTCCGGTGATTGGGAACGGAGAGGAGTGGTGTGTTTGTGTGGGCTGGAATCTTGATGGTTAGAGGCTGTGTCTTCTTGTTGATGTTGAGGAGGTATGGTATCGCTTGCGGACCTTACAGGGTGAGATTTTTTTTAAATTTAATCCCTTTTGAATTGCTGTAACACAACAAAATGTGGAATAAGTCAAGGGGTATGAATATTTTCTGAAAGCTTTGTAGGTTGACTTAACTGCAGTCATGGCTGCTTTGGTTGTCAGACTTGTAGCTATTGTAGTTTTTTGACTGTAGAAAAATAGTAATCTCTAAATATGTCCCAAGTGAGGCAGGCATGCGAGGGAGGTGCGACTGCACAATCCACCGACTGAGGAAAGGAACATGGCCCTTAACTGTGATCATCACTAGCTTCCATAGACACAAAGTCATAATTATGTCTAATCCCACCCATTTCTACAATTTCTCTTCTTAAAATTGTATTTTAAACCTAACCCTAACCTTAACCACACTGCTAACCCATTTAATTTCGATCTTGTCTCATCGCTGCAACTCCTAAAAAGGCTCGGGAGGCGAGGGTCTACTCATGCTCCCGCCAAACCGTGCTTCTTAACACCCGCCCGAAAGCTGCACCAATGTGTCAGAGGAAACACCATTCATCGGATGACCGAGGTCAGCCTGCAGGCCCCCGGCCTGCTACAAGGAGTCGCTAGAGCGCGATGAGCCAAGTAAAGCCCCCCCGGCCAAACCTTTCCTTAACCTGGACGACGCTGGCCCAATTGTGTGGCGCCCTATGGGACTCCCGATCACGGCCGGTTTCGATACAGCCCGGGACCGAACACAGATCTGTAGTGACGCCTCTAGCACTGCGATGCAGTGTCTTAGACCGATGTTCCACTTGGGAGGCCCCACACTGCTGACCTTATATTAAATTAAGACTAAAAGCAACATTTTGTAGCCAATTTTGACTTTGTGGCTATGAAAGTTAGCGGAAACCTTTAATTGTTTAAGAGCGACTGAACTTCCTGATTTGGCCTTGTTTTGAAGCTTGGTTAAGCAATGCAAGCGGCTATGATGCCAAACAAGAGTTGTCTTGGGGCTGTGGTTTGATGTGGGTGTTTCTTGGGTGTGTCTTTGACATTCAATCACAAGAAACAAGGGAAGTAGTGAGTACAGTGAGGTAAGCTAAGCTAGCTTTGCTATGGAGAGAACAAAGTTTTGAACTTGAAGACTTCTCCCCTCCTGACTGACTCGCCATTTCAAGATGGTCAGCTAATTCAGTTCTATGTTTAGGTTAAAGCCCTGTCTCGTACGAACCATCCTGATGTAAGCTTGTGATATCAGGCTAGGTTGAGGAGGGATTTGGTGCTGAGGTAGATCTGGTTGTCGTCGGCGTAGTAGTGGAAGTTGAGGTTGAAGTGGTGGAGGATCTTACCAAGGGGGAGGATGTAGATGATGAAGAGTAAGGGGCCCAGCACATAAATGTGTCTAGAAGATTAATATCTTATATGTGACCCGTTTCAGGAAACTAGGAGTGTGTCACAAGTCACGACTTCACAGGAGAGCCATTTGAACGTTTTTTATTTGTTTTAATCAAGAACATGTGAACTTTCATGTCCCTTGATAACAAATGTGTATGCCATCTGTAAATACCAATAAAATTGTTAAATTATTAACCTTGTTGGTAAGCCACATCAAAAGACAGCAACCTTTCCACTAGCCATGATTGACTGAGATAATGAGTGGGCTGGACATGCCGAGAGAGGAGTTCGGATTGGTCTGCCAAATAGAAGGCTTCTGTCTATTTGAGCTCAGTCTGTGTTGGTACTCCTGTCAAACGCTGCTTTTTAAAAAATGTATTGTGTAGTGGAGCTGCATAAGTGTTTCTCTCCACTTTCTGGAGGATCAAGTTTTGAAATCAGTGGAATTAGAGTATGATAGCAAAAGAGATGGCGAAAACACCTGTCTCCAGATTACATCATCAAACTAAGGGCATCCGTGACAGGGAGACACGTCCATCATGCATGATGATGTATACGGGTAAGATAGTCTAGCTAGCTACATTTTCAGATATTACACGTTTCATTTCATTTCAAGCTAAAGTGTACTGTTAAAACTAGCTAACGTTAGCTGGCTGGCTCATTAGCTTACGTTGTGACTTGTGTGATCTTACATGTTGTTTACCTAGCTAGGTTCATTGTTTACCAAGCTAGCTATATGTCTTAAGCTAATGTGTACTGTTAGCTAGTTAACGTTAGCGGTCTGGCTCCTGTAAGGGCTGATACATGTTTAGCTAATGAATATGTTAATCTACAACAAGAGTTATTAACTGAATGTATTGTGTGATCATAGATCTTTAGAACTGCTGTAGGTTTGGGTAAGGGGGAGCTATGTGGAAGGAATGTGCTAGCTGGGGGTTTTACGATAGAACTGTGTCTTGTAATATGAAGCTTGGACATCTACTGAGAAGACCACTACTTCCGTCAACTGGATTGCGTCACGAGGCTGGGACCAGCCTGCACGCCAACGATAGGCTGAGTAAGTTTAAACCACACTCAGCCTCTACTCCGACAGGTCAGCAAGGAGCGGAAACGATTCTGTCGGAGTATTTAAGGAAGAACAAAGGATAGATGCGTTTCTCTTCTCTAGGCTATGCGCTTCTATAGCGCTGCTCGCTGACTCTCTCTCGCGCTCTCTTGCGCTCTCTTTTTCTCTCTCTCTCTCTCTCTCTTCCATGCCCTGACTTGCTGTTTGCCCTGCGTGGTGTCACAGTGAGCCTGTATATACGAACTTCATATTTACCATTGAACGGTTTGTTAGAATAAAATACATAGATGATTTAAACGGCGTAGTAATCCTTTTGTTCCAATACCAGATTTGAATTGACGCGACCCAACACTCCATAGCTAATGTTGCATGTATTACGTTATTATTCGTATCCCAGATCTGTTTGCTTTGCTAGTGGTTGGTATTCTCCCAGCAGATTCATGCAGGGTAGTATGGACATGATTTGGCACGGTTCATTGTTGTTTAACTAGCTAACGTTAGCTGGCTGGCTCGTTAGCTAACGTAAAGTGACTTGTGTGATCTTACATGTTGTTTACCTAGCTAGGTTCATTGTTTACCTAGCTAGCTTAAGCTAAAGTGTACAACACCTGTTGAATATGGCCGTGTCAGTAAACGTCAGCAAAAAAGCGTGTTGGTACCATTCTTTATTCATGGCTGTGTTCTTAGGCAAAATTGTGAGTTAGCCCACTCCCTTGGCTGAGAAGCAACCCCACACATGAATGGTCTGAGGATGCTTTACTGTTGGCATGACACAGGACTGATGGTAGCGCTCAAGTTGTCTTCTCCGGACAAGGTGTTTTCCGGATGGCCCAAACAATCGGAAAGGGGATTCATCAGAGAAAATGACTCTACCCCAGTCCTCAGCAGTCCAATCCCTGTACCTTTTGCAGAATATCAGTCTGTCCCTGATGTTTTTCCTGGAGAGAAGTGGCTTCTTTGCTGCCTTTCTTGACACCAGGCCATCCTCCAAAAGTCTTCGCCTCACTGTGCTTGCAGATGCACTCACACCTGCCTGCTGCCATTCTTGAGCAAGCTCTGCACTGGTGGTGCCCCGATCCCGCAGCTGAATCAACTTTAGGAGACGGTCCTGGCGCTTGCTGGACTTTCTTGGGCTCCCTGACGCCTTCTTCACAACAATTTAACCTCTCTCCTTGAAGTTCTTGATGATCTGATAAATGGTTGATTTAGGTGCAATCTTACCAGCAGCAATATCCTTGCCTGTGAAGCCCTTTTTGTGCAAAGCAATGATGACGGCACGTGTTTCCTTGCAGGTAACCATGGTTGAAGAGGAAGAACAATGATTTCAAGCACCAACCTCCTTTTAAAGCTTATTCTGACTCAATCAGCATGACAGAGTGATCTCCAGCCTTGTCCTCGTCAACACTCTCACCTGTGTTAACGAGACAATCACTGACATGATGGCAGCTGGTCCTTTTGTGGCAGGGCTGAAATGCAGTGTAAAAGTTTTGGGGGGATTAAGTTCATTTTCATGGCAAAGAGGGACTTTGCAATTAATTGCAATTCATCTGATCACTCTTCATGACATTCTGGTAATATACTGCAGGAAACTTTGTGGAGACCAATACTTGTGTCATTCTCAAAACCTTTGAACACGACTGTATGTTTTGTATGATGTTGATGTAATATACTCCTAACCCTCAAAATTGGACACTGGAATATTCCTGCAAGGTTCCAATGAAACATGTCTAGAATATTCTAAATGAATATTCAGAGAAAATGGTAACCACATTCTGGGTAAGTTCCATTTTAATTTTTTTATGAATTCGTAAACATTTCTAAAAACAAATTCCACTTTGATATAGATAGATAGGTACTTTATTAATTTGTCAATCAGCAACGAAAAACACAGGGCAGGTGCAAAATGCCAGAACGAAATACACAAAAGACATACACGATACATGATAAATAATGCGGCAGTATGAAAAAGTATAAAAATACAATTAGTCTGGAATGCAAAAAGCTAGAAAAAGGCATTGCATAGTATGAGTAAATGGCTGAATATGCATACTATACATTGTTACAGAGTGTTAGGTGAAAACATTATACAAATATTGCAAGTTGATATAAATAAAATAAAAAAATATTTGCATGGTTAACTATACTATACAGGTCGATGGCAGAGAAAGATACTTAAATAGCTAAATGTGCGTATGATATAAGTGAGGGTAATAATAGTTTACTTAATATACAGTCTGGTTAAATGTACAGGTAAGTGAATATTTGCATGGTTAAATTAACTGTACAGGTAAATGACAGGAAGAGATACTTAAATAGCTAAATGTGCGTATAATATAATTTAGTACTTAAATAGCTAAATATGCGTATAATATAATTTAGGGTAATAATAATAATTCCCTTAAAATACAGTCCTTAGTACAGGGTTTAATTACAGATAAATGCACGTATTGCACATTCGATATAGTAAATGCAATGAAAAAAAAAAGATACTACTGACAGGATTCTAATATGCAGTCCTGAGTGAATGACTATGTAAGTTCAGTTCAAGAATGACTTACAATATTGCACGCGATATGATATAACAACTGTACATGAATATGTATATACAGTTCTGAATGAATGAGTGCTGAATGAATAAGTCCTGAGTGAATGAGTGATTACAGGCCAGAGAGTTACTCACGAATGGATGGATGCCTAATTCTTAAACTAGGTCCTAACACCCCAACAGTTCCAGGTCTATGTTGCTGACGGCATGGCACCCCGGTGAGGCATTAAACAGTCTAATAGCCGCCAGCAGGAAGGACCTCCTGTAGCACTCTCTGGCACACCGTGGTGGGATCAGTCTGTGACTGAAGGTGCTCCTCTGCATCATAACCATGGCATGCAGAGGGTGGGTGACGTTGTCCATGATGGCCAGCAGTTTGGCCAGGATCCTTCTCTCCGACACCTCCTCTAGAGTGTCAAGGTTAATCACCAGAACAGAGCTAGCCTTCATGATCAGCTTATTTACCCAAGAGGCATCACCGGCCTTTATGTTGGCGTCCCAGCACACCACTGCAAAAAAGATGGCACTGGCCACCACAGACTGGTAGAAAGTATGCAGTTGTTTACTGCACACGTTGAAGGACCTAAGCCTCCTCAGAAAGTAGAGTCGGCTCTGGCCCTTTTTGTACAGGGCCCCGGTGTTACCAGCCCATTCCAGCCTGTTGTCTATATGGACACCCCGGAACTTGTATGAACCAACCATTTCCACATCCGTCCTCTGTATAGGGACTGCAGTCGGTTGGGCCTTGGTTCTCCTGAAGTCCACAACCATCTCCTTTGTTTTGCTGATGTTGAGCTGATGGTGGTTTTGCTCCCTACAATAGCGGAGTCATCCGAGAACTTCTGTAGGTGGCATGTTTCAGAGTTATATCTGAAGTCTGAGGTGTAGAGGGTGAACAGGAAGGGGGACAGGACCGTTCCCTGGGGGGCCCCTGTATTGCTCACTGCCCGTTCTGACACACAACTCTGTAGCCGCACAAATTGTGGCCTACCGGTCAGGTAGTCCGTAACCCAGGAGACTACGGGTGCTTCCACTTTCATCCTCCTCATCTTCTCACCCAGTAGCAGGGGCTGAATGGTGTTGAAGGCACTGAAGAAGTCAAAAAACATAACCCTCACAGTGCTACCTGCGTTGTCCAGGTGAGAGTAGGCCCTCTGCAGAAGGTAGATGATTGCATCATCTTCCCCGATGTTGCGCTGGTATGCGAACTGCAGGGGGTCCAGTGATGTACACACCAGGGGTCTGAGGTGAGCGAGGACTAACCTTTCCAGGGTCTTCATGATGTGGGATGTTAGCGCTACAGGTCTGAAGTGGGGGGTCGCTGATTGTCTCAACGGCGGTGTCGTGTGCAAAGTGGAGGTGGGACAGCCGTGAGGGTGTGTGGCCTGCAGAGCTGGAGGGAAGGTGGACAGGGATAATATCGAACCTGTTCAAAAATTGGTTCAGCTCATTTTATTTATTTTATTTTTGTATTTCACCTTTATTTAACCAGGTAGGTAGAACAAGTTCTCATTTACAACTGTGACCTGGCCAAGACAAAGCAAAGCAGTGCATTGGCTCTGTCCTGGCTCCCCTCTGTCTGCCCACTGTTTGACTTTTTGAAGCCAGTGATATTTCTCATACTATTCCACACCTCTCTCATTTTCTCCTTATACACTCTCTTCCCCTCAGCAATCCGCAACTTATTATTATTTGGAAAACAGCGTACCTTCCTGGTGGGTACGGTGTTGTCTACACAAAAATTGATATAGCCCGTTATGCAGTCTGTAAGTCCATCAATGTCCTCCCCATGAGCCTCACAGAGCACATCCCAGTCTGTTGTCTCAAAGCAGTCCTGTAGTGCCTCATTTGCCTCTGGGGATTTCCTAATGGTCCTAGTGGTCGCTGGCTGCTGTTGGACCATAGGCCTGTAGAGTGGGGTGAGGTGGACAAGGTTGTGATCCGATCTACCGAGGGGAGGGAGTGCAGTGGAGTTGAATGCATCCTTCACATTAGCATATAACAAGTCCAGAATTGTATTATTCCTAGTTGGACACATCACGAGCTGTTTGAACGTGGGCAGCATTGAAGAGAAGAGATGCATGGTTAAAATCCTCAGAAATGGCAAAGAAGGCACTGGGATGCGCAACCTTACGATAATAGAGTGGATGACGTCACAAGCTGTGTTTGCCTCAGCGGAGTGCGGGATGTAAACAATAACAGCAATGGCCACCGTGAATTCCCTCAGCAAATAGTAGGGTCTCAGGCTAATGGATAACAGCTCAATGTCCGGGCTACAAAACTGTTCCTTAACAGTAATATGGCTCGGATTACACCATCTGTTGTTAACTAATAAAGCCAGCACCCCTCCCTTACTCCTACCGGAAGAAGCACTATCCCTGTCCGCTCTAAGGGTCTGGAAACCGCCGATAGTGACGTTCCCTATGGGGATGTTATCCTTCAGCTATGTCTCGGTCAGACTAGCTAGACTAGCTTCCCTGTAATCCCTCTGACCACGGACTAGACCCTCGAGTTCATCTATCTTATGTAGCGATCTCACGCTGCCCATAATGATAGACGGGATAGCCGGCTTGTACTTCCTAAGTTTTGCTTTTCAACTTGTCTGGAATAACAATCTTTTCCCTGGGGTGAAGCAGCGCTGAGTGAGCTAAATCCAATAGCTGGGCTCGGTTGTAAATAATTGAGGCTCTCGTGTATGTTCGGCACTGCTAAACGTAAGAAAAAGTGCCTCAGTGATAAAAAGGACCGCTAAAACCTTCGTAAAACAGTAGCACTCCATAATCGTGAGCTATTATAGTTCAACTGTTGCAAAATAAATAAATTAAAAACTCATGAAAACATACTAAAACAACAATTAACTTACAAACAATGGGAGCTGCTTAACAGGCGACTACACAGGGCGGCGCCAATACTCTCTAGTATTGTGTGTATTGTGTGTAAATCAGTGACACAAGATATCAATTGAATCAATTTTAAATTCAGGCTGTAACAACAAAATGGAAAAAGTCCAAAACTGTGTGAATACTTTCTGAAGTCACTGTAGCTGTTCTACAAGTGGTCTCAGGCACTGTAAATAACAAGCATTTAAGTGCAACTTTAGTAACAATGGTCTAGGGAAAACACTTTGAGGTTTATGCTCCTACGAAGGTTTTAACGATGAACTTAGCCTTAAGATGCTTTTGGGAAACTGGGCTCTGGACAGGTTTGATTGAATAAGGTGTTCTCCTAAAAGGCACAGGTTTCTACTTTTCATGTTATGTGTCATTGGCTATGTGTGTATTGTGAAGAAAGAGAGACAATTTGGTGGCACATCTGTGGCTAGGTTTACATACAATTGGTTACAGATTTTCATGCAAATATTCTAAAATCTGCACATATAAAATATGTGCATTTTCCCACCAGAGATGTGTTTCAATCAAATTGACTTGTTGTGGATAAAAGTCTGTGTGCGCACATAAGAACACTTTTGCGGTTAAATTCGCATGTACCGAATATAGCGAATGTGCCCACTCTGGCATTGGCACGTGCTCTCTAGCTAACAGCTCACATATACAGTGTGGGTATAGCCTACTACATGATGAGATTATTATGTACAAAATAGCGAGATTATGTTAATATGTCAAAAGGCACACAATCATCATGTCACCAGAATAAGACCCTCAATATTTATTGGAAAGGAGAATCACCTTGCACTTTCACCACCCTGTGAAGTTCATCATAACTTATTTAATCTGTAGCCTTATAAACTGCATGCTTTCCCGGGTCGTAGCACACGTCATCACATGACTCCAAGTTTAAAAGTATTTCCACCGCCATTTCCATGACATTTGTTAAGTTTACATGTACATTTGCTGTTTCCATCAGGCCTGTCATGACATTTTTTATCAAACATGTACTTTATTTGCAAAAAAAAGGTTGAATGGAAACCTGATTAGTGACACAAAATACAGCATTTTATTCAGCAAATTCTCCATTGGCACATAAGTAAATGAGCATGTTGTCAAATCATATGATTTACATGAGTTAAATTACATACATATTATTTCATTGTCCAGACAATGGCAACAATGAAACTACATTTAACTTATGTCTGACCCATATAGCACAGTCATAGGGTAAGCTATGTGCTCAATCATGAATAGTATATAGGCTATAATCCATACATTATCAGGGGTGACAACAACAGATATCAATCATTTAACATACTAACATATATATTATTTGTTAAATTATATATTCATATACTATATTTATACGTGAAAATCACAATTACTTGATTCAGTGCTTTGTTATGGGGATATTTTAAGACACTATTGATAAAGGTTCACCACTTGGGAGAGTTCATGTGCATCATGGTTAGAAAATAAGTACTCATGCTTTCAGTGCAATTTTTATTTTTGTATATCTTAAAAAAAAAAAAAAGTTGTTACAACATCAAAAATGCAATACAAATGGCCGCTCCCATCAGTGGGTTCTCTGGCCAGTGGGTGTGCTTGCTCCCAGCCAACCAGAGACGCCAGCAGGGCAAAGCCCCCGACCCAAAAGGATTTTCAAAGGGCGGAAAGGACCAAGCCCCACCTGATGCATGGAAGCAAGCGCACCCATAACCACTAGGTATTTTAGTGCAATTACATGAGAGAATGAAAACAATTTAAGGCATGTGCTCTTAAAAAAATATTAATCATAAATATGTGCAACATGATTACATGACACATTTCTATAAATATCACTTATATTCACAACAGTGTGCATCAGTTTAGTGCAAAATATACCCAGAAAACATGCCCACATTGACATGATGTGGATCCAATGCGGGCTAAAATACTTCCCCCAATGCACCTCTGCTTTAATAGGAATGTATCTATTTATTATTTCTTCATTACAATTTGACCACCACTATTTTTATGTAATTTCCTGTCCTAGAGAGAAAATGCATGTTTAGGTTCCACCTCCAAAGAAAGGTTTTTATACATATTAACGAATTGGGTTAAAACATCAACAAGTGTAGCTAGCTAGCATGCAAACCTTATCTAGCTAGCTAATATGTTATCTGTATTCAAAAGATTAGCCAGCTGGCTCTATGGCTGGTTCTGGAGCTGGATTTGTCATTTAGGGAAAACTTTGCCACAGATGGAAACCACTGGCCTCTTTGACTTCTCTCAGGTGTCAAGTGGACACGGCTCATCCCAGTCATGAAGAGGAATACTTTAGCAGTGCATTCGGAAAGTATTTAGACCCCTTCACTTTTTCCACATTTTGTTACGTTACAGCCGAAGACGTGGATCTCGATTAAGGCAGCCCCCTGCACCTCTCTGATTCAGAGGGGTTGGGTTAAATGCGGAAGACACATTTCATTTGAATGCATTCAGGTTGTACAACTGACTAGTATCCCCCTTTACCTTTCCAGAGCGCTCAGGACCTCAGACTGGGGTGAAGGTTCACCTTCCAACAGGACAACGACCCTAAGCACATAGCAAAGACAATGCAGGGGTGGCCTCGGGATAATTCTCTGAATGTCCTTGAGTGGCCCAGCCAGAGCCCGGACTTGAACCCGATCGAACATCTCTGAAGAGACCTGAAAATAGCTGTGCAGCGACACTCCCCATCCAACCTGACAGAACTTGAGAGGATCTGCAAAGAATGGAAAAAAACTCCCCAAATACAGGTGTGCTTGTAGCGTCATACCCGAGACTGCCAAAGGTGCTTCAACAAAGTACTGAGTAAAGGGTCTGAATACTTATGTAAATTTGATATTTTTCTTTTTTGAAACATTTGTAAAAAAATATTAAAAACTATTTTTGCTTTGTCATTTCATTTTTCTTTTAAATGTAATCCATGTTAGAATACGTCTGTAAAGTAACAACATTTTGAAAAAGTAAAATGGTCTGAATACTTGCCCAATGATGGGAGGGGTTGAGGGTAGCTGAAGCGTGAGACTAAAAACAAACACAAGTTAACTAAATGTAAAATATACTGTGTCCGTAAAATGGATATAATATGTATAAGCTGGAAGTAGAATCCTAAGTATTGTTGTCCATTAGTTTACTCCAATTAGGGGAGAGGTGGTAAAATAAATAATAATAATAATAATAATAATAAAGAAGGAAAATATATTTAAAAAATATAGAATTTTAAATGATATACAGTTGAAGTCGTAAGTTTAAAAACACTTAGGTGTAAAAACTCATTTTTCAACCACTCCACAGATTCCCAGAACAACATCAAAGGACCTTGTGAAGATGCTGGAGGAAACAGGTACAAAAGTATCTATATCCACAGTAAAACGAGTCCTATATCGACATAACCTGAAAGGCCGCTCAGCAAGGAAGAAGCCACTGCTCCAAAACCTCCATAAAAAGCCAGACTATGGTTTGCAACTGCACATGGGGACAAAGATCTTACTTGTTGGAGAAATGTCCTCTGGTCTGATGAAACTGAAACAGAACTGTTTGGCCATAATGACCATCGTTATGTTTGGAGGAAAAACGTATTCACCCAACTTATTGTGGGAAGCTTGTGGAAGGCTACCTGAAACGTTTGACCCAAGTTAAACAATTTAAAGGCAATGCTACCAAATACTAATTGAGTGTATGTAAACTTCTGACCAACTGGGAATGTGATGAAATAAATAAAAGTTGAAATAAATCACTCTACTATTATTCTGACATTTCACATTCTTAAAATAAAGTGGTGATCCTAACTGACCTAAGTCAGGGAACTTTTACTAGGATTAAATGTCAGGAATTGTGAAAAACTGAGTTTAAATGTATTTGGCTAAAGTGTATGTATGTAAACTTCCGACTTCAACTGTACATATTTACAAAAACAAGGGATTGGAAATGTTGCAGACAATTACATTGATAGAAGCCACAATCTATATGCAATATTAAAGCTGATCTACCCCCTTAAAAAATATAAATAATGTGCGCTCTATTCACAATGGTCTATTCCTAGGCGCGTGAATTTTAAGTTTGTGAGTTCCAAGTTTGGGGAAGCTTACAGGTTATCCTACCATTTCTACCGATCTGTGTGCCAGTTATGTTTTTCATATGAGCATTGTTGTGGAACAGTTTCATTTCAATAATAACATTTTTGTTTCTCCAAATCCTACAAAATCGGAATTAATCAATCAAATGTATTTATAAAGCCCTTTTTACATCAGCCGACGTCACAAAGTGCTATACAGAAACCCAGCCTAAAACCCCAAACAGCAAGCAATGCAGATTTAGAAGCACGGTGGCTAGGAAAAACTCCCTAGAAAAGAAAAAACATAGGAAGAAACCTAGAGAGGAACCAGGCTCTGAAGGGTGGCCAGTCCTCTTCTGGCTGTGCCGGGTGGAGATTATAACAATTCATGGCCATTAAGGCCAGATCTTTCTCCAAGATGTTCAAACATTCATAGATGACCAGCAGGGTCAAATAATAATCATAGTGGTTGTAGAGGCTGCAACAGAACTATTACGATCGCTTCCTCCCTAACCTCTCTACCGGCCTAGCTTCACTGCATCAACTGTTAAAAGAAGGACATGGCCTGGAAATGGTCAGAAAGACAGGAAGAAGCTTTTGCAAAGTCAAAGGAGTTGCTACAATCAGCAGAAGTGCAAGTGCACTTCTCAGCAGATCTTATCGTGTGATGCCTCATCGTATGGTGTTGGGCGGTTCTATCACACTGGATTGAGAATGGGGCAGAGAAACCGATTGGGTTCATGTCAAGAACATTGTCAAATGGTCCCTCAAAGAGTTCAATGTTGGGCTTTGTGGCTCAGGGCTTACGAGTACTGAATCATCAAGAAGAAGGAAGGACCTAGCAAGGTCATATGTCTGGCGGCCAAATATGGACCAGTCACCACTCATCGTGCCATTACATCCATGGGAACGGCCGAAAAAGGACACGACTCCATGTGGACTACGCAGGACCTCTCCTGGGGAAAATGTTCCTCGTGCTGGTGATTCTCATTCAAAGTGTAAGGATGTTTACCCCATGAACATGTCAACATCACACGCTACGATTGAGAAGTTGAGACAAAGCTTAAAATGTAGGTTAGCGACAAGCATTGAATTCACACGTTTCATAAAGCAAAATGGAATTCCACATGTTCCACCTGTATTCAAATGGATTATCAGAATGTGCTGTTCAAACAGTGAATGAGGGGATGAGGAAGATGCAAGGGGACAGCATTGAGAAAGGTGACAAGGTTCTTGATTAGTTAAAGGATCACTCCTCAAGCTACAACCTGCAGAAATGCTCATGTTATGAGAAAATAATGAATGTTTGCAGATTAGCTCAGGGAGAAATTATTTATGTTGGGTTATTAGCCTAAAATGGAGTGAATGTAGTAACCTTGTATATTTATGTTGAGTATTATGTTTACCAATAGATGGCAGTATTGACTCAGAATGGAGTTTGCTTCCCGTTAGCCGTAGCCTTTTAAGTGTCTGCCATATTACCAAAAAGGGTACAGTAGAGATCCCCGATCATATTTGTAGGCAATTTCATGGCGACGTTGGCTAAAACGACAGAGTCTAACGGTCATCTTGTGCGGAACTGCTCATGTGCAGGCCATCAAATCAAAAGGCACTCATTCGATATAAAGTAATTTTGTACAAAAATGTAAACGTGTAAGTTTAACTTTTGAGGTTGGAGTAACATGTTCAACTACTTAAGACATTGGCTTGAATCTAGGTTGTGCCTTTAGATTTTGAGAAAATTAACAACTAAGGAATTAACAACTAAACCCCGACCTGGTCCGTTTCGGAAGCGTTCCGAAAGTCCCGCGATGTTGTGCCTCCGGGTTTAGAAACTAGGATATTACCTTGCTTAGCTGGCCAAAGCCAGGTGCATTCCTGTAATGATTCTTTAAGTTAATATTAAATAGCAAAATGTACTTACATGTCCGGAGCATCCTAAGATACTACATAGTAAGTATTTTTTTAAGACTTTATCCTTGGCAGTGTTGAAGATTTTAAAAAATTTGGGCATCACAACAGAACACTTAAACTGGATCGAAACTCAGTAACAGTTGCACAAAAATAACTATGCCAACCACACCCCCAAATATTTTAATAAGCCCCCCCTCTAGCTGGGCTTGAGGGGGGCTGTTGTACGCTAGCACGTGTTGTGTGTGTGCGCAAGTCGGAAAAAATGTTCACTCACCCTTCTTGTAGAGAAATGCCAATGCCACCCCCCTCTCTTTCATGTTTCCTAAATGGTCTATGACTACCATACAGTACACGCTTTTATATTTTTTTGTTCTAGGCTACCTGGCCAAAACGCTTGCTTGCTAGCTAGCCTAACTTCCTTTCATGGGCAACTAGGCCAGCTAGTTAACATTAGCCTACTACATCTAGCTACATGTTGAACTTCCATCCTCTCAAGGCAGGCACACAATGAATGAATGAATTTATGGTTGGATCCAAATCCCTATCTCCATCCAACAATTCACATTTTTTTCTATCTGACATTTGGCTTCTGATGTGATGTGATTGGTGTGACGCAAAATCCAAACTGGCTTCCCCTGACACTTTTCTGGTGCGCCAGGACCATTCACAGCTGAGCTCACTCAGTTTAGCTATTATGAATATTATTTTTTTATCAAGGGAGGCCAAATGCTTGCCCACTGAATACCCACATGGGGCCAATGGGGTCATGTTTGCTGGGTACATTTTCATTCTCTTTGATTTTGCATCGCCATGCTCTCTTTTGCATTGATGATTGTTTCAGACACAGAAATAGAACAATTAGAACAGAATCAGTAATCACTTTATTCCTTCTACAGTGGGGAGAACAAGTATTTTACACACTGCCGATTTTGCAGGTTTTCCCACTTACAAAGCATGTAGAAGTCTAATTTTTATCATAGGTACTCTTCAACTGTGAGTGACGGAATCTAAAACAAAAATCCAGAAAAATCACATTGTATGATTTTTCAGTAAATCATTTGCATTTTATTGCATGACATAAGTATTTGATACATCAGAAAAGCAGAACTTAATATTTGGTACAGAAACTGGTAGTTCTTGACCAGATTTGCACACACTGCAGCAGGGATTTTGGCACACTCCTCCATACAGACCTTCTCCAGATCCTTCAGGTCGCTGGGCAATACGGACTTTCAGCTCCCTCCAAAGATTTTCTATTGGGTTCAGGTCTGGAGACTGGCTAGGCCACTCCAGGACCTTGAGATACTTCTTACGGAGCCACTCCTTAGTTGCCCTGGCTATGTGTTTCGGGTCGTTGTCATGCTGGAAGACCCAGCCACGACTCATCTTCAATGCTCTTACTGAGGGAAGGAGGTTGGCCAAGATCTCGCGATATAGGTCCCCATCCATCCTCCCCTCAATACGGTGCAGTAGTCCTGTCCCCTTTGCAGAAAAGCATACCCAAAGAATGATGTTTCCACCTCCATGCTTCACGGTTGGGATGGTGTTCTTGGGGTTGTACTCATCCTTCTTCTTCTTCCTCCAAACACGGCGAGTGGAGTTTAGACCAAAAAGCTCTATTTTTGTCTCATCAGACCACATGACCTTCTCCCATTCCTCCTCTGGATCATCCAGATGGTCATTGGCAAACTTCAGACGGGCCTGGACATGCGCTGGCTTGAGCAGGGGGACCTTGCGTGCGCTGCAGGATTTTAATCCATGACGGCGTAGTGTGTTACTAATGGTTTTCTTTGAGACTGTGGTCCCAGCTCTCTTCAGGTCATTGACCAGGTCCTGCCGTGTAGTTCTGGGCTGATCCCTCACCTTCCTCATGATCATTGATGCCCCACGAGGTGAGATCTTGCATGGTGCCCCAGACCGAGGGAGATTGACCGTCATCTTGAACTTCTTCCATTTTCTAATAATTGCGCCAACAGTTGTTGCCTTCTCACCAAGCTGCTTGCCTATTGTCCTGTAGCCCATCCCAGCCTTGTGCAGGTCTACAATTTTATCCCTGATGTCCTTACACAGCTCTCTGGTCTTGGCCATTGTGGAGAGGTTGGAATCTGTTTGATTGAGTGTGTGGACAGGTGTCTTTTATACAGGTAACGAGTTCAAACAGGTGCAGTTAATACAGGTAATGAGTGGAGAACAGGAGGGCTTCTTGAAGAAAAACTAACAGGTCTGTGAGAGCCGGAATTCTTACTGGTTGGTAGGTGATCAAATACTTATGTCATGCAATAAAATGCAAATTAATTATTTAAAAATCATACAATGTTTTTTTCTGGATTTTTGTTTTGGATTCCGTCTCCCACAGTTGAAGTGTACCTATGATAAAAATTACAGACCTCTACATGCTTTGTAAGTAGGAAACCCTGCAAAATCGGCAGTGTATCAAATACTTATTCTCCCCACTGTATATACACTGAACAAAAATATAAACGCAACATGCAACAATTTCAACAATTTTACTGAGTTACAGTTCAGATCAGGAAATGTGTCAATTAAAATAAATTAATTAGGCCCTAATCTATGGCTTCACATGACTGGGAATGCAAAAATGCATCTGTTGGTAACAGATACCTTAAAAAAAAAGGTAGGGGTGTGGATCAGAAATCTGGTCAGTATCTGATGTGACCACCATTTGCCTCATGCAGCGCGACACATCTACTTTGCATATAGTTGATCAGGCTGTTGATTGTGGCCTGTGGAATGTCGTCCCACTGCTCATCAATGGCTGTGTGAAGTTGCTGGATATTGTCGGGAACTGGAAAACACTGTCGCACAGTCGATCCAGAGCTTCTCAAACATGCTTAATGGGTGACATGTCTGGTGAGTATGCAAGCAATTGGAAGAACTGGGACATTTTCAGCTTCCAGGAATTGTGTACAGATCCTTGCAACATGGGGCCGTGCATTATCATGCTGAAACATGAGGTAAAGCCGGCGGATGAATGGCACAGCAATGGGCCTCAGGATCTCGTCATGGTATCTCTGTGCATTCAAATTGCCATTGATAAAATGCAACTGTGTTCATTGTCCATAGCTTTTGCCTGCCCATACCATAACCCCACAGCCACCATGGGGCACTCTGTTTACAAGGTTGACATCAGCAAACGACTTGCCCACACGACTTCATAAATGCTGTCTGCCATCTGCCGGTACAGTTGAAACCGGGATTCATCTGTGAAGAGCACACTTCTTCGGCATGCCAGTGGCCATCTAAGTTGAGCATTTGCCCACTGAAGTTGGTTAGGACGGTGAACTGCAGTAAGGATGATGAGCATGCAGATGAGCTTCCCCGAGACGGTTTCTGACAGTTTTTGCTGGCGTGGTTACACGTGGTCTGCGGTTGTGATGCCGGTTGAACATACAGCCACGTTGGAGGTGGCTTATGGTAGAGAAATTAACATTAAATTCTCTTGCAACAGAACATTCCCATAGTCAGCATGCCAATTGCATGCTCCCTCAAAACTTGAGACATCTGTTGCATTGTGTTGGGTGACAAAACTGCACATTTTAGAGTGGCCTTTTATTGTTCCCAGCAAGGTGCACCTGTGAAATGATCATGCTGTTTAATCAGCTTCTTGATATGCCACAGCTGTCAGTGGATGGATTATCTTGGCAAAGAAGAAATGCTCACTAACAGGGATGTAAACAAATTTGTGCACAACATTTTAAAGAAATAAGCTTTTTGTGCTTAGGGTTCTGGGATCTTATTTCAGCTCATGAAACCAACACTTTACATGTTGCATTTATATATCTGTTCAGTGTATAAATTCCAGGGACCCCCAGACTGTAACATTTTATTTTGTATGGCAAGCCATGATTATTTTTCCCTTTCCAAAATGGCGGTCTGGATATCAATATTGACTCCATTGGTGATGCCTATGGCCAGAGTTTTTCCTGGTCAGACCACATGGTCAGGAAAAACTCCTGGCCTTAGTGATGTTGAATCTAATATGCCTTCCAGTTCTGTTTGGTATTGAATGCAGTACAGTTGCTGACAAGGACCCATGTTAGAGCCACTCATAGTGTTCAGGAAGCACCCACACAGACAGCTGAATATGAAAAGGACCGTTCCCCACAGCTTTGCCTGGGCCTAAAACGTTCACATCTGTAGTGTGTGTACCGAACCGTCCATCTTGAGCCATTTCCCTTCTTTCATCCTCTTCCTCGGGTTGGAGGGGCCTTCTCTCTTGTTATTTCTCTCCTTCATCCCTCCATCCCGAAAAATTTGAAACAGTTCCAACCAGAAAATTAGAAACAGGGTGAGAAACAAATTAAAATACAACACATTTCAATTCACAAGATTCACCTGTTTAATCTCTTTCTCATCCCTCGTTTCTCACCTAGTGTCCCAGGAAGGGCTGGTGACACACACACACACACACACAATATTCATACTGAGTGAGACAATACTTACTGCTGCAGAGTGACTCAATTTGTCAAAACGGAACTTCAAGTTGGACCTAGGAGAGCTCTTATTCTTGAACTCTAGATTGAAAAGAGAAACAAAACAAGCATTTATAAACAAACCTTTCCTCTGATGTAATAACTAAGAATGAATTACGTTAAGTTAGAAAAGTATGATTATTTAAAGCGCAGGAAGCTGTTGTCGTGGTTACCTGTGGGGCTGCGACACATAATGACAGGGGTCCCTGAACTCTGACCTTCAACAGTGAGGGAGGGGCTGTGAACAGAGGGGAACACTGAGGTTGCCAGGGTGTTCTAGAGAAAGAAATGGGGAGGGATGGAGAGAAGGGATAAAGTGAGAAATACACTACACACATTCTCATTCTCTTTGAAGCACGCACACACTCAAACAGGTCCCACTCACAGGGTCAGTGTCGGTGGCCTCTCTCTCTCCTGCTGCGCTGCTGAAGCTACTCGTACTAGATGAGGAGCGGGTGAAGTTAGTCCTGCTGGCACTGCACTCATTCAACTTTACACTGCTTGGCCTGGGGGGGGGGGGGGGGATGTTAGTTCTACTGCTCCCCTTAAACTTTACACTGCTTGGGGGGGGGGGCAATTAGGGGGAAGCACACACACACACCTTTCCTTAGGGCAGGCCTCTGGAGAGCTGGAGTTAGAGAGGGTCTCTGACCTCACTTCCTGCGTAGGGTGGCCAGTATCAAAGCTTATATGGTCCCTATGGAGACAGAAAAGGACAAAAGCGGCACTATCATGTAGCTAAATCTTTTTATCAATTTTTTTTAAAACAGGGAGTCCCATTGAGACCAAGGACTCTTTTGCTAGGGAGCCCTGTGTTGTGCAATTACATAACAAATTCCACATAGAAAACATATCAGAAATACAAACCAAAAGCAAAAAACACACTGATGAAAATCGAATTCCTCAGCAGAGAGGTCCTCAATCAACACTCTGGCACCAACACATCCATTACATCTATAGATGTGATCTACTGAAGTCTCTGTGTCCTACCTCCGATGATTGTGGTTATGTCTCTCTGTCTGGCTGTCTATACTGAGCAGACGAGGGAAAAGACCAGAGCGACGTTTCACTGGAGACTTAACATTAGTCGCCTGAGAGAGGAGTAGGGAAGAAGTATGGGAAAGAGAGTAAGATGGGTGAGACGTTGTAAAAGCATTTGATCAATTATAAGACTTACGGTCCCTGTCCTCGTCTTTTTAACCACGACATCATCCCCTCTCCCCCTACTGTCTCTCCCACCTCCTCACCCCTGCCCTCACCTTTAACAGTCTTCCCTCATCCCTCCCTCCCCCCTCACATCAGAGCTGCTGTGGGGCAGAACCCCTCCACTCAGACTGGTGGGCAGGCCACCTCCTCCGCCCTTTGCCATCATCTCCATGGAGACACTCCTTCCTCGCATCGCCCTCTGAGAGAGAGGGGGAGAGAGAAAAAGAGAGAAGTTATTCTTGTCCACTCATTAATTAATGCCCTCTTGAGTTAAAATATGTGGAGGTAGGAGAGAGGGCAACATGAAAAGAGAGAGAGAGATGTGTGTGTGTCTGACCTTGATGGACTCCAGCAGTCCTCCGTGGCCTTGTCCGTTCTCCGCCCGCTCCTCCTCGGGGCCAACGCCCACTCCCAGCATGCACTGGGTGTGTCTGTGCAGCTCGTCATGTAGACCGTCGAGCAGGGCCGCCCGTGTCCGCTCCTACACACACGCAAGTAATATAAACCCCATAAAATGTGTACCAATCAAAAGTTTGGACAAACTATTTTTACTATTTTCTACATTGTAGACATCAAAACTATGAAATAACACATATGGAATCATGTAGTAACCGAAAAAGTGTTACATCAAAATCCAGTATATTTTATATATTAGATTCTTCAAAATAGCTACCTTTTGTCTTAATGACAGCTTTGCACACTCTCTCAACCAGGTTCATGAGAAATGCTTTTCCAACTGTCTTGAAGGAGTTCCCACATTTGCTGGGCACTTGTCTACTTTTCCTTCAGTCTGCGGTCCAACTCATCCCAAACCATCTCAATTGGGTTGAGGTCGGGTGATGGTGGAGGCCAGGTCATCTGATGCAGCACTTCTTGGTCAAATAGCCCTTACAAAGCCTGGAGGTATGTTTTGGGTCATTATCCTGTTGAAAAACAATTGATAGTCCCACTAAGCGCAAACGAGATGGGATGGCGTATTGCTGCAGAATGCTGTGGTAGCCATGTTGGTTAAGTGTGCCTTGAATTCTAAATAAATCACAGACAGTGTCACCAGCAAAGCACCATCACACCTTCTCCTCCATGCTTCACGATGGGAACCACACAAGGAGATCATCCATTCACCTACTCTGCGTCTCACAAAGACACGGCAGTTGGAACCAAAAATTAAAGATTTGGACAGATTTCCACCGGTCTAATGTCCATTGGTCGTGTTTCTTGGCCCAAGCAAGTCTCTTCTTCTTATTGGTGTATTTTAGGAGTGGTTTCTTTGCAACAGTTCAACCACGAAGGCCTGATTCAAGGAGTCTCCTCTGAACAGTTGATGTTGAGATGTGTCTGTTACTTGAACTCTGTGGAGCATTTATTTGGGCTGCAATCTGAGGTGCAGTTAACTCTAATGAACCTATCCTCTGAAGCAGAGGTAGCTCTGGGTCTTCCTTTCTTGTAGCAGTGCTCATTAGAGCAAGTTTCATCATAGCACTTGATGTTTTTTGCGAAATTTTCCAGACTGACTGACCTTCATGTCTTTAATTAATGATGAACTGTCATTTCTCTTTGCTTATTTGAGCTATTCTTGCCATAACATGGACTTGGTCTTTTACCAAATAGGGCTCTCTTCTGTATACCACCCCTACCTTGTCACAACACAACTGACACATTAAGATGGAAATAAATTCCACAAATTAACTTTTAACAAGGTACACCTGTTAACTGAAATGCATTCCAGATGACTACCTCATGAAGCTGGTTGAGAAAATGCCAAGAGTGTGCAAAGCTATCATCAAGTCAAAGGGTGGCTACTTCAAAGAATCTCAAACATAAAATATATTTTGATTTGTTTAACACTTTTTTGGTTACTACATGATTCCATAGTTTTGATGTCTTCACTATTATTCTACAATGTAGAAAACAGTAAAAATAAAGAAAAGACCTTGAATGATTACGTGTGTTCAACCTTTTGACTGGTACTGTACATTTGACCTGAGGTAAAATCTTGACCTTGTGGTCTTAGACTTGTGAGAGACTATTCAAGACCACAAACAGGGTTTTAGCTTGGGTCTGGGGTTGTCCTCCTAGGTCTAGGTGGGTCTGAGACTCCCTCTGTAGTTTGCAATGTGCTTACCAGTATATACAATATAAACATAAAAATAACTTATTTATTTCCCACCTCCAGCCTGGCAAATCTGTCACTCTTGTAGCAGGCATTCTCTGCATTGATCAACTTGGTGAGCAGATACTCTCTGAACTCTGGACCCTGGGAGGGAGGGAGGGGCAGAGGGAGAGGGAGAGAGAAGAAAGAACAGACACATTTAACAAATGGTCTCAAAGCCAAGAGCACTTCCTGAATAGGTCAAAGCTGAAATCTTTCCTAAATCTCTTCAGGCTGCTCTCACCTTTTTAAACACTGCTGGACTGGGGAGGGACGGGCCAAATGAAGGAACATCCTCTCGGGCCGTGACTGACACCTGTTAATCATAACCATAATGACCAGAGTTGTCGTCATCTGCGTGTGTATGTTAGGTTAGATAATGGGTAGACAACTAGATTGAGCCGTGGGACAATTATTTGTAAAAAAAAAAAATCCCTTTTCTCCCCATTTTCATCATATCCAAATTGGTAGTTATAGTCTTGTCCCATCGCTGCAACTCCCGTACGGACTCGGGAGATGCGAAGGTCGAGAGCTGTTCGTCTTCCGAAACACAACCCCGCCAAACCGCACTGCTTCTTGACACAATGCACGCTGAACCCGGAAGCCAGCCCCACCAATGTGTCGGAGGAAACACCGTACACCTGGCAAGTGTGTCAGCGTGAATGCACCCTGCCCGCCACAGGAGTCTCTACAGCGCGATAGGACAAGGACTTTCCGACACAGACGGGGCTCGTACTCTCTGTAGCAACGCGGCTTTCACTGCGATGCAGTGCCTTAGACCACTGCACCACTCGGGAGGCCGGGACGATTTTTTTTGAGTAGATGGTCGGGGGACCAGAACATAATTACAATAATTAGTAAAATTCAAATTGACCACAACTAAGCCCAAAAATAAATTGTATTTGAAAATAACAATAATTTCATAGCTTGATTATGATCACGTCTCTTTTTTTATTTATTTGTGGGAATACTTGAGAACAGATTTCCAAAATTAAACAAATGTTTTGCTGAATTCCTAGTGATTTTGCAGTGTTTTGTAACCTAAAACACCCCCCCCCCAAAAAAAAAAGAATGTGTGTTTGTGTTCAGTACCTTGTAGGTGGTGTGCTGGGTACAGGGATTTTCCACCTGCACCAGTATGAAGGCGTGGAGGAAATTTGAGGCGATCATGTCTGCTACGAAGGGTGTGGCCTCTTCCTGGAACACCACTCCTACGATGTCGTTTCCTATGTGTCGCTTCCTCTGCAGCTGTGGGGGCGGGGTTACTCATCAATGTCTTTTTAAATGTGCTCCATATTTAGATTAAGATAAGTGGGGGAGACCGGGGATGGTTGTAACATGGGATAGTTGTAACACTCAATATTTCCAATCAGGAACCAGCTACAATTGTGTGACTCTCTGTGCACATGCTCACTTTAGTCCTCAACCCTAATGTGAAGAAGCAAGACCCTTTAATAGACTCTGCAGATTGTATTGACAAAATTCTGATTGAGGTAAGAAATCTTTTTTTTTTACCAAATTCATTTAGTGATGGCATCATCTGCTTTGTAGTTGGATTCACTTATGAGGTTTATAACCAGTGTGTGTAGTTACACTGTACACTGAGTATACAAAAAAATGTCCATGACATAGACTGACCAGGTGAATCCAGGTGAAAGCTATGATCCCTTATTGATGTCACTTGTTAAATCCACTTCAAATCAGTATAGGTGAAGGGGAGGAGACAGGTTAAAGAAGGATTTTCAATCCTTGAGACAATTGAGACATGGATTGTGTATGTGTGCCATTGAGGGTGAATGGGCAAAACAAAATATTTAAGTGCCTTTGAACGGGGTATGGTAGTAGGTGCCAGGCACACCGGTTTGAACTGCAACACTGCTGGGTTTTTCACACTCAACAGTTTACCGTGTGTATCAAGAATGGTCCACCACCCAAAGGACATCCACCCAACTTGACACAACTGTGGGAAGCATTGGAGTCAACATGGGCCAGCATCCCTGTGGAATGCTTTCGACACCTTGTAGAGCCCATGCCCCATCTCAATATTAGGAAGATGTTCTTAATTAGGTTTTGTACACTCAGTGTATTTGATGTAAGTTAGCGTTGCTCAAGTTTCTAACATGTAGCTAAAATTGAAGCTAGCTATTAGCTGCAAGGGCCAGGGTTAGTTGTAACAAGCCTAGCGTAAAGAGGTCTGAGTGCAGTGCTGGGAATGCAAATTATGGGCCCACCAAGCCTGTACCCCAGGACTACCATACCATATCATACCACACACACACACAGTTGTTTAGTTAAACATGAAAGTAGTGTTCTCAATAAATGCTTTCAATATTTTGTCGCATGTCATGATTTCTGCATTTTTTACATTTCACCGGTTACAACTGACCCGACCCAGTATGTGGGGTAAATTGTAAGATTTCACACTTGTATGCGATAGTCATGCCTTGTCTGTTTGAGAGATAATATCTATACCAATTTGTAGCAGACAGATAGATGTAAGTTGTTCGTATCACATTTTGAATGTAGTAGCTAAAACAATCTCTGAGAAATCATTAGCCTATTGCTGTGATTAGTTGGGAATGGTAGGCACTAGCCTTTCTTGGTAATTGCCGCAATAAAGCCCGTTCAAAACTTTTGTGAAGGTTTAAACCAGTTCGCAAGTGTTTCATTCTGTTGAGCCATTTTCTTTGGCCAAATTAAGTTCCAACTGTAATGTTGTGTTTGACGCAAAATAATATCCTGCTTGTATTTTCCTTATAAAAAAATGGCTTGACTTACTTTTGATGTTACCCTAATAAAGTTATGAAACTTTTGTGAAGTTTTGGTGTTGTATGGCTATTAGCCTAAGATGTAAAGTCCCCTGAGCCTATGCGACGTAAGATGTGAAATCTGACACCACTTGAAGCTGGGCTGTACCTCCAACTGTCCATCAACTCCTGGCTGAACCCTACACCACTGACAAAGCACATGGATGCAATCCTTACATCATAGCACAGCAGGAGAGAGTTGTTTCAGCACTGTAGCACATTCAGAGATCGATTTATAGCCATTCATCTAAAGTAATTCAGATTTTAAACAAAAAAAACTGTCATACACAGACAAGATTATTATGAGATGAAAGGTGACGTCCTAACGATTTCTGTGAGATGTTTTATGTCATTATACTATAGTTAGAAAGCATAAGTAATTCAAGCTTTATTCATACAGTTTTATTGAATAGGAAATACATCACATTTTTATCATATCTGTATTGTGTACTTGAGTTTAAGTGACTACACAATTTAAAACTATTTTTAAAAGAAAGGTGAGATTTTAACCTTTCTTGGAGTATGCAGCCTTACTAGTTATTGTTCATGGCCCTCATGATAAATAATTACTTTTGGGGATTACGTAGATAACATTTGCGATTACATTTAGTTACATTTAACTGGATTTATACTGCAGGCCTAAGATATGAAGTTGAACTTGAGGAAGAATGTTTTACGCCTACCAGAGTTATCCCTATAATCGAACAATATAATGCTTATCTTTATAACAATATATATAATATTCTGACAGAAAATGTACAGATTAGCATCCTTCTGTACGCCTATATCTGTATATCTGACAAAGATAAAGAAATCCATGTCGGTGTCATGGCATGTCGCCAGCATATCTCTTGTTGAATATTTTTAGGCCTACGATCCAAAGAACAGAATTGGAAGGTTACAACAGAAGTGTGAGATTTTCCACTGTTTAAATTAGAAACCACAATAGGTTATTCAGTAAACATATAGAGTAGCAACAGAGGGCAGCAGAATGATAAAAGGTTATTAAATAACCCATAGAATAGCAACAGAATAGAGGTCAGAGCAGTCAGTAAAGCCCAACGGTTAGAGCAGTCAGCAAAGCCCAAGAAAATATTATCATATGGCTCTGTAGAGTGCACTTAGACATGCACCAGCCATAAAATATACATGGCCATATTATTATTTGTCATATTGCTATGGTGACGACAGGTACTGAGAATTATGTATGCATGGCTATATTACTGTTTGTGCTATTACTATGGTTTCAAATATGTTGGATATATATTAATTTACATTTCATTATGCATATGCATTATTAGAACATATTGCCTTATATTTTATATAAGCTTAAAGCAGTGTCTGAGACAGTAACCTTTTCTCAGTTCTGTACAGACACTCCTGAGGCCTTGAAACACCCTGGTCTAGTTGACAGGTTGAAACTGTGCATCATCTCCTTTGAGACCTGTGTGTGTGTGTGTCAATGCTAAAGATTTGTTTCGAGCTGTGCCTACAGAAATGTATCAGACTGAAGACAGCCCCATGCATCTACTCCTCTCAGACGACCTTGCTCTTTATCAATTTGGTTCTTTGGGAGTATGAGCAGGTGCAGTCCCGAGAGTAAATCGTTTGTACTATTGCTAGGGTTTCGCCGCTCAGTGCCAAGGGGGCGTAGACAACTCAGGACCAAAAACTTTGAAACGATAGTGGGAGAAAGTCAGGAGTTACTCTTTTACATATGAGGGAAGGAACATGCATGCTAAATATTGTATAAGAGAAGTGTACTGAGGCTGGGAGAACAGGATGCTCTGCAGACCACCCTCAGACTATATTGCTTCTGTAAATAAAGTCTATATTACTTTTACAAACTCTGAACGTGTCTTACTTTAAAGAAAAGAAGGGAAGATTTTCCACAACACTCTCTCCCTTTCTGGGGCTAGGCCTAAGCTTCCCTTCTTTTATTTTCATTTTTTGTATATTAATATCATACAAAACAATAGGTTTTGCATTAGCTACACATGGAATAATAATTAGTTGTAGGCTGTTAAGGACACAAATGTGGCTCATTTGACCAATATCCCTCGTTTATTGATGGCGCTGACTACGTGGGTGGACACCCTGATGGATTACATACCCAATGCATATGGTCAATTTCTCAAATGTCCAATAAACGTAAATCATCTTGGTCACTAGTCCAGAAACCCTGCTGTGTAAGTCAGTCACATTTCAGTCTCCAATATTCATTTTGAGAAAAAATTCCTGCCAATTGACACAGACTTTCCATATTGGTGCCGATCACTAGTAGACTAATAATACAATGGAGAGATATTCAGTGTTGCTGAGGAACACCATGTCCGAGGCTCTCGAGGAAATTGGCCCAAGTAAGCCGTTATGCAGAATATCTAATCCAATTACTCCCAAGGACTGCCTACTAATACGAGGCGATACAAGCTTCAGTTTGCTATGAAATCACCCATTTTCTACTGGGTTCTATTTTCAATAGCCAACAGTGAATTAACAAAAGTCTCTGCCATGCAGCAGAAGTGTGACATGCGCAAGTTGGTGCGTTTTCCATGGTCCTATGCTCCTTGCAGAATCTTTTGGATGGAGAGAAGGTTCATATTTGTTAAGGTCCTTTTGCCACTGTCAGCTTGCCGGGGCACCGACAGTGGCCGTGTCCGAATACCCACACTGGGCTCTACAGATTTAAAATAAAAATATATACTTGTTTTGATGTATCACATGTAGGGATATGGCCAACTGCTGTATCACAAAACTTGCTCTCTGAAGCCAGGGTAGTCCCAACATCAGCAACCCTCGAGGTCCCGTAACTAAGGAAGTACGCACCGAGAAGGTGCAGACACATTGGGAGTACTATTTTAGAAACTTCACATACTATAAAACTTTTAGTCTAGCATGTGGAATTACAAAAATAGTATTCTGAATGTGTCCTCTAATGTGCGATTACATTGACTCCCGCCATTCGTTCATTTTGGTACAGCGCGTAAATTTATCAGATTTTCAGCTGCTGTCAATGTTTGGAAAAGGTGAGTGAATTCTACTAGATCAAACGCTGAAATTAGTATGCAGTTTAAGTATGTAGTACGCTAGTATGGGTATTCGGACATGACCAGTGATACAGTATCCATAACTGTTGTGTAGTCTCTAAAGGGGCCACGTCGCTTACACCCAGACTAAGCTTTTAGATCGTCCTGGGACATGTCTATTGTGCTTGAAATCCTTTCACAGCAGCTATTAACCGCTGAAAAGGTAATAATCTGGGGCTGTTTTTCATGTTTCGGGCTAGGCCCCTTAGTTCCAGTGAAGGAAAATCTTAACGCTACAGCATACAATTACATTCTGTGCTTCCAACTTTGTGGCAACAGTTTGGGGAAGGCCCTTTCCTGTTTCAGCATGACAATGCCCCCATGCACAAAGCGAGGTCCATACAGAAATGGTTTGTCGAGATCGGTGTGGAAGAACTTCACCGGCCTGCACAGACCCCAGACCCCATTGAACGCCTTTGGGATGAATTGGAACACAGACTGCGAGCAAGGCCTAATCGCCCAACATCAGTGCTCAACCTCTAATGTGCTTGTGGCTGAATGGAAGCAAGTCCCATAGCAATGTTCCAACATCTAGTGTAAAGCCTTCCCAGAAGAGTGGAGGCTGTTATAGCAGCAAAGGGGGCCTAACTCCATATTAAATGCCCATGATTTTGTAATTAGATGTTCGACGAGCAGGTGTCCACATACACTAGATGGACAAAAGTATCTTAATTAGATAAGCATTCAACCCCATGAGTCAATACATGTTAGAATCGCCTATGGCAGAGATTACAGCTGTGAGCCTATCTGGGTACGTCTCTAAGCGCTTTGTATGCCTGGATTGTACAATCTTCAAGCTTTTTTTGTTTTGTTGGTGATCATTACTAGGGTGGCAGGTAGCCTAACGGTTAGAGTGTTGGGCCAGTAACCGAAAGGTCGCTGGTTTGAATACCTGAGCCGACAAGGTGAAAAACCTGTCAATGTGCCCTTGAGCAAGGCACTTAACCATAATTTGCTCCAGGGGCCCCATACTGCTATGGCTGACCCTGTACGTAGGCAGTCATTGTAAATAATAATTTGTTCTTAACGGACTTGCCTAGGGTCATTTTCAAGCCAATTTAATTCAAAACTGTAACTAGGCCACTCAGGAACATTCAATGTCGTCCATCCTCAGTTCTCATATCACAGCCATTAATCTCTAACTGTTTTACAGTCACCATTAGCCTCATTGTGAAATCCCTGAGCATTTTCCTTCCTCTCCAGCAACTAAGTTAGGAAGGACGCCTATATCTTTGTAGGGACTGGGTGTATTGATACACCATCCAAAGTGTAATTAATAACTTCACCATGCTCAAAGGGATATTCAATGTCTGCTTTGGAAGTTTGTTTTAAAGTGTCTGTCTTATATCTGAGAGATATAAGAAAGATCATGAAATCATTATTATTAATTTTATTTACACATTTTTTTTAAATTGGGGTCACTAAATTACTTCCCTATACACTGAGTGTACAAAACATTATGAACACCAGCTCTTTCCATTACAGACTGACCAGGTAAAAGCTATGATCCCTTATTGATGTCACTTAGTAGTAGGTGCTAGGCACATTGGTTTGTGACAAGAACTGCAACGCTTCTGGGTTTTCATGCTCAACAGTTTCCCGTGTGTATCAAGAAAGGATATCAAACCAACTTGACACCACTGTGGGAAGCACTGGAGTCTAGGGTTGAGCGGTATACAGATTTTCATATCTTCATACCATCCTTCTCTCATCCCGGGATTTAACAAAATTAGCACAAGTAATAGAGAATGTTTATGGAGGCTGCTAGCTAAATATGCTAATAAGTGCAAACCAAAATAAACAAATTGCAAAGACAGAATCAAAGTTATACATATATAGGTAGGAGCTAGCGAATGTCATTTTTGGTGAGTTTGAACATTTACACTTACAAGCGCATGCTTGTCTGAAGGAAGAACAGTACTGGCTCTCTAACAGCGTGCGTGCGGACGGACGGACGGACAGGACAGACAGGACAGACAGGACAGACAGGACAGGACAGACACTTATTGATCCCTGAGGGGGACATTTCTTTGTCAAGCAGCTACAACAACGAAACACAGGGCAGGTGCAAAATGCCACAACGAAAGTACACAAAAGACAGATACACGGTACATGATACAAGAGCGGCAGTATGAAAAAGTATAGAAATACAAGATATCTGGAGTGAAAAAAAAGCTATAAAAAAGACATTGCATAGTATGGGTGGTTGGCTGAATATGTACACTATACATTGGTGGATGTTGGATGGTTAACTATACTATACAGGTCGATGGCAGAGAAATACTTCAGTAGCTAAAAATGCATATGATATGAGCGAGGGTAATAATAGTTTACTTAATAGACAGACTGGCTAAATGAACAGGTAAGTGAATATTTTGCATGGTTAATTAGCTGTACAGGTAAATGACAGGAAGAGATACTTTAATAGCTAAATGTGTGTATGATATAATTTGGGGTAATAATAGTAATTCCCTTAAACATATTGCACATTCGATATACTAAAAGCAATGAGAAAAGATGCAACTGACAGGATACTAATATGCATTCCTGAGTGAATGACTACGTAAGTTAGGTCCAAGAATTACTTGCAATATTGCACGTGATATGATATAACAACTGTACATGAGTATGTATTTACAGACCTGCATGAATAAATAGGTCCTGAGTGAATGAGTGATGACGGACCAGAGTTACTCACGGATGGATGCATAATTGTTAAACTAGGTCCTAGCACCCCAACAGTTCCAGATATATGTGTAGGCTACATGTGTAGGCTCTTTGATGAGTCTAGAGTTGCTAGGGCAACGGGCCTGCCTGCTCATATAAGATGGGGGAGGAGCAGAAGGCCGAGAATAAAGGAGAAAATAAGCAAGGAAATCAAGATAGTGGCAGTGGTACAGGTAACTCATCCAAAGGGCTTTGACTACTCAAACACGGCAGAAAGCGAACGCAATATGATGCGATGTCACCTTATTAATTCAGCCACTTACTTAGATAACTAGCAAGTTAAACGTAGGGGTCACGTTAACGCAGAATTGTTTGCTTTTCGCGCAGGAAACAAATATAAAATGCATAACTTGCTGTGTTTTGTAAATGCACAACTAAAATGCTTCTTATTGTGATTTCTGCTTAGCATCAGATTAATGTTGTGCTTCTCCAGTCATGTGAATTAAAAAACAGGCATTATATCAGCGGACAGTCCTCTGACTGATATGTAGCTACTTTTCTCCGGTACTTTTCTTGGTGTAGCCAGCCTACTTTTCTCCAGTAAAATGCAAGATTAACTTCATACAAAACATTAGGAAATGTAGCCGACTACACTCTTTCTATGATAAACAGAAATATGATGGCCATGCATAGTTTATGCAAGACATGCTAACATCTCACCATTTCAATAACAGGGGAGGTTAGCATTTTATATCCCCAAGACATGCTAACATCTCACCATTTCAATAACAGGGGAGGTTAGCATTTTATATCCCCAAGACATGCTAACATCTCACCATTACAATAACAGGGGAAGTTAACATTTTGGGGGGGAATGATATTTGTGTGTAACTTTATCACACATCATTATTCACAATTCATTCAGGACTATCCATAATCATGGTAGCATACACATTAATGTAGAAGTATTTGGAAACATTCTATTCTTATTTACAATTAAAGTGACTCCAAAATGACAATACATTAGTTAACATTCATTTCTATTGGGCACAGAATAATCCAAAACACAACCAAAACAAACAGCAAATGCATCCAACAAGTTTGTAGTCACAAGCTTGATGTAATGATTGCTTGCTAGAAATATGGGATCAAATATTTAACTTTGAGTACTTTAATACACATAAGTGAATTTTGTCCCAATACTATGTACAAAAAGTGCTGTAATTGCTAAAATGGTTCACCCGATATGGAAGAAAATACTCAGATTTCTGGAGTACAGAGCCAAAACAACAAAAAGTGGATGCAATAGCCTTAGCCTACAGTACATTCACATATACTAGGACAAGCATGTCACCAGAGAGAGAGAAATAAAAGGCCCCATTAAGATTTATGGCGCTCTTTGGCCTAACTAAGCCATTGCTACAGGAGAACAAGCTGGATAGGGCTGGAAAGTTCCAGAAACTATATGATGGCAGCCTGCTAACAACATTAGTGGTATCATTTGTTATCGACACTTGAACCGGAAACACTTAATACACATGTAGAAATGCAGTAGGCTAATGACATGGTAATACAAAGCCATGCATGTACAAACAATAGCACTAGCATTAGCTACAAGCTAACAATAACAAACTTCACTCAAACTCTTAAACCTGACAAGTAGGCCTAGTCTTGCACAGGACAGGCGTTGCACAACACAATTCCCAACACTTACATGTCAATGGACGCATTTAGGAACAACATGCGAAAGTCCATCAGCAACACAACTATTTGCTCCTCTTGGCATGGCAAAACATGCACTAACTAGAGGTGAGGGGAGGCAGAGTCATGCAGCACATCCAAGCGCCCTGATTGGTTGGATGAACAGGGGTGTGAAGGGTGATTGACAGGGCTACCAATCAGGATGAAAGGGCCTGCCTTTTTTACAGAGAGAGTAGGCGGTCCTAGCGAACCCCCACATGTGTACATATCACTCATATTATCAGAGAACCGGGGGTTATGCAAGTAACCATACGTTTTCAGAAAGTTGTGTGGTGTTACGTGTAGGATTTTAGGTGTGTGTGTACCTGTTGCGTGTCTCCCTCTGTGTAGGGCAGCTTGGTAGAGATGTGGAACATGATCTCCTGTTCTCTGTAGTTTGTGTAGACCGACTGTGAACCTGTCTGACCATGACACACATCCAGACCACCACGGAACCTACATGGACAGGAAGATGGGGAACAGGGGGTTAGGATTAGAGCCTGTGTTATTCTTAACTTCTCATTTCTTTACCTCTAACCGTCAACCCCCATTCTCTCACTCTTTCTCTTTCTTCCTCCCTCTACCTATCAGTCTCTCCTCACTCCTCCCTATTATCTCCCTCTCTCTCTGTCTCTCTCTATTTCAATTCAATTTCAATTTAAGGGGCTTTATTGGCATGGGAAACATATGTTTACATTGCCAAAGCAAGTGAAATAGATAATAAACAAAAGTGAAATAAACAATAAAAAATGCTCACAAAAGTTCCAAAATAATAAAGACATTTCAAATGTCATATTATGTCTATATACAGTGTTGTAATGATGTGCAAAAGGTAAAATAAATAAACATAAATATGGGTTGTATTTACAATGGTGTTTGTTCTTCACTGTGGCAACAGGTCACACATCTTGCTTCTGTGATGTGGTATTTCACCCAATAGATATGGGGTTTGTTTTCAAATTCTTTGTGTGTCTGTGTAATCTGAGGGAAATATGATTGCTTTACTCCTCCAGGGCTGGAGAAGCTGTCGTCATTAAAGTATGGGGATTCTATTGGGGGGATATAGGTAGCACACAGAAGGACATTTTTCTCTGTCATCATTTCCTTTTGAATTTCTAGCCAAATGTAAAATGTTCCTATTTTGATTAATTTAATAGAGTGAGTTAGGTCTGCTCTATATCAAATTAGCATACCCCCTGAGTCTCTTCCCTCTTTCACACCTGGTAGTTTGGTGGATGGGACTACCAGCTTTCGGTAACATAGGGGGCAACCAGTGGGTCCATCTCCTCTATACCATGTTTCTTGTAGGATGACAATGTCTGTATTTCTGATTTATTTGGTCCAGGTTCCTGCTCTTTAGGCCAAAGGCAGATGACCTCAGGTCTTGGATATTCCAGGATGAGATAGTGAAGGCTTTGTGTTCCATAAAGTGTCCAATGTTGCTAGTCTTGTGGTTTGGCCTCAGGCCAGTAAGTCTCTCTCTCTCTCTCTCTCTCTCTCTCTCTCTCTCTCTCTCTCTCTCTCTCTCTCTCTCTCTCTCTCTCTCTCTCTCTCTCTCTCTCTCTCTCTCTCTCTCTCTCTCTCTCTCTCTCCTCTCTCTCTCTCTCTCTCTCTCTCTCTTCTCTCTCTCTCTCTCTCTCTCTCTCTCTCTCTCTCTCTCTCTCTCTCTCTCTCTCTCTCTCTCTCTCTCTCTCTCTCTCTCTCTCTCTCTCTCTCTCTCTCTCTCTCTCTCTCTCTCTCTCTCTCTCTCTCTCTCTCTCTCTCTCTCTCTCTCTCTCTCTCTCTCTCTCTCTCTCTCTCTCTCTCTCTCTCTCTCTCTCTCTCTCACCCTTTAAAGTCCTGTAGGTCTACAGTCTCTCCCAGTAAACTAAGGAACTCAGTGAAGGCTGGGGTCTCCTCACTGTTCTTAAACAACTCCTCCTCCGAAACCTGACAGACAGACATTGAGAAAGAGTGAATAGTGTGAGATTGATTCCTTTGTTTTTTTTCCAAACAGCATAGCTAAACTCCAGAAAACACACACAGCCAAACTCACCTGTCCAAACCTCTGGTAGATGACCCCAAACTTGAAGGTGGTGTTCACCTTATGTTCATCATAGCTCACTATAAGCTGGGAGGCCTGGTAAATACACAGAGTAATCACTTAGAGCAGTGTTTTTGGTCATGGTGTGATACACTGCGTGTATTTGTGTGTATCTGAAGTTGAGCTCACCTTGGGATACAGAACTGGACTGAACCGGAGACCAACAGCATCCTCACACAGCAGCCTGAACACACAACAAGTTATGAACACACCGAAACACACAACATTTCGTTAGAAAGATATGTATGTACACTGTACATAGCTAGAGCTTATCTCAATGAACCAAGATAATTCAACAATATTGGTAGTTTGCCAAATCCTCCAAAAATATGGTGGTCCTCTGTGGTTTCTGTAGTAACTGTGTAGTGGTTTGGTTACCTTGGCTACTTGAGGGACACTAGGCAGCTCAGGAAGTTCTGCTAGAGAGATCCTATCATACATTGTCTTCATCCTAGACCTGAGAGAGAGAGAGAGAGAGAGAGAGAGAGAGAGAGAGAGAGAGAGAGAGAGAGAGAGATTAAAATGACAGTGTTAGAGATCAAATTGTGTGTGTATTTCTTGCTCATGTTAAGGGTGGGCAGTCACAACAGGTGTGTAATGATCAGTTTTGTTAAGGAGTGTTCAGGTGTGTTCAGGTGTGGTGTTCTTACCTGAGAATGACGTGTAGATACTCCTGACCCTTCACTTCCTCGTGTTTCACAGACAGAATGAGGATGCCATGACTACTGGCCATGCAGTAAAAATTCAAGTGCTCCTATCACATAGAGAGGGAATAGGACAGTGTTTATAGGAGACAGACAGACAAGCACAAAAATATATAGGACAACATGTACAGTACGTAACACAAAAAGAATAGGACAGTGAAAGTGTTTATACTCTAGTCAATAAGTATTCAACCCCTTTGTTATGGCAAGCCTAAATAAGTTTAGGATTAAAAATGTGCATAACAAGTCACATAATAAGTTGCATGGACTTCCTCTGTGTGCAATAATAGTGTTTAACATGATTTTGTAATGACTACCTCAACTCTGTACCCTACACATACAATTATCTGTAAGGTCCTTCAGTTGAGCAGTGAATTTCAAACACAGATTCAACCACAAAAATCTGCGAGGTTTACCAACGCCTCTCAAAGAAGGGCACCTTTTGGTAGATGGGTAAAAAAAAGGCAGGCATTGAATTTCTCTTTGAGCATGGTGAAGTTATTAATTACACTTTGCATGGTGTTTCAATACATCCAGTCACTACAAAGATACAGGCGTCCTTCCTTACTCAGTTGTCGGAGAGGAAGAAAGCCACTCAGGGATCCATATCCATATTTTCAAGCATAGTGGTGGCTGCATTATGTTATGGGTATGCTTTTAATCGTTAAGGACTGGGGAGTTTTTCGGAATAAAAAAAAAAACGGAATTGAGCTAAGCACAGTCAAAACTCCTAGAGGAAACCTGGTTCAGTCTGCTTTCCACCAGACCCTGGGAGATGAATTTACGTTTCAGCAGAACAGTAAGCTAAAAGGCCAAATCTGTGTTTGAGTTAAATCTTCTTGAAATTCTATGGTAAGACTTGGTTGTCTAGCAATTATCAACAACCAATTTGACAGAATACTGGCCAAATGTTGTACAATCCAGGTGTGGAAAGCTCTTAGAGAAAAAACGTATTGTTGCCAAAGGTGATTCTAACATGTATTGACTCAGGGGGTTGAATAATTATCTAATCAAACATCACTCATATATATATATATACAGTTGAAGTCGGAAGTTTACATACACTTAGGTTGAAGTCATTAAAACTCATGTTTCAACCACTCCACAGATTTCATGTTAACAAACTATAGTTTTGGCAAGTCGGTTAGGACATCTACTTTGTGCATGACACAAGTAATTCTTCCAACAATTGTTTACAGACAGATTATTTCACTTATAATTCACTATATCACAATTCCAGTGGGTCAGAAGTTTACATACACTAAGTTGACTGTGCCTTTAAACAGCTTCGAAAATTTCAGAAAATTATGTCATGGCTTTAGAAGCTTCTGATAGGCTAATTGACATCATTTGAGTCAATTGGAGGTGTACCTGTGAATGTATTTCAAGGCCTAACTTCAAACTCAGTGCCTCTTTGCTCGACATCATGGGAAAATCTAACGAAAGCAGCCAAGACCTCAGAAAAAAAATTGTAGACCTCCACAAGTCTGGTTCATCCTTGGTAGCAATTTCCAAATGCCTGAAGGTACCACGTTCAACTGTACAAGCAATAGTACGCAAGTATAAACACCATGGGACCACGCAGCTGTCATACTGCTCAGGAAGGAGATGCGTTCTGTCTCCTAGAGATGAACGTACTTTGGTGCAAATCAATCCCAGAACAACAGCAAAGGACCTTGTGAAGATGCTGGAGGAAACAGGTACAAAAGTATCTATATCCATAGTAAAACGAGTCCTATATCGACATAACCTGAAAGGACGCTCAGCAAGGAAGAAGCCACTGCTCCAAAACCACCATAAAAAAGCCAGACTACGGTTTGCAACTGCACATGGGGACAAAGATCGTACTTTTTGAAGAAATGTCCTCTTGTCTGATGAAACAAAAATAGAACTGTTTGGCCCTAATGACCATCGTTATGTTTGGAGGAGAAAGGGGGAGGCTTGCAAGCCGAAGAATACCATCCCAACCGTGAAGCACGGGGGTGGCAGCATAATGTTGTAGGGGTGCTTTGTTGCAGGAGGGACTGGTGCACTTTACAAAATAGATGGCTTCATGAGGAAGGAAAATTATGTGGATATTTTGAAGCAATATCTCAAGACATCAGCCAGGAAGTTAAAGCTTGGTCGCAAATGGGTCTTCCAAATGGACAATGACCCCAAGCATACTTCCAAAGTTGTGGCAAAATGGCATAAGGACAACAAAGTCAAGGTATTGGCGTGGCCATCACAAAGCCCTGACCTCAATCCTATAGAAAATATGTGGGCAGAACTGAAAAAGCGTGTGCGAGCAAGGAGGCCTACAAACCTGACTCAGTTACACTAGTTCTGTCAGGAGGAATGAGACAAAATTCACCCAACTTATTGTGGGAAGCTTGTGGAAGTCTACCCAAAATGTTTGACCCAAGTTAAACAATTTAAAGGCAATGCTACCAAATACTAATTGAGTGTATGTAAACTTCTGACCCCCTGGGAATGTGATGAAAGAAATAAAAGCTGAAATAAATCGTTCTCTCTACTATTATTCTGACATTTCACATTCTTAAAATAAAGTGCTGATCCTAACTGACCTAAAACAGGGAATTTTTACTAGGATTAAATGTCAGGAGTTTTGATGTATTTGGCATAAGGTGTATGTAAACTTCCGACTTCAACTGTATACATAATTTTTTACAAATGTTCACATTTTTCTTCCACTTTAAAATTAAAGAGTATTTTGTGTAGATCATTGACAAAGAATGACAATTAAATCAATTTTAATCCCACTTTGTAACAAAATGTTGAACAAGTCAAGTTGTGTGAATACTTTCTGAATACACATAGGGAATAGGGTGGGATTTGAAATGCACATTAGGCAGCACAGTATTTAAATTATTGACATGCTACAGGTCAGAGAAAAAGATAGATAGATAGATAGGTACTTTATTTTTTAGGTAATGTGATGTGTTGCCATGGCACTGACCTTGCCCAGGAAGTGCTTCCTGTAGGCGCGTGCCTCGTCGTTACTCTCCAGCCGGTACCCATAACCCACTGGGGCAGCGCCTCCCTCTTCCCCTTCTCCTCCCCCTCCGTCGTCCCCCCTGTCACATAGGCTGGGGTACCAAGAAGGGGGTGGGGTGACGAGGGCGTCAGGGTCCTCGATCCAGTATCCCCCAAACTCTGGCAGGATCACCTGGGGGTACGGACCACCCCTCTCCAGCACCTGAGGAGGGACAAACAACAGACTAAGAACCACCATATGTGTGTGTGTGTGTGTGTGTGTGTGTGTGTGTGTGTGTGTGTGTGTGTGTGTGTGTGTGTGTGTGTGTGTGTGTGTGTGTGTGTGTGTCAGTGTGTCAGTGTCAGTGCGTCAGTGCATCTGCAAGTTATCAGTTTGCTGACATACCTCCTCTATCCTGGGGTAAGGGATGTAGTCATCCTGTAAGAGAGATTGGAATCAGATTCTGCTGTACATACAACACACACACACACAGTAGTCTGTACAAAGATTTGAAAACCAGGTAACACAAAGGACAAGACGAGCTCGACACAAAATAAATATGATCATGAGATGTTTTTTGTCTTTCTCTTGTAACAATGCAGTATGACTAAATTAGTGCTTTATGTTTTTACACCACAACGACAAGTAAACTCACATGCATTACTGTCTGAACTAAAAGCTCAAATGAATTTCACTTGACTTGTCAAATAAGGGGTAAATGAGATAAAGACCGCCTAAATTAATGAACGACAACACAGAATATGAGGTGTGAATGACTATGGGTATATTTCCAGGATATACAGTATATTCAGTGAACGGATGGATATGAGGACAGACAGACATGCTGTCCAAACCTTCAGTCTCTGAGGACCAGCCACTGCTTTCTCTGTTACCTCTGGTACCTGCTTAGTGGGGTTAGGGGTTATACATGCAATGTATGGGGTAGATGTTAGAGGCCAGGGGCAGAGGGTTGGGGGGGTTGGGTAGGTGGGTATGGTGGGTATTTGGAGGCAGGGGGTTAGGATGTAAGGGATAGAGGTTTAGGGAAAGGATGTTGGATATTTATGAGGGTGAGATGTTTGGAGTTGTGATTTATGAGAATAAGGATTGTAAAATGTTAAAAGCATAGCAGTAAGAGTGTAGAGTGAGTGGTTCTGAAACCTTGTTGCTATATATAATGACTGACTCAATGCATTCTGGGTAGTGTCAAATGTCATGAACCCCATGATGACATCATGGTAACCTCTGACCTATGACCTTATCATCAGTTCCAGTTTTCACCTGGAGGATTCTGAGTTATTAATCAGGCAGACAGAGACGGCAGGAGTTCCATACTTACCTCCATCTTCTCCATCATGTCGAAGAAATGGGCAGACTGTAGAGAGAGAGAGAGAGAGAGAGAGCGAGAGAGAGCGAGAGAGAGAGAGAGAGAGAGAGAGAGAGAGAGAGAGAGAGAGAGAGAGAGAGAGAGAGAGAGAGAGAGAGAGAGAGAGAGAGAGAGAGAGAACAGCAACAACTGTAGATTTCAACTGTAGATTTCTTTCTAAAACCCAGTGTTGTGTCACTCCCTCCATATATACACAATTCTATGGACATGATTAACACCCTCAAGACATTGCAAAATATCAATGGGGAGACACTTATGACTTAGACTTATGGCTTAGATGTTGAATCCCTGTATACTAATATCCCCCACCAGGGAGGCCTAAAAGCCATGGCATACTACCTCAGTCAACGACCCACTGGTACACTCCCTAGTACTAACTATACTGTTGAACTGGCTGAGATTGTTCTAAGAACTTTTTCATGTTTCAAAATGACATGTTCATTCAACAGAAGGGAACTGCTAAGGGTAGTAAAATGGCACAGAATTATGCCAATCTGTATGTGTTTTTTTGGGGGGGAAGAATGTGATTTTCAGCCCTAAAAATCCATACTTGCGCCATATTAGACACTGGAATCTATTCCAGGGCACAGCAGAGGAACTTCATCGATTCCACTCCTGACAGTGATCTGGCAGAGTTACTCCACCTCAAGAATTGCATTTGGCAAAAGGCTCGGCACACGCATACTCAGGCTGACTGGCTCTCATTCAGGCAAATGAGAAACAAGTGCACGCAGGCTATCCGGAAGGCCAAAGTTAGTTACTTTAAGGAGCAGTTCTCTTTCTGTGGGTCTGATCCCAAGAATAAAGAAGAGAATAAACCCTCCTCCTCACAGCTGCCCATGTCCCTTAAAGTTGATGATGTGGTTGTTACTGACAAGAAGCACATGGCTGAGCTTTTTAATCACCATTTCATTAAGTCAGGATTTATATTTGACTCAGCCATAACTCCTTGCCCGTCCAACATTTCCTCATCTCCCACCCCTTCTAATGCGACTAGTCCCGATGCTCCTCCCTCCTATTTCTATTTTGCCCTGTTTATCAAAAGTGTTGGAAAAACGTGTCAATAATCAATTGACAGGCTTTCTTGATGTCTATAGTATTCTCTCTGGAATGCAATTTGGTTTTTCCGCTCAGGTTATGGATGTGTCACTGCAACCTTAAAGGTCCTCAATGATGTCACCATTGCCCTTGATTCTAAGCAATGTTGTGCTGTTATTTTTATTGACTTGGCCAAAGCTTTTGATACGGTAGACCATTCCATTCTTGTGGGCCAGCTAAGGAGTATTGGTGTCTCTGAGGGACTTTGGCCTGGTTTGCTAACTACCTCTCTCAAAGAGTGCAGTTTATAAAGTCAGAACATCTGCTGTCTCAGCCACTGCCTGTCACCAAGGGTGTACCCCAAGGCTCGATCATAGGCCCCCCCAACAACATAGCTCAGGCAGTAGGAAGCAAAACCTTGTTTTGAAAACCTCCAAAACAAAGGTCATGTGGTTTGGTAAGAAAAATGCCCCTCTCCCCACAGGTGTGATTACTACCTCTGAGGGTTTAGAGCTTGAGGTAGTCACCTCATACAAGTACTTGGGAGTATGGCTAGACGGTACAATGTCCTTCTCTCAGCACATATCAAAGCTGCAGGCTAAGGTTAAATATAGACTTGGTTTTCTTTATCGTAATCGCTCCTCTTTCACCCCAGCTAACCCTGATTCAGATGACCCTCCTACCCGTGCTAGATTACGGAGACGTAATTTATAGATAGGCAGGTATAGGTGCTCTTGAGCGGCTAGATGTTCTTTACCATTCGGCCATCAGATTTGCCACCAACGCTCCTTATAGGCCTAAATAAAGGTTAAATAAAATTCAAAATAAATAGGACACATCACTGCACTCTATACTCCTCTGTAAACTGGTGATCTCTATATACCCGTCGCAAGACCCACTGGTTGATGCTTATTGATAAAACCCTCTTAGGCCTCACTCCCCCCCTATCTGAGATACCTACTGCAGCCCTCATCCTACACACACAGTGGGGAGAACAAGTATTTGATACACTGTCGATTTTGCAGGCTTTCCTACTTACAAAGCATGTAGAGGTCTGTAATTTTTATCATAGGTACACTTCAACTGTGAGAGACGGAATCTAAAACAAAAATCCAGAAAATCACATTGTATGATTTTTAAATAATTAATTTGCATTTTATTGCATGACATAAGTATTTGATCACCTACCAACCAGTAAGAATTCCGGCTCTCACAGACCTGTTAGTTTTTCTTTAAGAAGCCTTCCTGTTCTCCACTCATTACCTGTATTAACTGCACCTGTTTGAACTCGTTACCTGTATAAAAGACACCTGTCCACACACTCAATCAAACAGACTCCAACCTCTCCACAATGGCCAAGACCAGAGAGCTGTGTAAGGACATCAGGGATAAAATTGTAGACCTGCACAAGGCTGGGATGGGCTACAGGACAATAGGCAAGCAGCTTGGTGAGAAGGCAATAACTATTGGCGCAATTATTAGAAAATGGAAGAAGTTCAAGATGACGGTCAATCTCCCACGGTCTGGGGCACCATGCAAGATCTCACCTCGTGGGGCATCAATGATCATGAGGAAGGTGAGGGATCAGCCCAGAACTACACGGCAGGACCTGGTTAATGACCTGAAGAGAGCTGGGACCACAGTCTCAATGAAAACCATTAGTAACACACTACGCCGTCATGGATTAAAATCCTGCAGCGCACGCAAGGTCCCCCTGCTCAAGCCAGCGCATGTCCAGGCCCGTCTGAAGTTTGCCAATGACCATCTGGATGATCCAGAGGAGGAATGGGAGAAGGTCATGTGGTCTGATGAGACAAAAATAGAGATTTTTGGTCTAAACTCCATTCGCCGTGTTTGGAGGAAGAAGAAGGTACAACCCCAAGAACACCATCCCAACCGTGAAGCATGGAGGTGGAGACATCATTCTTTGGGGATGCTTTTCTGCAAAGGGGACAGGACGACTGCACCGTATTGAGGGGAGGATGGATGGGGCCATGTATCGCGAGATCTTGGCCAACAACCTCCTTCCCTCAGTAAGAACATTGAAGATGGGTCGTGGCTGGGTCTTCCAGCATGACAACGGCCCGAAACACACAGCCAGGTCAACTAAGGAGTGGCTCCGTAAGAAGCATCTCAAGGTCCTGGAGTGGCCTAGCCAGTCTCCAGACCTGAACCCAATATAAAATCTTTGGAGGGAGCTGAAAGTCCGTATTGCCCAGCGACAGCCCCGAAACCTGCTGCAGTGTGTGCCAACCTGGTCAAGAACTACAGGAAACGTATGATCTCTGAAATTGCAAACAAAGGTTACTGTACCAAATATTAAGTTCTGCTTTTCTGATGTATCAAATACTTATGTCATGCAATAAAATGCAAATTAATTAGTTAAAACTCATACAATGTGATTTTCTGGATTTTTGTTTTAGATTCCGTCACTCACAGTTGAAGAGTACCTATGATAAAAATTACAGACTTCTACATGCTTTGTAAGTGGGAAAACCTGCAAAATCGGCAGTGTATCAAATACTTGTTCTCCCCACTGTACAACACTAGTTCTGCCAGTCACATTCTGTTAATGGTCCCCAAAGTACACACATCCCTGGGTTGCTCATCTTTTCAGTTCGCTGCAGCTAGCGACTGGAACGAGCTGCAACAAGCACTCAAACTGGACAGTTTTGTCTCAATCTCTTCATTCAGACTCAATCATGGACACTCTTACTGACAGTTGTGGCTGCTTTGCGTGATGTATTGTTGTCTCTACCTTCTTGCCCTTTGTGCTGTTGTCTTTGCCCAATAATGTTTGTACCCTGTTTTGTACTGCTAACATGTTGTGTTGCTGCCATGTTGTGTTGCTACCATGTTGTTGTCATGTGTTGCTGCCATGCTATGTTGTTGTCTTATGTCTCTCTTTATGTTGTGTTGTGTTGTCTCTATATGTGTGTTTTGTCCTATATTTTTATTTAATGTATTTATATTTTTAATCCCAGTCCCCCTCCCCGCAGGAGGCCTTTTGCGTTTTGATAGGCCGTCATTGTAAATAAAAATTTGTTCTTAACTGACTTGCCTAGTTAAATACAATAAAAATAAAAATCAATACAAGCAGTGAACATTTTAAATTCACCCTCACCTTTGGTGCTCATTAAATACGCTTTCTTGACATTTTGATTAAGAGGGATGGGGGTTGTTTTAGTATGGATCTATACAGGAAGCCGACGGACAGGAATTCCCTGTTACGTGGAGACAGCTTCCACCCTACACCCCTGAAAAAGAGCCTCCCCATCAGCCAATACAGTCGCATACGCAGGATTTGTGGTAGACAGAGTGACTATGACAAACAAGCCTACTGTCTAGATGAGGTTTTCAGACAGCGAGGTTACCCAGAGGAATGGCTGCATGACGCAAGGGAACGTTGTAAAAATATGACCCAGGATGACAGCCTCACGCCCAAACCTCCGCGCCCTTTAGACCAACGCATTCAAAGCATTCAATGCTCCCACCTTGGTAAACAGTTCAACCACATCATTAAACGGGACATTAAATACTGTAATATCTTATGCTTCACCGAGTCGTGGCTGAATGATGATACGGATAATATAGAGCTATATAGGGATTTTCCATGTATCGCCAGGACAGAGAAGGTACATCTGGTAAGACAAGGGGCGGGGTGTCTATTTGTCAATAACAGATGGTGCACAATGTCTAATATTAAAGAAGTCTCGAGCTATTGCCTGCCTGAGGTAGAGTACCTTATGATAAGCTGTAGACCACACTATCTACCAAGAGAGTTCTCTTCTATATTATTCGTAGCTGTCTATTTACCCCCACAAACCGATGCTGGAGAGTAGCCTTTTCTCATACCTTGTGGGATTGCTAATAATCTGATACATTTTTTGGGAGTCACATTGCTTTAGGACTTGGTCAGGGGGTTTAAGCATGTCCCATTTTAGGTCACCTAGCAGGACAAATTCAGACTTAGTGTAAGGGGCCAGGAGAGAGCTTAGTGTATTTAGGGTACAGGCCTGTGCTGATGGAGGACGATAGCACCCAACAACAGTCAACAAAGAGTTATTTGAAAGTTTAATACTTAAAACCAGCAAATCAAATTGTTTGGGGACAGACTTGGTGGAGACAACCGAGCACTGAAAGTGATCCTTAGTAAAAAATTGCCACTCCTCCACCTTAGGAAGATCTGTCTTGCCGAAAAAGGTTATAAACAGAAAGGTTAACATCCGTATTCTATGTGTGTGTGCGTGTGTGTGTGTGTGTTACCTTCATGGTGGGGGGTGCGGTGTGCGGGGGAGAGGGGGGGCAGTCTGCCAGGGGAACATTAGAGATGGTCAGCAGCTTTCTCTCCTGCTTCCTAAAACAAACAACAGCAACAACAAAGCTGTTATCACTCCTACAATACACCTTTAAAACGCTCCTCTTTCTCCCTCTCTGTCTATCTCTCTCTATCACACACACACACACACACACACACACACACACACACACACACACATCATTATGTACTAAACATCTCTGTGTGATACAGAAATGGCATGTCCTAGTTTGACCATTGTTATCATCAACACAGTGAGAAAAGAGAGAGGAGAAAGCAATATTCAAAGAGAAAGAGAGCGAGAGAGCGAGAGCGAGAGCGAGAGCGAGAGCGAGAGAGAGAGAGAGAGAGAGATTTTTTAAACTATAAATACCAGGTCAATCCCTTATAAGCTCTTGCTCTGTAAATAGACTGCATAGATTCTTCACTGGACTTATTATTATTAAAGAGACAGCGACACTTAATCTATTATAGGGGACTAACACACACACACACACACACACACACACACACACACACACACACACACACACACACACACACACACACACACACACACACACACACACACACACACACACTCACACTCAAATCACACACAGTGGTGGAAAAAGTACTACATTGTCATAATGTAAAAAGTAAATGCTATAAATCAAATCCCTTATATTAAGCAAACCCCACAACACAATTGTATAGATTTTTTTTTCTTTATGTAACTATTAGTTTTGGGTGTCAGGGAAAACATTTTTTTTAGGAATGTAATGAAGTAAAAATATAAATACAGTCAGTTTATGCAAAGACTCAATATTTGTAGTGATGACCCTTCTTTTTCCAGACCTCTGCAATCCCCCCTGGCATGCTGTCAATTAACTTCTGGGCCATATCCTGACTGATGGCAGGCCATTCTTGCATAATCAATGCTTGGAGTTTGTCAGAAGTTGTGGGTTTTTGTTTGAGGAAGTTGATGATCGGCCACAAGTTCTCAATGGGATTAAGGTCTGGGGAGTTTCCTGTCCATGGACCCAAAATGTCTATGTTTTGTTCCCCGAGCCACTTAGTTATCACTTTTGCCTTATGGCAAGGTTCTCCATCATGCTGGAAAAGGCATTGGTCGTCACCAAACTGTTCTTGGATGGTTGGGAGAAGTTGCTCTCGGAGGATGTGTTGGTACCATTCTTTATTCATGGCTGTGTTCTTAGGCAAAATTGTGAGTGAGCCCACTCCCTTGGCTGAGAAGCAACCCCACACATGAATGGTCTGAGGATGCTTTACTGTTGGCATGACACAGGACTGATGGTAGCGCTCACCTTGTCTTCTCCGGACAAGGTGTTTTCCGGATGGCCCAAACAATCGGAAAGGGGATTCATCAGAAAAAATGACTTTACCCCAGTCCTCAGCAGTCCAATCCCTGTACCTTTTGCAGAATATCAGTCTGTCCCTGATGTTTTTCCTGGAGAGAAGTGGCTTCTTTGCTGCCCTTCTTGACACCAGGCCATCCTCCAAAAGTCTTCACCTCACTGTGCGTGCAGATGCACTCACACCTGCCTGCTGCCATTCCTGAGCAACCTCTGCACTGGTGGTGCCCCGATCCCGCAGCTGAATCAACTTTAGGATTCAGCTGCGGGAAGAAGGCGCCCTGACGCCTTCTTCACAACAATTGAACCTCTCTCCTTGAAGTTCTTGATGATCCGTTAAATGGTTGATTTAGCTGCAATCTTACTAGCAGCAATATCCTTGCCTGTGAAGTCCTTTTTGTGCAAAGCAATGATGATGGCACGTGTTTCCTTGCAGGTAACCATGGTTGACAGAGGAAGAACAATGGTTTCAAGCACCACCCTCCTTTTAAAGCTTCCAGTCTGTTATTCTGACTCAATCAGCATGACAGAGTGATCTCCAGTCTTGTCCTCGTCAACACTCTCACCTGTGTTAACGAGACAATCACTGACATGATGGCAGCTGGTCCTTTTGTGGCAGGGCTGAAATGTAGTGGAAATGTTTTTGGGGGATTAAGTTCATTTTCATGGCAAAGAGGGACTTTGCAATTAATTGCAATTAATCTGGAGTATATGGAGTATATGCAAATTGCCATCATCAACACTGAGGCAGGAGACCAATACTTGTGTCATTTATAAAACTTTTGACCACGACTGTACACTGGTGGCCAAAAGTTTGGAATATTACTCATTCAAGGGTTTTTCTTTATTTGCACTATTTTTTACATTGTAGAATGAAAGTGATGACATCAAAACTATGACATAACACATATGGAATCATGTTTTAACCAAAAAAGTGTTAAACAAATCAAAATATATTTTATATTTGAGATTCTTCAAATAGCCACCTTTGCCTTGATGACAGCTTTACACACTCTTGGCATTCTCTGGCATGCCATAGTTTTGATGTCTTCACTTTTATTCTACAATGTAGAAAATAGTGCAAATAAAGAAAAACCCAGTGTAATATGAGTAATATTCCAAACGTTTTGCCCCCAGTGTAATTGTCATTACTATTAAAGAAATCAGGTAAGTACATGATTCTTCTCTCACAAAGCTCACTGAGAGGAGTGAGCCTCTAGGTTATACACTATCCCAGGATAGGTGCAAACTCAGAGATGTCGTACAATGGTTCCAGACACTACCCCACACATCCTATCTCAGACCTTATCTACCACAAGGCCGAAGGAGGGAGTGACTGGCGCCCAGACAAGTAATTGGTTCCCCATTAATCAAGCCATCCCTTCACATGGTTTGCAATAAGTAAAGACACATTCTCATATCAAGACAATGTTCCCTCCTGTCCTCTTCTCTTCCTGATTTTCTGCATAGCAACAGGGACATGTGATAGACAAGCCTGACTTCTCCCCTCTCTGGTCCCCAGGTGACTGAGGCCCATATGAGGGAGGAAGTGCAACTTCCAACACCAGAGTCCAAAAGGATGCTTTCTAATAACAAGAGTTCAACAGTTCAATCATATTAGCATATTATGCAGATAAGACATCTTAATTATCTATGTTACCGAGCTAATTCTGATTCTTCCGCCACACTACAATAACAGACACACATGGTCTCTTTAAACTGTCACTGTCTCTCCCTCTGTCTACAATAACAGACACACAGTCTCTTTAAACTGTCTCTGTCTCTCCCTCTGTCTACAATAACAGACACACACGGTTGAAACTGAAATTCAGGCTCTCTCTACCTCTATATTTCTCACATACTTTCTCATTCTCTATATCTCTCACTACCTGACATGCATTCTACCTCTCTCCCTCTACCTCCCCCTCGCCACCTGTAACACACACACACTCCCTTATCTCTTTCTCAGGCTCTCAGCCGCCCCTCTCTCCACCCATATGCCCCCGGCATAAAAAAAGTCAGGCAAGTCAGTTAAGAACAAATTCTTATTTACAATGACGGCCTACACAGGCCAAACTCGGACGACGCTGGGCCAACTGTGCGCCGCCCTATGGAACTCCCAATCATGGCCGGTTGTGATGCAGTCTGTTATCCAACCAGGTTGTCTGTAGTGACGCCTTTACCACTGAGATGCAGTGTCTTAGATCACTGCGCCACTTGGCATGCATCAATGTCAATGTGAAGGTATGTATACACGGATACACGGTACATGATACATAGAGCGGCAGTATGAAAAAGTATAGAAATACAAGATATCTGGAGTGCAAAAAAAAGCTATAAAAGGACATTGCATAGTATGAGTGGTTGGCTGAATATGTACACTATACATTGGTGGATGTTGGATGGTTAACTATACTATACAGGTCGATGGCAGAGAAATACTTCAGTAGCTAAAAATGCGTATGATATGAGCGAGGGTAATAATAGTTTACTTAATAGACAGACTGGGTAAATGAACAGGTAAGTGAAAACTTTGCATGGTTAAATTAGCTGTACAGTTAGGTATACAGTTATATTTACAGATAAGTGAATACTTGCATGTTTACACAAACTGTACAGGTAAATGACAGGAAGAGATACTTTAATAGCTAAATGTGTGTATGATATCATTTGGGGTAATAATAGTAATTCCCTTAAAATACAGTCCTTAGTGCGCAGGGTTTAATTACAGACAACTGCACTTATTGCACATTCGATATACTAAAAGCAATGAGAAAAGGTGCAACTGGCAGGATACTAATATGCATTCCTGAGTGAATGCCTACGTCCAATAATTACTTACAATATTGCATGTGATATAATATAACAACTGTACATGAGTATGTATATACAGACCTGTATGAATAAATAGGTCCTGAGTGGATGAGTGCTGACGGACCAGAGTTACTCACGGATGGATGCATAATTGTTAAACTAGGTCCTAGCACCCCAACAGTTCCAGGTCTATGTTGCCGACGGCACGGCACCCCGGTGAGGCATTATATAGTCTCATAGCCGCCGGCAGGAAGGACCTCCTGTAGCGCTCTCTGGCACACCGTGGTGGGATCAGTCTGTGACTGAAAGTGCTCCTCTGCGTCATAACCATAGCGTGCAGAGGGTGGGTGACGTTGTCCATGATGGCCAGCAGTTTGGCCAGGATCCGTCTCTCCGCCACCTCCTCTAGAGTGTCAAGGCTCATCCCCAGGACAGAGCTAGCCTTCCTGATCAGCTTATTTACCCGAGAAGCATCACCGGCTTTGATGTTTGCTCCCCAGCACACCACTGCAAAAAAGATACAGACTGGTAGAAGGTATGCAGTAGTTTACTGCACACGTTGAAGGACCTGAGCCTCCTCAGAAAGTAGAGTCGGCTCTGGCCCTTTTTGTACAGGGCCCCGGTGTTACCAGCCCATTCCAGTCTGTTGTCCATATGGACACCCAGGAACTTGTATGACTCAACCATATCCACATCCATCCCCTTTATAGGGACTGCAGTCAGTTGTGCCTTGGTTCTCCTGAAGTCCACCACCATCTCCTTAGTTTTGCTGATGTTGAGCTGAAGGTGGTTCTGCTCACACCACAACACAAAGTCACTGATTGTGCTCCTGTACTCCTGTACTCCTCCTCCTGCCCACCCCTGCCCACTCCTGCCCACTCCTGCCCACCCCAAGACTGATGTATACTGTATAAGATTAGGCTGGACACATTTTTAACAAGCTTTTTTCTGATAAAAACTAGTTCATTGCATCAGTCGTGGAGCCCAGTTTCATAGTATTACCATATGTTCCAGCTGCTTGCCGTAATTTTATAGTAATCTAAAACAGGCCTTATTTTAGGGCATTTTTCACCCTGCCAGCTCCTCTTAGTTCTATTGAGCACTGTAGCACTAATTCATCTTCCAAACTGTTCTATTCCCAGCCCATTGTTCTAAATCACAATGCCTACCTTGCTATTGTTAGCACTGAGCCCTGCCCACGTCAACCTAGGAGGATTACCTTAAGTAATTTGTTATTAAGGTTACTTGATGCGCAAACTCACATTAACCTAGGTACATGTTGTTGTGACCCACAGTTTTTATGATGGCTGGCGCATACCCATTAAACGTTAAAACATTTTCTGGTCTTGGTTAACCATTTTTTTTTTCAGAAAAAGGTGTAAACCTGAACAAAACGCATGTCTCTGTGCTCTTTTTCAAGATGTGCTCAATTTAAAACAGCCACAAGACATTTTTTTAATTAAGTAATAACCTTTTTGTATTTATTATTTGTTGTTTCTAAATGGCTGCTGGGTAATTTGATATGCGTCGAAATCTGTTTGTTCGAAGGCATCGAATTGAGCAAGTGCTGCGCAGGTTCACGCAGTTGCTACCTCAGATTATTAGCCACAGGGAGGAGCAAGAGAGCTATAAACCCATACTGTTTTTTGCCTTAAAAACCCTAACCTTAGGTATAACATATTTTCGACCTAACCCTAACCCTGACTTGTAACACAATGCACCTACAGCTGTAACGGTCACCATTTTTCTAATCTTAAAGCTAACCCTAACCCTAACCCTAACCCTGATTCATACTGCTGCACTATGCATCATGTATCTGTCTTTTGTGTTTTTTCGTAGCTGCTTGATGAAGAAATTTCCCCTCGTGGATCAATAAAGTATCTATCTATCTATCTATCTATCTATCTATCTATCTATCTATCTATCTATCTATCTATCTATCTATCTATCTATCTATCTATCTATCTATCTATCAACATAAAATAGCATGCAACCAAAGACTGTATGTCCCATGATTTTCTAAAATGGTTACTCTTTACAGTTATATATACACAGTATATCTCGTATTAGGCCTGTGTTGCTTATTGAACCCCAGCCAAATAATCACTAGTCAATCACTGCGCTAACCTCAACTCTAGTATATATGCATTATATGGTTATGTTAATATCTCATATAACAGTAAAACACAAAAGACTGCATTTTCAACAGCCCGCGAATAATTTACATCATGCAACCTTCGCAGTTAACACATTTACCTCAACATGCCGTTCGCTTGCGCGAGAAGGCAGAGTGATCGCTGCCGCTGACAGCACCAGTTTTTGGCGAGGCATGTTGAGTTGACTACTTGTGCGAGAAGGCAGAGCGGCTCGATCATGTTGGTTTGATGAATTTGACAATGAGAATTTGACAATGAATGTAATAGGAAAATACGTTTCTCGACAAGAGGGGAGTGAATTAATGTTCAGGATTATTGATAATAGTTATTGAAATAGTAACCAAGAGTAATTTCAAAACATGAGCATAAAAATAGATAATGAACATGAATCACCATAGTCATTCACAGTAATCTGTTACAATGCTGTTTAAATTCTTCCTCTTGCGTTAGCAGTGTGGAAAGGGACTGTCAAAAAACGCGCGAGGGAGTTTTCCTGTGAGGGAGGGGGGGAGTGGTGTATCTGAAATGTCCTTCGTGGTCTTATGCTGTCATCTATTGGAATTATTTAGCAACTGCAGTAGTACTGAAAGTATACATCCTAATACTAAAGTATTAATTACTCAGAATTGCAAAATATATATTTTTTTGTTCATTTTATCACTTACAACCATAAAATAACCATTTATAGCATAACAAACAATGCAACTGATATAAAGACCATACATTTAGTTAATTATATAAAAAATAACATTATTTGCTAAAGTAACACAGACATGGACACAGACACTAAAAATGTGCTTTTTTTATATAAATCTGGTAACTCTTAAAAGAGCCTTTGCTTTGCTGAGCAGTACGTTTTCAGGAGTGTGCAGCCAGCCTGCCTGCCATGTCATCAGAGGGGTAAATCTCTGAATAATGAAAAGTTAATAAATTACTGCTACGCTTTCACACAGAGGCCTAGTTTACACGCGGGTCTATTTTTTTGTTTTTTTTCAAGTCAGACACCATTTTAATCAGGAGAATCTCCTCTTTGAAATGATGTAAGTCTGGGCAGCGAACTCGGTTGTCATCAAATGCTAGCCCCAAAATACTTTTTGCCCTTGGAACCCTGAGCTCCACCCATTGTTTTCCTATGGAGAGGCATGCCGGTCTATTTCGCCAAATATCTCTCAATGTGTATATTTCGTTTTTTTCAAGTCGGACAGCATTTTAAATCAGGCTAATCTCCTCTTTATAAATATGTAAGTCTGGGCAGCAAGCTCGGTTGTTATCGATCACTAGACCAGAAATAGTCAGAAATTACACATTACTGTTGGAACTCTGAGGAAGTCCCATTGTTTCCTATAGGGGAAATATATTCCGCCAAATATCTCTCAATGTGTATGTTTTGATTTTTTCAAGTCGGACACCATTTTAATCAGGAGAATCTCCTCTTTGAAATGATGTAAGTCTGGGCAGCGAGCTCAGTTGTCAATAAATGCAAGCCCCAAAATACTTTTTGACCTTGGAACCCTGAGCTCCAGCTATTGTTTTCCTATGGAGAGGTATGCCGGTCTATATTGACAAATATCTCTCAATGTGTATATTTAGCTTTTTTCAAGTCGGACACCATTTTAATCAGGAGAATCTCCTCTTTATAATTATGTAAGGCTGGGCAGCGAGCTCTGCTGTCATCAAGCGCTAGCCTTTCAAATGTCAGAAATTACACATTACTGTTGGAACTCTGAGGATGACCCATTGTTTCCCTATAAGGAAGTTCTACACGGACATGTCTGTCTATTTCGCCAAATATCTCGCAATGTGTATAATTAAATTCTGCACCAATTTAATCATGAGAATCTCCTCTTTGTAATGATGTAAGTCTGGGCAGCGAGCTCGGTTGTCATTAAATGCTAGCCACCAAAATACTTTTTGCCCTTGGAACCCTGAGCTCCGTCCATTGTTTTTCTATGGAGAAGCATGCCAGTCTATTTCGCTAAATTTCTCTCAATGTGTATATTTAGATTTTTTTCAATTCTTTCACCTTTTTAATAAGGAAAATCTCCTCTTTGTAATTATGTATGTCTGGGCAGCAAGCTCGGTTGTTATCGATCACTAGACCAGAAATAGTCAGAAGTTTTCATTCTCCCTCATTACGCAGACATAAGCACAGTTCACACCATCGAGGTGCAGACGTTTACTTTCTACACATGTTTATTTTTTTCCAGTCCTAAAATCAGATTGTAGTGGTAAAATAAAAAGTGGCACATGTTTTTGTGCCATTTTGAGGAAATTCTAAGCATCACTCCAGTCAGAACAGGTTCTGCGAAGGTTCATTTCAATTCATTTGCTATGGCCTCGTGCTAGTGTTCAAGCTTCTTTGGCCGTTTTTCAGCCTTGGGTGAATTTTGATGCGTTCTATTGCCTAAAAAAGATCTGGTTGACTAGCCAAAAAGTGTGTGACAACATATACACTGTAAGTACCCCCACCACACAACCGCACACGGTTTCATTACTGTTTCTCTTCCCCACTAATTTATCAATTCCTCCTTTCCTTCTTGCTCCCCCTCTCTTCTCTCTGTCTTTATGACAGTATGAGGTGAGGCTGGTTGGTGAGGTGGGCTCAGGCTGTGTGTTATTTCATCAAGCTGGGAGCAGAAGGAGCTTGAATTGTGTGTAAATAGTATTTTTGTTGTCTCAGTGTCTTTTCTACATTAAACTCTTATTTTATATGTATGTTGTTCTTGTCTATTACTGTTCTGTACTTTCTGTATTTGTTCATGTTTTATGTTGATCCCAGGAAGAATAGCTGCGGCATGTGCAGTAGCTAATGGGGACCTTACCTTAACCATTCGTAAAGAATGCCTAAATTGGATGCTTGGAGAATTGTGGATAAATGTCTAATTCTGCAGTAAAACTGTGTGTGTGTGTGTGTGTGTGTGTGTGTGTGTGTGTGTGTGTGTGTGTGTGTGTGTGTGTGTGTGTGTGTGTGTGTGTGTGTGTGTGTGTGTGTGTGTGTGTGTGTGTGTGTGTGTGTGTGTGCGTGCGAGAGAGGGAAGTGAGTTGTGGGGTCCACTTGAAAACAAGATTTCACCCAATGGGACAAACACCCCATTGAAAAATCCTGTTCTGTAAGATTATCCTACATGTCCAGAGGAAAAACTACAAACAATGCATGCAGGGAAGAATTACGCCAATATCCACTAATAATAGTAATAAAAAAAAAGCAATTAAGTTTTGGAAACATCTAAATCACTGCAATGCCAAGAGCTGAGCAATGAAAAGAGTCCCCTCATCTAGCTGGTCCTGGGACTGAGTTCACAAACCTGTTCTACTAACACACTGAAGCCTCAATCAGAATAAACCAAATTACAACACAGTCAAAACAAAACTACATTGTCTATTGGGAAACACAAGCACAAAGCAAAATGCAGTGCTATCTGGCCCTAAACCGACAGTACACCGTGGCTAACTATTTGACCATCAAAACCTTAGGAAAACCTTGACAAAGTACAGGCTCAGTGAGCACAGCCTTGCCATTGAGAAGGGTAGACACAGGAAAACCTGGCTCCCTGTAGAAGAAAGGCTGTGCAACCACTGCACCACAGCAGAACCTGAGACAGAGCTGAATTTGCTGACAACATTAAAAAAATATAAAACAATTAGAGAGGGTGTAATTTCCCCAAATTCAAAACCCTTATTCAAGTTTTCAAAGACCTCTCTGATGAGAACAGGCTACACATCCTGTTGGGGAAGATGCAGAGAGCTGTGGGTTGGCAGTGCACTACGTAAAATGAGAGACATTGTCTAATAGACCAACCAACCTGCACATTTCCACTATGACATTGTTATTGTCCATTGTATGGTTATTTTTTACACTTGATTATTGTTGTTACATCATGCCAATAAAGCAAATTTAATTGAGAGAGAGAGAGAGAGAGAGAGAGAGAGAGCGAGATGAGGACAGAAGAACACAAGAGAAATTTAAATTTAAGGCTATTATTGTACTTATATATTATATTTCTACCCAGAAATACAGATTGGGAAAGTGGCAGAGAGAGGGATGGAGGGGAGAGGGATGGAGGAGAGAGGGATGGAGGAGAGATGGGAAAGTGGCAGAGAGAGGGATGGAGGAGAGAAAGACAGACAGACGAGAAGAAGGGCGAGGCAACATTGTCTTGGCGAGAGTCTCAGCCTCCTATTGTGAGAAAAAGGTCAGAGCAGACGGACTCCACAGGGTTTGTGTGTAGGTGTGTGTGCATTTTATGTGTATGTGTGTGTGTGTGTGTGTGTGTGTCTAGTAGTCAACTGCTTTCTGTAAACAAACGTGAACAGATTAACTCAATGTACAACGTAAATTTGCCACAGCGCTCCCTCTCTCTCGTTCTCTCTCTCTCTCTCTCTCTCTCTCGAATAAGGCTTTTTTACTAAGCCATTTACAGCTTCAATACACCAGATATACAGTATTTCCCTTCGAGACATGTATGTACTCAGTCATCCACCCCCTCTTGTAGTCATACTCAGTAGTGTGCAGAGAGAACCACTGTTAGGGCCAGGCTGTAACTAGGGACCCTAACAGACTGGACCTTCTGTTGCTAGGGCTGTTGCTGCTAGAACTTGCAAAATTCTGACTGGATTACGTAATGAACCAAAGCGTCCATTGCTATGTTGGTTGCATGGCTCTATTTTACCTCGTAGTGGTCGCAAAGAAAGGATGACACCACACACCGGCCGTTCTAGTTATATTTTACCTCAGAAGCGCTCGCTCAGTCCACGCAAAATTGTTACATCAGAATTGTTCTCCAAGGACGGTGTTTTTTGACGGTGACAACCTGCTGACTACCTGCTGCTTCAGAGGACCGAAAAGACTGGAAAGATAACTCTTTATTTACCACATATATTTGTCTTTATATAAGAAAATATTGTTAATAAATAATTTAAGCTGTTTTTAGATTGATTTTATATTGGCATTGCTAGCTACCTATTTACCTGAGTCAGACAGTTTTGTTTAGCTAACTGTTATTGTAGCTGCTTTCTGTTTGTATGTAGCTTGCACTTTAATGGCATCCCTCGAGGAGATTTTCTTTTATCTTTCCAACCAGGTGAAGTACTATGAAGGCACCACTGATCTCGACAAGAGGCGCAACATTCGTAGGGGGTCAGAGAAATTCACAATTCAGGGTAACGTTAAGCAGTTCATTTCTATTACTGTTACTGTTCGATAACTTTAAGGATTTATGTAGAACCATTTAACAACCATTTTCTATCTAGCTAACGTTAGTTGGTTATCTACAGTCGTGGTCAAAAGTTTTGAGAATGACAAGTATTGGTCTCCACAAAGTCTGCTGCCTCAGTGTCGATGATGGCAATTTGCATATACTCATGAAGAGTGATCAGATGAATTGCAATTAATTGCAAAGTCCCTCTTTGCCATGAAAATGAACTTAATCCCCCCCAAAAAATGTCCACTGCATTTCAGCCCTGCCACAAAATGACCAGCTGATTGTCAGTGTCTCGTTAACACAGTTGACAAGGACAAGGCTGGATATCACTCTGTCATGCTGATTGAGTCAGAATAACAGACTGGAAGCTTCCTCTGTCAACCATGGTTACCTGCAAGGAAACACGTGCCGTCATCATTGCTTTGCACAAAAAGGGCTTCACAGGCAAGGATATTGCTGCTGGTAAGATTGCACCGAAATCAACCATTTATCGGATCATCAAGAACTTCAAGGAGAGAGGTTCAATTGTTGTGAAGAAGGCGTCAGGGCGCCCAAGAAAGTCCAGCAAGCGCCAGGACCGTCTCCTAAAGTTGATTCAGCTGCGGGATCGGAGCACCACCAGTGCAAAGAGTAACACTGCATTAGGTCATCACACCGTTTATGTAGCAACGAACGCTAATAGTTTATCAAACCTATTGTGACGTTGAGGGGTACACTATTTGGCCGGGGGACATTATTTGGAATGACAGGCCCTAACAGACTGGATCTAGAAGTTGTAACTAGGGGCCCTAAAAGGCTGGAACTAGAGGCTGTAAGAAGGGGCCCTAACAGGCTGGAACTAGAGGCTGTAACTAGGGTTCCTAACAGACTGGAACTAGAGGCTGTAACTAGGGTTCCTAACAGACTGGAACTAGAGGCTGTAACTAGGGGCCCTAACAGACTGGAACTAGAGGCTGTAACTAAGGGCCCTAACAGACTGGAACTAGAGGTGGCTGTGACTAGGGGTCCTAACAGACTGGAACTAGAGGCTGTAACTAGAGGCCCTAACAGACTGGAACTAGAGACTGTAACTGGGGGCCCAAACAGACTGGAACTAGAGACTGTAACTAGGGGCCCTAACAGACTGGAACTAGAGGCTGTGACTAGGAGTCCTAACAGACTGGAACTAGAGACTGTAACTAGGGGCCCAAACAGACTGGAACTAGAGGCTGTGACTAGGAGTCCTAACAGACTGGAACTAGAGGCTGTAACTAAGGGCCCTAACAGACTGGAACTAGAGACTGTAACTAGGGACCCTAACAGACTGGAACTAGAGGCTGTAACTAGGGGCCACAACTGAACTAGAGACTCGCACAGTGAGGCGAAGACGTTTGGAGGATGGCCTGGTGTCAAGAAGGGCAGCAATGAAGCCACTTCTCTCCAGGAAAAACATCAGGGACAGACTGATATTCTGCAAAAGGTACAGGGATTGGACTGCTGAGGACTGGGGTAGAGTCAACTAGAGATTGTAACTACCTTGTGTCCTAACAATGGTCTTCAAACTACTTTTGAAATCTGATGTGCTATTATTGGCTGAATATTGCACAGCAGGGAAGTACCATAACACGTAGGTACCATTGAATATTATGATTTTGTCTTAGACCATCATAGTACTTTCTAGGTGAAAGTCGATTGAAATTTGTTCAGAAACTAGACAACAGGGGGTGTATTCAGTAGGAACCAAACGGAAGCAAACAGTTGCAAATGGAACGAAACAGTGAGGGAACTACCAGAACGTTGTTCAACAAACATTTTGCTACAGTGTGTGACTAACACCCCAGAAAGCATCAGGGTTTGAATGAAAAACATGAAAAAACACTACAGTTTACTATAGAATAGTACAGTACTTACAATAGAATGATGTAGGACAAAGGACAAAGCAGACTATGTCAAAGATAATAAAACAAAAACACTATAGTAAATATTACAGTAATGTCTGCAAAAATAATACATTAAATACTACAGTCCGCAAAAACAGTACAGTAATTACTATAGTATATACACTTGTTTTTTCTTACTACAGTATTTAATCATAGAAACCTATAGTATTTTTTCATGTGGGTACAGAGTGTGTTTATTGACACTCTTTAACCGGAGATCTGCTTGCTGTTTGGATATGCTATTTGTTGTTTTCAACCACTGATCCAGAGTTACACAACCTGCTGAAACATTTAACAGGATAAACTCTCTCTCAATCTCCCCTCTCCCTCACTCTATCCCCCCTCCCAGTCATTGTCCCTCTCTCCCTCCAGCGTCTCTCCCCCCTTCCTCTCTCCCTCTGTGCCAGGAGGCTGAGACAGTAGGTTAATGTTGAACACTAGAACATCAATGAACAGCATTTATGTCAGACAGAGAGGTGAGCCTAGGTTGAGTCTACACTGTTCTGTACCTTTCCATTTCAGTCTGATCTATCATATACTGTTCTAGTTCCGGTACTGGATTGAAATGTATCCCATAATATTCTATTTCAGTTGTTTTATTCGTTTAAAATGAATATCGTGACTTTGCAAAAACTGTATTTTATTATATTCCCTTATTAAATTTCCTATTTAAGCTGTTCTGATATCGCTAATACTAGGATAGAAATACACATTCTACACATTATCTAGGATTTTCCTAAAAGCAGGACAATATCTGTGGGGAGACTTGACAACAGGCAAAACACATGTCCCAAATGTACACTGGCTGTTGCTTGTTAAATAGATAAAGGGCATAAGAACTATTGTTCTACACTGAGACAATAACATCACTTCAGGGAGGAGCATTAATGCAGGACTCTTTTTGTTCTTCTGTACCATCAGTGCAGAAACAGATACAGATACAGACAGACAGATAGACAGAGAGAGAGAGGGGGGAAGGCAGAGAGGGGGGGGGGCTGAGAGAGGGAGAGAGAGGGGACAGAGAGAGAGAGAGGGCAGAGACAGGGGGAGAGGGCAGAGAGAGGGGGAGAGAGGTAGAAATACAAAGAGAGACACAGAGAGAGAGGGATGCTTGTGTAAGACTACAGAGATGGTGAATCTTCAGTCAGACTCCAGCGGGCTACATCTCCGAGTTTGCATTCCAAATGGCACCCTATTCCTTTATCGTGCACTAGTTTTGACTATAATGTAGTCAAACGTAGTGCAGAGGAGGTAGGGAATAGGGTGCTATTGAGGACACAACCAATCAGAAATGTCAGGGTAAACTCAGGGCACGTGTCACGAGTGGGTGTAGAGAGAGACCAAAGAGCAGCGCAGCGATAGTTCGACATCATTTATTTAAATGATAAACACAATGTCAAGAACTATACAAACGAAAAGCAACGATGTAATGACAAAGGATGAAAACACACTTACGGTACTGTGACTTGAAATATACAAACAATGACCCACACACAGGTGGCTGAGTGTGGTGCCTAAATGCAATCCCCAATCAGAGACAACCCTGTACAGCTGTCTCTGATTGAGGATCATTACTCCCCTAGTTAGGGTGTGAGGGTTTGACTGTGGTTCTACCACTCCCCTTATTGGGAGTAAGGTCTAACCACAGCCAAACCCTCACAGTGCCCCCCCCTAAGGTGCAGACTCCCGGCCGCAAAATAATCCCCCCTCTCAAAAAAATGTATACATTATACTAGGGGGAAAAGGGCGGAGTACTGGGGCGGTTGCTGGTGGAGGCTCCGGACCCGGCCTCGGACGTGACGTAGGCAGTGAAGGCTGCTCCCTTCCTACCTCAGCGTTGCACGCCCGGTCTGGTCCGGACCCCAGCGCGGTGATTTTCCCCTCCGTCCTCCCACGAAGCACCAAGTCCTGTCTGGACCCTGGTGTGGGAGCCCCCGACCCTGGAGCGGTACAAACGACCGGACCCGGACTGGGTACCGGTGTGGTAGGTGGTTCCGGCTCTGGAGCTGGGCAGACGTCCGGACCCCGACTGGGCACCGGTAGAGCGGACTGCTCTGGAATGGGAATGGAGCAGACGACCGGCCCCGGACTAGGCACCGGTGGAGCGGACTGCTCTGGCACTGGAGTGGAGCAGACGACCAGCCCCGGACTGGGCACCTGTGGAGTGGACTGCTCTGGCACTGGAGTGGAGCAGACTACCGGCCCCGGACTGGGCACCGGTGGAGCGGCCTGCTCTGGCACTGGAGTGAAGCAGACAACCGGCCCCGGACTGGGCACCGGTGGAGCGGACTGCTCTGGCACTGGAGTGAAGCAGACGACCGGCCCCGGACTGGGCACCGGTGGAGCGGACTGCTCTGACACTGGAGTGAAGCAGACGACCGGCCCCGGACTGGGCACCGGTGAAGCGGACTGCTCTGCCACTGTAGTGAAGCAGACGACCGGCCCCGGACTGGGCACCGGTGGAGCGGACTGCTCTGGCACTGTAGTGAAGCAGACGGCCGGCCCCGGACTGGTGCCGGCCGGTTGCTGACCTTCGCTGGAGGTTCCGAGCTGCTGACCTTCGCTGGAGGTTCCGGGCTGCGGACCTTCACTGGAGGCTCCGAGCTGCGGGCCTTCGCTGGAGGTTCCGTGTTGCTGATCTTCGCTGGCGGTTCCGGGCTGCGGACCTTCGCTGTAGACTCAGAGCTACTGACCTTCGCTGGAGGTTCCGTGTTGCTGATCTTCGCTGGAGGTTCCGGGCTGCGGACCTTCGCTGGATGTTCCAGGCTGCGGACCTTCACTGTAGGCTCAAGGTTGAAGACCTTCATTGTAGGCTCAGGGTTGCTGACCTTCACTGGAGGTTCTGGGTTACTGACCTTCGCTGGAGGTTCCGTGCTGCGGGCCTTCGCTGGAGGCTCTGGGCTGCGGACCGTCGCTCGAGGTTTTAGGTTGCTGACCTTCATTGGAGTTTCTGGGCTGCGGCCCTTCGCTGTAGGCTCAGGGCTACGGACCTTCACTGTAGGCTCAGGGTTGCTGACCTTCGCTGGAGGTTCCGAGCTGCGGACCTTTGCTGGAGGTTCTGGGTTGCTGACCTTCGCTGGAGGCTCCGTTCTGCGGACCTTCACTGGAGGTTCCGGGCTGCGGACCTTCACTGTAGGCTCAGGGCTGCAGACCTTTGCTGGAGGTTTCGGGCTGTGGACCTTCGCTTGCTCAGAAGCCCGCTCCCGCATATCCATCAGCCTGTTCACGAGAGCATATCGGCGCCCAAAGTCCTCCTCCTCCTCATCTCTATCAGAAGCGGGTCCGTCTGCTTCTCCAGTGGAAGAGCAACCCAGGCTCTCCACCACCTCGTCTGTTCCTCCTTCGGGTATTCATAAAACCCCTCAGGTTTCTCTCGATCCTGGATCGTTGGAAGACGAAGTGGTGGGCGATCCTTTCTCCAGCCTCTCCGTGCTTTGGCTGCGCACCGATGGTGTGGTGCGCGAAGTCGATACGGACCGTGCCGGGCTGTGAGTGCGCACCGATGGTGTGGTGCGCGGAGCAGGCACGGACCATACCTGACTCTGCAGCGCTGGAGGCACCGGTTTGGGAACTGGCGTTGGAGGGCTGCTACTGCCCCGATCTTCCTCTCTCCATCGCCAATCCCCTTCCTGTGAGGACTCCTCCGGGAGCCCCCACGAGTGAGGGAACAAAGGCACATAGTCGTCGTCTTCCTCCGACTCCTCTCCGTACCTCTGCTCCCATGGCTGTAGGGGCTCCTCCAGGATCCCCCACGAGTGCAGTGGCCGGGGCTCTTCAACGTCAACCCCCGACCACCCCCATAGCCCCCCCCCCAAAAACTGTTTGGGGTTTCTGGGCTCCAGGCTGTTTCCTTGCCCGTCGCTTGTTTTTTCCGCTGCCTCTCTTGTCTCGTTGTGGTGGGTCATTCTGTCACGAGTGGGTGTAGAGAGAGACCAAGGAGCAGCGCAGCGATAGTTCGACATCGTTTATTTAAATGATAAACACAATGTCAAGAACTATACAAACGAAAAGAATGAAAACACACTTAAGGTACTGTGACTTGAAATATACAAACAATGACCCACACACAGGTGGCTGAGAGTGGTGCCTAAATGCAATCCCCAATCAGAGACAACCCTGTACAGCTGTCTCTGATTGAGGATAGTTATTCCCCTAGTTAGGGTGTGAGGGTTCGACTGTGGTTCTACCACTCCCTTTATTGGGAGTAAGGTCTAACCACAGCCAAACCCTCACAGGCAGAACAGCAGCGTTGTTGAAGAAAGGGTCCCATTTAAACACACTGACTGAGAGCGCATTTTAAAGCTCAGTATGACACACACACACCAGACCCTGAGCTCAATCATGCAAGGCTCCATCATGTTTACACACAGTGACATCACCCCCATCAATAGTGCATGTCACTCACCCTGTGTCCATGTGAATATAGAGCTCACTGCTTTTTACCAGGGCCCATAGGGCTTAATACTTTTGTCCAGGGCCCACAGGGCTTACTACTTTTGACCAGGGCCCATAGGGCTTACTACTTTTGACCAGTGCCCATAGGGCTTACTACTTTTGACCAGTGCCCATAGGGCTTGCTACTTTTGTCCAGGGCCCATAGGGCTTACTACTTTTGTCCAGGGCCCATAGGGCTTACTCCTTTTAACAGGGCCCATAGGGCTTACTACTTTTGGCCAGGGCCCACAGGGCTTACTACTTTTAACCAGGGTCCATAGGGCGTACTACTTTTGGCCAGGGCCCATAGGGCTTGCTACTTTTGACAAGGGCCCATAGGGCTTACTACTTTTGACCAGGGCCCATAGAGCTTATTACTTTAGACTAGGACCCATAGAGCTCAATACTTTTGACCAGGGCCCATAGAGTTAGGAAGGGAGACTTTTAAAACGGGATTGAGTGAAGTAGCAGCAAATATGTTAAAAGAGCAACTAATGAGCATGGAGAGTCTCACAAGTTTGATGAAATTACCTTATATCTTTCCATCTAATATGGCTATTTATTTACTTTTGTACAGTACCAGTCAAAGGTTTGGACACACCTACTCATTCAAGGGTTTTTCTTTATTTTTACTATTTTCTACATTGTACAGTCGTGGTCAAACGTTTTGAGAATGACACAAGTATTGGTCTCCACAAAGTTTGCTGCCTCAGTGTTGATGATGGCAATTTGCATATACTCCAGAATGTCATGAAGAGTGATCAGATGAATTGCAGTTGCAGAATTGAAAATTAACTTAATCCATAAAAAACATTTCCACTGCATTTCAGCCCTACCACAAAAGGACCAGCTGCCATCATGTCAGTGATTGTCTCGTTAACACAGGTCAGAGTGTTGACGAGGACAAGGCTGGAGATCATTCTGTCATGCTGATAGAGTCAGAATAACAGACTGGAAGCTTTAAAAGGAGGGTGGTGCTTGAAATCATTGTTCTTCCTCTGTCAACCATGGTTACCTGCAAGTAAACACGTGCCGTCATCATTGCTTTGCACAAAAAGGGCTTCACAGGCAAGGATATTGCTGCTGGTAAGATTGCACCTAAATCAACCATTTATCGGATCATCAAGAACTTCAAGGAGAGAGGTTAAATTGTTGTGAAGAAGGCGTCAGGGAGCCCAAGAAAGTCCAGCAAGCACCAGGACCGTCTCCTAAAGTTGATTCAGCTGCGGGATCGGGGCACCACCAGTGCAGAGCTGGCTCAGGAATGGCAGCAGGCAGGTGTGAGTGCATCTGAACGCACAGTGAGGCGAAGACTTTTGGAGGATGGCCTTGTGTCAAGAAGGGCAGCAAAGAAGCCACTTCTCTCCCATGAAAAACATCCGGGACAGACTGATATTCTGCAAAAGGTACAGGGATTGGACTGCTGAGGACTGGGGTAGAGTCATTTTCTCTGATGAATCCCCTTTCCGATTGTTTTTGCCTAAGAACACAGCCATGAATAAAGAATGGTACCAACACATCCTCCGAGAGCAACTTCTCCCAACCATCCAAGAACAGTTTGGTGACGACCAATGCCTTTCCAGCATGATGGAGCACCTTGCCATATGGCAAAAGTGATAACTAAGTGGCTCGGGGAACAAAACATCAACATTTTGGGTCCATGGCCAGGAAACTCCCCAGACCTTAATCCCATTGAAAACTTGTGGTCGATCCTCAAGAGGCGGGTGGACAAACAAAAACCCACAACTTCTGACAAACTCCAAGCTTTGATTATGCAAGAATGGCCTGCCATCAGTCAGGATGTGGCCCATGAGTTAATTGACAGCATGCATTGCATTGATGACATCTTTGCACACTCTTGGCATTCTCTCAACCAGCTTCACCTGGAATGCTTTTTACAACAGTCTTGAAGGAGGTCCCACATATGCTGAGCACTTGTCGGATGCTTTTCCTTCACTCTGCGGTCCAACTCATCCCAAACCATCTCAATTGGGTTGAGGTCGGGTGATTGTGGAGGCCAGGTCATCTGATGTAGCACTCCATCACTCTCCTTATTGGTCAAATGCATCATAATGAAATAAAATAACAAACATTTTCTAATTGGCAGATATTCATGTATGTACTACGGGATTCAAACGTTCAGTCCAAGAACTTGCGTACAGTGTCCCATTGACCATGTAAACCTAGATTGGAGTCCTTGAACAGCACCTTCCATGTATAAAAGGTCTACGTAGTCCTCCAGCCTGCGGTCCACAGAAAAACATGTTGGTTTATATTCCTTTCAGTTAACAAAAATGATTCTCTTGACTGAAAGACAATCCAATGATAACAAATTATTATTAACATCAGACAGTATATTTTCTGGGCTAAGTTAACATGAGATGGGACGAATTGGAAATTCAACATAAAAAATATTGAAAAAAAATGTTTTCACTGCAGGGCATTACCACAGCATGTGGAGTAGAGAACTGTTGTAGATTTTTATCCAGCTTTCCTGAGGTTCTGATCTAACTCTGTTCTAGAGGCAGGTTCAGCATCCTCCTTTTTACCAACCTTGTATATGACAGTCTGAAGCTGTAGATATGCTAAAAATGAAGAATTGTTCAAACCATAATCTGCCTTCACTTGGGAAAAGGATAGAATATCATATTTAACAACTGAACAATAGATTAAATACTGTGGCTATGCCAGAGTCTATTATTCAAAGTGTTTCCCCCAGCTGTAAACAGGGGGTTATGCCAGATGGGACAGGATGGAACAGACATACCTTTTACACCCAATCTTCTGTGCAGCATCTTAACAATGATGGAGAGGGATAAAATAGATGACATACATAGGCTAGCCTAGGTAATACATGAATGTCAGCTCTGCCCCATAATGATAGGGGGAGAGTTGTCAATCTCTTAATATCATCCCTGATGACCTGGACAACTCTCTGTCCATTTAGGCTCAATACCTTGGTTATTATATTATTTCCTAGATACTTCATGCAACTAGTCTTCCAAACAAATGGGGAACCCACTAAGTCAACCTGAAATGTGTGTGGGTTGAGAGGCATATTCTCACTCTTACTCCAGTTGATCTTGTATCCTGAGGGAGCCAAAGGAGTCAATCAGCTTTAAGACTGCTGGTAGAGAGATTGCAGGGTTACAAAGGGTGAGTTGGATGTCGTCAGTGTATAGATAACATTTTAACTTATGTTCATAAATGTGCACACCTGAGATGGTCTCTTCAGTGCGTATCGCACATGCCAGGGGTTCTAAGGCAAAAATAAATATGAGGGGACTAGCAGGGCAATTCTGTCTCACACCACCCATTTGTTTTGATTGACGAGCCAGGGCTACTGTATAAAGGCCTGATCCAGCTAATGAACATGGGACCAGAGAGACGACCTGGTCTAGATTAATTATTGATCGGATTACGGTCTCTACATGTAGGGCGAGGGTCTTGGCTAATATCTTATAGTCGCTGTTCAACAAACTTAAGGGTCGGAAACTTCCTAGCTCTAAAGGGTCCTTACCAGGCTTGGGTAGCAGAGAGATAATGTCTCGGCACATGGACGGGGGCATAGATTCGGACTCTAGTGTTTCATAAAATGATTTCAGAATAATATGGGACAGCTGTTTTTTTAAGCATTTGTAGATTTCCATACCCAAGCAGTCATCGGCAGGACATTTTCATAATTGCATTGTCAATTCTTAACTGGGTGATCGGGAGGTCCAAATCAACTTTATCCACAATATTGACAGAAGGAAGGTCAAGGCTCTTAAAGAAGCCATCAAAGGCATTTTCACCTGCTATACTCTCTGACCCATACAATTTGGCATAGAATTGTCTGAAAGAATGATTCATTCTGTTGGCATCACATTAAAGTACTCCCTTACTATCCCTAATGGCTGGAATCTATCTGCTTAAAGAAGAAGACGAACAGCAGATGGGCTAATGACCTTGGAGATGGGGAAAGGACTAATAAACCGGGGGGAGAGTTTGCGGGATTCCACCCGGAGGGGCAGATCCTGGGTGGACAGCCATACCTTCTACCTGAGACCATACCGGGAAGCCGGGGTCCGGTGGCGATGAGCTTGACGTCGATACCTGGAGGTGGTCATGGCCCAAAGGTATGCCGGCCTCCTCCTCTTGCTAAGGGAAGAGCGGGGGCTGATACCCCAGGGAACACTCAAAAGGTGATAGACCTGTGGCAGAGCAAGGAAGGGTGTTGAGGGCGTACTCGACCCACACTAGCTGCTGGCTCCAGGTGGTGGGGTTGGCGGAGACCAGGCAGGGCAGAGTCGTCTCCAGGTCTTGGTTGGCACGCTCCGACTGGCCGAGGTTGAAACCCAGAGGACTGAACATTCAGTCCTCTGGGTTTCAACCACGAGTGTGCATAACGCCTTCCAGAACCGGAATGAAAACCCCGGTCGGAGACCATGTCCACTGGCAGTCCATGGATCCGGAAGACGTGCTGCACCATAAGCTGGGCCGTCTCTTTGGCAGAGGGTAGCTTGGGGAGAGGAAGGAAGTGGGCGGCTTTGGAATACCGATCCACTACGGTCAGGAACAGCTTACGAGCAGCCTCTCTCCTGGACAACAGAGAATCAAACACCTTCCGAACCTCCCCCACAAACTCCTCTAGACTGAGGCCCAGTCGGGTGCCCTCCCGGACATCAGCGTTATGATGTAGGCTATCCTCGAGCAGTCCGAGGCTGCAGCTGGAAAATGAGGGAGCACTGGGAGAGAAAAGCCTGGCAGGTTCCGGAATCTCCAGTGTAGTGCTCCGGAGGAGGTAAGCAGGGTTCTCAAGACACTGGGGTAGGCTGGGAGATTACGGGTATGACCCACTGCCCAGTGGGGAATCCGCAGAATTGCTCCAGCAAAGTCTTGCACACCTGGTCAATGCGTTCTGCCAGGGTATGGAGTCCCTCCACAAGACATTGCAGTAACTCCTCGTGTTGTCCAATAGTGGCTCCTTGCAGGGAGACAGCATTGTGGAGCTGGTCTGAGTCTGCTGGGTCGGTCATGGCCAGTTCGTACTATCACATTTCAGGTAAGACCCAGATGATGACAGTGTCGAAGTAACAAAAGTTTATTACTAGTACCGGGGCAGGCAAAACGACAGGTCAAGGGCAGGAAGAGGTCAGTAATCCAGATAGGGTACAAAAAGTTCAGAACGACAGGCAGTGTCAGGGTCAGGGAAGGCAGAGGTCAATAATCCAGAGTGGTGGGGAAAGGTAGAGGACGGCAGGCAGGCTCAGGGTCAGGGCAGGCAGAATGGTCAAAACCGGGAGAACTAGAAAACAGGAACTGTAGAAAGACAGGGTAGGCGCTTGACGAAACAAAACGAACTGGCAACAGCCGAAACATTGCCACATCACAGTTAAGAGATTTTAAATGCACCAGAATTGTATACCCCTTAACAGTATTCATGTCCAAAATGGCATCCATGTCTGTCCCAAAAAACATATGGAATTCTGTTAATTCTAACAAAATGCTGTTCAGAGAATAGGAATTTGGAGCATGCACATTAATACATATTTTTTACCATTATGCCTTCTTGGTCTTCACCTTTATCCAAGATGGTAATTATGAGTTTCTTATGTATCATTATGATTACACCTTTTATTTGGGGCTGATGAAAAAGCAGCCAGTTTGTTCAAATGGTTCTCTGTTCTATGTGCATCCTTTTGGAGCAGGAGTGTTTCTTGGAACATTGCTATATTATGGTTTCTTGCTAGGATACCAAGACAACTGGAACATTTAATAGGTGAGTTTAGGCCTTTAAAATTCCAAGAGAGAATAGCTAGCGTTCCCATTTTCTTTTGTATGTAGTATTAATGATGTAATTGTTATCTTTAGTGTTGATAATTTATTTTTATTTAACCTTTATTTAACTAGGCAAGTCAGTTAAGAACAAAATCTTATTTACAATGACAGCCTACACTGGCCAAACTCGGACGGCGCTTGGCCAATTGTGCGCCGCCCATGGATGTGAAACAAAAAGCAGGATTCACGGACTTCCCGAGTGGTGCAGCGGTGAACAGTGTTTCCTCCAACACATTGGTGCGGCTGGCTTCTGGGTTAAGCGGGCGGGTGTTAAGAAGCGTGGTTTGGCGGGTCATGTTTCGACCTTTGCCTCCTGCGCCCGTAGCCTATGTGAATAAGACCTTTACACAGGTCAACATTCACAAGGCCGCAGGGCCAGACGGATTACCAGGATGTGTACTCCAAGCATGTGCTGACCAACTGGAAAGTATCTTCACTGACATTTTGGGTATGACGCTACAAGCTTGGCACACTTGTATTTGGGGAGTTTCTCCTATTCTTCTCTGCAGATCCTCTCTGCAGAAGCTCTGTCAGGTTGGATGGGGAGTGTCGCTGCACAGCTATTTTCAGGTCTCTCCAGAGATGCTCGATCGGGTTCAAGTCCGGGCTCTGGCTGGGCCACACAAGGACATTCAGAGACTTGTCCCGAAGCCACTCCTGTGTTTTCTTGGCCGTGTGCTTAGGGTAATTGTCCTGTTGGAAGGTGAGCGCTCTGGAGCAGGTTTTCATCAAGGATCTCTCTGTAATTTATTCTGTTCATCTTTCCACTAATCCTGACTAGTCTTCCAGTCCCTGCCGCTGAAAAACATCTTCACAGCATGATGCTGCCACAACCATGCTTCACCGTAGGGATGGTGCCAGGTTTCCTCCAGACGTGACTCTTTGGCATTCAGGCCAAAGAGTTCAATCTTGGTTTCATCAGACTAGAGAACCTTGGTTCTCATGTTCTGAGAGGCCTTTAGGTGCCTTTTGGCAAACTCCAAACGGGCTGTCATGTGCCTTTTACTGAGGAGTGGCTTCCGTACGGTCACTTCAACATAAATGCCTGATTGGTCACTGGGTTCTTGGGGACCTTCAATGCTGCAGAAATGTTTTAGTATCCTTCCCCAGAGCTGTGCTTCGACACAATCCTGTCTCTGAGCTCTACAGCCAATTCCTTCGATCTCATGGCTTGGTTTTTGCTCTGACATGCACTGTCAACTGTAGGACCTTATATAGACTGGTGTTTGCCTTTCCAAATCATGTCCAATCAGTTGAATTTACCACAGGTGGACTCCAATGACGTTGTAGAAACATCTCAAGGATGATAAATTGAAACAGGATTCACCTGAACTCAATTTCGAGTCTCATAGCAAAGGGTCTGATTACTTATATAAATAAGGTATTTCTGGTTTTTGCAAAAATTTCAAGAAAACATTTTTTTCTCTTTACCATTATGGGGTATTGTGCTTAGATTAATCAGGACATTTTTTTATTTAATCTATTTTATAATAAGGCTGTAACGTAACAAAATGTGAAAAATGTTAACGGTTCTGATTACTTTCCAAATGCACTGTCCATGTTTCAAGCAGACCCCAATTGGATCTGTTGGGCGGTATGCAAATTGGAGTGGGTCTAGGGTTTCTGGGATGATGATGTTTATGTGAGCCATGACCAGCCTTTCAAAGCTCTTCGTGGCTACAAACGTGAGTGCTACGGGTCGGTAGTCATATAGGCAGATTACCTTAGTGTTCTTCCCATTAATTGGTGTGGTGTCATTGTCTAAATGTCCTGGAATGTTCAGCAATAATAATAATAATAATAATAATAATAATAATGTTACCTAAATGAGAGGGTTGTCTTATGCTTAGGGCAGCAGCACAGCCGTAGGCTAGGCTACGTGATTGTGCGTGAGCTGCCGGCTCGTCCCCTTGTGTGTTGGGCTTGATGTGCTTATTGAAGAACTCTTGAGCATTCTTGTCAGTAGAACTCATATGTGGTATCATGTGGCTCAGTCAGTAGCGCATGGTGCTTTCAACACCAGGGTTATTAGTTCAATTCCCATGGGGGCAGTAGGAAAATATATGCACTCCACTGTGAGTCGCTCTGGATTAAAGTGTCTGCTACATGATTTAAATGTTGTATTCTGGATGGTAAAAATGAGTTTTGGTGGATGAAGCCTCATCTCAGGTTTAGCTTGCGTAGCTGGGATCTCACCTAGTTGTAGGTCACCCTTTGATTCGGCACTCAGATCTGGGTAGATGATCATCCTCTTCTCCACATAGGCCAGAGCCCCCAATTCCACTGCTATTCGCCGTTTGACTTCAAAACCTTGGATTCCTACAATCATACAACGAGATCCATTCCGGAGAGGACTCGTACGGTGCGCAATGTTTATCAGCAGCATGGGACCTAGCTTCTCCTGCCCAAACAGTTCATAGAAAGGATTGCTCATGAAAGAAGATGGGTTGCCAACTTCCACGCCAGTTTCAAGTCCTGTGACCCACACTTTACAGTGAGTGATTCTGTTTTTTCAGGAATTGATTTCCCCTTCTAGCTTAGTGCGCGCTGTTTCCAGGTCATGGAGTCGCCCTTCTGACACATTGGTCTCCAAACTTAATGTGATGTTATATGTTGACAATTATTTTTAAATAATTATAATTCATAGTTATTTTGCAAAAGAAAAGCCACACGTTTCAACGCATGCCGCCGGAACTGGAAACATGCGTCATGGTTTTTCAAACGCTTCTTGATTTTCATATGCCTCTGAAGGTACACTGAGCAGAGTGTCTGCCCTTCAGCCAATCAGGCACACACACTCAAGCTGGCATGCACTCACATACACACATGTGCTGGCACACACATGCTCATGCGCGCACGCACGCACACACACAAATTATATTTTGCTAAGAGCACCCTTAGTACCAGAGCCAGCATCTAACAAGATTCTATTCATGACTTACTATAGGAGCCATTAGATAATTACATAATAGTGAGTACCAAACTGTACAGTCCAGGGCTTCATCCCAAATAGCAACCTATTCCCTATATAATGCACAACTTTTGACCAGGGCTCTGGGATCCACCCTAGCTGTAGACCACTTTGCTATTAATGCTATTAGTATGACGTAGCCTAGCCAGGTATTGCATTCTCCCATTCACTCTGCTTCCTGGAAAGAACCTGGCTAGAAGCATGGCATCAAAGCTTTTACTGTAAACCAGGGGCGAAACTCTGGTTTTAGAATTGGGGGGGGGGCATAATTATTATTATAAAAAACAATTTTATCCAGTCGGATAAACACTCCAAACAGCCTACCCGACCACTCGGAGGCGTCTGCATAGTCCTAAAGCAATGCAACAGAAACACAAACCAATCAAAAACCCTCGAAAACATCAAAAATACTCAATCACATCAAAAACACAAAATCTAAAACATCAAAAACACACACTCAAACACATCAAAAACACTCAAACACATCAAACACACTCAAACACATCAAAAACACTCACTTAAACACATCAAAAACACAAACACATCAAAAACACTCAAACACATTAAAAACACTCAACAAATCAAAAACACTCTAACACATTAAAAACACACACACAAACACATCAAAAACACACACTCGAACACATCAAAAACACATCAAACACATCAAAAACACTCAAACACATCAAAAATAGTCAAACGCATCAAAAACACATCACAAACAGTCAAACACATCAAACACACTCAAACACATCAAACACACTCAAACACATCAAGAACTCAAACAAATAAAAAACACTCACTTAAACACATCAAAAACACAAACAAATCTAAAACACTCAAACACATTAAAAACACTCAACAAATCTAAAACACTCCAAAACATCAAAAACACACCCAAACACATTTAAAAACACACACTCAAACACATCAAAAACACATCAAACACATCAAAAACACTCAAACACATCAAAAATACTGAAACACATCAAACACACTCAAACACATCAAACACAACAAAACACAGACATAAAAAATACTGAAACACATCAAAAACACTCAAACACGTCAAAAACACACACCCATCAAAACACTCAAACACAACAAAAATATCAAAAACACTCGAACACTCACTCAAACACATCAAAAACACAAACCCATCAAAAACACTCAAACACATTAAAAACACTCAAACACATCAAACACACTCAAACACATCAAACACACTCAAACACATTAAAAACACTCAAGCACATCAAAAACACTCAAACAAATAAAAAACAATCAAACACATCAAACACACAAACACATCAAAAACACTCTAAAACACTCTAAAACACATAAAAAACACATCAAATACATTCAAAAACATAAAGAAGACTCTAACACATTTCAATACACACACTCAAACACATCAAAAATTCCCAAACACATCAAAAATACTCACACATCAAAAACACACTCTCAAACACATCAAAAACACTCCAAAACATCAAAAACACACCCAAACACATTTAAAAACACACACTCGAACACATCAAAAACACATCAAACACATCAAAAACACTCAAACACATCAAAAATACTGAAACACATCAAACACACTCAAACACATCAAACACACTCAAACACATTAAAAACACTCAAGCACATCAAAAACACTCAAACAAATAAAAAACAATCAAACACATCAAACACACCAACACATCAAAAACCCAAATACATCAAAAACACACTCTCAAACACATCAAAAACACTCAAACACATCAAAAACACATCACAAACATATCAAACACACTCAAACATATCAAAAACACTCAAACACATAAAAAACACTCACTCAAACACAACAAACACTCAAACAAATCAAACACACTCAAACACATCAAACACACTCAAACACATCAAAAACACAAACACATCAAAAATACTCAAACACATAAAAATTACCCAAACACGTCAAAAATGCTTAAACATCAAAAACACACTCAAACACATCAAAAACACATCACAAACACACTCAAATATATCAAACACACTCAAACATATCAAAAACACTCAAACACATAAAAAACATTCAAACACTCAAACACAACAAAAACACTCAAACACATCAAAAACACTCACTCAAACACAACAAACACTCAAACAAATCAAACACACTCAAATACATCAAAAACACACAAAACACATCAAACACACTCAAACACATCAAAAACACAAACACATCAAAAATACTCAAACACATAAAAATTACCCAAACACATCAAAAATGCTTAAACATCAAAAACACACTCGAACACATCAAAAACACATAAAAATCACTGAAACACATAAAAAACACATCAAATACATTCAAAAACATAAAAAAAGACTAACACATTTCAATAAACACACTCAAACACATCAAACACACTCAAACACATAAAAAATACTCACACATCAAAAACACACACTCAAACACATCAAAAATTCCCAAACACATCAAAAATACTCACACATCAAAAACACACACTCAAACACATCAAAAACACTCAAACACATCAAAAACACATCACAAACACACAAACATACTCAAACATATCAAACACACTCAAACATATCAAAAACACTCAAGCACATAAAAAACACAAACACTCAAACACAACAAAAAGACTCAAACACATCAAATACACACACTCAAACACATCAAAAACACTCAAACACATCAAAAACACTCACTCAAACACAACAAACACTCAAACAAATCAAACACACTCAAATACATCAGAAACACTCAAACACATCAAAAACACAAACACATCAAAAACACAAACACATAAAAATACTCAAACACATAAAAATTACCCAAACACATAAAAAATGCTTAAACATCAAAAACACACGCAAACACATCAAAAACACAAACACATCAAAAACACTCAAACACATTAAAAACACTCAAACACATCAAAAACACTCAAACACATCAAACACACTCAAACATATCAAAAACACTCAAACACATTTAAAACACTTAAACACATCAAAAACACTCACTCAAACACAACAAACACTCAAACAAATCAAACACACTCAAACACATCAAAAATACTCAAACACATCAAACACACTCAAGCACATCAAAAACACTCAAACACATAAAAAACACTCAAACACTCAAACACATCAAAAACACTCAAACATATCAAGAACACTCACTTAAACACAACAAACACTCAAACAAATCAAACACATCAAAAACATTCAAACACATAAACACTCAAACACATCAAAAACACTCAAACACATCAAAAACACTCAAACACATAAAAATCTCAAATTCAAAACAGTAAAAGAGTCAGTACACTACTCAATCTTGAGCATAAATGCCTATCAGAATATCTTCTTGACACACACACATACAGACAGAGAGAGAGAGAGAGAGAGCAAAAGAGAGAGAGAGAGAGAGCAAAAGAGAGAGAGAGAGAGCGAGCAAAAGAGAGAGAGAGAGAGCGAGCAAAAGAGAGAGAGAGAGAGCGAGCAAAAGAGAGAGAGAGAGAGCAAGCAAAAGAGAGAGAGAGAGAGCGAGCAAAAGAAAGAGAGAGAGAGAGCGAGCAAAAGAAAGAGAGAGAGAGAGAGCAAAAGAGAGAGAGAGAGAGAGCAAAAGAAAGAGAGAGAGAGAGAGCAAAAGAGAGAGAGAGAGAGAGAGAGCAAAAGAGAGAGAGAGAGAGAGCAAAAGAGAGAGAGAGAGAGAGAGAGCGCAAAAGAGAGAGAGGGGAGGAGGGGAAAGTGAGAGAGAGGGGAGGAGGGGAAAGTGAGAGGGAAGAGCAAGAGAGAGTGAATGAATGAGTCAAGCTCTAAAATAAAGGGATGACAGGGAAGATGATAGTGTGCTGTGTATAACGTTACATGGACAGTGAGTACTCATTCATATTTTAAAAACAACTTTAATAAGTCATACACAAACCGACTAAGCATACGCAGTCATATGAATGCACCGTAGACTCCTACAGAATACAGATACAACACACCACAGGCATACACACACACCCATGGGCCTACACGAATATGCACATGTAGCCTACGTGATGCTAACCTGACTTGACAAGCCCTCCAGTTTCACTATCTCACTTCATCATGCTAATCTAATCTATCTACAGTGGGGAAAACAAGTATTTGATACACTGCCGATTTTGCAGGTTTTCCCACTTACAAAGCATGTAGAAGTCTGTAATTTTTATCATAGGTACTCTTCAACTGTGAGTGACGGAATCTAAAACAAAAATGCAGAAAATCTCATTGTATGATTTTTAAATAATGAATTTGCATTTTATTGCATGACATAAGTATTTGATACATCAGAAAAGCAGAACTTAATATTTGGTACAGAAACCTTTGTTTGCAATTACAGAGATCATACGTTTCCTGTAGTTCTTGACCAGGTTTGCACACACTGCAGCAGGGATTTTGGCCCACTCCTCCATTCAGATCCTTCAGGTTTCAGGGCTGTCGCTGGGCAATACGGACTTTCAGCTCCCTCCAAAGATTTTCTATTGGGTTCAGGTCTGGAGACTGGCTAGGCCACTTCAGGACCTTGAGATGCTTCTTACGGAGCCACTCCTTAGTTGCCCTGGCTGTGTGTTTCGGGTCATTGTCATGCTGGAAGACCCAGCCACGACCCATCTTCAATGCTCTTACTGAGGGAAGGAGGTTGTTGGCCAAGATCTCGCAATACATGGCCCCATTCATTCTCCCCTCAATACGGTGCAGTAGTCCTGTCCCCTTTGCAGAAAAGCATCCCCAAAGAATGATGTTTCCACCTCCATGCTTCACGGATGGGATGGTGTTCTTGGGGTTGTACTCATCCTTCTTTTTCCTCCAAACACGGCGAGTGGAGATTAGACCAAAAAGCTCTATTTTTGTCTCATCAGACCACATGACCTTCTCCCATTCCTCCTCTGGATCATCCAGATGGTCATTGGCAAACTTCAGACGGGCCTGGACATGCGCTGGCTTGAGCAGGGGGACCTTGCGTGCGCTGCAGGATTTGAATCCATGACGGCGTAGTGTGTTACTAATGGTTTTCTTTGAGACTGTGGTCCCAGCTCTCTTCAGGTCATTGACCAGGTCCTGCCGTGTAGTTCTGGGCTGATCCCTCACCTTCCTCATGATCATTGATGCCCCACGAGGTGAGATCTTGCATGGTGCCCCAGACCGAGGGAGATTGACCATCATCTTGAACTTCTTCCATTTCCATAAAAAAAAAAACACACACATTTTTTTGGGGGGGAAATGTTGCCTATTGCCCTGTAGCCCATCCCAGCCTTGTGCAGGTCTACAATTTTATCCCTGATGTCCTTACACAGCTCTCTGGCCTTGGCCATTGTGTAGAGGTTGGAGTCTGTTTGATTGAGTGTGTGGAGAGGTGTCTTTTATACAGGTAACGAGTTCAAACAGGTGCAGTTAATACAGGTAATGAGTGGAGAACAGGAGGGCTTCTTAAAGAAAAACTAACAGGTCTGTAAGAGCCGGAATTCTTACTGGATGGTAGGTGATCAAATACTTATGTCATGCAATAAAATGCAAATTAATTATTTAAAAATCATACAATGTGATTTTCTGGATTTTTGTTTTAGATTCCGTCTCTCACAGTTGAAGTGTACCTATGATAAAAATTACAGACTTCTACATGCTTTGTAAGTAGGAAAACCTGCAAAATCAGCAGTGTTTCAAATACTTGTTCTCCCCACTGTATCTATCTATCTATCTATCTATCTATCTATCTATCTATCTATCTATCTATCTATCTATCTATCTATCTATCTATCTATCTATCTATCTATCTATCTATCTATCTATCTATCTATCTATCTATCTATCTATCTATCTATCTATCTATCTATCTATCTATCTATCTATCTATCTATCTATCTATCTATCTATCTATCTATCTATCTATCTATCTATCTATCTATCTATCTATCTATCTATCTATCTATCTATCTATCAACTCTGGAACTGAACTGCACTACAAAATAAATTATGTGAACTGAAATAGACAGACAGAGAGACAGATGTGCACACACACCTGCTCATTCCAAAATCATGGCCATTAATATGCAGTTGGTCCCCCCCCTTTGCTGGTATAACAGCCTCCACTCTTCTGGGAAGGCTTTCCACTAGATGTTGGAACATTGCTGCAGGGACTTGCTCCCATTCAGCCACAAGAGCATTAGTGAGGTCGGGCACTGATGTTGGGCAATTAGGCCTGGCTCGCAGTTAACGTTCCAATTCATCCCGACGGCGTTCGATGGGGTTGAGGTCACGGCTCTGGGCAGGCCAGTCAAGTTCTTTCACACCGACCTCGCTTTGTGCACGGGAGCATTGTCATGCTGAAACAGAAAAGGGCCTTCCCCAAACTGTTGCCACAAAGTTGGAAGCACAGAATCGTCTAAAATGTAATTGTATTCTGTAACGTTAAGATTTCCCTTCACTGGAACTAAGGGGCCTAGCCTGAAACCATGAAAAACAGCTCCAGACCATTATTCCTCCTCCACCAAACTTTACAGTTGGCACAATGCATTCGGGCAGGTAGCGTTCTCATGGCATCCGCCAAACCCAGATTTGTCCGTCCGACTGCCAGATGGTGAAGCTGGATTCATCATTCCAGAGAACGCGTTTCCACTGCTCCAGAGTCCAATGGCGGCGAGCTGAAGCACTTGGCATTGCGCATGGTGATCTTAGGCGTGTGTGCGGCTGCTCGGCCATGGAAACCCATTTCACGAAGCTCCCGACGAACAGTTCTTCTGTTAACGTTGATCCCAGAGGCAGTTTGCAACTCGGTAGTGAGTGTTGCAACTGAGGACAGATGATTTTTACGGCTTACGCGCTTCAACACCCGGCGGTCCCGTTCTGTGATCTTGTGTGGCCTACCACTTCGCGGTTGAGCCGTTTTTGCTCCTAGACGTTTCCACTTCCACCCATTTTTATGGGGATTTTGTAATTATGCTCATTTGATTTATGCTGGGACATCCACCTTAGGTGGAGGTAAAAAATTGGTTCCATATAAAAAATATCATTACTTGTTACTACAGCCCTCAGTACTGTGCCAGACAGAGAGGGTAGCTACCCAATGGTTCTCTCTCTCGCTATCTCACACACACATGCATAAATGTGGACGTGAATGCCCTTCCTTCCAGCAAACCCACTTTCATTAACACTTTTTGTATGTGCGTACTACTCACCGTGCTCTGAGTGCACTGACAGTACTCTTGTCAATCCTGAAGAGAGAGAGAGAGCGAGAGAGAGAAAAGGGAGAGAGAGAACTTGTTCAGTTAACCTGTCACGTAGCTATGACAACAGGGGCACACGACCCCGTTCACCCTCACTGGTGAAGCACATCCTTCCTCCACAGCCTGGCTCCAGAGATGTCCCTCACACAGACATACACACACACACACACAAACACACGGACACACATGGACATACACACACAGACATACACACACAGAGACACACACAAACAAACACAATTTCCCTCTCTTTATCTGTATGTGTATGTATGTTATCACCTTAGGAAGAGTCTATACTACACAGAATTACACACTAATGGCTGACAAGTTGTCATCATATAGCTCCGCTGTTGTGAGACACAACCACACACACACACACACACACACACTCTCTCTCTCTCTCTCTCTCTCTCTCTCTGTGGGAGACTAGATCACACTATAATAATCACACTATAACACACCCTTCCTGTGTTGGAACCCCTCCCAGTTCTGCCTTAAACCACACACGCACACACTTACACATATGCACAAACACACACACACACACACACACACACACAGTTATCACACACACACACACACAGTGACTAGTGCATGCCGCTGCATATTTTCCATCCCAAAGTTTTTTGTTGGTAAACAATCACTCTCTCACACACACGCAAACACACACACAAATGCACTCTCACACACACAAACACAGGTAACCTTTTGTGAACACTTGTTTTTCCATCAAGAGAAGTCAGTCTGTCTGTCAATGTTCTATTTTCCATTTGTATTTTCAAACTAACTCAGACTCAGTAACCATTAACCCCACTGTGTCACTGTGTTGTATAGAGATAGTGAAGGATCAAGGGAGGGAGAGAGAGGGGAAGAAAGGAGGGAGAGAGAGAGGAGAGAAAAGGAGAGCGGGTGTAGGAGGAGAGTAGCAGAGGGAGCAGTAAACGTTAAAAGCTTCATATGATGAGTCTGAGAAACCTCTGTTCCCACTAGTCATAAATAAAACATTTAGTGCTGCTACAGAGTACACACACACACACACTCCAGCTCCAGCCATACGCTAAAATCAACCACATAACACACACACACCTCAACTGACTTAGCACACAGTGAAACAAAGCACGATGGATAGCTGATAAAGGGGGAGAATGAAGGGAAAGAGAGGAAGAAAGGAAAGGAGAGAAAGGAGGGAATAGTAATGTTAATATCCACTCTTCTCTCCTTTCCCCCCAAAACACTGCCTCACTATTACCTCTCACACACTCAGAGAGATGGATAGAGATGGATAGAGATGGAGAGAGAGAGTGAGAGAGAGAGAGAGAGAGAGAGAGAGAGAGAGAGAGAGAGAGAGAGAGAGAGAGAGAGAGAGAGAGAGAGAGAGAGAGAGAGAGAGAGAGAGAGAGAGAGAGAGAGAGAGAGAGAGAGAGAGAGAGAGAGAGAGAGAGAGAGAGAGAGAGAGAGAGAGAGAGAGAGAGAGAGAGAGAGAGAGAGAGAGAGAGAGAGAGAGAGAGAGAGAGCTGGAGACAGAGAGGGAGCGGGAGAGAAAGGGAGGGAGATGGAGAGAGAGAAATGGAGAGGAAAATTGAGTATGAGAGTGAATGGTTGAATAGAGGCTTGTGTAAGACTTGCAACTTCTCTAACCACAAACACACACACACACACACATATGGACAGGTGCACAGACACACACAGGCCTGTTGTGTGTTCTGGGCACAGGTTGGATTTGACAGGCTGTATGCCGAGCACTGTATCGCTCAGTGAGAGAGAGAGGAGAGAGATATGTTGTATCATACCGGCAAGACAAAGAAAGGGGATGTTTAGGGGAACCAATACCCTGGCTATGTCATAGAGGGGTAGAGAGAGTCATCATCCTGTTACTCTACTACTACTGGTCCCTAGCATCTGGTTATCGCTCAGTCACAAACTATCAACTGTCATAACATAGCTAGCACACCCCAAACAATACGCCAAACTACTGACAATCCCATTAAAATAAACACGGCACAACAAACTGAGCCATATGCATAGTCGCATACACAACACAAACACACACCACACACTTACTATCCAAACCCTCAACAAACTGAGCCAGAGTCGCATACACAACACACACTTTCTCTCTGTCACACACACACACACACACACCACACACTTACCATCCAAACCCTCCGAAGGACACGCTCCTCTTCCTCCTTAGCATGGTGTACACGTCTCCCTCTTTATCTCACTGTGTCTGGGTCTGCTTCTCTCCCTCTCCCTCTCTCTCCACTCTGTGTCGTCTGCCTCCAGCCTTCCCTCCCTCCTTCTCTCCTCATCTATCTATATATATATTCCACTCAGTCAGCCCTTTAGCCTTTTTTCTCTCTCTCTCTCTCTCTCTCTCTCTCTCTCTGTCTCTCTCTCTCTCCCTCTCTCTCGCTCTCTCTGTCTCTCTCACACAGTACGAGTTTAACACCTGCCTGGTCTCTCCCTCTCACTCCACTGCTTCCCTCCCGCACCACCCGCTAGGTTGGAACGATAGTGTGAGAGAGAGTGGGGTGGTGGAGGGAGGTAGGGAGGGAGGGGACAGGGAGGAAGGGAAGGGTGGTGGTGTTTTCTGTGTATGTCTCTAACTCTCTTCTTTGACTCTGAGAGAGACGAGGCAAACAAAGTGTCACTGGTGTCAAAATAATAGACCATGTTAATATGAGTACCTCAGTGTCTGAAACGGAATGAAGAAGGTCATTTTAGGTGCCAGTACCAACTCAAACACTGGCCTGCAGTGCTTCCTTGAGGAGTTATTTATGTTTGAAACCTCTCCTGGTTAAATGTCAGAGAAGGGAGTTCTATTACCCTGAGCCACAGTGCACTCAGGCCCGTGAAGTGAACGGACAAAAGCAGTGAGGGAGGAGCGCCCTTCTCAAACTGAACAGTAATGGGGCACCAATATGTCGTAATGTCATGACAACAGTAATGGGCACCGATCATGTTGTCAACAAGACAGTATGGTGCATCGTCCCCTTTTTTCCCACCATAAAATATATGTCTGAATTTTCTAACTATACTGAACAAAAACATAAAACGCAACATGCAACAATTTCATAGATTTTAGTGCCTTACAAACAGTTCATATGAGGAAATCAGTCAATTTAAATAAATGAATTAGGCCCTAATCTATGGATATCACATGACTGGGAATACTGATATACATATGTTGGTCACAGATACCTTAAAAGAAATGGGCCTCAGGATCTCGTCACAGTATTTTTGTGTATTCAAATTGCCATCGATAAAATGTAATCGTGTAAGCTGTCTGTAGCTTATGCCTGCCCATACCATAGCCCCACCGCCACCATGGGACACTCTGTTCACAAAGTTGACATCAGAAAACCTCTCGCCCACACGACGCCATACACATGGTCTCCAGTTATGAGGCCGGATGGATGTACTGCCAAATTCTCTAAAACGATGTTGGAGGTGGCTTATGAACATTACATTCTCTGGCAACAACTCTGGTGGACATTCCTGCAGACAGCATGCCAATCTGTGGCATTGTATTGTGTGACAGAACTGCACATTTTAGTGGCCTTTTATTGTCCTCAGCACAAGGTGCACCTTTGTAATGATAGTGCTGTTTAATCAGCTTCTTGATATCCCACACCTGTCAGGTGGATGGATTATTTTGGCAAATGACAAATGCTCACTAACAGGGATGTAAACAAATGTGTGCCCAACATTTGTGAGAAAGATGCTTTATGTGCAAATGGAACATTTCTGGGATCTTATTTTTATTATTATATTTCAGCTCATGAAACATGGGACCAACACTTTACATTTATATTTTTGTTCAGTGTAGTTTTCATTGGGATGGCAGTTAAAGCGTTTTTATCAAAAGCACTTTTGCATGTCAAAACACAGAATCCTACTCCACATGCATATTCTAGCCTCGAACCCAAAAGAATGCAATCACTTTTCATCCTGTGCAAAGTCCTCGCACCGGGGTAACCGGGGCCAATAATGGAATCCCCTCAGTGAAAGGGCAGCAGTCATTCATTGGTCCTGGTTAAACAGGATGGTGATGCAATCTGATTTATTTTGGAGTGATACAGTGTTTGTTACATTTTATATAATGGGTGGGTCTACACCTGGCTGCTGATTGGTTAAAACCACGTTCCAGCTGTAACAAATGCCCCGCGCAGAACGACGGGCCCTCCTCCTCTCCAACGATCATCCTCGCCGGCGTTCTAAACCGACGGTCGGGGGAAGATGGTAGCAACACCCTCATATTGGTCATCAGGGTCACTATTTAACCCTGTGTGTTTTGTTTCAACCCTCACGGGTTATTGTCTATGTGTGTTGCTGTTTCTGATTAAATGTTCATTGTGTCATTCGCTACAACTATTCATCTCCTTTTCATCTTTTTCCTCATCACTCACTTTCACCCCTCGCAATATCATACCAGCCAGTGTCTATTCCACAAATTACCACAGGTTAAGGATATAACATTGAAATGCCTATTTACTGTTCCATCTCAATGCGCAATCCACCATCTCATCAGCCTTACCAGGCACTTTATAAACTTTATGTCCACTGTAAAAAAACATCTAGACATTATCTCTCCTTTCTTTTAGACTAGCATTTGGTTTTCAACAGTGGAGATTTGTAAACCTTGCTGTCTGTCTCCTCGACCTTTGCAAATTCGGTCTCCACTGTCCTATTGATGATTAACGTGTCAGAACGAGACAGACAGTTTTTATCAGCCAGTCGAAATCATGAATCAGGATCATTTGTATGAATATTTACGAATAAATTTGAATAGAAAAACAGGTCAAACTAAATGCAGATTCTTCTAGCCTCAGTTTGAAATGATTGTTAGCTGTGTATTTGGCTTCTGAACAGATCCCGGCGAGAAAGCATGTTCTATGCCAGGCAAAATCGCGTATCATTAGCTCATTGTTATGGACGTATCCAAATAAAGGTCACTAGAAAAACTCTTAAACAAACACAAATGCAGCAACTTTGCTGTTATGCTGGCTGCACTGTTTGACGTGACTGTGTTTCCAGCCAGTATGGCAACAGAACATTTAGAACAAATGACTGTGTTGCATCCATACTGTACATATAGAACAAAAAGGGTCGCATCTCTAGCAACCTAACGGATAGAATGAACAACCAGCCGTCTTGGGTAGCAATCCTAAAATTGTTTTGGGACTATATCTCATGGAAGGATGAAATAATATGAATAAATTCATCAAAATAACGTTTATAATGAAAATATGTCAATCATTGTTTGAATATGTTGGCAACCCGTTGTATAAAAGTGATAATGCCTGAAAAGCCGATGTTTGGAATCTCACTTGCATCTGAAATGGCTTGCATCTGAAATGTTGTATAAAATGTTTAAATAAGTATAAGAATACTTTTGAAAAGATAACAATGTGATTTAGTCTTCTAAAATGAAAATTGTTTGTTTTATGGTATCTTGTGCCCAGCCAGTGGCCACGCCCAAGTGAACAGACATTGGTTGGAAATTATGAACCAACACCTTTTCTACATTTGTATAAAAGTCACTCTCGTTCTAAAGAACGAGATGGACTAGTTCAAGACGTTTAAAATGGAGAATTTCAACTCAACTCTACTGTCCAGAAAACGTGTGCTTGCTCCACACATTTGAAATGGTATGAACTCTGAACTATCGATCACAGAAGGAGAAGTGCATCCTAGACTAGCCTATATCAGTCTGCAGCTGAAAATGTGTGTAAATCTAGGACGAGAACACTGACCGACACGGAAGCATCAACAATGTGAGGTGAACCTCTAACCACCACGACGACCCAGAAGACTCTACAAAGGACAATGGCGACCTTTACTGGGCAAAACAGAGTCTTACATCATCAACTCAACGAGTGAAGCCAGCGACACGTAAATATGAATTACATACCTTTATCTGAACGGGCGGATGTTAAAGTGCAGACGATTTTGTATTACAGTTTTTCTCAGTCGCTTTGGTACATTTCTCAAATCATTCTTAACATTTGGAAACCAGTAAGTCGATTTCTCAAAACAATTATTACAAACAGCACAACACAATGGATGACCTGCAAAAGCCTGTAACTTGCTCAAAATCTCTAGTCCATTCCTCAAAAGTAAATCTTTATGTCAATGAACATGTCAGTGGCATCAGAATGTCAAGTCATTGTGTCATTGTTCACAAAGAAGATGCTTAGTTTTGTCAAAACGCTTAGTCGTGTTGTCAATATAAAACTGTACTCTTTAGGTATTTTCTGATGTACACTATGGCTACATTTTTTATGACAATGATTGGAAATACACAAGGCTGCACTTTTTCTGTATGGAATTTATACATTTCAACAGTACAAAGTCACACATTCCTTTATGTAAGATTAGGATTGCAAGAGATTGGACAGGATTCACATTTATGCTTTTATTTTTGGTTTTCAACAAATTACAGTGTCATTGCGATTCAGAAAGAAAAACACAAAACTATTTCATAGCACAAAGAAAAAAATACCATTCCTTTCAAATGGTACATGGTACAGCTGTTTCATGCTCATATGGTTTCTTTTCAGCACCCTGTCGATAGTTGAGATGCTAACAGATTGGATGTTTACAAAGACATTGTTGTCTTCTATAATGGCACACAGAATCTCCCTTAGTCTAATGGCATTATTTTCTCTGACCATGGTGCAAATAGCCTCCTGCTGTTGAGGTGTGAAAAGGGGCCCTCTCCCACCCCTGTGAGGTAGTCTTGCAGTCCTATGTGGGGAAATAAAGTGATGCCAAACACAAGATTGAGGAAGATTTCAGTGTAAAAAAAGTATGTAGTATTACAGTGCAGTGCACATTCTTGTATTACATACCTGTTCTCTCTGCGAAACGTTTGAATGATTGAGGACACGGTTGTTCTCCCAACAATTGGCTGCACCCTTCGACCAGCCTCAGTCATTGTAAGGCCATGATTGACAACATGGTCCACAATAGTGGCCCTGATTTCATCTGAAATACGCCTGTCTCCTCAGCCTCTTCTACCTCTTCCTCTGTTTTTCCTCCCTACCCTTCCTCCACACATCCTTAGTCCTCTTCTTCCCGGCTGTTGACCCTGTTCGTTTCCTTGTTGTTCTTCCATTGTCAGAAATTGTAACACCGTGTTGTGCTCTGTTTAGATATGCTTGCCAATTGAAGGTTCATTAGGTGCACCTCAAAGCTATTTTACATAGAGGTTGATCTGATTGATCATTGGTTGATCTAATGTTTCACACAATCCCCTTCATTAGTGGAAGTCAAGATTCACCTGAGAGCAATTAATCAATTCTGGACAAATTCACAACAACAATCTGTAAGAACAATTGGAATGTACTGTATGGAAAACTTGCTTGACCGATTATGACAATGAGTTCAACCATTTTGCAATTAAAGACATATTCAATGAACTTATGCCTAGATGTTTTGGGGAGTAAAATAATTCAACAGACATCCAGTATATTATATTTTGATCAACATGACATAAGCAATTGATCATGTAAAAAACAGCAGACAATTGTACATGATCAATTGCATGCATGTACAAAAGCAATTGCAATTTGACCAAAACAATAATAAATTGCTCTTATCTTGTGCAAAAGTGACTAGATTATGTGAAGGTTGAACAAACAGTTTTGAGAGTGTCAATTGTGATCTGAGAAATGTACCAAAGCTACTGCGAAAAACTGTAACGTGACCGTAGCTTCCCATGTCCAATAGAGGCCAATTCATTTGTCCACCCCCCCTTTCCTATCTGAATCTATCGTGTTATAACCAAACTGTCAATGTTTTGTTTAATCCCCTTGGGATGGTATTTACTGTATAATGTTAGGATGTTTTGTATACTCTGTAATTGTTTAATTAGCTAGTAAATAAATAATTGAGCCAATTTCTGTATGGATGATTCAAAGTAAAATTGCGGTTTGTGCAGACTACAAGAAATTGCAACGTTCAAGAATGAGACTGGATGAGGTAAAATGTATTAATAAGTGACTGTTATGATAAGATATAAAATAATCTGAAGAGAGTTCAATTCTGGAGATAGTACTCTATAAACAAACATTCTTCGTGGTGCCCTGACTTCTTACTTAATAAATGTTTATATGGTTAGTTTAATTACATAATAATTAAACCTAGAGAATCGATTTGATAATATAACAGACTTAACTTTAATGATAGTCAAAGACACGACACATTCCAAATGGCATCCTATTCCCTTTATAGTGCACTACTTTCTTAGTTAGGTTAGGTTGCACAATATTGTAAATAGGGAATTTTCTCTAGGGGTTTAGCTCACCTGGGCTGGATTTTTAGACTAACAAGTTTCCAGTTAGCCTACTTCATGGATCATCCCAGACATTCATATAAACATAGACATACACAGTGACATTGATATTTCACTAATATGTTCTGTCAATATCACAATGTAAGTGTCTGTCTTGTCTCGGTCCGTCTTTCTGTCTGTCTGCATGCCTGTCTATCTGCCTGTCTTCTGACAGTGTCACAGTAACACAGAGAGAGGTGGAGGAAGATAAATGGAGAGAAAGAAAGATGGACCAGATGGGCTGACATGGGCTGACATGGCATGCTGCTTCATCCTGTGCTGCCAAGCCAACTTCAGGAGAGAGAGAACGAGAGAAAGGACAGAGAAAGAGAGTGATTTTCAGAGGAGGGACAGAGAAAGAGAGAGCGAAAGAGAGACAGAAAGAGAGAGATTATAAATAATATATCATGTAGCTCGCAGAAAACGACATTGTGTTCCCCATGATGAAGGCCAGGCATAGCAGTTGGGCCCAAATATACCCTACACACTCACAAACACATTAGTGATGAGTGGGTTGACTCATAACCCGCAGTCCCCGTGGTTATATCTGCGGGTAGGTATAGGCGAGTGGAATAAAGAGAAAACAATGCATAAAAAATCTATAAATGAATCATTCTTGTGCAATTCATATCCATATGCTACAATTATGTTTCTCTTTCAGTAGGCTATTTTTATCTAGCATTAGGCAATGGGCACGAAAAAGCCTTTAGGGCCTAACTGTTACCTACACGCGACAAATAGAAATGAGGCAAGAAGGACAATGTCAGAGTTTAATTCTATAAAAATCTTAACATGGGTCATTTTCAAAGCTTTTAATTTAATAAAACCGGTCAAACTGATGTAATTTGGAAATCTTGCACGGAAAATCATTTTTTTTGAGTTAGCCCATTGCATTTTCTCCACGGTCCCTCAACGTCTTTGCTCCTTGAGAGAAACAGAGAAAACTTTACTAATGTTGAAGCATTCATTCTATTGATTTATGACATTATTGTGGTAAGCAAGGGCTTAAATACTCTTCTAGGGCAAGTAATGACAGAAGATATGCTGCATCTATCTAATTATAGACAAGTTGACTAACACATTTTGCCTACCAACAAAAAAAATTGCACCTTGACATACTATGTAAGCTGCAATTCAATTGGCTACACAACATTAGGAAAAAGGTGGTTGTATTCAATAAAAGTTTTTATTAAAAGTATGAATTCCATCACCCACGGAAGGATTGCGGTTGTACAGGACAAACATTAGGTACAGATAAGAATTATCAGAATTACATTTTTACAAGTATCGACTGATGGTGACACAAAGTTGTTGCGACCAGTTATCAAAACTCAACTCAATATAAGTAGGGCGTTAGGGGTCCAGATTAAACTTTGGTTCTGGTGTTATACTTTCTATTCCATGTTCTAGAGAATCTTCTCAGGAACACATACCACTTTATGTAATGAGGACAGGACTTACTATTGCTGAGATATTTATTTTCAAGCAATTGACTGCTTACATCAAAATATGCATTACAATAAATAAATAAATATTATTTTGAAAATAGCTGTGAAATAAATTGCGTAAATGAAGGGACCAGGAATTCTGGTCACAATGCAGACACAGTGGACAGATAACAGACACATTTTAATACCATGTGTAGTATACACATTTCTGGAAATGAGTGTAGACAAGATTAGGACAAAGGACCCATGTTACCGCCAGGTATAAATAGGGCTATTAAGGCACCAAATCCCCTGTCTGGAATCTTTAAAAAAAAAAAAAATGTCTCCAATATCTCAAGATAGGGTGGTCATTTTGTTATGACATTTTCAGGGATGATGTAGAACACAGAGATTATTCAAATAAAAGTACAAAAACGCAAATGAATATGCAATATTATGCAACATTTGGCACATTTGGCACATTTGGCAAATTAGCCAGCACGGAATACATAATTACAGTAACTTCAGCCCAATAATTTAAGGTAAAGTTGTAAATTTAACACATCTTCATGATTTATGCAAAAGAGTTTGTAACAATGTGAAACAATTTATGAAAAAAACAAACATTGTTTTGTAATATGCAAATTAGTCTGTACAGAATAAAAAAATACAGAATGTCAAACCCATTAATTTAAAGTGTAAAGTGAGGTGACCACGTGTATCACACCAGCCCAGGTCCTCCATGTCCGGCTTCTTCACCTGCGGGATTGTCTGAGACCAGGCACCCAGACAGCTGATGAAACTGTGGGTTTGCACAAACAAAGAATGTACGCACAAACGGTCAGAAACTGTCTCAGGGAAGCTCGTCTGCGTGCTCGTCATCCTTACCAGTGTCTTGACCTGACTGCAGTTTGGCATTGTAACCAACTTCAGCGGGCAAATGCTCACCTTCGATGGCCACTATTACGCTGGAGAAGTGTGCTCGGTTTCCCGGTTTCAACTGTACCGGGCAGATGGCAGACAGCATGTATGGTGTAGTGTGGGCGAGCGGTTTGCTGGTGTCAAAGCTGTGAACAGAGTACCCCATTGTGGCGGTGGGGTTATGTTATAGGCAGGCATAAGCTATGGACAACAAAGACAATTGCATTTTATCGATGGCAATTTGAATGCAAAGAGATACCGCTACGAGATCCTGAGACCCATTGTCGTGCCATTCATCCGCCGCCATGACCTCATGTTTCAGCTTGATAATGCACGGCCCCATGTCGCAAGGATCTGTAAACAGTTCTTGGAAGCTGAAAATATCCCAGTTCCATGGCCTGCATACTTACCAGACATGTCACCAATTGAGCATGTTTGGGATGCTCTGCATCGACGTGTACGACAACGTGTTCCAGTACGACAGCGTGTTCCAATATCCAGTAACTTTGCACAGCCATTATTTATTTGCACCAAGTGATAGACAACAATACAGATAAAAACAAATAAAACAAGCTTTCTGCAGGTTGGAAGCCCAAGGCTGATATGAAAATCACACCACAAAAGTACAAAGTATGAAAATCTAAAAGGTTTTTTAAAACAGATAACAAAACCTATTATAGTATAAATTAATTGATCAGTAATCACAAAAAAAAAAAAATTATGTGTGTGTGTGCATGTGAATGTGTGAGAGCTAGGCTATATGGAGGAGATTACTAAGTAGTTTGGTTCCTCAGGCTGACCCCCAGTCTTCATGGAGGCGATTACTGAGTAGTTTGGTTCCTCAGGCTGACCCCCAGTCTTCATGGAGGAGATTACTGAGTAGTTTGGTTCATCAGGTTGTCCCCCAGTCTTCATGGAGAAGATTACTGAGTAGTTTGGTTCCTCAGGCTGACCCCCAGTCTTCACTTGAAGTTATTGAGGGATGATAATATTTTGGCAATGTGAAGATAAGGATTCAAGAGTATGGTACTTCTACAGTATATCTGAGAGAGAATTGACTGTGAGGTGCGGCAGTGGGGAGGGTGAAGGTTATTGCAGTGTCTTGTGTTATATAAATGTATTTAAAGATTTACCTGGCATAATCCATTGAAGGGTTTAGATTAACTGTCTGAGAGGTATGAGTATTTGTAGATGAAAATGAATAATTGGCGTACATTAATGTCGTAAATAGACAGCATATTGAATTAGGAAGCAAGCCTGATGAACCAAACTACAAATCTTTCTTATGATATAGCGGCAAAAGATTTCATCACTTTGCTGCAGACAAATTGAATATGATCTTTTCAGGATCACTTTTCATCAATTAAAACTCAGAGGAATCTAGTGGATGTGAGAGTCTGACTCTTTTTTTAACAATATTTCTTATTCTTACTAGTGAATACAATAAAGTTGGATCTTTTTACATTTAAAATTAATTTGTTTATTTGGAAACTTTCAGAAAATTTGGCCACACCTGAGTTGGTTAGTGAATCTACATTTTTGTGTGATAAAATCAAATTGGTATCATCAGCAAAGAGAGTAGGAAGTAAGGTAGAAGACACTGCAGCAAGCATCATTGATATAGATTAGGAATAACAAAGGTCCAATTATCGAACCCTGTGGGATGCCACAGGATATCTTGGCCCTGGTAAATGCATAGCCATTTGCATAATCAAATTGTTCTCTATCATAAACATAACTATATAGCCAATTATATGTATAATCATGAAAACCGTAATAATGCAATTTAGAAAGTAATTTTTCATGATCAACCCTGTCAAACGCTTTGGATAAATCTAAAAAGATGACAAGAGCGTATTCATTGCTGTACAGGGATATAAAGATTTTATCCACAAGTTGCAAAAGAGTCATATCTGTGGAATACGAAAACCATATTGGTGCTCATATACAAAACAGTGTTTATTTAAATGTTTCAACATTCTCTTATACACACATTTTCTAGGAATTTAGAAGAATATGGTAGTACAGATATTTGGCAATAGTTGCCCAGATTTATAGAGGGGGATAACTTTGGCCATTTTTAATCTTTAGGAACAATACTAGTTTGCATTGATTTGGTGAAGATATATAGTACCAGTCAAAGTTTGGACACACCTAACCATTTTAGAATAATAGTGAAAACATCAAAACTATCAAATAACACATATGGAATCATGTAGTAACCAAAAAAGTGTTAAACAAAAGATTCTTCAAAGTAGCTACCCTTTGCCTTGATGACAGCTTTGCACACTCTTGGCATTCTATCAACCAGCTTCATGAGGTAGTCATCTGGAATGCATTTCAATTAACAGGTGTGCCTTGTTAAAAGTTAATTTGCGGAATTTCTTTCTTTTTTAATGCGTTTGAGCATATTATGGCAAAAACAGCTCAAATAAGCAAAGAGAAACGACAGTCCTTCATTACTTTAAGACCTGATGGTCAGTCAATACGGAACATGTCAAGAACTTTGAAAGTTTATTCAAGTGCAGTCGCAAAAACCATCAAGCACTATGATGAAACTGTCTCTCATGAGGACCGCCACAGGAAAGGAAGACCCATAGTTACCTCTGCTGCAGAGCATAAGTTCATTAAAGTTACCAGCCTAAAAAATTGTTAAATATTCTACCTTTAGCGCTACTAATCATTCCCATCGGTTCATTTCCAGCTGCCAAATAGAAATGTCAAATTGGAAAGTGGTCAGAAATGTCAGTATAAAGTATACCTGTATTAGCCACATTATTCAAAGAATTTGTAAAACTATTATCAATAAGGGTGGCAGATGAACTGGTCACTCTTGTGGGCTTATAGATGAGGGGTTACAGATAGCTGGAGTATTGTCACGACGGGGTGCATGCATAGACCAAAACGCAGCGCAGGGATTGTAGTTCGACATTTGTTTTAATTTACTGAATATTCAATTAAAGATGACCGAACTACACACACAAATAAAACACGTTAATACAAACGTAACTTTCCACATAAACACAATATATAAACGTAACGTAGCACACTTACTTCACCGGTGACTTGCAAAATATAATGACCCACACCCCGGAGTGGAACATACAAACCTATGTAGGATCCCTAATTAGAGACGATGCACTGCAGCTGCTTCAAATTAGGGATCCAACACAAACCACCACCCCCAAGGCGCAGACTCCCGGACGCCAACAAAAAAAACACAAATTACATGGGGGGGGTTATTAGGGAGGGAAGATTAGTCAGTCGGTGGCGGTTCTGGCTCCGGCGAAGTGGACAGTTTCTTCCCATGCCCCTTCTTTATGACCGTTCCCGGCCTGGGCACCGGTGGGGCAAACGGCTCCAGCCATGGAGTGGAGCAGACCACCGGACCAGGACTAGGCACCGATGGAGCGGACTGCTCTGGCCTGGGAGTGGAGCAGACAACCGGACCCGGAATGGGCACCGGTGGAGCGGACTGCTCTGGCACTGGAGCGGAGCAGATGGCCGGACCCGGACTGGGCACCGGTGGAGCGGACTGCTCTGGCTCTGGAGCGGAGCAGACGGCTGGACCCGGATTGGGCACCGGTGGAGCGGACTGCTCAGGCACTGGAGCGGAGCATACGGCTGGACCCGGAATGGGCACCGGTGGAGCGGACTGCTCTGGCACTGGAGCGGAGCAGACGGCTGGACCCGGACTGGGCACCGGTGGGGCAGGCTGCTCTGGCACTGGAGCGGAGCAGACGGCTGGACCCGGACTGGGCACCGGTGGAGCGGACTGCTCTGGCTCAGGAGCAGAGCAGACGGCTGGACCCGGATTGGGCACCGGTGGAGCGGACTGCTCAGGCACTGGAGCAGAGCAGACGGCCAGACCCGGACTGGGCACCGGACTGCTCTGGCTCTGGAGTGGAGCAAACGGCCGACCCGGACTGGGCACCGGTGGAGCGGACTGCTCTGGCTCCTCCGGGATGCGGACCTTCGCTGGGAGGCTCCGGTCCGCGGGCCTTCGCTGGGAGGCTCCGGTCCGCGGGCCTTCGCTGGGAGGCTCCGGTCCGCGGGCCTTCGCTGGGAGGCTCCGGTCCGCGGGCCTTCGCTGGGAGGCTCCGGTCCGCGGGCCTTCGCTGGGAGGCTCCGGTCCGCGGGCCTTCGCTGGGAGGCTCCGGTCCGCGGGCCTTCGCTGGGAGGCTCCGGTCCGCGGGCCTTCGCTGGGAGGCTCCGGTCCGCGGGCCTTCGCTGGGAGGCTCCGGTCCGCGGGCCTTCGCTGGGAGGCTCCGGTCCGCGGGCCTTCGCTGGGAGGCTCCGGTCCGCGGGCCTTCGCTGGGAGGCTCCGGTCCGCGGGCCTTCGCTGGAGGCTCCGGTCCGCGGGCCTTCGCTGGAGGCTCCGGGCCGCGGGCCTTCGTTGGAGGCTCCGGGTTGCGGACCTTCGCTGGAGGCTCCGGGCTGCGGACCTTCGCTGTAGGCCCCGGGCTGCGGACCTTCGCTGTAGGCCCCGGGCTGCGGACCTTTGCTGTAGGCCCCGGGCTGCGGACCTTCGCTGGAGGTTGGGTGCGTGGAGCAAGCACGGGCCGTACCGTGCTGTGGGAACTCTCCACTGGACAGATGCGTGGAGCAGGCACGGGCCGTACCGGGCTGGGGGAACGCACCTTTGGTTTGATGCGAGGAACAGGCACGGGCCGTACCGGGCTGTTGGTGCACACCGATGGTGTGGTGTGGACCGGCGCTGGAGGCACCAGACTGGGAACTGGCGCTGGAGTTCGACTGTTCCTGTCGTCCTCTCTCCACCGCCAATCCCCATTCTGTGAGGGTTCCTCCGGGAACCCCCACGAGTGAGGGAACAGCAGCACATCGTCGTCTTCCTCCGACTCCTCTCTGTACTCCTGCTCCCATGGCTGTAGGGGCTCCTCCTGGAACCCCCACGAGTGCAGTGGTCGGGGTTCTTTTCCATCGATCCCCACCCACCCACATAGCCCCCCCAAAAAAACAGTTGGGGGGTTCTTCTGGGCTCCAGGCTGGTCCTTCGCCTTTTTGGCCCGTCGACTTTTCCCTCTTCGGCGCCTCTGCTCCGGTCACCAGCCCTCCTCCTCCGAACGATAATGGGAGTATTCCCCCTCGGTGATCTTTCCCATACCGAGAAGGATATCTCCCAATGTTAATCCCCGTTGCGTCCCTGGGTGGTGGATCATTCTGTCACGGTTCGTAGTAATGGGACAGTAAACCGATCGTTGGTGAAGTGTCATCCTTGTTTATTGAATGAGGTGTTATCACAAAGCATAAAATAAACAGGAGAGTATAACAAACAAAGTGACTTACTGTTCTGTGACGCAGTGTAGACAGGCACAAACAATGATCCACCCACAGGTGGATGTGTGGGGAGCCTAAATACAATCCCCAATCAGAGACAACCCTGTACAGCTGTCTCTGATTGAGGATCATTACTCCCCTAGTTAGGGTGTGAGGGCTTTATTGTGGTCCTTCCACCCCCCCTGGTGGGAGTCAGAGGCCTAACCACAATCAAACCCTCACAAACACACCCAAAACCAATAATTAATGTTTCACTAAGATCTTAAAGCGGAGTGGGGTGTGTTGGGTTGGGGCGCTGCGACCAGCTATATTGTGTGCAAGTAAAAATAACTCCACAGTACTATTAGTACTATACAATTCATTCTATGGAGGATTTGCTGTTTCTGTGTGTTAATATTATTTGAGGTGTACTGTACAGTATGTGTTTTTTTTCTTTCTTTTTTTAGATGTGAACTGGGAAGGAAATTGTGTTGGGAGAGAGTGGAATTATTTACTAGACAGTTGGGGGTCAGGCGTGTAGGCGACTCGGGCTGGCTGGCAATCTGGCAAAAACTTTATATAGAATATGTCTTAATAAAGATAATCAAAAGTCTTTGTATTTTTTCAGGAAATGTTCACATTTTAGGCTATTGGTTAAAGGTGCAACACAAGGTTTATTATTGAATTACATTTGATCTACATCAGTCTTATTAAACACTTAAACATATTTAATAATGATCTCTGACCGAGCTTGATGACTGTGAGCATCTCTACTGCACTTCACACTGCCCTTTCCCACCTGGACAAAAGGAACACCTACCCGAGAATGCTATTCATTGACTACAGCTCAGCGTTCGACACCATAGTGTCCTCCAAGCTCATCACTAAGCTAAGGATCCTTGGACTGAACACCTCCCTCTGCAACTGGATCTTGGACTTCCTGACGGGCCGCCCTCATGTGGTAAGAGTAGGACACAACACATCTGCCACGCTGATCCTCAACACTGGGGCCCCTCAGGGGTGCGTGCTCAGTCCCCTCCTGTACTCCCTGTTCACCCATGACTGCATGGCCAGGCACGACTCCAACACCATCATTAAGTTTGCAGATGAGACAACAGTGGTAGGCATGATCACGGACAACGACGAGACAGCCTATAGGGAGGAGGTCAAAGATCTGGCTGTGTGGTGCCAGGACAACAACCTCTCCCTCAACGTAATCAAAACGATGATTGTGGGACTACAGGAAAAGGAAGAGGACCGAGCACACCCCCATTCTCATCGACAGGCCTGCAGTGGAGCAGGTTGAGAGCTTCAAGTTCCTTGGTGTCCACATCACCAACAAACTAGAATGGTCCAAACACACCAAGACAGTCGTGAAGAGGGCACGACAAAGCCTATTCCACCTCAGGAGATTTGGCATGGGTCCTCAGATCCTCAAAAGGTTCTACAGCTGCAACATAGAGAGTATCCTGACTTGTTGCATCACTGCCTGGTACGGCAACTGCTCGGCCTCCGACCGCAAAGCACTACAGAGGGTAGTGCGTACGGCCCAGTACATCACTGGGGCCAAGCTTCCTGCCATCCAGGAACTCTATACCAGGCGGTGTCAGAGGAAGGCCCTAAAAATTGTCCGACTCCAGCCACCCCTCATGGACTGTTCTCTCTGCTACCGCATGGCAAGCGGTACCGCGGCGCCAAGTCTTGGTCCAAAAGGCTACCCAGACTATTTGCATTTTTTACTTAAACTGCACTGTTGGTTAGGGCTTGTAAGTAGCTTTCTCTACCCTTAACCTTGTTCTGAACACCTCCAAACAAAGGTCATGTGGTTTGGTAAAAATAATGCCCCTCTCCCCACAGGTGTGATTACTACCTCTGAGGGTTTAGAGCTTGAGGTAGTCACCTCATACAAGTACTTGGGAGTATGGCTAGACGGTACACTGTCCTTCTCTCAGCACATATCAAAGCTGCAGGCTAAAGTTAAATCTAGACTTGGTTTCCTCTATCGTAATCGCTCCTCTTTCACCCCAGCTGCCAAACTAACCCTGATTCAGATGACCATCCTACCCATGCTAGATTACGGAGACATAATTTATAGATCGGCAGGTAAGGGTGTTCTCGAGTGGCTAGACGTTCTTTACCATTCGGCCGTCAGATTTGCCACCAATGCTCCTTATAGGACACATCACTGCACTCTACAGTATACTCCTCTGTAAACTTGTCATCTCTGTATACCCGTCGCAAGACCCACTGGTTGATGCTTATTTATAAAACCCTCTTAGGCCTCACTCCCCCCATCTGAGAAATCTACTGCAGTCCTCATCTTCCACATACCCGTTCTGCCAGTCACATTCTGTTATAGGTCCACAAAGCACACACATCCCTGGGTCACTCGGCTTTTCAGTTCGCTGCAGCTAGCGACTGGAAAGAGCTGCAACAAACACTCAAACTGGACAGTTTTATCTCAATCTCTTCATTTAAAGACTCAATCATGAACACTCTTACTGACAGTTGTGGCTGCTTTGCGTGATGTATTGTCATCAATACCTCCTTGCCCTTTGTGCTGTTGTCTGTGCCCAATAATGTTTGTACCATGTTACGTTGCTACCATGCTGTGTTGTCATGTGTTGCTGCCTTGCTATGTTGTTGTCTTAGGTATCTCTTTTGGTAGTGTTGTTTTGTCTCTCTTGTTGTGATGTGTATTTGGTCCTATATTTAGCATTTATAATTTAAAAAAATTAATCCCTGCAGGAGGTCCTTTTGCTAGGCAGTCATTGTAAATAAGAATTTGTTTTTAACTGACTTGCCTAGTTAAATAAAATACAAAATAGAAGCACAGTGATATAATATGCTATCATATACATGGCTTATTGGCCTTTGGTGCGTAGAGTTCTCTCTCTCTCTCTCTCTCTCTCTCTCTCTCTCTCTCTCTCTCTCTCTCTCTCTCTCTCTCTCTCTCTTCTCTCTCGTCTCTCTCTCTCTCCTCTCTCTCTCTCTCTCTCTCTCTCTCTCTCTCTCTCTCTCTCTCTCTCTCTCTCTCTCTCTCTCTCTCTCTCTCTCTCCTCTCTCTCTCTCTCTCTCTCTCTCTCTCTCTCTCTCTCTCTCTCTCTCTCTCTCTCTCTCTCTCTCCTCTCTCTCTCTCTCTCTCTCTCTCTCTCTCGTCTCTCTCTCTCTCTCTCTCTCTCTCTCTTCTCTCTCTCTCTCTCCTCTCTCTCTCTCTCTCTCTCCTCTCTCTCTCTCTCTCTCTCTCTCTCTCTCTCTCTCTCTCTCTCTCTCTCTCTCTCTCTCTCTCTCTCTCTCTCTCTCTCTCTCTCTCTCTCTCTCTCTCTCTCTCTCTCTCTCTGGAACTTTGCGGGAGATTGACCAGCCGATTGGACAGCTATCGTTGAACGGTGTGTTTCATAAAGAGTCCGGTCAACTAAAAAGGTAAGCAGACACCTATTGTGAATAACTACAGTTCTGCACATTGGCTTTATCCAAATTATTTTGGTGAAACACCTGTTTGATGTAAGTGAACTGAATTATTATGAATAGATAAGTAATATGATACCATGCAAACCTGTGATTTGGTAAATGTGAATGTCAAGCTATGAATAGATAAGTAATACCATGCAAACTTGTGATTTGGTAAATGTGAATGTGAAGCCCTGATACATTACAGTATTGTTTTATCGGCAAGGTCCGTAACTACGAGGGTACAGCTAGGTTCGAGGAAATTACACCGGCAAGGTTCGTAACTACGAGGGTACGGCTAGATTCGGAAATTTTAAATAAATATTAGCGACCGGCAAGGTCCGTAACTACGAGGGTATGGCTAGGTTCGGCAGAATATTTTTTAATATTAGGAGGGAATAATTGTCTTAGTAATTAGATTCGGCAAGGTCCGTAACTACGAGGGTACGGCTAGGTTCGAGGAATTACACCGGCAAAGTCCGTAACTACGAGGGTACGGCTAGGTTCGGCGGAATATTTTTACATATTAGGGCGGAGTTGAAAGTAAAGTTGGAGGGAGTGGTTAGTAACATAAAGGTTATCATTACAAAGTACAGAATAGAAGTATTTAAAACTGTCCTATACATCTATAAAATGAAGAGGATAATTAACAGGTTGAAATCTAGTAATAAAATGGCATTAAAAGAATCAGACAGAATATTGGAGACGTTGAAATCCACATTGGAAATTCACGGGGGAAAGGATGGAAAAGAATGGAAACGAAGAGGAGAAAAATTGTATAAGGAGTGGCTAGAAGATGGCTGGATCCAATCTTCTGATGGCATTCCTATTGAAGGCGAACCAGGTAGAATATTGGAAACATTGAAACGCAGAATCAAAAAAGTAGAGGGGGAATGGAAGAAAGAAGGGGAGCCAAATAAAGGCAAACTCAAGGAAGTAATGGAAAAAGCCAGACTGGAGGAGAAAATAGTACTGGCCATGTTGGTGAAACTAAAGAACATATGGGAAGAAGGACAGAACAAAGACAAGAAACAAGAAGAGGTAATAAAACTTCAACTATACCCGGTCCTGCCATCGGCACCTTCCCCGTATGGTACACCAAATGTGATAGCTCCAGTGTTGGACATTGTGGGAGAGGTCAAATATCACAAGCGACCAGATGATGAAGAGGGGGAACAATGGGTAAGAGTGAATGATATGGGAAAATGGAGACAGGAGGTGGCAGTATTATTAGAGGCAGCAAAAGCCATACAAAAGGTGGTTTCCAACTTGACCAGAATATCGACGGATGCGACCAGTATGAGTTTAACGGGTGGCAGTGAGAGGGGAGAACTGGTGCAGCAGGAATGGACTCAGATGGACCAAGAGGAAGGAGAAAGGGAGAGAATGGTGATAGAAAAGAGTAGAAGAAAGTTGAAAGAAATGGAAGAGGAAGTGAGAAGAGGGGTAGAGCAGCTACAGGAAATGGAGAAAACGAGAAGGGACCTGAGTGAGGAGAGAAAGAAGGGAAGTAGAGTTAGTACACCACCAAGGAGGTACAGAACACCCACACCTCCGAGGGGACACTTTATTGACTTAGGGGAACAGGAGGAACCAGTGGAGCAAAAGAGAAGTGATTTCAAAGTACTTTGTGGAAAATGTGAAGGAAAGGTGTGGGACCCATGTGATGCCCCTGCCCACCACACTAGAGCCAGAACCCGGGAGCAAGAAACCAGGGGCCAATACCCAATGAGAGACGCACCAGGGGGTGGTGCCATTTACAAGCCATGGGCCCACAGAGACATACAAACCCTGGTGGACGCTCTCCCTACCCCAGAAGAGTCTGGAGATAGTTGGGTAAAAGCTTTTGAAAGCCTAACTGCTGCAGACGAACTTATGTTAGGAGACATGGCAGCGGTTATGAACAGATGCATGGGTGATCAAGAATGTCGGGAGATCATGACACAGGGGGGAGTAAGAGGAATGGTGGCATTCGCAACTCGATTTGATCAGCATCGCGGACAAATATGGGATGCCATAAGATGCAAATATCCGACCCAACCAAGACCTCAGTTGATGAAAACGCTGACACTGGAAGGAGAGGAGAGTGTGCCAGTGTATATGAAAAAGGCAAAAAGCCTGTGGAGACAGGCCTGGAATGAAGAACCAGGAAAGGAAACCACCAAATACCTAATCCTGGCAAGCTGTTTGGAGGGACTCCCAGATCAGGTGAGGCTGGAATGCGGTGGGCATAACTGCAAAGAGTGTGTTGGAGTTCACTGATATAGCCCAACACCATGTGGAGAGATGGAGGGAAGGTAAAACGAAAGGAAGAGGATGAAATTAAACAGCTACAGAAGAAGGTCTTAGAAAAGCAACTGATGGAGGATAAGCCCAGCAAGCAAATGGTGGTGACTAGTACACCTACAAGTGCGGCTACGACACCCACTCCCGATGTGGCAGCGTTAACTGCAGTAGTTCAGGCTATGGCAGGTTTGATGGCCCTGGAAAGAGTACCATATCAGCCCCCGCCACCACCCACACCCCTGGTGTATGCTGAACCTTTATATCAACAGTCAGCCTACATGCTGCTATCAGCCCAATCAACCCAGCCAGATCCCGGAAATTGGAACCAAGGATGTTTCATCTGTGGAGGACCCGGACACATGGCTAGACACTGCAATCTGCCAAGACAACCATTCCAGGCTAGAGGAAGAGGACAGTGGACACCACGGGACAGTGGTAACTGGCAGGGAGGACGAGATGGACAGAAGCAAGGGCCCCTACAACAGCCATCCCAGCAACAGGGCCAATATCAGCCCGTGCCGAACCCAGCCATGATCCCCAATATGGCCTGGGTTGGAGAAGGTAGCAACCAATGAAGCTGCCTGGAAACCCCAAATAGCACCACCACCAACATCTACACTTTTCCACCAAATGTGGAACCAGTGGTGAAGTGCGTAATAGGAGGAAGGGAGCATGGTATGCTGATTGACACAGGATGCACCTGGTCTTCTGTGCAGACAGCATATCAACTCACAACGAAAAAACAAGCTTTTTCTGGGGTTTCAGGGACAATTATGAGAAAGCCATACACGGTACCACTGGATGTGGTATGGGATGACCTTAAAGTAACACATCAGTTTCTACACAACCCAGAATGCTCCTTTGGACTGATGGGCAGGGACTTGCTATCAAAAATGGGGTGCAGCATATTCTGTAATCAGGCTGGGATGCACATCTCAACCACCCCTATACACCAACTTATGCCGATTATAATGGACAAACTATCCGACCCTCCACTTAATCTCACTGCAGTTCTAAAGTGGACTACTGAAGCAGAAACGGCATTCATTCAGCTCAAACAAACCTTAGCACAAGCAGAAGCACTGTCTCTACCTGACTACATGACACCATTCCATCTTGATGTTTCAGAACAAGACGGGTTTGTTCATTCCGTCCTGTATCAGAAACAAAAGGGGGAGAGGAGAGTATTGCATTATTACAGTGCCAAACAGACTGTGCCAGACATGGCTGCACTGGCAAAAGCAGTGGGAAAAACAGCACACATAGTGATGCGACATCCATTGGAAATCAACACAGACCATGGGGTAGCAGCTTTTATCGGTTCCAAGCTTTTTGCCCTATCTAGCAAGAGAAAATCCGACATAACCAAGACAATTACGGCAAAACACATCACATACGTGACAACAGTCGCCAACATGACCGATGGCATGGGCAAGGGGGAACCACACGTTTGTGAAGACAGGGCTGTCAGGCTCTGGCCATAGAGAAGCAATAGGCTTCTCTATGTAGCTTGGTCAGAGTCTGACAGTGTCGTTCTTTTCTGTTTCTTTGTGGGTTTTGGGTGGATCTCTAATTAGAGGCAGCTGCTACCCGTTGTCTCTAATTAGGGATCCAATATATGTTGAGTCTGTCCTTCACTTGGGGTGGGTTGTTATCGTTACATGTCGTTACATGGCGCAAGTCACGGTGAAGTAAGTGTTTTCTGTACGTCCGTTAATTAGTGTGTTTTGTTAACGTGACGTTTTGTGCTTAGTGTTTGTTTTCTGTTTTTTAGTTCGTCAGTCGTGTTTTTGTTTATTACATAGATTTAGGTCATTGCATTTACTTCGTATAAATAAAAGGATGACGAACTACTATACCTGCGCTGCGTCTTGGTCTCTCCCCACACACAATCGTGACAAGGGCAGCCAAGCAAATAAAGGTTCGAATGGATCTCGGAAACACACCACTGGATGGAATGAAGGAAACCCTATTTACGGACGGGTGCTGTTATAGATCAAAGAATCCGAGCGAAGGAAACATTGCTGCCTATGCTGTGGTGCGCCAGGAAAAGAACAGAGATCATGAAGTGATGGAAGCAGGAAGATTGGAACCAGCAGGAGCCTCGGCACAACTAGCAGAACTGAGAGCATTGCGGAGAGCATAGAGCTCTGCCTAGGAAGAGAGGTAGACATCTATACAGACTCTGCATATGCCCATGGAATTGCTCACATTGATGGCCCTCAATGGATGAGGAGAGGGTTCCTAACCAGCTCAAACGAACCTATAAAACACAAACAAGAGATCCAGAAATTGATTGAGGCAATCAAGCTGCCAAGACGGGTGTCAATCATGAAATGTAAAGGACACAGTAAAGAAAGCACCAGGGAACGTGAAGGGAATGACCAAGCAGACCTGGCAGCTAAGGAAGCGGGAGGTTACACTGCACAACAGATGGTGCAGAGGACAACCCATAGCCAGGAAGAGCTGACAGAAGATACAGTAAGACAGTTACAAGAGGCTGCTGATGTTTATGAACAGAATGTGTGGAGCAGGCAGGGGGCAAGAAGGGATCACCAAGGAATCTGGAGGGCTACCACCGGAAAAACAGTGGCTCCTGCCAAACTCCTCAGATCTATCATCAGAGAAGAGCATGAAAACGCACATGGAGGATGGAAGAGTGTGGGAAAGGCAGTTGAGAAGGCATGGTACCACCCCAACATGATGGACATGGCCAGGGAAACATCTGAAAGCTGTGAAATATGCAAAAGATACAACAACAAAGTATCATTAGGAGCAGTGATAGGCAGTTTCCCCAATACCTGACGCGCCGTTTCAGGACATCTGCATAGATTACACGGACATGGGACAGGACAACAGAGTGGAGGGGAAAAGATATCTATTAGTAATGGTCGATAAGATTCACCAGATGGGTGGAAGCCATCCCCACAGCAAGGGAAGATGCTAAGGCTGTGATTAAATGGCTAAGAAGGGAGCTCATACCAAGGTTCGGGGTCCCCCGTATGGTCCGCTCTGACAACGGGACCCATTTCAAGAACGAGCATCTGAGAGAGGTAGAACAGGCATTAGGGATTACCCACAAGTTCGGGTCGGTGTATCATCCCCAATCGCAAGGTTTAGTGGAGAGGGCTAACCAAACTTTGAAACGAAAAATGGCCAAAATTATGGCAGGGACAAAACTGAAGTCGGTGGATGCGCTGCCGCTTGCCCTAATGTCCATGAGAAACTCCCCAGGCTCTGACACACATCTAACCCCTCATGAACTATTGACAGGGCGTAGGATGCCAGGGCCACCATCAGATAATCTTAGCATGCCTAGACTAGACATAGCTAAAATCAGATACACAGACTATATGCAGGCGTTAACTTCTCTTGTCGAAAGACTGTCCAAACAGGTGGTGGAGGTCTGAACTCCTGCAGTCGAAACCACAGACGAAAACAGAGATATCCTGGTGGGAGACTGGGTGAGAGTAAAGGTGCACTCCAGAAAGTGGACGGAGCCCACGTGGGAAGGACAGTACCAGGTGAAAGAGGTATCAAGTCACTTGAGAGTGAATTCAAACAAAAGAGATTTGTGGTACCATAGAAATCACTGTGCAAAAGACGAAGGCCCAAATCGCTACAGCTAGAGATGCAGGTGTCATTTGGTTAGCTGGCAAGAAATTTGAATCGCTTTGCTAGCTAGCTAGCTAGCTAGCTAGCTATGCTGAACTAAAACAACTGTTATCCCCAGTTAGCATATCTCTTAGTTGCCAGTCAAATGTATTTGGCATCAATCAAATGGGTGGGCAGGCAGGCAAGTTCCCATTCAGATGTCAAAAAGTGGGATGGCACAAGCATGCAGAAGGACGAGCAGGCTGCTATTCACCATCGTTTATCAGTGCAATTTTGACGGCCAACTAGCTGAAAAGGTTTGAGAGGGTTTACCTAATAATGTTCCCTCATTAGACTTTAGCTTATTTTGTTCTGGCTAGCATTTGTTGTTGATATTGTTGTTCTTGATGTGCATAGACAACTGAAGGAGAGAGAGCCTACCTTTTCATAGTTGTTTGATCAATAGGACTGTGAAGTTCCCAAATGTAAGAGCACTCCCATGGTATTTACATATTTGCAGAAATCTATTCTGGTGTGGCTTTTGGTAAATGTGTTCTAATGATCTAAAGTCGTGCTGTTGCTACTGCCTGTAAGCACACAGTCCGTTCAGTTCAAAGTGATTTATGTCAGGCCTGTGTGGCAAATGGCTTATTTGCATACAGCATATAGGCCTACTGTAGCTCTGATTGGCTATGGCGCACTGGACTGCGTAGATTCCGGTCCTGGACAAGACAGATGTTTTATTTACTGCAGTGTCTATTAATTATCCAAACGCACAAACGCTTTCCCACTCTATATTGCTATAGAATTTTCACAAATGCCTTACTATACGTCATTCCCAAACATTCTATGAATTTATGAAAACGTGCAAATGACCTTATCTACAGTGTAAGTCCTCGTTTGTCAGGAAATGTATAAAAAGGTGTCATATGAACAGATTCCAGTTGAAGCTCGCACTTAATACAAAACCACGGTGCTTGCCTACGGAGCTCAATGGTACATGAGACATTGAAATAATTTCACAATTTCAATTAATATTGTCAACCATTTCAAATGTGATGGTGAATGCGTACTAAAAATATTTACATACATTTTTTTTCTCAGAATGAGGATCACTTAAGTGTTACAACAGTCAAACGACAATCAATATCAACATTTCACTCATCAGTGTTAAGGTCGCGTCAATTCAATTCTGGTATTGGAACAAAAGTTTTACTACACAGTTTAAATCATTATGTATTTTATTCTAGCAAACCCTTAAATGGTAAGTATGAAGTTCGTATATACAGGCTCACTGTGACACCACGCAGGGCAAACAGAGAGAGAGAGAGCGAGAGAGAGAGAGGGCGAGAGAGAGAGGGCGAGCGCCCTCAGCCTATCGTTGGCGTGCAGGCTGGTCCCAGCCTCGTGACGCACTCCAGTTGCCAGACACAGTTGTTACTCTCAGCAGATGTTCTTGTCTCATGTTACCACAAAACACAGTTCCTCTGTGAAACCCTAAAGCTAGCACATTCTTTCCACATGGCTCCCCCACACACAAGCCTACAGCAGTTCCACAAGTTTTATGATCACACAATACATTCAGTTAATAACTCTTGTTGTAGATTAACATATTAATTAGCTAAGCATGTTCAGCCCTTACATCAGTCATGTTACTAGTATGAAAATCAGACACATTTCAGCATAAAATTAAACGTCAAGTATTCAAGTAAGAATCATGTAATAAGTCATAAATAATTAAACTGTGCAGATATCGATTGCTATAGTCAACTCAATCATGTTACAAGTATGCAAATCATCAAGACACATGTCAGGCCTTTTGCCTTTCTATGTTCTCACAGTCCTGACAGTAGAGTTCTGGCGAACTCTATGGCGGGGATTGGTGTTTGGTCCCCAATTAGAGACAGCTGCTACGCATTGTCTCTAACTGGGGGCCATATTTAAGTTGTAGTGTTTCCCACCGTCTTTGTGGGTTATTGTTTTGTGTATGCTCTGTGTTCACAAACGTTACGATTGCGCCGTTCCTTTTTGTTGTTTTTGCAAGTTCGATATAATAATACTTCAGCGCTGCGCCTTGGTCTGCCTCTCTCTACAATCGTGACAAGATTAAACTTTATCTGTCAGATTCTGGGTTAGCCAACGCTAGCTACCTAGCCATTTTATTTGCACTTGCCCTCAAAACACAATTTCAACAGCAGAATTATATCCTATCTTACTCCAGAAATATATCATATTACAAAGGCAGAAGGTAATTAAAGTGCAACTTACCTCTGATCGCGTCTGGCTAAGAACCCACAAACAAATATCTCAAGTGAAGATGTTCGCTTCACTTCAAAAGTTGTGGTGGAAATACAGGGTTTGACAGTCAACTTTGAAAGCCAAGGGTGTGACAGGACTAATACAATCAATTGGCCAAGGGGTCGTGAAAGGTTCATACAGACGTAAAGAGGAACCAATAATATCGATTAGTGTAAAACAAATTACAAGGGTTTCATCCGACAGCGACGATATAATAATAAAAATCTATGTAATTGGTCAAATGTAACGGAGTAAAAGTAAGTTACATCCTTCTGAAATTACTTAAGACTACAAGTACAGCCCACAGATACATTTTACATTACATTTTAGTAATTTAGCAGACGCTCTTATCCCAGAGCGACTTGCAAATTGGTGCATTCAATTTAGGATAGCCAGTGGGACAACCACATCACGATCACAGTAAGTACATTTCTTTAAACAAGCAGCTGTGAGCAAAGTCAGTGCTATCAGGGACAACCACATCTCAATCACAAATAGTAAATTTCTTTAAACAAGCAGCTGTGAGGAATGTCTTTTTTTTTTTTATGGAGGGGGGGGGGGGGGGTAGAGGGATTACTGATATACTATTCCAGGTATTCCTTAAAGAGGTAGGGTTTCAAGTGTCTCCGGAAGGTGGTCAGTAACTCTGCTGTCCTAGCATCGTGGGGGACCTTGTTCCACCATTGGGGTGCCAAATAGCTTTGACTGGGATGAGCCCAAACTGTGCATCCGTAGAGGTAGGGGGGTTAGCAGGCTAGAGGGGGATGAACATTTGGGTGTAGGGTCTGATCAGAGCCTGGAGGTACGGAGGTGCCGTTCCCCTCAAAAGCTCCGTAGGCAAGCACCATGGTTTTGTAGAAAGTGCGAGCTTCAACTGGAAGCCAGTGGAGTGTGCGGAGGAGCGGGGTGATTGATGTCCTTGATTATCTTTTTTGCCCCCGGTAATGCATTGGGCAGACCGCACCACCATCTGGAGAGCGGATGTGGGTGGTGCAGTTGCCGTACCAGGCGATGATACAGGATGCTTTCAATTTTGCATCTGTAAAAGTTTGTGAGGCTTTTAGGTGTTAAGCCACATTTCTTTAGCCTCCTGAGGTTGAAGAGGCTCTGTTGCGCCTTCTTCACCACACTGTCTGTGTGGGTGTACCATTTCAGTTTATCAGTGATGTGTACGCCAAGGAACTTGAAGTTTTCCACCTTCTCCACTGCGGTCCTGTCGATGTGGATTGGGGGGTGCAGCACCTTCTGATGTTTTCTGAAGTCCACGATCATCTCGTTAGTTTTTATGACGTTGAGTGATAGGTTGTTTTATTTCCTGGCACCACACTCCCAGAGCCCTCACCTCCTCTCTGTAGGCTGTCTCGTCATTGTTGGTAATCAAGCCTACTACTGTTGTGTCGTCTGCAAACTTGATGATTGAGTTGGAGGTGAACAGCGAGTACAAGAGTGGGCTGAGTACGCACCCTTGTGGGGACCCAGTGTTGAGGATCAGCAAAGTGGAGGTGTTGTTTCCTACCTTCACCACCTGGGGGCAGCCAGTCAGGAAGTCCAGGACCCAGTTGTACAGGGCGGGGTTCAGACCCAGGGCCTCAAGCTTAATAATGTGCTTGGAGGGTACTATGGTGTTGAATGCTGAGCTGTAGTCAATAAAAAGCATTCTTACATAGGTATTCCTCTTGTCCAGATGGGAAAGGGCAGTGTGCAGGGATACCTCACAGGTATCCAAGGTTTCTGATTGGGGTATGTTTTTAGACACAGTGGGTACTACATCTCCTATACATTTCCTTATAAATGCGGTCACAGTGTCCATGAATTCGTTTAGATTATTGTCGGAAGCTACCCGGAAGATGTCCCAGTCCACGTGATCAAAACAATCCTGGCGCGTGGATTCCAATTGGTCAGACCAGCGTTGAATGGACTGTATTACGGGTACATCCTGTTTGTGTTTCTGCCTATAGGAGGGGAGGAGCAAAATGGAGTCATGGTCTGATTTCCCAAAAGGCGCGAGGGGGAGGGCTTGGCAACCATTGCGGAAGTTTGAATAACAGTGATCCAGAATTTTACCGGCTCTAGTGTTAGTCTATATGTTGGTAGAACTTCGGCAGACTAGTCCTCAAATTTGCTATGTATGTAGTTTCCAGTTTACATGAAGTCCAATTAAGTTCTTTGAGGGTGGTATCGGCATGAGGGTTTCATTTCCGTTTTGAGCGTATCGTTTGTCTCTGTGCTGCTGTTTGTTACTTCTTGGCTACCTGCCAAGTTTTACGTTTTTATAACCGTTTAAATCTATTTTGATTTAACACATTTTCCCACGTCTTAGTTCTTTTTATTTTCTCGGTCTACGTATTAGTATAATAATTTATTTTATTTTTTCATTCAACTTTTTTATCCCGGACGCTTTATCTGGACATGGTTCTACAGGACTTCCATCAGCCGAAGCTAAGTAGTAACATTATTAACACTATGTCATCTGACGTCAACTGCAGTCACTGTATTCATCACATACAAGAAAACTATCGCCTTATGGCGAGGATAGCCTCGCTGCAAGCCAGCTTCAGACGCAATCGTTAGGCAAGGGCAATGTAAGTGTAGGAAAGGATGAAATTGCGTCTGCACAGTCCCCGCAGCCGGACAGTTTTCTCAGGGCTTCTGGAAAGAAATGCAGTCGGCATGTTCAACCGGTGTCGCTCATTCAGCCGACAGAAACTTTCAACCCGTTCTCCCCATTAAGCAACGAGTCGGAGCCAGAGACTTCTCAGGTCTTTCCTCCACCCGTTACGGGGTCTGAGCCACCGAAGCCTCCTACCATTAGCTCTGACAAATTGAAAACCCTAGTCATTGGCGACTCCATTACCCGCAATATTAGATTTAAGAATCATCCAGCGATTATACATTGTTTACCAGGGGGCAGGGCTACCGACGTAAAGGCTAATCTAAAGATGGTGCTGGCTAAAAATAAATGTGGCGAGTGTAGAGAATATAGAGATATTGTTATCCACGTCGGCACCAACAATGTTAGGATGAAACAGTCAGAGATCACCAAGCACAACATAGCTTCAGTGTGTAAATTAGCTAGAAAGATGTGTCGGCATCGAGTAATTGTCTCTGGCCCCCTCCCAGTTAGGGGGAGTGATGAGCTCTACAGCAGAGTCTCACAACTCAATCGCTGGTTGAAAACTGTTTTTTGCCCCTCCCAAAGGATAGAATTTGTAGACAATTGGCCCTCTTTCTGGGACTCACCCACGAACAGGACCAAGCCTGGCCTGCTGAGGAGTGACGGACTCCATCCTAGCTGGAGGGGTGCTCTTATTTTATCTATGAACATAGACGAGGCTCTAACTCCTCTAGCTCCACTATGAGATAGGGTGCAGGCCAGGGAGCAGGCTGTTAGCCAGAGAGGATGCCTTTCACTTCAGCAGCGATGAATTCATGAACTTCTTCAACGAAAAGATCTTTATCATTAGAAAGCAAATTACAGACTCCTTTTTGAATCTGCATATTTCCCCAAAGCTCAGCTGTCCTGAGTCTGCACAGAACTGCCAGGACCTAGGATCAATGGAGACACTCAAGTGTTTTAATCCCATATCTCTTGACACATTCATGAAAATTGTCATGGCCTCTAAACCTTCAACCTGCATACTGGACCCTATTCCAACTAAACTCCTGAAAGAGCTACTTCCTGTGCTCGGCCCTCCTATGCTGAACATAATAAAATGGCTCCCTCTCCACCGGATGTGTACCAAACTCTCTAAAAGTGGCAGTAATAAAGCCGCTCTTGAAAAGCCAAGCCTTGACCCAGAAAATGTAAAAAATTATCGGCCTATATCGAATCTCCCATTTCTCTCAAAAATCGTAGAAAAAGCTGTTGCGCAGCAACTCACTGCCTTCCTGAAGACAAATAATGTATACAAAACACTTCAGTCTGGTTTTAGACCCTATCATAGCACTGAGACTGCACTTGTGAAAGTGGTAAACGACCTTTTAATGGCGTCAGACCAGGGCTCTGCGTCTGTCCTCGTGCTCTTAGACCTTAGTGCTGCTTTTGACACCATCGACCATCATATTCTTTTGGAGAGATTGGAAACCTTAATTGGTCTACACGGACAAGTTCTTGCCTGGTTTAGATCTTATTTGTCTGAGAGATATCAGTTTGTCTCCGTGGATGGTTTGTCCTCTGACAAATCAATTGTAAGTTTCGGTGTTCCTCAAGGTTCCGTTTTGGGGCCACTTTTGTTTTCACTATATATTTTACCCCTTGGTGATGTCATTCGGAAACATAATGTTAACTTCCATTGCTATGCGGACGACACACAGCTGTACATTTCGATGAAACATGGTGATGCACCAAAATTGCCTGCCCTGGAAGCCTGTGTTTCAGACATAAGGAGGTGGATGGCGGCAAATGTTTTACTTTTAAATTCTGACAAAACAGAGATGCTAGTTCTAGGTCCCAAGAAACAAAGAGATCTGCTTTTGGATCTGACAATTAATCTTGATGGTTGTACTGTGAAGGACCTTGGCATTACTCTGGACCCTAATCTCTCTTTTAATGAATATATCAAGAATATTTCTAGGATAGCTTTTTTCCATCTTCGTAACATTGCAAAAATCTGACATTTTTTGTCCAAAAATGATGCGGAAAAGCTAATCCATGCTTTTGTCACTTCTAGATTAGATTACTGCAATGCTCTACTATCCGGTTACCCGGATAAAGCACTAAATAAACTTCAATTAGTGCTAAACACGGCTGCTAGAATCCTGACTAGAACCAAAAGATTTGATCATATTACTCCCGTGCTAGCCTCTCTACACTGGCTTCCTGTTAAGGCTAGGGCTGATTTCAAGGTTTTACTGCTAACCTACAAAGCATTACATGGGCTTGCTCCTACTTATCTCTCAGATTTGGTCCTGCCGTACATACCTACACGTACGCTCCGGTCACAAGACGCAGGCCTCCTTATTGTCCCTAGAATCTCTAAGCAAACAGGTGGAGGTAGGGCTTTCTCCTATAGAGCTCCATTTTTATGGAATGGTCTGCCTATCCATGTGAGAGACGCAGATTCTGTCTCAACCTTTAAGTCTTTACTGAAGACTCACCTCTTCAGTATGTCCTATGATTGAGTATAGTCTGGCCCAGGGGTGCAAGGGTGAACGGCAAGGCTCTGGAGCGACGAACCACCCTTGCTGTCTCTGCCTGGCCGGTTCCCGTCTCTCCATTGGGATTCTCTGCCTCTGACCCTATTACGGGGGCTGAGTCACTGGCTTACTGGTGCTTTCCATGCCATTCCTTGGAGGTGTGCGTCACTTCCTGTCCGGTTTGTCGCCCCCTCTGGCTTGTGCAGTGGAGGGGATCTTTCATGGACTATACTCAGCCTCGTCTCAGGGTAGTAAGTTGGTGGTTGTTGATATCCCTCTATTGGTGTAGGGGCTGTGCTTGGCAGAGTGGGTGAGGTTATATCCTGCCTGGTTTGGCCCTGTCCGGGGGTATTGTCTGGGTATTGTCGGAGGGGGCCACAGTGTCTCCTGACCCCCCTGTCTCAGCCTCCAGTATCTATGCTGCAATAGTCTATGTGCCGGGGGGCTAGGGTCAGTTTGTTAAATCTGATGTTATTACCTGAGCCTGTTATTATCCAGTGTCTTGTGTGAATTTAAGTATGCTCCCTCTAATTCTCTCTCTCTCACTCTACCTCCTCTCCCGGAGGACCTGAGCCTACCCGGAGGACCATGCTTCAGGACCACCTGCCCTGATGACTCCTAGCTGTCCCCAGTCCACCTGGTCGTGCTGCTGCACTGGTTTCAACTCCTCTGCCTGCGGTTATGGAACCCTGACCTGTTCATTGGACGTGCCACCCTGTCCCAGACCTGCTGTTTTCACCTCGCTCTCGCTCTATTGCACTGAAAAACCAAGTGACATTCACTCCTGATGTATTTACCTGTTGCAACCTCCACAACTACTTTTATTATTATTTGACCCTGCTCGTCATCTATGAACATTTGAACATCTTGGAGAAAGAACTGGCCTTAATGGCCATAAATTGTTATAATCTCCACCCGGCACAGCCAGAAGAGGACTGGCCACCCCTCAGAGCCTGGTTCCTCTCTAGGTTTTGCCTTTCTAGGGAGTTTTTCCTAGCCACCGTGCTTCTACATCTGCATTGCTTGCTGTTTGGGGTTTTAGGCTGGGTTTCTGTACAGCACTTTGACATCGGCTGATGTAAAAAGCGCTTTATAAATACATTTGATTTGATGCGGGGGGATATATATGGCTGTAGCAATGATGGCCGAGAATTCCCTCGGGAGGTAGAACAGTCGGCATTTGATTGAGATATTCTAAGTCGGGTGAACAGAAGGACTTGAGTTCCTATTGTAAGGGCTGATATATGTTTAGCTAATGAATATGTTAATCTACAACGAGTTATTAACTGAATGTATTGTGTGATCATAGATCTTTAGAACTGCTGTAGGTTTGGGTGTGGGGGAGCTATGTGGAAGGAATGTGCTAGCTGGGGGTTTCACGATAGAACTGTATTTTGTTGTAATATGAAACTAGGACATCTACTAGGACATCTACTGAGAGGACCACTGCTTCCGTCAACTGGATTGCGTCACGAGGCTGGGACCAGCCTGCACGCCAACGATAGGCTGAGTAAGTTTAAACCACACTCAGCCTCTACTCCGACAGGTCAGCAAGGAGCGGAAACGATCCTGTCGGAGTATTTAAGGAAGAACAAAGGATAGGGGCGCTCTCTTTTTCCATGCCCTGACTTGCTGTTTGCCCTGCGTGGTGTCACAGTGAGCCTGTATATACGAACTTCATATTTACCATTTAAGGGTTTGTTAGAATAAAATACATAGATGATTTAAACGGCGTAGTAATCCTTTTGTTCCAATACCAGATTTGACGCGACCTTAACACTGTATATTATCACATTTACACCATAAATCGTTAATCATTAAACATATACTTCCACCCTTCTGCTTCCCAGAGAGATGTTTATTCCTGTCGGCGCGATGTACTGAAAACCCAACTGGCTTTACAGAGTCGGACACAACTTTTCCAGAAAGCCATGTTTCTGTGAAGCAGAGTATATTGCAGTCCCTAGTGTCTCGCTGAAAAGCGACTCGTGCCCTGAGCTCATCAACCATATTATCTAGAGATTGGACATTAGCGAGTAAAATACTAGGGAGTGGTGGGTGTTGTGCACGCTTCCTGAGTCGGACCAGGAGGCAGCCCAGAGTACCTCTTCTCCACCGCCGATGTTGTTGTTGTTGTTTTGGGTCTGTATCTGGGATAAGTTCAAATGCCCTGGGGAGCCCAAACAAAGGGTCCGCTCCAGGAAAGTTGTAATCCTGATCGTAGTGCTGCTCTAATAACCAATAGTTCTTCCCGGCTGTATGTAATGGCACAAAACAATTTCTGAACTAATAACGTGGAAGAAAAGTACAGAAACTAACACAATTTATCTCCCCCTCCTTCTTGTGCGAGCAATGGGCCTATTACATCATGATGTCATCTAGTGACAAATGGAGCAACCAACAGCTACTTTCCTTGAAAAATACATTGAACAAAAATATAAACACAACATGTAGAGCGTTAGCTGAAATAAAAGAGCCCAGATATTTTCCATACGCACAAAAAGCTTATTTGTCTCAAACATTTACATATCTGTTAGTGTGCATTTCTCCTTTGCCAAGATAATCCATCCATCTGACAGGTGTGGCATATTAAGTTGCTGATTAAACAGCATGATCATTACACAGGTGCACCTTTTGCTGGGGACAATAAAAGGCCACTCTAAAATGTGCAGTTTTGTCACACAACACAATGCCACATTTTGGGAGCTTGCAATTGGCATGCAGAAATGTCCACTATTGCTGTTACCAGATAATTGAATGTTCATTTCTCTACAATAAGACGCCTCCAACATCATTTTAGAGAATTTGGCAGTATGTCCAACCAACCTCACAACCGCAGACCACGTGTATTGCGTTGTGTTTGGGAGTGGTTGGCTGATGTCAACGTTGTGAACAGTGCCCCATGGTGGCGGTGGGGTTGTGGTATGGGCAGGCATAAGCTACGGACAACGAACACAATTGCATTTGATCGATGGCTATTTGAATGCACAAAAATACAAAATAGACTAAATCCAGTAAGCTACACAGTAAACAGTCTCTGTGACTTGTAAATAGTTTTTTTTACCTCAGCTAACATCAAGCTAACATATACTCTCACTCATTGTAACTCAGAACCGCTACAGAATGACACAAATAAAAAATGCTTTCTGCTAATAAGATCAGTGAAATGTAGGCTAAACTGACAACGGAGTGAAGAGCAGAAATCTCAACTAGCAAGCTGCAGCAATGAAGAATTCTGGCAGGGGGGAGATTTTCGGTGGTCACATTTTTTGTCTAATTAAGATAATGGAGTTGAGCGTTCCTCAGCTAGTGTCTTTCATGCTCTTATCAATATATCGCACATTTTAGCAGATGCATAAGGATTAATCTGCAATCAAACAACCTGTATTTCAGAAAAAGCATATTCGCTGCGAGCAGGGTTCGAACCTGCGCGGGAAGATCCCATTGGATTTCAAGTCCAACGCCTTAACCACTCGGCCATCGCAGCTTATAGTCAATCACACCAGAAATCAAATATATGTGAATGTTATAAAATCAGGTAGTTTGTCTAGCTATTTTGATTATAGGTAATAATCGAACACAGATGATAGTATTTAGCTAAATAGCAATTGCACTGTCTGACAACAAACAGTGATCATCGCTGATCTAGATACAACGTACATAGCAAGCCTAGCTAACTTAAACTTTATTATGTTGTGCGCCACTGTAAACGTTGTTGACATAAGATATTACAAAAATTCATGTAGAAATGAAAGACAATGTGCTATGTCGCATAATGGGACGTTTTCGAAAACATGAAACCTTCAATACCAGAGGTTCTACACATGACTAGGTTTAAATTGCTGAAGTGCTGCCAATGACTATATCACGTGGGGATGTAGCTCAGTGGTAGAGCGCATGCTTCGCATGTATGAGGCCCCGGGTTCAATCCCCGGCATCTCCACAATTTTTTGAAAAAAAATGTTTTCCCAATCTTTTGCTAATCCTCGTCACGTCATTTTACATTGTCGCAAAAAAAAATCACCATAAATCCACATTCAACAAACTGCAATACTGACTGTATATTAAGTAAACTATTGTTACACTCACTTATATCTTACGCACTTTTAGCAATTTAAGTATTTATCTGCCATCGACCTGTACAGTATAGCAAACCATGCAAATACTCCTTATGCAATATTTGTATCATGTTTTAAATAAATTTTGATCATTTTCCAAAACTTTTCTAGGCCTGGAAAACACCATTTTTAAATTCCATGACTTTTACAGGATTTTCATGACCGTATGAACCCTGCATTAAATTAAATTACGTTCATGAAGGCTGCATTTTACTTAGGATACACATTGTGCGGGAACTATATAAACTTTTTTTTCTTTATTTTTTATTGCAACAATAATAACAATATTGCACATCCATACAGGGACATTCCTGTGAATACAATGACAAAATAAAATAATAATGTAGCTTTATCCACATAAGGGGAATTTAGCAAAAAGTATCCGCCTATTAGCAACGCACCTCCTTGTTATTGCATTTCCATTTTCGTGTGTTGCACTTGCATTGAGTAGCGCCTATGAATCACATGATTATGAAGACATTATGAAAGTGTGCATATTTATTTAAAATGTATGTAGTTCAGTCCTCATGATGTACTTTTATTATGTATTATGTAATGTTATATGTTTTGTGTGGACCCCAGGAAGAGCACTGCTGCTTTAGTAGCCCAAAGGCCGGTTGATGGCAATATTGATTCATTTAAAATCTTATCATCAAAAGGGAATATATGTAGCTAGCTAGTATTCAGACCCCTTGACTTTTTCCACATTTTGTTACGTTACAGCCTTATTCTAAAGTGTATTAAATATATTATTTCCTCTCATCAATCTACACACAATGCCCCATAATGACAAAGCAAAAACTGTATGATATGAGACTCGAAATTTAGCTCAGGTGCATCCTGTTTTCATTGATCATCCTTGAGATTGATTGATTGGCGTCAACCTGTGGGAAATTCAATTGATTGAGCATGATTTGTTCTGACAGTGTTCTGACAGTGCATGTCAGAACAAAAACCAAGCCATGAGGTCAAAATAAATTGTCCGTAGAGCACCGAGACAGGATTGTGTTGAGGCACAGATCTGGGGAAGGGTACCAAAACAATTCTGCAGCATTGAAAGTCCCCAAGAACACAGTGGCCTCCATCATTCTTTAATGGAAGAAGTTTGGAACCACCAAGACTCTTCCTAGAGCTGGCCGCCCAGCCAAACTGAGCAATCATGGGAGAAGGGCCTTGGTCATGGAGGTGACCAAGAACCCGAAGGTCACTCTGATAGAGCTCTAGAGTTCCTCTGTGGTGATGGGAGAACCTTCAAGAAGGACAACCATCTCTGCAGCACTCCACCAATCAGGCCTTTATGGTAGAGTGGCCAGAGGAAAGCCACACATGACAGCCCGTTTGGATTTTGTCAAAAGGCACCTAAAGTCTCTCAGACCATAAGAAACAATATTATCTGGTCTGATAAAACCAAAATGTAACTCTTTGGCCTGAATGCTGTAAGTACTGAATACTTATATACATTTGCAAAAAAATCTAAAATCCTGTTTTTGCTTTGTCATTATGGAGTATTGTGTGTAGATTAATGAGGATAAAAAACTATTATTACATTTGTTTGATTTCCTCCTTAACTCTATTTAATGGCGAGAAGGCAGGAAAAATGTGTTCTTTCTTTATGAAACACTTTTCCACCACCAGGCTATGGTGGCTAATTCTACTTACTAACATTGCTTACAACATTCAGACCAAGGGTAAACAACAAACGGCTGCAACATCCGGGATTAGCATTTAGCCACTCTAGCATGGTGATGGAAAATAGTTTCATAAAGTACCGTAAAACGTGTATTAATAGCCCAGACGCCTATTTGATTATCTCACTGAGCACAACAGGCGCTTATTTGAAACAGGCTTCTATTGGAGCCAGGCATTTATTCCCTTAACGCACATAGATTTTGCGCAATACAATGTTGAAAAGACTACCACTGTTTATTTCAACCATTATTTAACTAGGCAAGTCAGTTAAGAACAAATTCTTATTTACAATGACAGCATACACCAGCCAAATTCAGACAACGCTGGGCCAATTGTGCCCTGCCCCATAGGACTCCCAAATCACAGCCAGTTGTGATTGAAACCAGATTGTCTGTAGAGACACCTCGAGCACTGAGATGCAGTGTTTTAGACCACTGCACCACTCGGGAATGCAAAAGTATGACCAGTATAAACATTATAATAACAAATCCATCGCTGATCAGACGTGGATTTAATTTAAGTTTTATGGTATGCATATTTTACCCGTTTTTTCCCCACATTAAATCGCGTTAAGGATGAAATTGATGCATTTTCAGCCTGAATAGATAGATAGGTACTTTATTGATCCCCCGGGGGGGAAATTTCAAAAATAGAAATTGTTTTATGTACGAACCGTCCACAAGGGATCCGAGTGTCTAGATGGCCGCATAGATTCCCTTTGGATGGAACTACTCAATATCGCCATCTGCAGGCCTTTGAGGTACTACTTGTAGACTGAGTGACTAAAAATAACCTCTGTGGATATCAACGTCAAACTCTGTGTTAAAATAGTGTAGGCCGCCACCACCTACGTAGAAACACGTATTAGTAATATCACATAACGTATGTACGTAAATTAAAACATGGTTCCACTGGGGCTCGAACCCAGGACCTTCTGCGTGTAAAGCAGACGTGATAACCGCTACACTATGGAACCATACGGAATAGTACATAGCTATAAGGGGCAAAGTATGCAATTTACGGTAGTTATTGCAATTGAAGATAAACTTTGCAGTATCAATTTCACGTGGCAAGATGGCTAGCTAATTTTCTAATTACTGTAGGTAATTAAGCCATTACATGCTATACACACACATGTATAGACATATATCCTTAGCTAGTTATTTCGGAGAAATAGCTAACGTGTATCTGCTTGGCCACCAGCTATCTAACTAGTGAACCAGTATCTATCTAGGCTTTACTAGAGACTTCTTTAAACGCCATAAAGCTCCGATTCAAACTCCCATTCACCAGCTTTGCAAGCATTGTAATGTCAAAAGACGTTCGTTGATCACCAAATATGGAGTTTTGTTGAGCAACTATCTTCATTACTCCCGTTATGGCCTGTACTTCCAAAAAAGGTCTAAATAAAAATGTACAAGCAACTGAGCAACAGCGCTTCACCAAAGTTCTGTCAAAAACATAACCTTACAGAAATCATGCAACAGATATAGTATATGGTAGAAATATTATGTGGCGTTTCAGTGGCGGCCACCGATTTTGAGCACCACCTGTTTTGAGCCCCACATTTTTTGCATATATTTTGTGTGTGGGGGGGGGTTCCTGTTTTGCATGTTAATTTGGCATTAATACGTGTCACATATCAGTTTGCAAAAAATAAATGTTGTCTTGTTTTCTTGGTTAAGGCAGCTCCAAAATACAAGTGTTTCAGCCTAGCTCAGTGCTTTCTGTGGTGGTGGGGCAAGCCAACAGAAAATAGGAGCATTGTGCTGTGATTAGCTCAGTGTTCTGTCACTCATGGGGATACTATGTCACCGCCAAGTCTAAGTCCTTAGTAAGGGTGGACATCGACAATGTAAGCTCTTTGGGTCCTGCCATAGAGTTACATTAGAAGTGCCGTTCCAAGAAGGCTCAAGGTCATTGGCCACAGACAAAATGAGGTCAAATCACGTTATATATTGATTGGACTGAAATTTTGGATTGCCTATTATCCGCTCGTCGTCCCCTTTGCCATAGTTTATACATATCAATTGTCAGCAGAAACCACATTTATTTAAGCAAGTCAGCCATATCAGCTATGTTTTTTTAAAAGGCACTAAATGAGGCTGAATTAACTGTTTCGCTGACAGACAAGGCTCTGCTGATAGCCAGGTGTAACAGTGGTACCTCCTTTAAAAGTAGCGAGTTTATGCCGCAGGACTAAGAGATACCCAGCGTCACGGCTTCATTGCTCCAGACCACCACAAGGGGAGTTAGAGCACTCATTATGCATTTGGGTCCCAAGGTTTTTATATGTCCAATCATATCGAGTGTTTCCAATGATAGCTGACAAAACATTACGGTGGAAGCAAATGTATGTAATTACAACGTCGTAACGAGTCAAGCAAAAAAATACAATTGAGAGGAATATGTTAGTTAATGTAGAGACAGACGATTGTGCATATTTTTTTGTCATTAAGTTAATTTACAAAAATCGCTATTTATTAGGTTAGCTGACTAGTTAACATTAGCCAGCTAGCTAGCTAGTGTTATGACATGAGTATGAAACCCAGGCTGTTGTCTTGTGAAACAGTGGTAGGCTGGACAATTTGAACGAGTCAAAATTCACCCAAGGCTGTAAAACGGCAATAGAACGTTGCTAAGCTGGAACACTAGTGCGAGCCCATAGCAAATTAATTAAACCTCAGCTACTGTATCATAGCCTGTTGTATCGACTTAAAAAGCCTGAATGGCATTAATGAAGCCTATAGGTTGAGTAAAATATAATAACATTGTGCCAAGGATGCAAGTCCTAATTTCACTAAGTCATGTGAAAAAGTAAGTACACCCCCTGGAAAGTTATTTTATTTTACATATTTGGACATACAGCGGGTGAAATAAGTATTGAACACTTCACCATTTTTCTCAGGTAATATATTTCCAAAGGTGCTATTGACATGACATTTTCACCAGATGTTGGTAACAACCCAAGTAATCCATACATACAAAGAAACCAAAACAAATAAGTTCAGAAATTAAGTTGTGTAATAATGTGAAATGACACAGGGAAAAAGTATTGAACACATGAAGAAAGAGAGGTGCAAAAAAGCATGGAAAGCCAAGACAACAGCTGAAAACTATCAGTAATTAAAAAGCAATCCAGCCCCTTGTCAGTGCAAATTAATATCAGCTGGTTCAGTCCCAACTGATGGCCTACAAAAAGGTCTCATTGCCAAGGTGTCACACAAGACACATCTCATGATGGGTAAAAGCAAAGAGCTGTCTCAAGACCTTCGCAACCTAATTGTTGCAAAACATAATGATGGCATTGGTTATAGGCGCATTTCTAAGCTTCTGAATGTTCCAGTGAGCACTGTTGGGGCCATAATACGGAAGTGGAAAGACAATCATTTCACCACAAATTTGCCTCGACCAGGTGCTCCTCGCAAGATTTCTGACAGAGGAGTGAAAAGAATAATCAGAAGAGTTGTCCAAGAGCCAAGGACCACATGTGGAGAGCTTCAAAAAGACCTGCAATTAGCAGGTACTGTTGTCTCAAAGAAAACAGTAAGTAATGCACTCCACTGCCATGGCCTGTATGCACGCTCACCACGCAAGACTCCATTGCTGAAAAAAAAGCATGTTGAAGCTCGTTTAAAGTTTGCTGCACAACATTTGGAAAAGTCAGTGAAATACTGGGAGAATATAGTGTGGTCAGATGAGAGCAAAATTGAACTGTTTGGATGTCATAATACACACCATGTTTGGAGGAGAAATGGCACTGCACATCACCCTAAAAACACCATACCAACAGTGAAGTTTGGAGGTGGGAACATCATGGTGTGGGGCTGCTTTTCAGCAAATGGTACTGGCAAACTTCACATAATTGAAGGAAGGATGAATGGGCAAATTTACCGAGACATTCTTGACAAAAATCTGCTGCCATCTACCAGGATGATGAAGATGAAATGAGGGTGAACATTTCAGCAAGACAATGATCCCAAACACACAGCCAAGGAAACTCTCAATTGGTTTCAAAGAAAGAAAATAAAGCTGCTAGAATGGCCCAGCCAATCACCTGACTTAAATCCCATTGAAAATCTATGGAAAGAACTGAAGATTGTCACAAGTGGGTGGAAGGAGAGACCTAATAGTTTGACATTGTTTTATTTCTTGTATAACTATGTATAATTCAACACTTGTGTAACATACAAACAAACACGAATGGACAAACGTAAAGCACTTACTTCACCCGTGACTGGAGGAATATAACGACCCACACAAGAGTGAAGGACAGACAAACATATATATGATCCCTAATTAGAGACAATGCGGTGCAGCTGCCTCTAATTAGGGATCCAACCCAAACCCTACAAAGAAACAGAAAAGAAAGACACTGTCAGACTCTGACCATAGCTACATAGAGAAGCAAATAGGCCTCTCTATGGCCAGAGCCTTACAAAGATCAAGATTTATAGAAGAGGCCCACGGAACCTTCAAGATTTGAAAACTGTTTGTGTGGAAGAATGGGCCAAAATCACACCAGAGCAATGCATGCGACTAGTTTCTCCATACAGGAGGCGTCTTGAAGCTGTCATTACAAAGGCTTTTGTACAAAGTATTAACTAAATATCAGTAAGTGTGTTCAATACTTTTTCCCTGTGTCATTTCACATTATTACACATAACTTAATTTCTGAACATATTTGTTTTGGTTTCTTTGTATGTATGGATTACTTGGGTTGTTACCAACATCTGGTGGAAAATTCATGTCAATAGCACCTTTGGAAATATATTTACTGAGAAAAATGGTGACGTGTTCAATACTTATTTCACCCACTGTATGTAATCTTCACTTCAACACTATTGACAGATAAAGGTTACCCAATTTAACAAATCACACAAAACAAAACAAAAAAACGTTGAAAATGTTATACAATTAAAATAAACAAAAATGCCTTTTCCTTATGGGGAAAACGTTAGTACACCCCTACCTTTACCATCACATAAAATGGCTAAAATTAGAATTAGGTGTACCAAAACAAGTACAAATGATTAGAAAACATTAGAGAGAAAGTTAGGAGGGTCCAGCCTTCCATAAAGATCAGAAAATTGGTCTGGTTTGGTCTTAACCATATGGGTGTGTGGTAACACATCATTCAAAGATCAAAAGACCTACCCGAGGCCCTCAGAAGAAAGATTATTGATGCCCATGAGTCTGGGATCCTTTTCCAAGCAATTCTAAGTACATAATTCCACTGTCCGACGAAAATTCCAGACCACTGGCAAACTACCTAGGACAGGTCATCCCACCAAAGTCAGCCCAAGAGCTGACTGAAAGATGCTCATAGAAGTCTCTAAATACCCCAGGGTAACATCAAGGGATCTACAGGCCTCTCTTGCCACAATCAATGTCGAATTGCATGGGTACACTGTCAGAAAGAGACTGCACAAACTTGGCCTACATGGGAGGTCAGAAAGGAAGAAGCCTCTGCTCTCAAAAAAGAATATCAAGACACAAATCCCCACAGCATGATGCTGCCACCACCATGCTTCACCGTAGAGATAGTGGCAGGTTTCCTCCAGACGTGACGCTTGGCATTCAGTCCAAAGTGTTCAATCTTGGGTTCATCAGACCAAAGAATCTTGTTTTGCATTGTCTAAGAGTCCTTTAGCTGCCTTTTGGCAAACTCCTAGCCGGCTGTCTTGTGCCTTTTACTGAGGAGTGGCTTTCGTCTGGCCACTCTACCATAAATTCCTGATTAGTGGAGTGGTTCAGAGATGGTTCTCCTTCTGGAAGGTACTCCCATCACCACAGAGGAACTCTGGAGCTTTATCAGTGTGACTATCGGGTTCTTGGTCACCTCCCTGACCAAAGTCCTTCTCCCCCGATTGCTCAGTTTGGCCGGGCACCATCTCTAGGAAGAGTCTTGGTGGTTCCAAACTTCTTCCATTTAAGAATGATGGCGGCCACTGTTTTCTTGGGGACCTTCAATGCTGCATACATTTTTTGGTACCCTTCCCCAGATCTGTGCCTCGACACAATTGTGTCTCGGAGCTCTCAATTCCTTCGACATCATGGCTTGGTTTTTTGCTCTGACATGCACTGTCAACTGTGGGACCTTTTATAGACAGGTGTGTGCCTTTACAAATCATGTCCAATCAATTGAATTTACCAATCAAGTTGTAAAAACATCTCAAGGAAGATCAATGGAAACAGGATGCACCTTAGCTCAATATCGAGTGTCATAGCAAAGGTTTTGAATACTTAGGTAAATAAGGTATCTATTTTTTATACATTTGCTAACATTTCTAAAAACCTGTTTTCGCTTTGTCATTATGGGGTATTGTGTGAAGATTGATCAGGAAAATAATTAATTGAATACATTTTGGAATAAGGCTGTAACATAACAAAATGTGGAAAAAGTCAAGGGGTCTGAATACTTTCCGAATGCACTGTATACAGTCAGACATGGAAACTAGAATGGTAGTGGTTCTATAACAGGAGAAAATAGAGGCAATGAATATTCACATACCAAATGAATACACCAGAGCAATAATGTACAGATACAGAACCTTGCATAACAGAGCAGAAACTAATGGCAAAGAACTGAATAAAACTAAAAGCTAATATTATACTGAATAACCAGCAGTAATATACACAAATACAATTTATACACCATCCCACATGTCAAGATATGTGAATGAGTTCAGTTGTGTTGGGCAGGGAAGTGGTGTAGGAGCTTGATGCTCTCTCTGCAACTGCTTTAAAAAGACTCTTCTTCTTCTATTCTATCACGGCGGTCCGCAAACAATCGTTTAAGTGCATGCTGCCACCTACTGTGCTGGAATATACGATCAATCATGATCTGCCCAGTTCTGTACCACTATAAAAACAAAATTAAAAATAAATAAATCCCTACTAACTTCTAATACACCCTCCCTCCAAAAAAACCTCCCCCATTAAACTTTATATATACAGTATCATGCTGAAACACTCCACCCTTAGGATTGTTCAACAACCATTTCAACAGTAACATCTGTTACCCCCAATATCTCTTTTGCCGTCTCCACAATAACCTTTAACCTGGCATTTCTTCTTTCCACAACCCAAGTCGTATTGATAACCTTACCAATAAAAGCTATGAAGTCAACTTTATTAAGTATCAAAGTGTCCTTTGACACTGCAGATTCATGAGCGCAAGATTTCTGAACAGGCCTTGAAACCATGCCAGGCCCAGCAGAAACACCAGCCACAACATTAAGTCCACTTAGTACAGGAGCAGCCATGGAATCTCCATCATTCCACATTGTAGTTCCACCTATCTGACTTACAGCCTCTGCACACGATACAGCATGACTAATTCTATACCTTGGCTTTGAGCCTCTCTAGTCTCTCTCTGCACCTGACATCCACCAAATGCTGTTCTCCCCCAACAACAACACTTAACCTTCACATGGCTCCCACATTCACCGTAATCGTGTTCCCCTACACACTTGGCATATCTTTTCTTTCTTTTACATTGAACAGCTACATGGGCCCATTCTTTCGCATTCAAAACAACACAACGGGGACGGGGCACATTCTCTGACATTAAAACTAAGGAATCCTATCTGTACTTTTCCAGGCAAATCCTTCTCAAACCTCAGCAGCACTGATAGGCTTTCACTTCTTTGACCTTCTTTCCTACTGATCAACCTTTTGGCCTCAATCACTCTTCCTCACTTCACATATCATATATGGACATAGATATTGGGGCCGCAGTGATGACTCCCCTCAATCTAGCATAAGCACCAGGGACATGGCGTTTAATCTTCTTCGCATTAAGCTTTTCCATTTTCAGAATCTTCTCTAGCTGAGCCTGGCTACCACAAAAATATTAACAATCTACCATTTCCAATAAACTAAGCTAATTTGACTTCACGTACCTCTTCCTCTACGGCATTAGTTAGTCGGATAGGGTGTAAACGAGGCCCTATGGTCTCAACGAACACCATCACCACTTTCCACTCCAACACATCATTACTCTGGCTTCCTACCTTGGCCCTCTTTATGCTTTCTTAACTAGACTCTCTCCTGTTTTCAATACCGTGATCTCTCTTCTTCCTATGTCTTTCCACTACTGACCATTCCGGTCCTTGACCCTCATCCTCCCGCTCTGTACCATCAGAACTGACACCCATATTGTTCGCATTCCAGCACAGCTGTTGCGTCACCAACCTTTTGTCGATTTCCTCCATATTGGCAATTTTCTGCACTACTCGCCGCCATTTCCAACTATACGCCCCACACCTTTCTTCTAATTGGGGATCTGGAATCCAAGATGACTGCCTGTGATTGGCTGACCCCACGGTGTGATAAGGCACTGGCAACCTGGTCCCTAACATTTTGGTTAGGGCCAGAGGTGGGAAGGGCCAGTTACATATTTTGTCTCTCAGGGCTGAGAGATGTGTACTGAGAGTCACCGGCAGGTCATTCTGGAACACCATTTGGAAAGCCGAAACTTGTATGGCGGTGATGGCTTGCATCAGTTCCATTGATTTGATTTGATTTGATTAGGATCTATTTTAGTCCTCATTTGGACTAATCTTCCAAGAGGGCCTGGTTTGAATAATTTGGATTTAGTTTGATTTTTCTATTACAATCCATGAAAAATGAGATTTAAATGTAATTTTTTATAACTTGGTTATTTCTATCAAATCAACTCGACTTGATTTAATAGATCAAATGATGTTGATGTTTCTATGACAATCAATGAAAAGGTAATTGCGAACGAGATTTAAATGCGTTTTTGATGATTTGATTATTTCTAGATAGATAGATACTTTATTGATCCCAGAGGGGGAAATCTATAAAAAGACATTGCATATTATGGGTGGATGGCTGAATATGTACACTATACATTGTTACAGAGTGTTAGGTGAAAAAACAAAAGATACAAATATTGCAGATATAAATAAATAAATAAATAAGGAGTATTTGCATGGTTAACTATACTATACAGGTCGATGGCAGAGAAATACTTAAATAGCTAAAAGTGCGTATGATATAAGTGAGGGTAATAATAATTTACTTAATATACAGTCTGGTTAAATGAACAGGTAAGTGAATATTTTGCATGGTTAAATTAACTGTACAGGTAAATGACAGGAAGAGATACTTAAATAGCTAGATGTGTGTATGATATAATTTAGGGTAATAATAGTAATTCCTTTAAAATACAGTCCATTAGTGCAGGGTTTAATTACAGATTAATGCACATATTGCACATTCGATATACTAAAAGCAATGAAAAAAGATACAACTGACAGGATACTAATATGCATTCCTGAGTGAATACCTACGTAAGTTCAGTCCAATAATTACTTACAATATTGCATGTGATATGATATAACAACTGTACATTAATATGTACAGTGGGGAGAACAAGTATTTGATACACTGCTAATTTTGCAGATTTTCCTACTTACAAAGCATGTAGAGGTCTGTAATTTTTATCATAGGTACACTTCAACTGTGAGAGATGGAATCTAAAAGAAAAATCCAGAAAATCACATTGTATGATTTTTAAATAATTAATTTGCATTTTATTGCATGACATAAGTATTTGATCACCTACCAACCAGTAAGAATTCCGGCTCTCACAGACCTGTTAGTTTTTCTTTAAGAAGCCCTCCTGTTCTCCACTCATTACCTGTATTAACTGCACCTGTTTGAACTCGTTACCTGTATAAAAGACACCTGTCCACACACTCAATCAAACAGACTCCAACCTCTCCACAATGGCCAAGACCAGAGAGCTGTGTAAGGACATCAGGGATAAAATTGTAGACCTGCACAAGGCTGGGATGGGCTACAGGACAATAGGCAAGCAGCTTGGTGAGAAGGCAACAACTGTTGGAGAAATTATTCGAAAATGGAAGAAGTTCAAGATGACGGTCAATCTCCCTCGGTCTGGGGCACCATGCAAGATCTCACCTCGTGGGGCATCAATGATCATGAGGAAGGTGAGGGATCAGCCCAGAACTACACGGCAGGACCTGGTCAATGACCTGAAGAGAGCTGGGACCACAGTCTCAAAGAAAACCATTAGTAACACACTACGCCGTCATGGATTAAAATCCTGCAGCGCACGCAAGGTCCCCCTGCTCAAGCCAGCGCATGTCCAGGCCCGTCTGAAGTTTGCCAATGACCATCTGGATGATCCAGAGGAGGAATGGGAGAAGGTCATGTGGTCTGATGAGACAAAAATAGAGCTTTTTGGTCTAAACTCCACTCGCCGTGTTTGGAGCAAGAAGAAGGATGAGTACAACCCCAAGAACACCATCCCAACCGTGAAGCATGGAGGTGGAAACATCATTCTTTAGGGATGCTTTTCTGCAAAGGGGACAGGACGACTGCACCGTATTGAGGGGAGGATGGATGGGGCCATGTATCGCGAGATCTTGGCCAACAACCTCCTTCCCTCAGTAAGAGCATTGAAGATGGGTCGTGGCTGGGTCTTCCAGCATGACAACGACCCGAAACACACAGCCAGGGCAACTAAGGAGTGGATCCGTAAGAAGCATCTCAAGGTCCTGGAGTGGCCTAGCCAGTCTCCAGACCTGAACCCAATAGAAAATCTTTGGAGGGAGCTGAAAGTCCGTATTGCCCAGCGACAGCCCCGAAACCTGAAGGATCTGGATGGAGGAGTGGGCCAAATCCCTGCTGCAGTGTGTGCAAACCTGGTCAAGAACTACAGGAAACGTATGATCTCTGTAATTGCAAACAAAGGTTTCTGTACCAAATATTAAGTTCTGCTTTTCTGATGTATCAAATACTTATGTCATGCAATAAAATGCAAATTAATTACTTAAAAATCATACAATGTGATTTTCTGTATTTTTGTTTTAGATTCCGTCACTCACAGTTGAAGAGTACCTATGATAAAAATTACAGACTTCTACATGCTTTGTAAGTGGGAAAACCTGCAAAATCGGCAGTGTATCAAATACTTGTTCTCCCCACTGTATATACATACCTGAATGAATAAATAAGTCCTGAGTGAATGAGTGATTACAGACCAGAGTTACTCACGGATGGATGCAAAATTGTTAAACTAGGTCCTAACACCCAAACAGTTCCAGGTCTATGTTGCCGACGGCACGGCACGGAAGGACCTCCTGTAGTGCTCTTTGGCACACCGTGGTGGGATCAGTCTTTGACTGAAGGTGCTCCTCTGCATCATAACCTTGGCACCCTTCCCAGGGTGGGTGACGTTGTCCATGATGACCAGCAGTTTGGCCAGGATCTGTCTCTCCGCCACCTCCTCTAGAGTGTCAAGGCTAATCCCCAGAACAGAGCTAGCCTTCCTGATCAGCTTATTTACCTGAGAAGCATCACCGGCTTTTATGTTGGCGCCCCAGCACACCACTGCAAAAAATATGGCACTGGTAGAAGGTATGCAGTAGTTTTCCACATCCATCCCCTGTATAGGGACTGTAGTCAGTTGGGCCTTGGTTCTCCTGAAGTCCACCACCATCTCCTTTGTTTTGCTGATGTTGAGCTGAAGGTGGTTCTGCTCACACCACAACACAAACACAAATTGTGGCCTACCGGTCAGGTAGTCCGTAACCCAGGAGACTAAGGGTGCTTTCACTTTCATCCTCTTTATCTTCTCATCCAGTAGCAGGGGCTGTATGGTGTTGAAGGCACTGGAGAAGTCAAAAAACATAACCCTCACAGTGCAACTTGCGTTGTCCAGGTGAGAGTAGGCCCTCTGCAGAAGGTAGATGATTGCATCATCCACCCCGATGTTGCGCTGATATGCGAACTGCAGGGGGTCCAGTGATGTACACACCAGGGGTCTGAGGTGAGCGAGGACTAACCTTTCCAGGGTCTTCATGATGTGGGATGTTAGCGCAACAGGTCTGAAGTCATTCAGGACAGTGGGGTGCGCCTTCTTGGGCACTGGGACCAGGCAGGATGTTTTCCACAGCACAGGGACCCTTTCCAGGCTCAGGCTAAGGTTGAAGCGGCACTAGAGTATTCCACACAGTTGGTCAGCACAGACCCTAAGCACCCTTGGGCTGATGCCATCAGGGCCCGCCGCTTTCCACTGATGTAGTCTCTCCAGCTCTTTCTTCACTTGGTTGGTGGTGAAAGCCAGCCCAGGTGGGGGGAAGGGGGGTGTTGAGGATCAGTCCAGAGGTGGGGGGAAGGGAGATGTTGCAGATTAGTCCAGAGGGAGCAGGGGCGGAGGTGGGGAGGGAGTCGCTGATTGTCTCAACAGAGGTGTTGTGAGCAAAGTGGGGGTGGGACAGCCGTGAGGGTGTGAGGCCTGGGGACCCGGAGGGGAGGTGGACAGGGCCAGAATCGGACCTGTTAAAAAATTGGTTCAGCTGTCCTGGGTCCCCTCCGGCCCACTGTTTGACTTTTTGAAGCCAGTGATATTTCTCATACCATTCCACACCTCTCTCACCTGGTTCTGCCTCAGCTTGTCCTCCATCTTCTCCTTATACCCTCTCTTCCCCTCAGGCTGCTGTTGGACCATAGGCCTGTAGAGTGGGGTGAGGTGGACAAGGTTGTGATCCGATCTATCGAGGGGAGGGAGTGCAGTGGAGTTGTATGCATCCTTCACATTAGCATATAACAAGTCCAGAGTTTTATTATTCCTGGTTGGGCACTTCACAAACTGTTTGAAGGTGGGCAGCGTTGAAGAGAGAGATGCATGGTTAAAATCCCCCGAAATGGCAAAGAAAGCACTGGGATGCGCTGTCTGTAACCTTGCTATAACAGAGTGGATGACGTCACACGCTGTGTTTGCGTCCGCGGAGGGCAGGATGTAAACAATAACAGCAATGGCCGCCGTGAATTCCCTCGGCAAATAGTAGGTTCTCAGGCTAATGGCTAACAGCTCAATGTCCGGGCTACAAACCCCCCCCCTTACCCTTACCGGAAGAAACGCTATCCCTGTCCCCTCTGATCTTCTGGAAACCGTCGATAGTTGCGTTCTCTATGGGGATGTTAACATTCAGCCATGTCTCTGTAAAGCACAATAGGCTAGCTTTCCGGTAGTCTCTTTGCCCATGGACCAGCCCCTCAAGCTCGTCCATCTTGTTATGCAGCGATCTCACATTGCCCATAATGATAGACGGTATAGCCGGCTTGTATTTCCTAAACTTTGCTTTACACTTCAATCCCGCCCTGCGTCCACGCCGTTGCCTTTTCAACTCATCCGGAATATCAAACTTTTCCCTGGGGTGCAGCAGCGCTGCGTGTGCTAAATCCAGGAGCTGGGCATGGTTGTAAATAATTGAGGACTCGCGTGTACGTTCGGTGCTGAAAAAAAAGTGCCCCAGTGATAAAAAGGACCACTAAAACCTTTGTAAAACAGTAGCACTCCATAATCCTGAACTATTATAGTTCAACTGTTGCAAAACAACTAAAAATAAACAAAAAACACGACGAAAAACTGATCTATTCAAGAATGTCAAATCAACACTTTACTTTATATGTCCCTAACAAAAACATTTGGTGGAAGACCATGCAGTTTATTAGGCTACAGATTAAATACCTTGATGAACTTCACAGGGTGGTGAATGAGCAAGGTGATGAGCTGATGCTCCTTTCCCATAAATATCCAAGGTCTTATTCTGGTGACATGATAGATGCTTGGCTGCCGTTTGACAAATATAAATAATCTCAATGTACTGTAGGTAGCCTACCCACACTGCATCTGCTAGTTGTTGGCTAGAGTGCATGTGTCAAGACCAGAGTGGGCACATTTGCTATACAACACAACAGTTTTTGTGGCAACCATCAGTATAGTTGGAAATGCGATGGGAACCCATTTAACTTGTATTTTTCATTTGCTACATGGGAATTTAATGGTAAAAGTTATTTTTATGTGCACTACTGTGAGGGCTTGGTTGTGGTAAGGCCTCTTACTCCCACCTAGGGGAGGAGAGAGGCACACAACCAAGTCCTCACACACCTATTAGGGAGATTATGATCCCCAATCAGAGACAGCTGTCTAGCGTTGTCTCTGATTGGGGATAGTATTTAAGATCTACCCAAATCCACCTGTGTGTGGATCATTGTTCGTTTTGTTTGACTGCACTGCCAGCATTCAAAGTAAGTCACTGTGTTTTTTGTTTGTAGTTAGTTGTTTCACTCTCCTTTGTTATTTTGAATGCTTCGTGAGTACATCTCATTTAAAATAAAAAGGATGACACTTCACCAGCGCTCCGTTTACCGTCCCATTAATCCAAACCGTGACAACTACGTCATCACACACAGCCTTTTATTTGCAAAAAGTCAGTTTGATGGAAACACATCTCTAGTGGGAAAATGCACATATTCGCATGAAAATCTGTCACAAATTGGATGGAAACCTAGCTACTGAGGCAAGTTGGGGAGAAGTTCAATCAACTTAAAATGTTCATGTGTTCATGTGAATATTATTTTGAAATTGAAATATAGAATTGTTATTTTGTTAAGACCAGTATATTAATGTTATAAGTAAAGTCCATTTTGACACTTTTTGTCATGATCCAATTAATGGATCGGTCAAATCTGTCTTGACTAACCACGGATCATACAAACATGTACAACAATCTGAGGGCGGTAGGTAGCCTAGCGGTTAGAATGTTGAGCCAGTCGCTAGTTAAAATCCCTGAGCCGACAAGCTGATAAATCTGCCAATGTGCCCTTGAGCAAGGCACTTACCCCTAATTGCTCCAGGGATGCAGTTGTTAATGGCTGACCCTGTCTGTGACCCCACTCTTCGAGGGTGTCTTAGGGGGATTTGGGATATGCAAAATACACATTTCCATTTAACAGACTTGTACCAATATAAGCACCCACCAAATGTTTAAATTAGTTGCAAATGAGAACTTGTTCTCAACTGACCTACCTGGTTAAATAAAGGTGAAAAAAAAATAATAATAATAAATAAAGCATCATATTTCAGTCTCTGTTGTATGTTTTAATTGTACTCTAGTCCCTGACAATTAAATGTAATAATATTAGTGAAATACAATTTGCGGAAAGGCACATTGGGGAAATATGTATTTTCAGGCAAACTCAACTTTTTTCTATTTGAGTTGCAAAGGTTCACACAACAATTAGTTATTTTAAATTCTGTTCACTTTGAGCAAAAATCAGTGGGTTAGTGGAGCGTTCCATGTCAGATATACAGTATATACTCTGGACATTTTCAAAGTTATATTTTTTACAGTGTAGCTAGCACATTATACTGTAGTATATACTGTATATAGAAAGGTTGAAACGTTAAGTCACACTGTAGTTGAACATATTTTATTTTCCAAAAATATAAACGCAACATGCAACAATTTCAAAGGTTTTACTGAGTTAAAGTTCATATGAGGAAATCAGTACATTTAAATAAATTCATTAGGCTCTCATCTATGGATTTCACATGACTGGGAATACAGATATTCACCTGTTGTTCACAGATACCTTAAAAGAAATGGGCCTCAGGATCTTGTCACAGTATTTCTGTGCATTCAAAATGTAATTGTGTTCACTGTTCGTAGCTTATGCCTGCCCATACCATAACCCCACCGCCACCATGGGGCACTCTGTTCACAACGTTGACATAAGCAAACCACATGCCTACATGTGGTCTGCGGTTGTGAGGCTGGGTGGACGTATTGCCAAATTCGTATTGTGTTGTGTGACAAAACTGCAGATTTTATAGTGTCCTTTTATTGTCCCCAGCACAAGGTGCACCTGTGTAATGATCATGCTGTTTAATCAGCTTCTTGATATGCCACACCTGTCAGGTAGATGGATTATCTTTGCAAAGGAGAAATGCTCACTAGCAGGGATGTAAACAAATTTGTGGCCAAAATTTGGGAGAAATAAGCTTTTTGTTCGTATGGAACATTTCTGGGATCTTTTATTTCAGCTCATGAAACATGGGACCAACACTTTACATGTTGTGTTTATATTTTTGTTCAGTGAAGTTACACAGCAACACCTTGTGGTACACATTGATATCAGGGTGACATAAGTCTCAAAGAAACCATAAAACAACATCTGTAAACATTCTATTGATGTCACTAACCCTAGCCTTGGTTTAAAAATAACAAAAACAGCAGAGGGAATGTTTTGCGGAAGCTTACTTTCCCAATGTTGTGGCAACATTAGGAGAATGTTCTGTGCTGGTTGGGAAACGGTGGAATATGGTGGACGTATGGATAGGCAGTGCTACAATGCACACACCAGAAGCACATTCATTCAGTTGTCTTAACAAATCATCCGAACACAAATGCAAAGTCAATTACATTATTCGGATCATTCTTACTGTAGTATTTATGCTGAAAATGTATTGGCAACGCTACCATATCGGCAATGTTAGCAACCATTTCGTGCAATATTGGGTAGCAGCGTTTTGTAATGTAGGGGCGGCTAATGTGTGGGTAGTGTTGCTGAGGTGAGCAGTGGTTCGCTATTAATAGGAGTCACATTAATGGTTAATTTCACTGTAGAAGGTTGACTGGGGTTGTCAGTTTATAAAATATACACTTTCTCCAAAAGATAATGTCACAAACAGGTAGATAGTCTGATGCTATGACACTTGACACGTAACAGGCAGGGTAGGGGAGAAAGGCTGGTAGACATGGACAGAAGTGCAACAACAAGGGGTTTGTCATTCTACTTATTTTTTCAATATTATGACAATGATTCTGAGTCTATAAAGCCTCCTTGGAGGTGTAAATTACGTTACTTTGCATCTCAGTAAAAATGCAAGCTAAAAATATTAAAAATAAAGCATTATTTGGTTCTCGTAGAGTAGGTAAATAAGTGCTCAGTCCTAGATATCCTTTATTAATTTGATTAGATCAAGGTTGCCATTTTGGACGCAGACCAGGGCTTTTTATTTGCCCCCCAAAAAAATTCCTGGAAGGAAATACAACAATCCAGTTTCGTTGTTCACTCACAAGGGGACATTAGATGCCCACGACATCCTCTGCCAATCCAGAACAACTGTTCTCAATTTTCATTGGTCCATGGTGGGCAGGATGGTTGGCTCATTCATGAGTGAGAAGACTTGTAGTCTAGCTAGTCTGTGTGTGTGTGTGTGTGTGTGTGTGGGTCACCGCACAACCTCTGTGACCCAATGTATCTGAAGGTCCATGTTTGATGACGTAATCTCTGGGTCGTCCGTAGACTCCAGTTGCCTCCTGCAATTAACCTTCACATGTCGCTCAGGGATTTATTTCCATCTGGTCAATGGTCATCCAAGAGATGCCACTCTTCTCAGATCTTCATGCAGTCTCCTCAGTTTCTCTTCAAGTCCATTTTCAACTAGTCCATGTAGGGTACAGTAGGTTCGGTGTGTATGTGTGTGTGGTAGTACAGCTGAAGGTAGGCATGCAGAGACAATCTTCAGTAATGAGAGAGGAGCTGCTCTCTTTTCTCTGTCCCTAAGCCATGTCACAACCTGAGAGACAGAGACAGGACAACAGCGCCTCACAGTGGAATGACTACGCTTATAGCTTATACAGTATTTACATAGGGGAAGAGGGAACTGTGTGCCATAGGAACTGTGTGTTTGTGGGGGTTTTGCAGACAGTCCATTGTATGATGTATGTGTGTGATTCCTTGCATGTGCAGTCACAAGGAATTCTGTGCACCTGTGCGTGTTTGAGCGAGTAAAGAGTATTTACATTAGTTGCAAGATTCCATTTAGCTATGTATACATGTCTGTCAGTGTCCATCAGTCCATGATTTAAAGATTGTCTGAAGGGATTGCACATGATAAAGTCGTCAGTTATATTGTTATACATAATGTGCTTGCGTGTGAATATGATTGTGTTTTCTGTATTTACCACCAGTTGTGTGTTTCTGACTGTAAAATGATCTCTATTCTTATCTCAGTCAGTGCTTGTTGGTGCAATTGAGAGTGCTCAACCCAGGCAGGGTTACACGTCCGTGGGTGTAGATGTCCCTGTCGAGCCCCTGGTTCATCCTCTTGACCAGGTTCTTCTCGTAGAGCAGGGGATGGTAGGCCCCCAGAGTGCAGGCGGCGTCGTAGAAGCGCTGGTAGTAGTGACACAGTTCCGTCTTCCTCTGAGATGGCAGGAACTCGTACACGTGTACTACCTCACACAGGGACATCATCAAAACCGTACCTGGAGGGAGGGGAGAGGGATTGATTGAATATATTTGACAATTTGTAACACATAAAATTTAAGAAAATCATAAAGGATAACACAATAAAGCTTAACAGCGTATTTCCATTGTGGTCCTTTTGAAGAGGGAAGGGGGAATACTACAACATTAGGGGGCGATTGTAATGACAACAGAAAATGACAGATACAATTGTTTGTTTCATAACATCAGATAATTAATACATATTCCCTTTCCTAATAAACAACTATGGACAGGTACATCTTCCTTGTCTCACATACCCTTAATATATAATAAATCAATCCCTAATATATACAAGACAATCACAATATAATAAACAACAGGCACCAAAAACGTAGACCATATACTATCCCGGGCATTTCCTTATCCGACACCTACTATAATCTTATCACTCACTTTTGAGACATGCTACTATTTAGCCATTTTCTTCAGTGAGAACTTGAAACTACCTATGGAGGTTATAAGTTTCAAATTCTTCGGAAGACTATTACAAAGAATGGCAGCTGAGTATAAAAAATCTAAAAGGAACAACATCAGTTTCACTCCTTCTAGTTGAATGGTTATATTATCACTTACTAAGTTCAAGTAGTAACATAAGTACCTGGGGACCATACTGTGGACAATCTTATGTACAAGACACAATTTAATCTGAGCGACTCTCTCCTCCACTTTAAGCCATCTAAGGGTTTCAAAGTGGGAATAGTCAAGATGCGTAAGTGCTGGAAGTTTAAGAATAATCCTGACTAATTTCTTCTGAGATGTCTGCAATAAATGTTTTATTATCTTGGGGACACTATTGTACCAGGAAGAGCATGCATAGTCAAAGTGGCACTGAACAAGAGCCCCTGCCAATGTCCCCATTGCATTCTTATGCAGATATTTGGAGGTTCTTGCCAGGAACCAACTTTTATGGTTCACTTTGGAGATAACATGTTGTGCCATGCTCTCCCCTGTCAGATGGTTATCTAGCACACATCCAAGATATTTAACAGAGTATTTTGGCCCTGAACAAGATGGACTCTGTTTTTCCAAGGTGAAGTGACAGCTTATTGTCATATAGCCATTTACTGACAATCAGAAGTTTCTCAACCACATTTTTGTCTTTGTGGGAAACCAACAGTGCAGAATCATCTGCATATAGGAAAAGGTCACATGTACAGGCAGATTTCAGATCATTTATATACAATAGAAATAAAAGTGGACCCAGCATACTCCCTTGGGGTACCCCGCAGTTCAAGGTTTTGGGTTTAGACAGGGTCCTATCCACATCCACCATCTATTTTCTTCCTTGCAGGTAAGAGCTAAACCATTTTACTGCTAAGTTGTTAAAGCCCATGGCTCTTAGTTTGATTAACAGAATCTCATTATCCACTGTATCAAACTCCTTTTGGAGATCTAACCTAACTAAAACACGAAATGTCCCTCTTTCTACTTCCTTCCTTATGTGGTCAGTCAGATATAGTAGGTAAGTGTCAGTGGAATGGAATTTCCTAAAGCCAGATTGGAGCTCATAGAATAGGTTATGTAAGGTAATATATGTCAATCTGCTTGAACAATCTTTTCCATGACCTTCGATAAAACACACAGGATTGAGACAGGCCGATATAAAGGAATGACCCGTGCAAGTTTAAGTTCACTGGGAAAACACCCTAGTTCAATAGACCGATTCACAATGTTAGTTACTCAGGGGGTGATTATTACCACAGCATCCCTTAGAAATCTGTCAGGAATGTTGTCAAGGCCAGTTGGCCAAGTTCTTTCAGCTTCTTTAGCACAGTTGACTCAGACACCTTTTCAAATAAAAAATCATCTACTTGAATCCCCTGCTGTGAGTAAAATTGCTGGACATGACTCTCCCCATAGCAACCTGATTGACAAGGTAACTTGCTAACTAATGTATTAGTTATAGTTGTAAAATAACTATTCAGACTGTCTGCAACCATGGTCTTGTCTGATGTAACCTTTCCTCCAATGTCCAAGCTAAGATTGAGAGTTTGTGTCTTTAATCTGTTACTGTAACCTAAAAGCTTCAGACACTTCCATAATTTACTCGGATTGTTCCTATTTTCAACTATTTTGTCATTAAAATATTGGCCTTCTGTCTCATCCTGTTGACCCCATTTCTTAATTTCTTATAGTCTATTAATATATAATCTGCCCTGGATTTCCTAAACTCCAGAAAGCATTTCTACGCTTAATTGCCTTTAAAATGTTATCATTTAGCCATGGTTCAGTTCTTTGCTTAATTCTAAAACTTTTTACTGGAGCATGCTTATCTACAGCATGTAAAAACAATAATTAAAAATTTCCCCAGGCGTTCTCCACCTCATTGTATTTCAATACAGCAGGCCGGTCGAATTTGCTCAAACAATTAATAAAAATATCTGCACTATAATTCTTCAAAGACCTAATTTTGATTAAGTTGTGACAATAAAAAAAAAAACCATTTTTGAGCATATCTGTATTAAAATCACCAGTAACAACCTCTGATTTACCAAAGTCTGTACAGTTGGAACAAGTCTCCTCCAACAATTAATAACACTTGTACTGGTCTGGTGGTCTATAACAGGTTCCAACTATAATGGGTTTACATTTTGGTAATAAAATGTCCAACCACACAGCTTCAATCTCGTCATGGTTTAAATCTGATCAATATTTGAACCCAATATCTGATCTTACATAAATGCAAACTCCCCCACCTTTGCGATTGCAGTCTCTTCTAATTACTACATAATTTTCAACTTCAATCTCAGCGTTTCTTCATCGAACCATCCAACCATGTTTCGGTAAAGCAAAGCAAATTTCCTCAATCTTAGGAAGAAGACTTCTAATGTTGAGATGAAGGATGTGTAGTCCTCTCGTGGAAAACACATAACTCACCAGAACTACCAGCATTAAGACCAGGAACACGACTTCCTTGGAGCAGCTCCTTTGTTCGCTCTCCCCAGAGCAAATTAACTTATTCCAGAGGCCGACCCAAAAGATTGCCGGCGGAGGACAGCCACTAGAGGCAGCCTGCTGGTTCGAGGCGCGAACACCACCTACCGCTTCCGAGTATATTACTCGCCAATGTTCAGTCTTTGGATAACAAAGTTGATGAACTGAGGGCAAGGATTAATTTCCAGAGAGACATCAAGGCCTGTAACATCCTTTGTTTCACAGAAAACATGGATCACTCGTGATACTCTGTCAAAGTCGATGCAGCCAGGAAGCAGAGTGGTGAAGGGGTGTGTTTCATGATTAACGACTCATGGTGTAATTGCAGTAACATACAGGAACTCAAGTCCTTTTGTTCATCCGATCTAGAATACCTCACAATCAAATGCCGACCGTATTACCTCCCAAGGGAATTTTCCTCCGTCATTGCCACGGCCATTTATATCCCACCTCAAGCCGATACCACAACGGCCCTCAAAGAACTTCACTGGACTTTATGCACACTGGAAACCACATATCCTGAGGCTGCATTTATAGTAGCTGGGGATTTTAACAAAGCACATTTGAGGACTAGGCTACCAAAAACTCTCGACCATTGCTATTCAAACTTCCATAACGCTTACAAAGCCCTCCCCCGCCCCCCTTTCGGCAAATCTGACCACGACTCCATCTTGATCCTCCCTTCCTATTGGCAGAAACTCAAACAGGAAGTATCCGTGCTAAGGACTATTCAACGCTGGTCTGATCAATCGGAATCCACGCTTCAGGATTGTTTTGATCATGTGGACTGGGATATGTTCTGGGTAGCTTCCAAAAATACACTAGAAACATACACAGATACAGTGACCGAGTTTATAAGGAAGTGTATAGGAGATGTAGTACACACTGTGACTATTAAAACCTACCCTAACCAGAAACCGTGGATAGATAGAGGTAGCATTCGCGCAAAACTGAAAGCACGAACCACAGTGTATATAAACAGTGTAGTTATTCACTCTGCAAGGCAATCAAACAAGATAAATGTCAGTATAGAGACAAAGTGGAGTCGCAATTTAACGGCTCTGACATGAGACGTATGTGGCAGGGACTACAGACAATCACAGATTAGGAAAACCAACCACGCTGCCAAGACCGACATCTTGCTTCCGGACAGGCTAAACACCTTCTTTGCCTGCTTTCAGGATAACCCAGTGCCACCGACACGGACCAAGGACTGTGGGCTCTCCTTCTCCGTGGCCGACGTGAGTAAAACATTTAAATGTGTTAACCCTCGCAAGGCTGCCGGCCCAGACGGCATCCCCAGCCACATCCTCACAGCATGCGCAGACCAGCTGGCTGGTGTGTTTACAGGCATATTCAATCTATCCCTATCCCAGTCTGCTGTCCCCACATGCTTCACGGAAACATGGCTCACTTCCTGTACCCAAGAAGGCAAAGGTAACTGAACATAATGACTATCACCCCGTAGCACTCACCTCTGCCATCATGAAGTGCTTTGAGAGACTAGTCAAGGATCATATCACCTCTACTTTACCTGCCACCCTAGACCAACTTCAATTTGCTTACCGCCCCAATAGATCCACAGATGATGCAATCGCCATCACTCTGCACACTCAACATCAACAAAACAAAGGAGATGATCGTGGACTTCAGGAAACAGCAGAAGGTGCACCCCCTATCCACATCGACAGGACCGCAACCGCAAGGCTCTCCAGAGAGTGGTGCGGTCTGCCCAACGCATTACCGGGGCAAAACTACCACCCTCCAGGCCACCTACAGCACTCGATTTCACAGGAAGGCCAAAAAGATCATCAAGGACATCAACCACCTGAGCCACTGTCTGTTCACCCCGCTATCATCCAGAAGATGAGGTCAGTACAGGTGCATCAAAGCTGGGACCGAGAGACTGAAAAACAGCTTCTATCTCAAGGCCATCGGACAGTTAAACAGTCATCACTAGCACGTTAGAGGCTGCTGCCTATAGGCATAGACTAGAAATCACTGGACACTTTAAGAAATGGAACACTAGTCACTTTAATGTTTACTTTCTGGCATTACTCATCTCATATGTATATACTGTATTCTTTACTATTCTACGGTATCTTAGTCACCTAATAATGTTTACATATCTTGCATTACTCATCTCATATGTATATACTGTATTCAATACTATTCTACTGTATCTTAGTCCATGCCTCTCGTCCATATATGTATATAGTCCTAATTCATTCCTTACTTAGATTTGTGTGTATTGGGTATATGTTGTGTAATTGTTAGATATTACTGCACTGTCGGAAGTAGAAGCACAAGCATTTCGCTACACCCGCATTAACATCTGCTAAACATGTGTATGTGACCCATAACATTTTATTTGACTTTCAGAATTGTTTTATTTTATTCAATGCAATTACTGCTTTGACATGTATTCCATGTATTTTTTTTTAAAACATACATAAATCTCACACGTAGGGATGAATTAGTTCTGAAAATGCACAGAAACCTATCTAAGTATGAATGTTTATTGTGGCTGCACATAAGGTTGTGGAATCACATTGTATTCATAAAACATTGTTGATGTATAATACACTATTATTTTTGGTCCTCCAAGGATTTCCATTGAGAATTGTTTATGCCTGTTTCCACCTGTAGGTGGCGTGTAGGAGCGCAAGCATTGCGGTTTCCGTCTCCCCTCCCCTCCAAAACACTTCAAGAAGACGCCTGTGGCAACTCTGTTTCTCCTCTTGTCTCCTTTTTCTTTGTTTTGTTAAACAGGTACAATATGTGGTGTACACAAGCACATTATTAAAAATTTACTTTGAAATTTCACAGGCCCTCTCTCGGTTATCTGAGTGATACCTTTTATGTTGAGATTGTAAAGTTTAAATGTTGAAATTGATCGTGTGAAAACTGTTAGCGATGACTGGGTTTGTATCTAAGCTAGGCTAGGCCATAAAATAACAAGACAAAATGGTGCCAGTGTATTAGCTAGTAAGACTGTATTAGTCTTAGTATATTTTGAAGTGGAGCCATTTGCTCGTGCCCTGCTGCGCAGTACAGTCATAACATGGTTTCAGAAGTGCTTCAACCTCGTCAAGACAAAAACATTGTCCGAGTCGACTGGAGAGATTATTTCACAGAAAATAATAATGTTCCTTTAGTTTTGTCTGGGTTTAGGGTGATGAAAAGTAGCTAGCGAACTGCTCTCTCAAGTCTCCTCATTGAGCAAAGCTCTCTCAAGTTTCCACATTGATCATCCTTGATGTTTCTACAACTTGATTGGAGTCCACCTGTGGTAAATACAATTGATTGGACATGATTTGGAAAGGCACACACCTGTCTATATAAGGTCCAACAGTTGACAGTGCATGTCAGAGCAAAATCCAAGCCATGAGGCCAAAGGAATTGTCCGTAGAGCTCAGAGACAGGTGTCATGACTTGAGGTTAACAGGTCATGTGGTGGACCCATCTCTGCTAAACTCCTCTCCCACCCAAAAGGGGAGGGGAGGGGAGGATTGAGTGGATTGAGGTGGGGGAAGGGGGGTTTGACACCTTAATGGCAGGACAGGAGAGGGGGAAGTTTTAGCCACTCTTTGTACAAGACTATTTCACTGGAGCCAAAACTTTGTCAATAAAACTAGTCATTGGAACATGATGATTTTTATCCGATACGTGGAAAATGAGGACTGTTGGCCTATGAATATGAATCTATAAATGTGCAAACATTTCAAAAAACTTGTTTTTGCTTTGTCGTTATGGAGTATTGTGTGTTGATTGCTGAGTAAAAAAAAAACTTTACGAATGCACTGTATCTGGCTGTGTTTGCAAAATAACTACATATACCATCAAGCCAAGCGTGGAGAGGCTGCCCGTTGTCACAGTTCCAAGACCAGTGAGAAATGTCCAGCGTTAAATAGCAATGATATCCTTTGCCACCTTCGTCTTACGACATACAGTATCTCAAACCATATCTCAAACCAGTCATGACTATTCAACAAAACAATATTTTCTAGTTTCTTTCCAGCTAATTTCTCAGTTACATGATATTAAAACTATCAAAGGAGTTTTGATGTTGACGGTGCAGTATTTATGAAGTGTGTCAATGAGGATGAAAACTAGCATAGTTCTGCTAGCCATCTAGTTTAGCCAGGGATAACTGGGGAATACCAGCTCTGGCCTAGTGCGCATGTGCACATATGCGCACTGGCTAATTCAGGAGACAGATTGTAGTTTTCATTCCCTGATATCAGGAGCTGGGGGCAAATAGTTTGATAAAATTATTCAGATTACTTATATTTAAGGAGATCGAATCAACATACAATCCCGAAATCAGCTGTGACTGTCAATAGTAAAACAAAGCTTAAAACTGAGTGAACCCTGAATAAAGAAAATGAATTGTGAAGTCGGTTTCGGGCACGGTAGACTCCTCCTCACCACTCTATAGAGTTGCTGCCTCTGCTGTCTGACAAAAATTACTATTTTAGTAGTTCTTGAAAGTAAATAAGGCATACTCTTCAGGTAGAGTTGCCTCGAAGCAACTTCTCTCTATCACGCCTGTCTTCTGTCTATTCTCTCCCTCTACCCCACCCAGACCGACCAAATTTACCTGTTGGAAACTTCAACTCCCTACTCCATTGCACAGTTCAAGCTTGATCTGATTTATCTCTAGAGAAAATGCGCATTGAGCTCACAGAAGAATTTAACAGATGTCGGTCAATTAGTTGTTTAAAAACCCAGAAATAACTGAAATATTGGTTAATCGTTAAGCACTAATACTAACGAAGAAGTTATTTCTGATTTCCGGTTCTGCCAGGGTAGGGTAGGGCCTGAACGTTGCGGGCATGGGTACCCACCACGCTGGGCTCTAATAGGAATGGTTATTAACAGATGGGGACAGGTGTAGTGAGTTGGCAAGAGGGGGGGCATTTCCAGAGGGTAATTGGGGTGTCTCAACTGTTAGATAATTAGGGAAATTGACCTTTCATTCATATAGGGTTCATATCTCAATCAACTTCCTCATATTACTCCTAAGTATTGAAGGATAGAAAAAGTGGCAAATGTTGCTAAGTGGACTATCCTAGCTAAATGAATTGATGACTGCCCAGTCCACCATATTACTTTAGCCTATCCTATGTTTTAAGTGTAGATGAAGGAGAGGAGATGGTCACACTTTATTTGGATAGTCCAGATTGTCTAACTGTAGATACTCTACAGATGCTCATACTATCAACAAACTATCTGCTGATAAACAACTGCTTCTTAAGGTTACGGTTACGGTTAGGTTTAGAATAAAATGTTAGGATAATGGTTAGGATAAGGGCTAGGGTTAGTATGTTGAAATGTTACCGATGCAACGAGGAGAGGAAGCAACACTATATAAATGGTGCCGGAAGGTATGGCGGCCGCTTTACGGGCTCATGACCAATTGTGGTATTTTGTGCATTTCTTTGCACTGATCGTAACTCTTTTTGTACATAATGTTTCCGCCATTGTTTCCTATGACCGAAAAAAGCTTCTGGACATCAGAACAGCTATCACTAACCTCAATTCGGACGAGGACTTCAATGAGTCAGAGGCAAAAGACATAGATAATCACAGACCAGGCCCAAATCCCGACACTGGAAGATAAAGGTACTATAGAGGCTAGCCAGCGGGATACCTGATGAGACTACGTTGGAGAGTGGATAAATCGCCTCTACTCTCCATTCTATTGGAGAACGTGCAATCACTAGAGAATAAACTGGATGAGTTCCATTCTAGACTATCAATGTGATCTGAAGAATTGTAATATCCTACGTTTCTCCTTAACAAGGACATGGTCAATTTAAATCTAGCAGTTTTTTCTATACATCGGCAGGACAGAACTGCTGCACCGGGGGGAACCTTAGAGGAGGGATGTGTGTCTCTTTGTTATCAACAACTAGTCTCAAGGTTCTGCTCGCCAGAGTTAGAATACCTCATAATAAGCTGTAGATCACACTATCTAACAAGAGTTTTCATCTATATTATGATGTAGCCGTCTATTTACCACCACAAACCGATGCTGGCACAAAGACCGCACTCAACAAGCTGTATAGGGAAATAAGCAGACAAGAAAATGCTTAACCAGAGGTGGGGCTCCTAGAGGCCGGTGACTTTAATGCATGAAAACTGAAATCCATATTACCTAATTTCTACCAGCATGTAACCTGTGCAACTAGAGGCGAAAAAACTCTAGATCCTTTTCACACACAGAGACGCATATAAAGCACTCCATCTCCCTCCATTTGGACAATCTGACGAGAACTCTATCCTCCTAATTTCTGTTCACAAGCAAAAACTAAAGCAGGAAGTACCAGTGACTCGCTCAATACGGAAGTGGTCAGATGAAGCGGATGCGAAGCTACAGGACTGTTTCGCTAGCACAGACTGGAATATTTTCCGGGACTCATCCAATGGAATTGAGGAGTTTACCACATCAGTCACTGGCTTCATTAATGAGTGCATTGACTGCGTCGTCCCCACAGTGACTGTACGTACGTATCCCAACCAGAAGCCATGGATTGATTATAGCCACTGAATTGAAAGGCTAGAGTTGCCGCTTTCAATGAGTGGGAGACTAATCCGGAAGCTTATAAGAAATCCCACTACGCCCTCCGACGAACCATCAAGCAGGCAAAGCTTCAATACAGGACTAAGATCGAATCCTACTACACCGGCTCTGACACTCGTGGGATGTGGACTATCGTGGATTACAAAGGGAAACCCAGCCCCGAGCTGTCCAGTGACGCAAGCCTACCAGATGAGCTAAATACCTTCTATGCGCACTTTGAGGCTAGCAACACCAAACTATGCATGAGAGCTATTCCAGACGACTGTGTGATCACGCTCTCCGTAGCCGATGTGAGTAAGACCTTTAAACAGGTTAACATTCACAAGGCCGCACGGCCGCACACACACCCAGAGCATGCACTGACCAGCTGGCAAGTATCTTCACTAACATTTTCAACCTCTCCTTGACCCAGTCTGTAATACCTACATGTTTCAAGCAGAACACCATAATCCCTGTGCCCATGAACGCCAGGGTAACCTGTCTAAAAGCACTCTCACCTGTAGCAATGAAATGCTTTGAAAGGCTGGTCATGACTCACATCAACACCATCACACCAGACACCCTGGACCCACTCCAATTTGCATATCGCCCCAACAGATCCATGCAATCTCTATTGCACTCAACATTGCCCTTTCCCTCCTGGATAAAAGGAACGTGAGAATGCTGTTCATTGAATACAGCTCAGCGTTCAACACCATTGTGCCCTCCAAGCTCATCACTAAGCCAAGGACCCTGGGATTAAACACCTCCTTCTGCAACTGGATCCAGGCTACCCCCAGGTGGTAAGGGTAGGCAACGCTGACCCTCAACATGGGAGCCCCTTAGGGGTGCGTGCTGAGTCCCCTCCTGTACTCCCTGTTCACCCACGATTGCGTGGCCACGCACGACTCCAAAACCATCATTAAGTTTGCAGACAACACAACGGTAGTAGGTCAGCCTACAGGGAGCAGGTCAGAGACCTGGCAGTGTGTTGCCAGGACAACAATCTCTCCCTCAATGTCAGCAAGACAAAGGAGCTTATTGTGGACTACATGAAATGGAGGGCCAAGCACGCCCCAATCCACATCGATGGGGCTGTTGTGGAACAGGTTGAGAGCTTAAAGTTCCTTGTGTGTCCACATCACTAAGGAAGTATCATGGCCCTAAAAATCTCCAGCTATCCAAGTCATAGACTGTTCTTTCTGCTACCGCACAGCAAGCAGTACCGATTCACCAAGTCTGGAACCAATAGGATCCTGAACAGCTTCTACCCCCAAGCTATAAAACTGCTAAATAATTAGTTAAATAGTTAACCAAAAGCTACCCGGAATATCTGCATTGACCTTTTTTGCACTCCTCTCTTTTGACTCATCACATACGCTGCTGTTATTGTTTATTATTTATCCCTTTGCCTAGTTACTTTCTCCCTACCTACAGTGGTTCCTCCTTTAAATGTTGCAAGTTTATGCCGCGGGACTAGCTGAGATACCCAGCTTCATTGCTCCAGACCACTGCAGGGGGAGTTAGAGCACTCATTATGCATTTGGGTCCCAAGGTTTTTATATGTCCAATCATATCGAGTGGTTCAAATGACGAATTTGATGCTATGCGATCCATCGCTGGTGACATTCTTCAGCAAAGATGGCTGACAAAAATATTACGGTGGAAGAAAATGTAAGTAATTATAACGTCATAACGTGTCAAGCAAAAAAATGTACAATTGAGAGGAATATGTTAGCAAACCAGGCTGTCGTCGTGTGAAACAGTGGTAGTCTGGACAATAGAACGAGTCAAAATTCACCCAAGGCTGAAAAACGGCAATAGAACGTTGGCTAAGCTGGAACACTAGCGCGAGCCCATAGCAAATGAATTGAACCTAAGCGATCATAGCCTGTTCAAAAGTCTGAATGTCATTATCCACTACAGGATCGTGTCCCACCCTCGGGATGCTTGAGCTAACATGCGCTAATGTGATTAGCATGAAGTAAGTAACAAGAACATTTCCCAGGACATAGACATATTTTATATGGGCAGAAAGCTTAAATTCTTGTTAATCTGCACTGTCCAATTTACAGTAGCTATTACAGTGAATGAATACCATGCTATTGTTTGAGGAGAGTATACAGTTTTGTACTTGAAAATATCAATAAACCAATAGGCAGACTTGGGCAGACTTGATACAACATTTTGAACAGTAATGCAATGGTTCATTGGATTTGTCTAAATCTTTGTACATACACTGCTGCCATCTAGTGGCCAGAATCTAAATTGCACCTGGACTCCTAAGTAATATTATGTCCTTTCTCTTGCATTTCAAAGATGCATGTTTTTTTCTTTGTCTTATCTTTTACCAGATGTAATGTGTTTTATTTTCCTATATTAATTTCAAATGGTATCAAGAATATGCATATCCTTGCTTCAGGTCTTGAGCTACAGGCAGTTTGATTTGGTTATGTAATTTTATGTGAAAATTAACAAAAAAGGGTCCGATCCTTAATAGGATGAAGCCTATGGATTGAGTAGAATATACTAACTTTATTGTGCCAAGAATGCAAGTCCTATATACATGTAGTTGTTACCATGCATGAGATCCCCACATTGTAGCATGTATATGGAATATATTCACTGATTATGTACTCTTCCTTGGCAAATATAGGTGCGGTTCAGGTATGAATCTCTGTGACATTCTTTTTCAGTCATATCCAATACCAGGTGTATCAAACTCCATTATCTGAATGATGCTGTGTCTGCATATATGTATTATAATTATACACTTCCACAGTGTTTACCAATACTGGTCCTGGGACATCAATTAAGTAAATACTCTTTACTTCAACTGCATTAATCTGAGGACACAGGATAGGTGTAGTATTTCAATGAGAGACTTAATTTCAACCAATGGAGAATGTGAAATGCTTTATTGAAAGAAGTTCATTATCCAAGTGTTATAAATACATAATACATGCATTATAAATATTATAATTAATATAAAAAGTGCAATCTGTACTTCAATGCACAGAGGGGGTGTGAGAGGTGTAGAAGACAGAAAGGGAAAGAGGTAAGAACAGAGGAGCAGGGAAGACAACATATGATTAATGAATTACAGCGCTACCCTAATATTCTCTCAGTTCATCACAATTACATAAGTGTCTCTAGCGGTGTCTCCTAACCAGCCTTGGGCCCCCAGTTGGCCCGAAGGTTATCTTAAGAGCGGGTGAGGTGGCGATGACGGGACTGGCTTCCTTTCTCACATCAAAACATACCTGCAGACGAGAGACAGATGGATAGAGAGAGAGCATGATTAAGCCTTGTGTTTTTTATTCTAACACTGTCAGTCATCATTATGATCAGGAGGTGAAATGCAAAACTGACCTTGGATCATTAACTCTGGGACGACTACATCTCTATCTGTATTTCAATGTAAAGCATCTCTTTAATAATACTTAATAAGACCTCTCACCTATGATCATGCTGTGCTTTCTGTGTAAGCCAGTTCAGATGCGGGAGGGGTTCACCAACACGGCTGGTATAACCTAGAGGATTTAGGGAGAAGGGTGGGACAGGGATGAAGTGATGATGAGAGACTGTTATTGAGAAAATAAGGTAGTTAAAGAAACAGTGTTACTAAAGTATAATATCCCTTTTAACAAACAATGCTAACATTGGATAGATAGATGCATGTGACAATAGCAGGATAATATTAAGGATAGCATCACAAATGAATACATAAATACCACTTGATGCTTGCACCCCTTTGAGTCCTCTAGACCAGGACTGAGAACCGCTGTTCTTCATTGGGACCTCTAAATCTGCAGACAGGCTTTCACTTCTCTCTGTATCTGAGGACAGAAAACCTCACAAGAATAAGACTTCATTATACTCAAATTAGACAGCACTGAATATTATGTTCTCTGTCCTCACTTCTAGGGACTGGAACAACACAAAAGTACCTGCTCTATGCAGAATAGCATACTTTCTCACTTTGACAGTTGGGCCTGCTATCCTTTCACCATCCTCCATGGCTGTTAGCTAGCTACCTACAAATGCATTTTTTTACAATTATAAATATATCAAGATAGCTAGCTAATATGAAGTTAGGTAGCTGGTCAAATGTATTTAACGTAGCTAGCCATCTATACAGTATGTAAACTAGCTAGCTATGTTAGCAGCTCATTTGAGTTAAAATTCACTGTAGAGATAGCTAATTTTTTACATTTTCAAAATGCATTTACTTACTTGAATAGGTTCTCCCACAGTAGAATATCCGGGACTCAATGAGTAGCCTACCAATAGCCGCCAGTAAAATAAATCAAATTTAATACACACAATCACAAAGACATCCATAAATATTTTGTTTAGGAAGGTCATAAAAAACATGAAGCTAAGACAATTTTCTTTCAAAATAACAGAAAAGCATGTTTTAAGACGTATTTCTCTGTGCTATAGTAGATGGGGCTATGGTTTTATTTAACCTTTATTTGCTTTGTCAACTAAACTAATTAACTTGTTATGTTCTTTCAGATAGTGTATAGCAATCAAAACGTCTGGTCTGCATGGACATTTGTAGGATTATTTGGGAAAGTAAGCAAGCGCCAACAAGCTTCATAAAGAAGCCCTCAAAGATGCCCTCTGGTGGTTTCAACGAGCATTAACAGCATTAACGGCTGACTAAAATACTATGCTGTACCATACCGCAGCATCTTGCAAGCTATGCTGCAGTATGATGCAACTTTTAAACAAGCAGCCACTGTACCTCAATTACCTCATAACCCTGCACAACGATTCGATACTGGTACCCCGTGTATATATATATATATTTTTTTCTCTCTGCATTGTTTGGAAGGGCCCATAAGTAAGCATTTCACTGTTAGTCTACATAAAATTTTATTTGATTTGACAGACTATTGAGATCCACCTCTGATCTGACTTGATCTTTATATGGTAACCAGAAGGTTAGTAGAATCCACTGTATAGTTTACCCAGCAGTCCAGAGGAGGGAGGGTTCTTCTGGATGGGCTCGGCCATGTTGTCCTGGATTCGCTGCCAGAGCTGCCACTCAAAGCGGGGGTGCAGGATGTAGAAGGGCTGGAGGGGGTGGAGCCTCCTGTACCGCTGGTACTGGGCGAAGATGGGGTAGTCAGTCTTGTTGTACCACTGAGAAAGGGCAATGGGTGGGGGGTGTAAGGGAGATAGAAGAGAGAGTGGGGAGAGAGGAATGGGGCATGGGGAGGGGAGAGAGAGAGAGGGAAAGAAGGAGAGGAGAAAGTGACAGGAAGCAAGTTGAGAAGAGAAGAAGAGGTTTTTGTGTTGGTATTTTCTGTCCATGTTGTTTAAGTTGAATATTCAACAACATCTACCGCTCCCTGGTTAGGATTCGGCTGCCGTGGCCCGGGTTCGATTCCCAGTCAGGGAACTACACAGTATAACTATATTATACTGTGTCCACACTATGCTGTATCCTGTGCATATGACAAGTCATCTTTGATTTGATATTAATATTACTTTTTCCACACACACTAGGACACATTTTTTATTTGGATGTGAAAAGTGGTAGTAACATTGTAAACAAAATGGTGGACTCATTTATTGAACCTTTATTTAACAGGTTGTCATGCTGAGTCCACGGTCTCTTTGACACATTTCAGTTGAATGCATTCAGTTGTACAACTGACTAGGTATCCCCCTTTCCCTCTTTCACAGATCAGCCCTGCTTGATATGGAGGACCAAAGCTTCCGTAATTAGAATGAAATTAATAAATAGATAAATGCACACAACTATATAGAAACATGAATAAGTAAATAAATCCACACAAAGATAAAACAAATAGACATACAGTTGAAGTAGAAAGTTTACATCCTCTGAGTTTAAATGTATTTGGCTAAGGTGTATGTACACTTCCGTCAACTGTAAATAGATAAATAATGATTTAAATAATTAATCTCACTATCTTTAATTTTATTTTGTCTTTCTGTATTTCTTCCTCCAATATGATAATGGCAGGCAGATTGCGTGTAACGTCCATGCTTCTAGTTTTTTTCTTTGCTAAAAAAGTATGTTTTTAGTAAAATATAAACGATTTGAACTAGCCCACTAGGCTGTATCACTCAACTGAAAATTTGAACGAAACAAAAACGCCTTATTTGATACATTTATGGATGTAGGGCGGGATTGAAATGTAAGGCAAAGCGGAGGAGGTTCAAGTACAAGCCGGCTATACCGTCTATTATTATGGGCAATGTTAGGTGTCTACATAACAAGATGGATGAGTTGGCGGGACTTGTTCGAGGACAAAGGATTTATCGTGAAACGAGCCTAATGTGTTTTACTGAGACTTGGCTGAACGGTAACATCCCCATACAGAACGTCACTATCGACGGTTTCCAGACCATCACAGCGGACAGGGATCGCGTCTCTTCCGGTAAGAGTAAGGGTGGTGGGCTGGCTTTATTAGTTAACAACAGATGGTGTCATCCGAAACATATTACTCTTAAGGAACAGTTTTGTAGCCCGGACATTGAACTGCTAGCCGTTAGCCTGAGACCCTACTATTTGCCGAGGGAATTCACGGCGGCCATTGCTGTTATTGTTTACATCCCGCCCTCTGCTGACGCAAACGCAGCGTGTGACGTCATCCACTCTGTTATCGCGAGGTTACAGACAGCGCATCCCAGTGCTTTTTTTGCAATTTCGGGGGATTTTAACCATGCATCTCTCTCTTCAACGCTGCCCACGTTCAAACAGTTCGTGAAGTGCCCAACCAGGAATAATACAACTCTGGACTTGTTGTATGCTAATGTGAAGGATGCATACAACTCCACTGCACTCCCTCCCCTCAGTAGATCGGATCACAACCTTGTCCACCTCACCCCACTCTACAGGCCTATGGTCCAACAGCAGCCTGCAACCACCAGGACTATTAGGAGATGGTCCCCAGAGGCGAATGAGGCCCTACAGGACTGCTTTGAAACAACAGACTGGGATGTGCTCTGTGAGGCTAATGGGGAGGACATCGATGGACTCACTGACTGCATAACAGACTATATTAATTTTTGTGTAGACAACACTGTACCCACCAGGAAGGTACGCTGTTTCCCAAACAATAAACCCTGGGTCACCAGCGACCTGAAGGCCCTGCTGAATGAGAAGAAGAGGGCCTTCAAGGAGAAGGACAAGGACAAATTGAAATGCGTCCAGAGGGAGCTGAAGTTGCGGATTGCTGAGGGGAAGAGAGTGTATAAGGAGAAGATGGAGGACAAGCTGAGGCAGAGCCAGGTGAGAGAGGTGTGGAAGGGTATGAGAAATATCACTGGCTTCAAAAAGTCAAACAGTGGGCAGACGGAGGGGACCCAGGACAGAGCCAATGAGCTGAACCAATTTTTTAACAGGTTCGATACTGGCCCTGTCCACCTCCCCTCCAGCTCCCCAGACCACACACCCTCACGGCTATCCCACCCCCACTTTGCTCACAGCACCTCTGCTGAGACAATCAGTGACCCCACCTCCGCCCCTGCCCCCCCTGGACTGATCCTCAACACCCCCCTTCCCCCCACCTCCCCACCTGGGCTGGCTTTCACCACCAACCAAGTGAAGAGAGAGCTGGAGAGACTACACCAGTGGAAAGCGGCGGGCCCTGATGGCATCAGCCCAAGGGTGCTGAGGGTCTGTGCTGACCAACTGTGTGGAATACTCCAGCGTCTTTTCAACCTTAGCCTGAGCCTAGAAAGGGTCCCTGTGCTGTGGAAAACATCCTGCCTCGTCCCAGTGCCCAAGAAGGCACACCCCACTGTCCTGAATGACTTCAGACCTGTAGCGCTAACATCCCACATCATGAAGACCCTGGAAAGGTTAGTCCTCGCTCACCTCAGACCCCTGGTGTGTTCATCAATGGACCCCCTGCAGTTTGCATACCAGCGCAACATCGGGGTGGATGATGCAATCATCTACCTTCTGCAGAGGGCCTACTCTCACCTGGACAATGCAGGTTGCACTGTGAGGGTCATGTTTTTTGACTTCTCCAGTGCCTTCAATACCATTCAGCCCCTGCTACTGGGTGAGAAGATGAGGAGGATGAAAGTGGAAGCACCCTTAGTCTCCTGGGTCACGGACTACCTGACCGGTAGGCCACAATTTGTGCGACTACAGAGCTGTGTGTCAGAACGGGCAGTTAGCAACACAGGGGCCCCCCAGGGTACGGTCCTGTCCCCCTTCCTGTTCACCCTCTACACCTCAGACTTCAGATATAACTCTGAAACATGCCACCTACAGAAGTTCTCGGATGACTCTGCTATTGTAGGGTGCATCAGGGGTGGGCAGGAGGAGGAGTACAGGAGCACAATCAGTGACTTTGTGTTGTGGTGTGAGCAGAACCACCTTCAGCTCAACATCAGCAAAACTAAGGAGATGGTGGTGGACTTCAGGAGAACCAAGGCACAACTGACTGCAGTCCCTATAAAGGGGATGGATGTGGAAATGGTTGAGTCATACAAGTTCCTGGGTGTCCATATGGACAACAGACTGGAATGGGCTGGTAACACCGGGGCCCTGTACCAAAAGGGCCAGAGCCGACTCTACTTTCTGAGGAGGCTCAGGTCCTTCAACGTGTGCAGTAAACTACTGCATACCTTCTACCAGTCTGTGGTGGCCAGTGCCATCTTTTTTGCAGTGGTGTGCTGGGGAGCAAACATCAAAGCCGGTGATGCTTCTCGGGTAAATAAGCTGATCAGGAAGGCTAGCTCTGTCCTGGGGATGAGCCTTGACACTCTAGAGGAGGTGGCGGAGAGACGGATCCTGGCCAAACTGCTGGCCATCATGGACAACGTCACCCACCCTCTGCACGCTATGGTTATGACGCAGAGGAGCACTTTCAGTCACAGACTGATCCCACCACGGTGTGCCAGAGAGCGCTACAGGAGGTCCTTCCTGCCGGCGGCTATGAGACTGTATAATGCCTCACCGGGGTGCCGTGCCGTCGGCAACATAGATCTGGAACTGTTGGGGTGCTAGGACCTAGTTTAACAATTATGCATCCATCCGTGAGTAACTCTGGTCCGTCAGCACTCATCCACTCAGGACCTATTTATTCATACAGGTCTGTATATACATACTCATGTACAGTTGTTATATTATATCACATGCAATATTGTAAGTAATTATTGGACGTAGGCATTCACTCAGGAATGCATATTAGTATCCTGCCAGTTGCACCTTTTCTCATTGCTTTTAGTATATCGAATGTGCAATAAGTGCAGTTGTCTGTAATTAAACCCTGCGCACTAAGGACTGTATTTTAAGGGAATTACTATTATTACCCCAAATGATATCATACACACATTTAGCTATTAAAGTATCTCTTCCTGTCATTTACCTGTACAGTTTGTGTAAACATGCAAGTATTCACTTATCTGTAAATATAACTGTATACCTAACTGTACAGCTAATTTAACCATGCAAAATTTTTCACTTACCTGTTCATTTACCCAGTCTGTCTATTAAGTAAACTATTATTACCCTCGCTCATATCATATGCATTTTTAGCTACTGAAGTATTTCTCTGCCATCGACCTGTATAGTATAGTTAACCATCCAACATCCACCAACGTATAGTGTACATATTCAGCCAACCACCCATACTATGCAATGTCCTTTTTATAGCTTTTTTTTTTTTTTTTTTTTTGCACTCCAGATATCTTGTATTTCTATACTTTTTCATACTGCCGCTCTATGTATCATGTACCGTGTATCTGTCTTTTGTGTACTTTCGTTGTGGCATTTTGCACCTGCCCTGTGTTTTGTTGTAGCTGCTTGACAATGAAATTTCCCCCCCGGGGGATCAATAAAGTACCTATCTATCTATCTATCTATCTATTAATTTATCATGATATGCACGATATGGCAAAATCCATATCAAGGCACAACGTCATACCGGTATTCACTATCATACCGGTATACCGCCCACTCCTAGGTCTGATGAAACCCAAGATGGAACTCTTTGGCCTGAATGCCAAGCGTCACATCTGGAGGAAAACTGGCAACATCCCTTACGGTGAAGCATGGTGGTGGCATCTTCATGCTGTGGGGATGAAGTTTCTCAGAGGCAGGGACTGGGAGATTAGTCAGGATCGAGGGAAAGATGAATGGAGTAAAGTGCAGAGAGATCCTTGATGAAAATCTGCTCCAGAGTGCTCAGGACTTCAGACTGGGGCGAAGTTTCACCTTCTGTCAGGCTCTGGCCATAGAGAAGCCTATTTGCTTCTCTATGTAGCCATGGTCAGAGTCTGACAGGTCTATTCTTTCTGTTTCTGGTGGTGGTTTGTGTTGGATCCCTAAATAGAGGCATCTGCAGTGCATGTCGCTAATTAGGGATCCTACATAGGTTTGTATGTTCCACACCGGGGATGTGGGTCATTATATTTCGCAAGTCACGGTGACAGTAAGTGTCGTTTGTTTATTACGTTTGTTCATTCGTGTTTGTTTGTTGAGTAGTTCGGGTTTTTGTTGTTATACATAGTATAATATTCGTAGTTATACATAGTATAAATAAAGAACATATGTCGAACTACAATCCCTGCGCTGCGTCTTGGTCGATGTATGCACCCTCTCGTGACACCTTCCAACAGGACAACGAGCCAAGACAACACAGCCAAGACAACGCAGGAGTGGCCTCGGGACAAGTCTCTGAATGTAAGTCTCTGAATGTCCTTGAGTGGCCCAGCCAGAGCCCGGACTTGAACACGATCGAACATCTCTGGGGAGACCTAAAAATAGCTGAGCAGCGACGCTCCCCATCCAACCTGACAGAGATTGAGAGGATCTGCAGAGAAAAATGGGAGAAACTCCCTAAATACAGGTGTGCCAAGCTTGTAGTGTCATACCCAAGAAGACTCAAGGCTGTAATCAGTGCTTCAACAAAGTACTGAGTAAAGGGTCTGAAATGTGATATTTAAGTTTTTTTTTTTTTGTAATAAATTTGCATGAATTTCTAAAAAACTTTTTTTGTTTGCCGATAGATTATTTATTGATCCCCGAGGGGAAATTTCCTCGTCAAGCAGCTACAAAAAAACACAGGACAGGTGCAAAATGCCAGAACGAAAATACAGAAAAGACAGATAGATACACAATGCATGATACATAGAGCGGCAGTATGAAGTTGTCAGGCTCTGGCCATAGAGAAGCCTATTTGCTTCTCTATGTAGCTAAGGTCAGAGTCTGACAGTGTCTTTCTTTTCTAATTCTGTGTGGGTTTGGGTTGGATCCCTAATTAGAGGCAGCTGCACAGTATTGTCTCTAATTAGGGATCATATATATGTTTGTCTGTCTTTCACTCTTGTGTGGGTCGTTGTCGTCTATTTCGCATGTCACGGTGGAAAGTAAGTGTTCTTGATTTTTACGTCTGTTCGTTCGTGTTGTGTTTAGGAGAACGTGACGTTGGTCTATTCGTGTTTGTTTTTGTTCTGTAGTTCGTCATTGGAGTTTTGTTATACATAGTAGAGAAAATAAAATGTCGAACTACTATCCCTGTGCTGCCCCTTGGTCATTCCCACACCCACATCGTGACAGAACGACCCACCACTACCAGACCAAGCAGCTTAACTGGGGAGAGACGGAGAGAGAGGAGGTGCCGCCGCGTTATGCGCGATGCGCGAGACGGGGAAACGCCCGCAAACAACCCCAAGAGAATTTCGGGGGGGGGGGGGGCTATGGGGGTGGTCTGGCCGCGAAGAAGACGAGCCAGTACCACTCCCCATGTGGAGCATGGAGAGGCCGAACTATAGATGGGGGGCTCAGAGCAAGGTGGAGGAGGAGTATCTGGAGGAGCATTTTGGAGAGGTTCTGGAGGAATTGGTGGAGATAGAGGAAGAGGTCGAAAGGGAGATGGCGGAGTGGTCCAGTCCAGGTCCGGTCGTCTACTCCACTCCCAGGCCGGAGCAGTCCGCTCCACCGGTACCTAGTCCGGGTCCGGTTGTCTACTCCACCTCCCTGCCAGAGCAATTCGCTCCTCCGGTGCCCAGTCTGGGTCCGATCGTCTACTCCACCCCTATGCCAGAGCAGTCCGCTCCACCGGGGCCCAGTCCGGGTCCGGTCGTCGTCTCCACTCCCAGGCCAGAGCAATCCGCTTCACCGATGTCCAGTCCGGGTCCGGACTACTCCCTGCACCCGACCTCCAGTGCGTGCGCCCAGCCAGGTGCTTCCAGTGCCAGCTCCACGCATCCGACCTCCGGTGCGCCTCCTCAGTCCGGTACGACCCGGACCGGCTCCCCGCACCCGACCTCCAGTGCGTGCGCCCAGCCAGGTGCGTCCTGTGCCAGCTCCACGCATCAGACCTCCGGTGCGCCTCCCCAGTCCGGTACGTCATGTGCCGGCCCTCCGTAGCCCGGAACCTCCAGCGAAGGTCCGCAGCCCGCAACCTCCAGCGAAGGTCCGCAGCCCGCAACCTCCAGCGAAGGTCCGCAGCCCGCAACCTCCAGCGAAGGACAGCAGCCCTGAACCTCCAGCGAAGGTCAGCAGCCCTGAACCTCCAGCGAAGGTCAGCAGCCCTGAACCTCCAGCGAAGGTCAGCAGCCCTGAACCTCCAGCGAAGGTCCGCAGCCCGCAACCTCCAGCGAAGGTCCGCAGCCCGCAACCTCCAGCGAAGGTCCGCAGCCCGCAACCTCCAGCGAAGGTCCGCAGCCCGCAACCTCCAGCGAAGGTCCGCAGCCCGGAACCTCCAGCCGTCTGCTCCGCTCCAGTGCCAGAGCAGTCCGCTCCACCAGTACCCATTCCGGGTTCAGCCGTCTGCTCCGCTCCAGAGCCTGAGCAGTCCGCTCCACCGATGCCCATTCCGGGTTCAGCCGTCTGCTCCGCTCCAGAGCCAGAGCAGTCCGCTCCACCGGTGCCCAATCCGGGTCCAGCCGTCTGCTCCGCTCCAGTGCCAGAGCAGTACGCTCCAACGGTACCCAGTCCGGGTTCAGCCGTCTGCTCCGCTCCAGAGCCTGAGCAGTCCGCCCCACCGGTGCCCAGTCCTGGCCCGGTTGTTTTCCCCGCTCCATGGCCGGAGCTGGTTGCCCCACCGGTGCACAGGCCGGGCCCGGTTGTCTTCCCCGCTCCGGAGCCGGAGCCGTTTTCCCCACCGGTGCCCAGTCCATGGCCGGAGCCGTTTACCCCACCGGTGCCCAGTCCGGGCCCGGTTGTCTTCCCCGCTCCGGAGCCGGAGCCGTTTTCCCCATCGGTGCCCAGTCCGGGCCCGGTTGTTTTCCCCGCTCCATGGCCGGAGCCGTTTACCCCACCGGTGCCCAGTCCGGGCCCGGTTATAAAGAAGGGGCATGGGAGTAAACTGTCCACTTCGCCGGAGCCAGAGCCGCCCCCGATGGACTAGTCTTCCCTCCCTATTTACCCCCCCTTGTTTTGTGTGTTTTTTTGGCGTCTGGGAGTCCGCACCTTGGGGGGGGGGGGGGGGTACTGTCAGGCTCAGGCCATAGAGAAGCCTATTTGCTTGTCTATGTAGCTAAGGTCAGAGTCTGACAGTGTCTTTCTTTTCTAATTCTGTGTGGGTTTGGGTTGGATCCCTAATTAGAGGCAGCTGCACAGCATTGTCTCTAATTAGGGATCATATATATGTTTGTCTGTCTTTCACTCTTGTGTGGGTCGTTGTCGTATATTTCGCATGTCACGCTGGAAAGTAAGTGTTCTTGATTTTTACGTCTGTTCGTTCGTGTCGTGTTTAGGTGAACGTGACGTTGGTCTATTCGTGTTTGTTTTTGTTCTGTAGTTCGTCATTGGAGTTTTGTTATACATAGTAGAGAAAATAAAATGTTGAACTACTATCCCTGCGCTGCGCCTTGGTCATTCCCACACCCACATCGTGACAGAAGTATAAAAATACAAGAAGTCTGGAGTGCAAAAAAGCTATAAAAAGACATTGCATAGTATGGGTGGATGGCTGAATATGTACACTATACATTGTTACAGAGTGTTAGGTGAATAAAAAAAAGATACAACTATTGCAAGTTGATATAGCTAAATAAGGAGTATTTGCATGGTTAACTATACTATACAGGTCGATGGCAGAGAAATACTTAAATAGCTAAAAGTGCGTATGATATAAGTGAGGGTGATAATAGTTTACTTAATATACAGACTGGTTAAATGAACAGGTAAGTGAATATTTTGCATGGTTAAATTAACTGTACAGATAAATGACAGGAAGAGATACTTAAATAGCTACATGTGTGTTTGATATAATTTAGGGTAATAATAGTAAAAAATACAGTGTCACGTTCGGGTGTGTAGAGAGACCAAGGCGCAGCGTAGCGATAGTTCGACATTGTTTATTGAATGAATAAACTATACTGATGGAACTATACAAAATAACAAATGCAATAGATAATGAAACTGAAACACACATACTCACGACACGGGACAACATACAACAATGAACCACGCCAAGGGAGTGGAACACAGACATATAAGTAGGATCCCTAATTAGAGGTAATGCAATGCAGCTGCCTCTAATTAGGGATCCCACACACAACACCACACAGACGTAGAAATACTAGATCTGCCAGACTCTGACCATAGAAATATAGAGAAGCAAAGCTTCTCTACGGCCAGAGCCTGACATACAGTCCTTAGTGCAGGGTTTAACTACAGATAAATGCACGTATTGCACATGCCACGGTTCGTGCAGGCTTCCGACCGAGATATTCCCCACCAACCAAAAAACACAAAGTACTAACACAAAAAGGGGGGAAAGGGCGGAGTACTGAGGAGGTTGTTGGTGGGGGCTCCGGCTCCGGTTTCGGCTGTGACGCAGGAATTGAAGGCAGCTCCCTCCCTGCCTCCGTGTTGCACGCCCGGTTGTGTCCGGACCCCGGCGCGATGGACACCCCCTCAGTACTCCCGCGACGCACCAAGTCCTGTCTGGACCCTGGTGTGGGAGACTCCGACCCTGAAGAGGGGCTGATGACCGGTCCCGGACTGGGCACCTGTGGAGCGGACTGCTCCGGCACTGTAGCGAGGCTGACGACCGGTCCCGGACTGGGCACCGGTGGAGCGGACTGCTCCGGCACTATAGTGGGGCTGACGACCCGTCCTGGACTGGGACCCGGTGGAGCGGACTGCTCTGACACTGTAGAGGAACAGACGACCGTCCCGGACTGGGCACCGGTGGAACGGACCGCTCCGGCACTGGATCGGGGCTGGACGGCAGATCCTGTCGAGCCCACGGTCCAGTGGACAGCCCCAACCTAGGAGCAGGGCTGAACACCGTGCCCAGCCTGGGCACCGACGCAGAGGAGGTTTCCAGCCACGTAGCTGGGCTGGCTGTCGGCCCCGGACTGGGCACCGGCACGCTGAGGAGCTCCGGCTCCCCAGCGGGACTGCACGCCGTGCCCAGCCTTGGCACCAGCGCAGAGAAGCTCTCCAGCCACGTAGCTGGGCTGGGTGCCGGCCCAGGACTGGGCACCGGCACGCTGAGGAGCTCCGACTCCCCAGCGGGACTGAACGCCGTGCCCGTCCTGGGCACCGACGCAGAGTGGTTCTCCAGCCGGATGGCTGTGCTGGCTGCCGGCCCAGGACTGGGAGCTCCGACTCCCCAGCGGGACTGAACATCGTGCCCGTCCTGGGCACCGACGCAGCGGAGGTTTCCAGCCACGTAGCTGGGCTGGCTGCCGGCCCCGGACTGGGCACCGGCCGCTGAGGCGCTCTGGCTCAGGAGCATAACTGGACGCTGTGCCTGGACTGGACACCAGCGCAGAGTGGTTCTCCAGCCATGTGGTAGGGCTGGCTGCCAGTCCCAGGCTGGGCACCAGAGCAGAGGAGAGCTCCAGCCCTGTAACCGGACTGGCTACCGATCCTACCGGACTGGAGAAGCACACCGGGTTTCTGGTGCGTGGAGCCGTCACTGGAGGCGCCGGGCTGTGGGCCGTCACTAGAGGCTCCGGGCTTTGAGCCATCACTGGAGGCTCCGGGCTGTGGGCCGTCACTGGAGGCTCCGGGCTGTACACACACTGGAGCTCTGGTACGAGGAGCAGGCACGGGGGTGCACCGGTGGTCTGGTGTGAGGAGCAGGCACTGACGTCGTCGAGCTGGACACCTGAACCGAGGACGGCTCGAGGTCTGAAGTCGGACTGGCTGTCGTGCCCAGCTCAACTGGCTGCCGTACCCCTCCGGCGTCTTCCGGTTATTGGCCGTCGGAGGCGGAAGTGGTGGGCGCTGAGTTACCAACCTGGGGTGGCTGACCGAAGGTTGGTCGCGTGGAGCCAGTACTGGGGGTCCTGGGCTGGGCACATGCACTGGATGTTCGGTGCGGGAAGCTGTCGCTGGACGTACCGGGCTGAGGAGGCGCGCTGGACGGATAGGCCTGGAGCGCGCTGGAGTTCTGGCCGGAGACCGAACGCATCCTCTCGTCGTCCTCCTCGGCCCATCCGAAACACCTCCTCAGCCGCTCCTCCTCCTCCGTGTCCCTCGCGTCAATATGGGGGACCTTCGGGGCTGTCCACGGCCGGTCCTTCCTCCCCTTGAATGCCGATGGTAGAGGCTCTGTCCCGAGCCCCCACGCTCGTCCAGCCACGGGCTCTTCTTCCCCCTCATGGGTCGAGAGCCCCCAGATGCTCCCCACCACCAGTGGCTGTGCTCCCTCCGGCTCCCTCTCACGCCGACGTCTCCTCTGACGACGCCGGTGCTGCCCAGGCTCCTCCGTGAAGCCCGGAGTGCCGAACGACCTGGCTGTAACTTAACAAAATGTGGAAAAAGTCAAGGGGTCTGAATACTTTCCGAATACACAGTACACTGGTGGTGGAGAGAAGGATCCTGGCCAAACTGCTGGCCATCATGGACAACGTCACCCACCCTCTGCATGCCATGGTTATGACGCAGAGGAGCACCTTCAGTCACAGACTGATCCCACCACAGTGTGCCAGAGAGAGCTACAGGAGGTCCTAACTACCGGCGGCTATTAGACTATTTAATGCCTCATCGGGGTGCCATGCCGTCTGCAACATAGACCTGGAACTGTTGGGGTGTTAGGACCTAGTTTAACAATTAGGCATCCATCCAACCGTGAGTAACTCTCTGGTCTGTAATCACTCATTTACTCAGGACTTATTCATTCTGCACTCATTCATTCAGGACTGTATGTACATATGTTATATCATATCACGTGCAATATTGTAAGTCATTCTTGGACTGAACTTACGTAGTCATTCATTCAGGACTGTATACTAGTATCCTGTCAATAGTATATATTTTTTTTGTATATCGAATGTGCAATACGTGCATTTATCTATAATTAAACCCTGTTCTATGGACTGTATTCTAAGGTAATTAGTATTATTACCCTAAATTATATCACACGCACATTTAGCTATTTAAGTATCTCTTCCTATCATTTACCTGTACAGTTAATTTAACCATGCAAATATTCATTTACCTGTACATTTAACTAGACTGTAAATTAAGTAAACTATTATTACCCTCACTTATATCGCACAATAGGCTGACTGGTGAGGTGATTTCCTACAGTCAAAGTCCTGCAATATGAGCTACAACACCAATATTTGTGTAAGCTCTTACAAACATTTCATGGACCCCAGATCCGTAGGCAAGGCTGTACAATGCATACAGTATGCCCCCCAATGCAATTCTGAACTCTAATACATCCACAGTGTGATTAACAGATTTACATTATTTGGTCAATTATTTGCTTTTGTTGAATTTATATAACAATCCAAACATTTTAAGCATTATTCAGTTCAAATATGGCTCCCAAGTGGCACAGCGGTCTAAGGCATTGCATTTCAGGCTGTATCACAACCGGCCGTGATCGGGAGTCCCATAGGGAGAGAGCACAATTGGCCCAGCGTCATCCGTGTTAGGGGAGGGTTTGGCTGGGGTAGGCCGTCATTGTAAATAATATTTCTTTCTTAACTGACTTGCCTAGTTAAATAAAGGTGAAATAGACATTTTAAACATTTGTATCTGCTTGTGGCAGTTTCAATGTAGGACTTTTATTTTGAAGGCGAACCACAAATTCTATTGTGAATTCTATTGTGGCTAATTGTTTTTGTGGCTTGCTTCACATAGGTGGTGCTAAAGCAGGCAAAAGTAGTTGAGCAAAGTGCCGTGACATTGATCAACCAATGGTAGATACCACCCATAGCCTTTTGATTGACACCTTCATTATCATAATCGGAGGAAGTAATGGGGCGGCAGGTAGCCTAGTGGGTAGGACGTTGGGCCAGTAACCAATAGAATCCCTGAGCTGACAAGGTGAAAAAATTAAAAAGCCTGTTGCTGTGTCCTTGAGCAAGGCACTTAACACTAATTTGCTCCAGGAGTTGACCCTGTAGGTGGGCTGTCATTGTAAATAAGAATTTCTTCTTAACTTAGCCTATTTAAATAAAGGTTAAAAATAATATAAAAATTAGTTTTAATAATTTTATAATAGTTTGATAAATAATTAAATACAGATATGTACAGAAATTACAGTCAGTATTTTTGTATTGTCTTGCTCATTTATTTAATCATATATTTAGTTACATATTTGTGCATTTATTTATTTATTCATTTAATTCTAATTATGGCAGGTTTTGTCCTCCATAGTATGAACACATGCATAAACAATTACACTATACATATCAGTGCAGACTGCTGAGGGGAGGACAGCTCATAATAATGTATGGAACGGAGAGTATGGAATGGTATCAAACACATAATGTATTTGATACCATTCCACTCATACCATTCCACCCGTCCTCCACAATTAAGGTGCCACCTCCTGTGATACATATATATATACACAATACATGAAAAGCAAACAAAACACGTAAAGCTAAACACAACCATATGAAACAAACACTTTTCTTCAGTAAAAAGGCCCTCTAACATCTGCCTGAATTGGCCTTGAGGCACCAACTCCACCAACTTCATGGAGTTTTGGAGATCATTCCACTTGAGGGGCAAAAAAACTTAGTCAGATTTGGCCAACTCGGTGGACGTTGAAGTGATTTCCAGGGTTAGCCATCCTTGAGTCCGGGTCTGGTAACTTATACACCTGAAGGTTACCAATGAGGTAAGGTAGACAAAAAGAGTGCAACGCATCAATCTACGAGATTTCAAAGAGGTCTAGCCTAGTTTCTGATACAAAATGCAATGATGTGTAACAACCTATTGCCCGTAATAAAGCGCTATGAGAAACTGCGTCCAATGGTTTCAATACAGTGGTATCTGCATTCATATAGGTCATATCGCCATAGTCAATAACCGGAATGAATGCTGACTGAATTATTTGTTTTCTGCTATTTAACGAAAGACAGCACCTGTTCCTATAGAAGAAACCTATTTTAATAAAATTTTTTAATAACTAATCAACATTCTCAGATATATTTTCAAGTGATTTGGGAAATAACTTATACTTGGTTTTACCTGCATTAAGTACCAATTTCAGTTCAACAAAGGCTTTCTGCAGGGCAATAAAGGCAGATTGAAGCTCTGACAGGGCCTGGTCAGCTGTGGGGGCATACAACACAGTGTCACCTGCATACAGGTCAAAGTATTATTATTATTATTATTATTATTATTATATATATTTTTTTTTACAGATAAACCAATATTGTTATTGTAAATAGTGAAAAGAACCGGATCAAGAATCAATCCCTGTGGGACACCCTTTGTTATGTCCAGAAAACCTGATTCAACACCATCAGTAAATACACACTGTGTTCTGTCGTTTAAATAATTTTCAAACCAGCTACAGTACATGCAGCCTGGTCCAGGCCAATTGATGAAAGCCTTTGAATAAGTAATGAGTGATCCACAGGGTCTGGCTTTAGACAGGTCAATTAAAAGGGCTGCACAGTGTTTTTCCTTTCTCAATTAAAAGTGAAAGTATTTGGTTTTAAATATAATTAAGTATCATAGGTAAATGAATTGCTAAAATATACTTTACTTAAAAGTATAAATCATTTCACATTCCTTATATTAAGCAAACCAGACAGCAAAATGTTCTATTTACGGATAGCCAAGGGCACACTCAAACACTCAGACATAATTTACAAATGAAACATTTGTTTTTAGTGAGTCCGCCAGATCAGAGGCAGTAGGGGTGACCAGGGATGTTCGTGAATTGGACCATTTTCCTGTCCTGCTAAGCATTCTATGTCAGAGAAAATGTCAGAGAAAATGTATGGAGTAAAAAGTACATTATTTTCTCTAGGAATGTAGTTGAGTAAAAATTGTCAAAAATGTAAATAGTAAAGTACAAATACCCCTAAAAACTACTTAAGTAGTACTTTAAAGTATTTTTTACTTAAGTAGTACTTTAAAGTATTTTTACTTAAGTACTTTACACCACTGAGAGATGACGTCATGATCGGAAGGCCAACATCGGTCGGATGCGGTAGATTGAGTCCATGAAAAATAAATTATATTTTTTAGCTTAAACAGACAGATTTTGATGGGGATTTTTTATTAAGTTAATTAGATTTCCGCGTAGGCACGGACATCAACTCTAGGCGGTTAATTGGTCTTGAATAGTCTCGATTGGTCTATACACTCAATCTTTATAGGCCTTGAATAGTTGTTACTGGTTTTGAATAGTATTTACTGGCCTCTAATGATCTCTACTGGTCTTTACTCTCCCCAGTCTCACCTGGCTGAGGTCAGCAGAAAAGGGGGCAGGGTCCCAGGCCACCAGAACACCTGTGCTGTACAGAGAGCTGGACAGGAAGCGGTGGTCGTCTGATGCCATCACCTGCAGGACAGGTAACAACACAGCTTTGTATGTACATTTGAGTCATTTAGCAGACACTCTTATTCAAAGTGAATTGCCTTGCATTCAGAAAATATTCAGACCCCATGACTTTTTCCACATTTTGTTATGTTACAGCCTTTTTCTAAAATTGATTAAATAAAACATTTCCCAATCTACTCACAATACCCCATAAGGTGAAAGCAAAAATGTATAAAAATAAAGTATTCAGACCCTTTGCTATTATCCTTGATGTTTCTACAACTTGATTGGAGTCCACCTGTGGTAAATTCAATTGATTGGACATGATTTGGAAAGGCACACACCTGTCTATAAAAGGTCCCACAGTTGACAGAGCAAAAACCAAGCCATGAGGTAGAAGGAATTGTCTGTAGAGCTCTGAGACAGGATTGTGTCGAGGCACAGATCTTGGGAAGGGTACCAAAACATTTTTGCAGTAGTGAAGGTCCCCAAGAAAAGTGGCCTCCATCATTCTTCAATGGAAGAAGTTTGGCCCGGCCAAACTGAGCAATCGGGGGAGAAGGGCCTAGGTCAGGGAGGTGACCAAGAAGCCGATGGTAACTCTGACAGAGCTCCATAGTTCCTCTGTGGAGATGGGAGAACCTTCCAGAAGGACAACCATCTCTGCAGCACTCCACCAATCAGGCCTTTATGGCCAGAAGGAAGCCACTCCTCAGTTAAAGGCACATGACCGACGGCTTGGAGTTTGCCAAAAGGTACCTAAAGGACTCTCAGACCATAAGAAACAAGATTGTCTGGTCTGATGATGCCAAACGTCACGTCTGGAGGAAACCTGGCACCATCCCTACAGTGAAGCATGGTGGTGGCAGCATCATGCTTTGGGGATGTTTTTCAGAGGCAGGCACTGAGACTAGTCAGGATAGAGGGAAAGATTAACGGAGCAAAGTACAGAGAGATCCTTGATGAAAACCTGCTCCAGATCGCTGAGGACCTCAGACTGGGGGCGAAGGTTCACCTTCCAACAGGACAATGACCCTAAACATACAGCCAAGACAACGCAGGAGTGGCTTCGGGACGAGTCTTTGAATGTCCTTGAGTGGTCCAGCCAGAGCCCACACTTGAACCCACATCTCTGGAGAGACCTGAAAATAGCTGTGGAGCGACGCTCCCCGTCCAACCTGACAGAGCTTGAGGATCTTCAGAGAAGAACGGGAGAAACAAAAGGTGTGCCAAGCTTGTAGCGTCATACCCAAGAAGACTCGAGGCTGTAATCGCTGCCAAAGGTGCTTCAACAAAGTACTGAGTAAAGGGTCTGAATACTGATGTACATTAATGTGATATACATTTTTTTTTATTGCTAACATTTCTAAAACCTGTTTTTCTTTGTCATATGGAGAATTGTGTGTAGATTGATGAGGGAAAAAAACTATTCTATCAATTTTAGAATAAGGCTGTAACTTAACAAAATGTGGAAAAAGTCAAGGGGTCTGAATAGTTTCTGAATGCACTGTAGGTAACAACACAGATTTATGTCACCTATACAGATAAGAACACAACTTTATATAACCAATATACAGTACCAGTCAAAAGTTTGGACACCTACTCATTCAAGGGTTTTTCTTTATTTTTACTTTTTGTAGAATAATAGTGAAGACATCAAAACTATGAAACAACACATATGGAATCATGTAGTTACCAAAAGTGTTAATCAAATCAAAAAATATATATACAGTGGGGCAAAAAAGTATTTAGTCAGCCACCAATTGTGCAAGTTCTCCCACTTAAAAAGATGAGAGAGGCCTGTAATTTTAATCATAGGTACACTTCAACTATGAGACAAAATGAGAAAGAAAAATCCATAAAATCACATTGTAGGATTTTTAATGAATTTATTTGCAAATTATGGTGGAAAATAAGTATTTGGTCAATAACAAAAGTTTATCTCAATACTTTGTTATATTCCCTTTGTTGGCAATGACAGAGGTCAAACGTTTTCTGTAAGTCTTCACAAGGTTTTCACACACTGTTGCTGGTATTTTGGCCCATTCCTCCATGCAGATCTCCTCTAGAGCAGTGATGTTTCGGGGCTGTCGCTGGGCAACACAGACTTTGTTACTTTAGTCCCAGCTCTCTGCAGGTGTGGTTCTGGGATTTTTGCTCACCGTTCTTGTGATCATTTTGACCCCACGGGGTGAGATCTTGCATGGAGTCCCAGATCGATGGAGATTACCAGTGGTCTTGTATGTCTTCTATTTCCTAATAATTGCTCCCACAGTTGATTTCTTCACACCAAGCTGCTTACCTATTGCAGATTCAGTCTTCCCAGCCTGGTGCAGGTCTACAATTTTGTTTCTGATGTCCTTTGACAGCTCTTTGGTCTTGGCCATAGTGGAGTTTGGAGTGTGACTGTTTGAGGTTGTGGACAGGTGTCTTTTATACTGATAACAAGTTCAAACAGGTGCCATTAATACAGGTAACGAGTGGAGGACAGAGGAGCCTCTTTAAGAAGAAGTTACAGGTCTGTGAGAGCCAGAAATCTTGCTTGTTTGTAGGTGACCAAATACTTATTTTCCACCATAATTTGCAAATAAATTCATAAAAAATCCTACAATGTGATTTTCTGGATTTTTTTTCTTCTCATTTTGTCTCTCATAGTTGAAGTGTACCTATGATGAGAATTACAGGCCTCTCTCATCTTTTTAAGTGGGAGAACTTGCACAATTGGTGGATGACTAAATATTTTTTTGCCCCACTGTACACTTACTCATTCCAGGGTTTTTCATTATTTTTATTATTTTCTACATTGTAGAATAATAGTGAATACATACAAACTATGAAATAACACATAGGGAATAATGTAGTAATCAAAAAATGGTATATTTGAGATTCTTCAAAGTAGCCACCCTTTGCCTTGATGACAGCTTTGCAGAACTAAGGAAAATACAGATATAGGGGATGTAATAAAACAGGTGATTGAGTCCAGGTGAGTTCAATAAATCGCTGATGCGCATGACGAGGGAAACAGGTGTGCGTAATGATGGTGGCAGGTGTGCGTAGTGCTGGGCAGCCTGGCGCGAGAGAGGGAGCAGGCATGACAAGAATCTAGCTTGTGTTGATGGAAGGATGGAGGAGGAAACGAGTAGGTAGCCATCTAGCCTGCTGACTAAGACTTAAATCTAGCTTGTGTTGATGGAAGAGGAAACGAGTAGGTAGCCATCTAGCCTGCTGACTAAGACTAGTTTTGCAGTCTACAATATGTCTCCAACTTAGTCTGTCTGCCAGATTGCTGAGGGGCAACATTGTCAAGTTTAACTTAGTGAAGGTCTTTCGTAGTATCAATAGTTAATCATGATTCATCTGTCTAGTTCCTGAAACATGTCAATTGATGCATGGCCTCTACAGCAGTGCTTAGCCACCCACTCAGTTACCAGTGGTCTATTCAGCCACATCCCAGGGAAAGGAGAGAGCAGAACCATCCATCCTTCAATTCAAAGTGATTGACAGTAAGTTGTGTCCTTTTGTCTCTTAGATACTCTGATCTTCAATGTGTATTATTTCCTACAAACCACCTTGGTAAGAGCAAGGTCTGTACTAACTATCCATGATTACCTGACATTAGTGGAAGTAGATCCAATTAAAATATCACTTCTAATAATATACAGTGGGAAGAAAAAGTATGTGAACCCTTTGGAGTTACCTGGATGTCTGCATAAATTGGTCACAATTTTATCAGATCTTCATCTAGGTCACAACAATAGACAAACATAGTGTGCTTAAACTAATAACACACATTGTTGTATTTGTGTCTATATTGAATACATAACTTAAACATTCATAGTGTAGGTTGGAAAAAGTATGTGAATCCCTAGGCTAATGATTTCTCCAAAAGCTAATTGTAGTCAGGAGTCAGCTAACCTGGCGTCCAATCAATGAGACGAGGTTGGAGATGTTGGTTAGAGCTGCCCTGCAAAAGTATCTCTAAAAGCCTTGATGTTCATCAGTCCACGGTAAGACAAATTGTCTAGAAATTGAGAAAGTTCAGCACTGTTGCTACTCTTCCTAGGAGTGGCCGTCCTGCAAAGATTACAGCAAGAGTACAGCGCAGAATGCTCAATGAGGTTAAGAAGAATCCTAGAGTGTCAGCTAAATACTTATACTATAGACAATGTTTGTTATTTAGTCGACATCACTCCTCAACCCGCCACCATGTTTCCTTCCGAACTTAACTAATACATTGAGCAAGCAAATCATTTGATTTGATTTAAAAACTGCAATAACTGAGATTAGGGATTCATTTGAGGTCAGCTTGTGAAACCCTCAGTTTAGTCTGTACGCCCTCTTTCTCCTCTAACCCCAAGCTAATCCCCCTTCCTCCCCCAACTTGGACAGGTCCGTCCCTAATCACTGGTAAGCTGGCTGGTAGTAGGGACAGCTCCATCGCATTAAATGAGGATTGCTCTGGCAGTGAAGATGAATGGTCTCATCAGTGGGAGATCTCATGCCGATGCATGACATGCTGTTTCCACCCAGGTAAGCATCATCCCTAGCAGCCTGGTCACTATTACAACTGCTTGAGGAGTGTTACTGCTGACGGTCTGTGTGCGTCTGTCTGTCAGTTAACCTACAGTGAGGACTACACTAAACCAACCCACTAAATGAACAATCGCTGCCTCATGTCTCACACTGTCCAAGACATCATCCACAGAGGGAGCACACATGCAACACTGCTATTCACACTTATTGACTAGTGGATTAATCAAGGAATTGACTACGGAAGCATGTCACACAGGCCTATTAAACAGTTGTGTGTTTAATTTCAGAGGGATGAGGGAGAGAGCAGTGTATTTTACAACACACTGGGCGCCAATGACTACAGGAGACCACATGGTAACATTTGTTAATATAATGTAACATGTCTTGCCTTGAAAATGGCCCTCAATAATAGTGGTTGATGCTTCTATTTAGACATCCCACATGCATTAACAGTCATTATTTTTCAATCTCTTCATGCAACAGAGGTACCCGACTGAGTTGTATCCCCAGTTAGCCCTTGTTCCAATAAGGATGGGCATGAGTAATCGAGTAATCGAACGGACGTCAAAGTGCCATCTTTAACCAGAGATGCCAAACTACTTGGTAGAATGTGCTTTGTGGCTGCCCAAACTAGCAAGTGAAAATGTGTCCAGAAAAAAAAAAGAAGTAATGTCTTGAAGACAAAGTTAATTGGCTTTGAAGCTGGTGTTCCATTTGTACATGTGTATTTGTGGGTACAACAAAGAAACCAAGCCAAGCATCACACAGTTCTCCCTCTCCCCTCCATGGCTTACTCACTCAATTGCGTTTTGACCGCTCCCTCTACACACACCTGCTGAGTGCGCACACAAGCTCCCATTAGGCCTGTAAAATTCCTATAAAAAAGTATCTAACTGATGGGATACACAAGCTACATTCCTTGCCAAATGAAGTCAGTTTTATCACATTCAAAATGGACTGGTTGATTGAAATAGGGAAATACTGTATGTGTTCCTACAACGAGCTGCAGTTTTGGAATAATTGCGCCTCTTCTATTTTACGCTTAGGATACTTTGTGAGCTGATGGTGCCATTTAGAATTGGTTTAGCCTAGGCTATAACCCCCCTAAACATACAGGTTCCACACTGAAAATATGCAAAAACATTAGTTTGATAAAGACAAAGAGCGTATTTTTATCAGACTCATTAAGCCTAGGCCTACTCACCAAACTGATGCCGTGGCCGTAATTCATCACCATGCAGTGTTCAATGTGGAAATTGATAGATAGATAGATAGATAGATAGATAGATAGATAGATAGATACTTTATTGATCCCGAGTTTCATTTAAAATTTCTTAAATGTTAATCCCTTTGGAAAATACCAATGAACAGGCAGAATAAACAAAATAAAATGTATGTTGAAAAAGAAGATGGATTTTGTTTTCTAACCTGAAAATAATTGTCTTTCAACTCGCCAAATTGAGCCCTGTTTCAAATGATCGCTCTTTGAGAATAATTGTTCCAGACACAAGATACACATCTTCGCACTGGCAACTTTTTTGATATGGAAAAATATTCTGTTATTTTATTCTATTATATGACATAATGTTTTTTTCTATTACATAGGTGTGTCTTGACTGTGATAAGGCCTCGGGAAATAAGTGTATTGTCTGCTAAATTAACTTTAGCTAGCTAGCTAACAGTACACTTTAGCTTAAGACATGTAGCTAGCTAGCTAGGTAAAAAATGTACCTAGCTAGGTAAACAACGTGTAAGATCACACACGTCACGTAATGTTAGCTAATGAGCTAGCCAGCTAACAGTACACTTTAGCTTGAAATGATACCACTTTCTGTCAAAATTAGAAACGTGTAATATCTGAAAATGTAGCTAGCTAGACTATCTTACCTGTAGTATAAAATTTGCAATTCAACGGCTCAGACACGAGACGTACGTATGTGGCAGGGTCTACAGATTATCACAGACTACAAAAGGAAAACCAGCCACGTTGCAGACACAGACGTCTTGCTTCCGGACAAGCTAAACAACTTCTTCGCCCGCTTTGAGGATAATACAGTGCCACCGATGCAGCCCGCTATTAAGGACTGTGGGCTCTCCTTCTCTGTGGCCGACGTGAGCAAAACATCTATACGTGTTAACCCTCGACGGCATCCCTAGCCGAGTCCTCAGAGCATGCATAGACCAGCTGGCTGGTGTGATTACGGACATATTCAATCACTCCCTATCCCAGTCTGCTGTCCCCACACGCTTCAAGATGGCCATCATTGTTACTGTACCCAAGAAAGCAAAGGTAACTGAACTAAATGACTATCGCACCGTAGCACTTACTTTTGTCATCATGAAATGCGCTGAGAGAGTAGTCAAGGATCATATCACCTCTACCTTACCTGTCACCCTAGACACACTTCAATTTGCTTACCGCCCCAATAGATCCACAGACGATGCAATTGCCATCACACTGTGCACTGCCCTATCCCATCTAGACAAGAGGTATACCTATTTAAGAATGCTGTTCATTGACTATAGCTCAGCACTCAACAGCATAATACCCTCCAAGCTCATGTCATAACATTAGCTTTGATTAATTTGTTATTTAATTAAATGGATTATTCTAACGTTTAATTGATTACGTGATTTAATTAAATCATGCAAGAATTAAATGATTAATAACCTGGGGCACCACTGGAATCAGTCGTTTAGAGTTACCGATTCCAGAAAATTAGGATATTATATATCGTTTAACAGTCAATCATTAACCATACCTCTGATTTCAGTCTCATTCTGATGATCATAAGATCTAAATCATTATTTAGAATGATAATGCACAGGCCCATGTTGCAAGGATCTATACACTTTTGGGCTCCCAAGTGGCGCAGCGGTCTAAGGCACTGCATCTCAGTGCTAGAGGTGTCACTACAGACACCCTGGTTTGATTCCAGGCTGTATCATAACTGGCTGTGATTGGGAGTCCCATAGGGCGGTGCACAATTGGCCCAGTGTTGTCAGAGTTTGGCCGGTGTAGGCCGTCATTGTAAATAAGAATTTGTTCTTAACTGACTTGCCTAGTTAAATAAAGGTTCAATAAAATAAAAAAACACTTTCTGGTAGCTTAAAATGTCCCAGTTCTTCCATGGCCTGCATACTCACCATACATGTCACCCATTGAGCATGTTTAGGATGCTCTGGATAGATATTTACGACATCATGTTCCAGTTCCCGCCAATATCCAGCAACTGGATATCCACAGCCATTGAAGAGGAGTGGGACAACATTCCACAGTGACTTTCACTGTATCCATGCCCAGGTATCTGTGATCAACATCTGAATATTTGTATTCCATATCATTTGAAATCCATAGATTAGGGCCTAATGAATTTATTTCAATTGACTGATTTCCTTATATGAACTGTAACTCAGTAAAATTGTTTCATGTTGCGTATATATATACAGCGGGTGAAATAAGTATTGAACACGTCACCATTTTTCTCAGTAAATATATTTCCAAAGGTGCTATTGACATGAAAGTTTCACCAGATGTTGGTAACAACCCAAGTAATCCATACATACAAAGAAACCAAAACAAGTAAGTTCAGAAATTAAGTTATGTGTAATAATGTGAAATGACACAGGGAAAAAGTATTGAACACATGAAGAAAGGGAGGTTCAAAAAGGCATGGAAAGCCAAGACAACAGCTGAAAACTATCAGTAATTAAAAAGCAATCCAGCCCCCTGTCAGTGCAAATTAATATCAGCTGGTTCAGTCCCAACTGATGGCCTACAAAAAGGTCTCATTGCCAAGGTGTCACACAAGACACATCTCATGATGGGTAAAAGCAAAGAGCTGTCTCAAGACCTTCGCAACCTAATTGTTGCAAAACATAATGATGGCATTGGTTATAGGTGCATTTCTAAGCTTCTGAATGTTCCAGTGAGCACTGTTGGGGCCATAATACGGAAGTGGAAAGACAATCATTTCACCATAAATTTGCCTCGACCAGGTGCTCCTCGCAAGATTTCTGACAGAGGAGTGAAAATAATAATCAGAAGAGTTGTCCAAGAGCCAAGGACCACTTGTGGAGAGCTTCAAAAAGACCTGCAATTAGCAGGTACTGTTGTCTCAAAGAAAACATGAATTAATGCACTCCACCGCCATGGCCTGTATGCACGCTCACCACGCAAGACTCCATTGCTGGAAAAAAAAAGCATGTTGAAGCTCGTTTAAAGTTAGCTGCACAACATTTGGAAAAGCCAGTGAAATACTGGGAGAATATAGTGTGGTCAGATGAGAGCAAAATTGAATTGTTTGGATGTCATAATACACACCATGTTTGGAGGAGAAATGGCACTGCACATCACCCTAAAAACACCATACCAACAGTGAAGTTTGGAGGTGGGAACATCATGGTGTGGGGCTGCTTTTCAGCAAATGGTACTGGCAAACTTCACATAATTGAAGGAAGGATGAATGGGCAAATTTACGAGGAGCACCTGGTCGAGGCAAATTTATGGTGAAATGATTGTCTTTCCACTTCCCTATTATGGCCCCAACAGTGCTCACTGGAACATTCAGAAGCTTAGAAATGCGCCTATAACCAATGCCATCATTATGTTTTGCAACAATTAGGTTGCGAATGTCTTGAGTCAGCTCTTTGCTTTTACCCATCATGAGATGTGTCTTGTGTAACACCTTGGCAATGAGACCTTTTTGTAGGCCATCAGTTGGGACTGAACCAGCTGATATTAATTTGCACTGACAGGGGGCTGGATTGCTTTTTAATTACTGATAGTTTTCAGCTGTTGTCTTGGCTTTCCATGCCTTTTTGAACCTCCCTTTCTTCATGTGTTCAATACTTTTTCCCTGTGTCATTTCACATTATTACACATAACTTAATTTCTGAACTTATTTGTTTTGGTTTCTTTGTATGTATGGATTACTTGGGTTGTTACCAACATCTGGTGAAACTTTCATGTCAATAGCACCTTTGGAAATATATTTACTGAGAAAAATGGTGACGTGTTCAATACTTATTTCACCCGCTGTATATGTTTTCAGTATAATATGGTCTACATCTTATCGTAGAGCATATCATAAATTAATATTAAAGATAGCACACCACCCCCCATGAGTTTGCCCGACGCTGCCGTTCTGTCCTGCCAATGCATAGAAAAAACAGCTAGATCTAAATATTCCATGTCCTTGTTCAGCCACAACTCGTAGAAACATAGGCTATTACATTTCTTCAGATCACATTGATAGGATAGTCTCGAACGGAGCTTGTCCAGTTTATTCTCCAGTGATTGCACGTTCGCCAATAGAACTGAAGGTCGAGGCTGTTTATCCACTTGCAGACGTAGTTTCAAGGTTTCCCTCTATAACGGCGCCTCTTCCTTTTTCGAATGTCAGGGATTTTGGCCTGGTCCGGCATGAGCAGTAGGTAATTCGCCTCTGACTCATTGAAGTAGAAATCCTCATTCAAATCGAGGTTAGTGATTACTGTTCTGATGCAGAAAAATAAATAAATAGCACAATTCTTTAGGATCCCGTAAATCGGCTGCTATTCCCTCTAGCGCCATGACTCAGTTCAGTAGAAATCGTATTGCAGCTGTTCGCCTTGATTTTTAAAGATGACTAAACAACATTTAAAAAATGACAGTGTAGGTGTGTGGTTATACCTGGATACTAGGTGTGTGTGTGTGTTTACCTGGGAGTTAAGGAGGCGGATGGTGGTCTTGGAGCCAACATCTTTTTCGTACCCCAAGGTGGGCGCTGCATTGAATCGCAGCACTGCATCATGGGAGTCTGTGATTGGACAAAAAGTACAGTATTTATATCATTCATTTGGAATCACCGAAGCTACAGATGCTGCATTAAAGTGGGCTCATAAGCTTTTTTGGATGCATTTCTGAGATGCTCATGTATTTCAGTTTTGCGCCGAAATCTGTATTTAGATTCAGGTGGAGTGAATGGTTGTATATTGTGTTGTTTATAATGAATAATATACCACACCCTCTCGGGCCTTATTGTTTAATTAACCCCCTAGAGTCGATTGACACCCCGGTGCGTCAATCTGTTACATAAAAAATAAATCTGTATCAAAGTCTGTCAGTTAAAGCTAGAGATATCTGTTTTTTTGCATTACATATTTGTCATTTAGCTGACACTCTTATCCAGAGTGACTTACAGTAAGTGCATACATTTTCATACTTTTTTCCTACTAGTCCCCAGTGGGAATCGAATCCACAACCCTGGCATTGCTCTACCAACTGAGCCAAACGGGACCCATTGGATGCGTCTTAGTTCACCGCATCCACCAGTGTTGCTTTTCCACATCTGTGGTGAAAGGTGGTTAAATATGGGGTTAAATATGTATAAAAAATATATACAGTGCCTTCGGAAAGTATTCATACCATTTGACTTTTCCCACATTTTGTTACGTTATTCTAAAATTTATTTTTTATTCCAGCAATCTACACACAATACCTCATAATGATAAAGAGAAAACAGGTTTTTAGACATTTTTGCAAATGTATTAAAAATAAAACACAGAAATACCTTGACATAAGTATTCAGACCCTTTGCTATGAGACTTGAAATTGAGCTCAGGTGCATCCTGTTTCCATTGATCACCCATGAAATGTTTCTACAACTGGATTGGAGTCCACTTGTGGTAAATTCAATTGATTGGACATGATTTTGAAAGGCACACACCTGTCTATATAAGGTCTCACAGCTGACAGTGCATGTCAGAGCAAAACTCAAGCCATGAGGTTGAAGGAATTGTCCATAGAGCTCTGATACAGGATTGTGTCAAGGCACAGATCTGGGGAAGGGTACCAAAAACTTTGTGCAGCATTGAAGGTCCCCAAGAACACAGTGGCCTGCATCATTCTTAAATGTAAGAAGTTTGGAATGTCGTGTCTCTGGCTCTGATTAAAATGATGACATGCTATTCTATCACATCGATTACCTAACGTTTAATTAATTACGTGATTGAATTAAACCATGCAACAATTAACTCATTAATAACCTGGGGCACCACGGACACATTCATTTATATAGAGCGGCTATCTCTCGAATCCGCTCTCTTAAAGATCTGATGATCCTTTATATCAATAGCAGATCTAATCTGCACGATTCCTAGCAAACATGTTGACGATCTGGGTAAATCCTGCACGAGAGCTCCTTCAAACTTGGGATCACAGGGTAGACCACTCTCTGGGAACAGAGATGATGGCCGTTTGCGGCCGTCCTGACACTGAATTGATCAGCAGTGTGGACTGGTGTGTTGGGTTCTGTGTGATGCATGGTACCTGGTGAAGCCCTATTGGAAGAAGGACCTCGTTCTGAAAAGTGTCTGTGTGACCATCTGTGTGACCCTCAGAAGTGGTGTAATTCCAATTATTTTAAATCTGATAGCCAGGTCATTTAACGTGAATGACCGTCCTGTGTGACGGGATGTAAGCTAGATTCTGGGTGAACTAGTTTTGGGTAATTTGACGTTGAACATTCAGTGTCTGTGTGAAACTGGAATGACACTTTAGGATCTGTGTGAACTAGTTTTGACCATTTATGATATAGTGTAAGATTAGTCCTGTACCCCATTTTATAAGTATTGAAAGATGTACATGTATGAATTGCGTTATCCTAGGAACTAAACCCTGAGATAGAAATTATAAAATATTCCTGCAGGTTAAAATAATACAATAACTAATTGATGAAGTATACTTTGGGAACAATACTGTATGAATGTGGATGAGAGTTGTGTGAGTGGACATGAAAATATCTGAAGCTTGGATAGTAACATACAGAAATATATATAATAAGATCATTGAAATTTGGAAAAGCAGCTTTGATATAGCCTAACGTTATTTTGGGGTTCCGTTCTTTCAATGCCCATCAAGTGAATATCACGGGAGAGGTATTGAGAGCGGAAGGTCTATAGTTTCTGTTGAGGATCCCAGTAACAGTTTGGGCAACAAGCATTGTTTTTTATGGTTCCGCTGGGAGCGGCTTCATAGGTGGGGAAGATCAGTAAATGTTTTATTAGTTGGTTCCTTTCAATGGATCATTTGATAAATATGAGGTTTAAGCATTATTAAACTGTCTACAAAGTATTGGCAATAGTATCATAAAAGTGATTGGCGTATATCCACTTTTGGTAAAGGTATGGGGAATTGACTAACCCTATCGATGTAACTATAAAACCCTTATGGGATTTGTAAGATGTAAGCTCTGTGTTGATATGATATGTAGTGAATTGGTTATTGTTGCATACAAAACATCGCTACATAAGTAAACTACTGTATATTTTACATGATTAGCAGGAAGATTTCGGGTAGTTATTGTGTTGCCTACTCAGAAGGGTCTGTTCCATAGATCGAATGCATTCTAATGATAGCGGATAGACAGTTGTGATAGAGCTGTGACCATCATCACTATTGATAATTTAAAAATGGGTGTTAATTATTCCATGGTAATACAAGGCTACAACAGCGATTAATTGAAGTTGTGGGTAGCAAGGGGCTATAGTATTTTGTCAATCGAAAGGTATTTTCTCTCTGGGATTGACTGATGTATTTTCGACATGTGGCGCATTACAGGTTAATCTTTGAATAAAATAAGTTTAATGAGTGTAAAGCGAGTAATATTGTTTGGGTAGTCTGAAATTAAAACTATGCCTTCTAACGATGTGAATGGAAATAGGTATTAGGTATGTCAGAGAAGGAGCCCCGGCCACTACACTCGTGGGGGTTCGTGGAGGAGCCCCTATAGCCATGGGAGCAGGAGTTCGCCCAGGAGTCGGACGGGGACGACGAGGTGCTTCTGTTCCCGGAGGGGTTCTACAATCATCCCAGGAGGTACAGACGAGGTGGTGGAGGGCTTGGCTGGAGCTGAGACCAGCCGGAGGGAGGACGAGGTCAACTTTGAGGACCGCAAGAGGATGTGGTCCAAACGGCTGTCGACTCCACTCCCCGGGGCTCCTGGACTAGTGCCCAGTCCGGTACATCCAGCACCGGTCCCCAGTCTGGTACCTCCAGTGCCGGCTCCCCGCACTCGTCCTCCAATGAGTCTCCCCAGCCTGGTGCGACCTGTGCCGGCTCCCCGCACTCGCCCTCCAGTGCGTCTCAGCAGCCCTGCTGAAGGGCCAGAGCCTCCCTCTGCTTCAGCCCTGCTTCAGGACCAGAGCCTCCAGGTACGGTCCACAGCCCGGAGCCTCCAGGTACGGTCCACAGCCCGGAGCCTCCAGGTACGGTCCACAGCCCAGAGCCTCCCGTGACGGTCCCCAGCCCAGGGTCTCCAGTGCGTGTCCCCAGCTCAATATCTTCAGTACCGGTTCCTAGCCCGGTGGCTCCATGGCCGGAGCCTTCCTCTGCGCCGGTGCCCTGTCCAGGCACGGCGTCCAGTCCTGCTCCGAGGTCGGCGCTTCCCTCTGCGCCGGTGCCCAGTCCAGGCCCGATGTTCAGCCGAGCTCCATGGCCGGAGCTGTCCACTGCCCCGGGTTCCAGACAGAACCTGGCGTCCAGCCCAGTTCCGATGGCCGGAGCCGTCCGCTCTCGTCCGGGACCAGACTCCAGCCCCACTCCAGTACCGGAGCAGTCCGCTCCACCGGTGCCCAGTCCAGGACCGGTCATCAGCCCCGCTCCAGTGCCGGAGCCGTCCGCTCTATCGGTGCCCAGTCCGGGACCGATCTCCAGCCCCACTCCAGTGCCGGAGCAGTCCGCTCCACCGGTGCCCAGTCCAGGACCGGTCGTCAGCCCCGCTCCAGGACCGGTCGTCAGCCCCGCACAGGACGTGGCACCGGGTCAGGCGGGGGCACCCCAAGGCAGGACGGAGGACCGGCACTGGAGATACCGGCCTGGGGATTGGCACCGGGACCCTGGTGCGAGGAACCGGCACTGGAAGTATCAGGCTGGGTACCGGCACTGGGGGCTCTGGGCTGGGAACAGGCACAGGAAGCTCCGGACTGAGGACCGGCACAGGAAGGATGTAGCGGCAGACAAGCTCTCCACCACCTCGCCTGTACCTCTAGGGGCTGGTTATTAAACACCTCTGGGGTCCGCCGATCTTCCCCTGTAGGAGGCCGACGTTTCGCTCCGTCTTCCTCCTACCTCGGCAGGTCCCGGCTCTATAGGGGCAAATCCAAGAACCCCCATGAGTTGGGGGACAGGAGCATTTCATCGCCGTCTTCCTCCTCCCATGGCTGCAGAGCTCTTCATTGACCCCCCCAAAAGTATTGCGAAAAGGAACTTGTCCTTATCCGCCGCCCCCCCAACATTTTTTTATGGGGTTTCTTCAGGGCTATTTGCTGGCCCTGTCGTTTGGCTCGCCGATGTGGAGCCCGCCGGCGTCACCGCTGCCCTGGATCCCGGTCTGAATCCAGGGCTAGACAATGAAGGTCCTCCTCCTCGGAGACAGTCTCCCAACCTCCAAGGAGTTTCTTCACTGTCCAGCGCTGCTTGGTCCCGTTTTGGTGGGTTATTCTGTCACGGCTGGTGGTAGGCAGGACCCAAGGCGCAGAGCTGTAGTCAATCGACATACTTTCTTTCGGTATTACAAAAACAACAAAAGGAAAAGAAGCAACCATGAACTGATGTGCAAAATGCACAAACAATAACACAGATGCAAGTGGGCAGGCGAAATCCTTAAATAGGATCCCCAATTAGAGACAATTGGGAATCACTAACACTGTGAGGGCTTGGTTGTGGTAAGGCCTCTTACTCCCACCTAGGGGAGGAGAGAGGCACACAATCAAGTCCTCACACCCTAACTAGGGAGATTATGATCCCCAATCAGAGACAGCTGTCTAGCGTTGTCTCTGATTGGGGATAGTATTTAGGCTCCACAAAATTCCACCTGTGTGTGGATCATTGTTTGTTCCTGCTTGTCTGCACTGCCAGCAGCCCAGCAAGTAAGTCACTGTGTTTTGTTTGTAGTCTGTTTTGTTTTCACTCTCCTTATTTTATTTTGAATGCTTCGTGAGAACATCTCATTTAAAATAAAAAGGATGACACTTCACCAGCGCTCCGTATATCGTCCCTTAAATACTACGCACCGTGACAGAATGATCCACCACCCTGGGACGCAACGGGGGATTACTTTGGGAGATATCCTCCTCGGTATGGGGAAAATTACCGAGGAGGAACACTCCCATTATCGTGCGGTGGAGGAGGGCTGGTGTCCGGAGCAACAGAGGCGCCGAAGACGGAGGACACGTCACCGGGCTAAAGTTGAGGACCAGCCTGGAGCCCAGAAAAACCCCCAAACTGATTTTGGGGGGGGGCTATGGGGGTGGTCGGGGATTAAGGGAGAAGAGCCCCGACCACTGCACTCGTGGGGGTTCCAGGAGGAGCCCTTACAGCCGTGGGAGCAGGAGTACAGAGAGGAGTCGGAGGAAGACGACGACGATGTGCTTCTGTTCCCTCACTCGTGGGGGTTCCCGGAGGAACCCTCACAGGATGGGGATTGGCGGTGGAGTAGGGACGACAGGTACAGTCGTGCTCCAGCGCCAGTTCCCAGTCCGGTGCCTCCAGCGCCGGTCCAGAGTCGGAGACGGAGGAGACCGACTCAGCGCACCAAACCATTGGTGCGCAACAATAGCCCGGTACGGCCCGCGCCTGCTCCGCGCACCAGCTCTATGGTGCGTGTACCCAGCCCGGTGCGACCCGTGCCAGCTCAACGCACCAACCCAACGGTGCGTTTCCCCAGCCCGGTACGGGCCGCCCCTGCTCCGCGCACCAGCCCTATGGTGCGTGTCTCCAGCCCGGTGCGACCCGTGCCAGCTCAACGCACCAACCCAACGGTGCGTTTCCCCAGCCCGGTACGGCCCGCGCCTGCTCCGCGCACCAGCCCTATGGTGCGTGTCTCCAGCCCGGTGCGACCTGTGCCAGCTCAACGCACCAACCCAACGGTGCGTTTCCCCAGCCCGGTACGGGCCGCCCCTGCTCCGCGCACCAGCCCAGTCCGGGGCCGGTCGTCTGCTTCGCTCCAGTGCCGGAGCAGTCCGCTCCACCGGTGCCCAGTCCGGGGCCGGTCGTCTGCGTCGCTCCAGTGCCGGAGCAGTCCGCTCCACCGGTGCCCAGTCCGGGGCCGGTCGTCTGCGTCGCTCCAGTGCCAGAGCAGTCCGCTCCACCGGTGCCCAGTCCGGGGCCGGTCGTCTGCTTCGCTCCAGTGCCGGAGCAGTCCGCTCCACCGGTGCCCAGTCCGGGGCCGGTCGTCTGCTTCACTCCAGTGCCGGAGCAGTCCGCTCCACCGGTGCCCAGTCCGGGGCCGGTCGTCTGCTCCAATCCAGTGCCGGAGCAGTCCGCTCCACCGGTGCCCAGTCCGGGGCCGGTAGCCTGCTCCAATCCAGCGCCGGAGCAGTCCGCTCCACAGGTGCCCAGTCCGGGTCCGATCGCCTACTCCGCACCCATGCCGGAGCAGTCCGCTCCACCGGGGTCCGGTCCGGGACCTGAGGTCAGCCCCTCTCCAGGATCGAGGGCTCCCACACCAGGGTCCAAAAGGGATTTGGTGCAACGCGGGAGTACTGAGGGGGGAATCATCGCGCCTGGGTCCGGACTGGACCGGGCGTGCAACGGAGAGGTAGGAGGGAAGCTACTCTCACAACCTGCGCCACGCCCGGAGCCGGAACCGGAGCCCCCACCAGCAACCACCTCAGTACCCCGCCATGTCCCCCCTAGTTTTTTGTGCATTTTTCTTTCAGGAGAGGGGGGGATCTTGTCCGCACCTTAGGGGGGGGTACTGTGAGGGCTTGGTTGTGGTAAGGCCTCTTACTCCCACCTAGGGGAGGAGAGAGGCACACAATCAAGTCCTCACACCCTAACTAGGGAGATTATGATCCCCAATCAGAGACAGCTGTCTAGCGTTGTCTCTGATTGGGGATAGTATTTAGGCTCCACAAAATTCCACCTGTGTGTGGATCATTGTTTGTTCCTGCTTGTCTGCACTGCCAGCAGCCCAGCAAGTAAGTCACTGTGTTTTGTTTGTAGTCTGTTTTGTTTTCACTCTCCTTATTTTATTTTGAATGCTTCGTGAGAACATCTCATTTAAAATAAAAAGGATGACACTTCACCAGCGCTCCGTATATCGTCCCTTAAATACTACGCACCGTGACAAACACAAGCAGCATAGAGATTGCAAGGCATCTCTAAACACAATACTTGACATTCACATAGAGATGCCCAGAGGCATCTCTGAACACTAATCCTGACAGTTTCACTGTATTTCATGCATGGGTCTAACATGGTAAGCAACATTCTATTTGAGGATTTTGTATGACCTCTGACCTCTGTCCTGACTTTCTAGTGGGGATTGATCGCCCTCAATGGAAAGCCTCAATTAAAAAAATAATAATAATAATAATAAGTTAAAAGGGGGAAATTACTAGTTTGTTTAGGTTTTTGGATTGAAGTTTATACTTTGAGTGATATGTAGGAATTTATCGAATGATGTATGAAGGAGGGTGTTGTTGGTTGGTTGTTCTGTTTTGTTTCAATGTGAACCTTACTAGATTGGGCCTTGAATATATCATGATGGATTAGAGGCCTAACTTCCTGATGTGGTGGATCTGTGATGAAGCTGACAGTGTGCTGAAGGGGAGCATAAGCAAATCTGAGAAAATTGTTTCAAAGGAAGAATGTCATTTTTTTATTTTTACATTTGTCTTAGAAATTAGTATTGGAAATATTGGTAGTAGTAATAGGTTGTAATACAGTATAATTTGTCGATTTTCTTGAATCAGGAATGAACTCAACTAAAATGTTGTTCTGATCTGTCTTCTCTCGAGATTACTTCAGATGGTATCTTCATGCAGGGACAATTTGACCAAACGGTGTGAACCTAAAACCCCCTCTAACCGGCTGATGAAATTCACTACGGCCCTGTCCTGCACCCCTTCTACCTGTCAACGGCCCAGCAACCTGCAGCGTCCAATCGTGGCTATCAACTGTTTTTCTCATGCCTTTTCTCTCAGGAGTGTGGCAGGAGTCCATGTGGAGTAAGCCTGGAGAGAGATCTGGTCCCAAAACGTCTCTCTTATGTTGCTGGTATACTGGGGGGCGAGACATAATAAGAGTTGTGATGGGGCTCAGGTGAGACATTGACATTGGGATATTATCATGGCGCATCCACTTTGAACTGTGAAGAAGAAAAAAAAATAAGAAAGAAGAAGGTTTGGTCAACTGTGCCCGTAATTGATTATTTTGGGGTATCAGGTTGATTATGGGTCTATACACTACATATTGTATAGTAAAATGTAATAAGAATGCATTGAAAATACAGATCTGTAATTATAAATCGGGATAAGGAGGTTATAATATAAATGTATGTTCTGCCAGTGTAAACATGGTGGTGGCAGCATCATGCTGAGAGGATATTTTTCAGCGGCAGGGACTGGGAGACTAATCAGGTTTGAGGCAAAGATGAACAGAGCAAAGTACAGAGAGATTCTCGATGAAAACCTGCTCCAGAGCGCTCAGTACCTCAGACTGGGGCAAAGGTTCACCTTCCAACAGGACAACGACCCTAAGCACACAGCCAAGAAACTGAAGATCTTGTACAACGCTGTGTACTAATCCCTTCACAGAACAGCGCAAACTGGCTCTAACCAGAATAGAAAGAGGATTGGGAGGCCCCGGTGCAAACTGTGCAAGAGGACAAGTACATTAGAGTGTCTAGTTTGAGAAACAGATGCCTCACAAGTCCTCAACTGGCAGCTTCATTAAATAGTACCCGCAAGGCACCAGTCTCAACGTCAACAGTGAAGAGGTGACTCTGGGATGCTGGCCTTCTAGGCAGATTTGCAAAGAAAAAGCCATATCTTCCTCTGCCCAGTGTCTGTGTTCTTTTGCCCATCTTAATCTTTTGTTTTTATTGGCCAGTCTGAGATTTATTCTTTGCAACTCTGCCTAGAAGGCCAGCATCCCGGAGTTGCCTCTTCAATCGTTTTTTTTTTTAAAATTTAACCTTTAACTAGGCAAGTCAGTTATGAACAAATTCTTATTTACAATGACGGTGAGCAGTGGGTTAACTGCCTTGTTCAGGGGCAGAACGCCCAGGGATTCGATTGGTGTCCGCTAAGTGTTGCAATTGGGCTTCCTCACAGTTGGTGGATAGGGCATGGTTATGAGAGATGGCTGACAAGGACAAAATAAAATACATACACACACACACACACTCTCTCTCCTTATCTGTCGTTCTGCCCCTGAGCAAGGCAGTTAACCCATTGTTCCCCGGGCAGTTGTACAACTGACTAGGTATCCCCTTTCCCTTTCTCTCTCTCACACACACACATTAGTATGTAAATCAATTGTAATTACTTATTATTTTAAGTATTCTCGCTCTCTCTCTCTGGAGATATCTAGGACTGGGGAATTGGTCAGTCTGATATTGTTAGAGTTCTAGTGCAACTCTCGAGAGTGCAATTTAAAAAGAAACTGAAGGTTTATCATTAATAGCTGACAAAATTCAGTAACGAATAGAAATAATGGTTATATTGATTGTTGAGTGTTGAGTGTTTTAATTACTCAACAAGTAGTGTCCCAGGGTGGGATCAAATCGTCTCTCAAAAGCAGGCAGAAAGGGTCATATAAGGTCACAAAAAACATGCCTCTGCTATACTCGACCTGCCGGGGCATATGTAACTGTAACGTGTGCGCTGAGAGTCGGGAAGCAAGTTCAGGGAGTGAATAATTTAATATATAAACGCGAACATGAACAAAACAAGAAACACGAAACAATACACAGACATGAAACTGAAACAGAGTACAAAACGCCTGGGGGAAGGAACCAAAGTGTGTGACATAAATATGTAAGGTAATCAGGGAGGTGATGGAGTCCAGGTGAGTCTGAGACGTTGGTGCGCGTAACGATGGAGACAGGTGTGTACAATAAAGAGCAGCCTGGTGACCTAGAGGCCGGAGAGGGAGTATACGTGACAGTAACAAGATAGCCTACAATGTTATATACATGAACAGGCTATCATTTGATACAATAAATATTGAAATGACTATCTCACTGGAGTCATTGCATATCAATTTGTGCCACTTTTGTAGCCTACCTGGAGCTGACAAACCAATAAATAATAAATAGCCTATAACCAGTTTATAGTTGTTGTAGCCTTGTGTTATTATGAACGCATTAGATTGACAGTAACAGTAGTCAGATTAGGCTACAGGTAAAACAAATTCTAAAATATAACCACTGGCTGTTGTTGACAAGCATATTCAGTTCATATACATATTATCAATATTTAATTCAGTGATTGAAATTATGATCACATCCTCAGTAGCCATTTCCAGCAGGCTATTGAGAAACACATTGTGAAATCGGACTTGCTATTCATGTTGAATAAATACCATGGGTATGACAAAACATTACTTTTTACTGTTTTAATTATGTTGGTAACCAGTTTTTAATAGCAATAAGGCACCTCAGTGTTTGTGGTATATGGCCAATATACCACAGTTAAGGGCTGTATCCAGGCAATCCGCATTGTGTCATGCTTAAGAACAGCCCTTAGCCGTGGTATATTGGCCAAATGCCATACCCTGTTGTGCCTTATTGCTTAATGGCACCAATAGACATGGCAGCTCTGCTTCTAGCTCCTAAGCAACTTTGAAGTATTTAGTTTTTTTGTATGTTATTACATACAGCCGGAAATAACGTTTGGATATCAGAGCAGTGGTAACTCACCAGCATTACGACCAGGAATACGACTTTCCCAAATTGGATCCTTTGTCCATAACTCCCAGTGCAATTGAACTTATCCCAGAGGCTGCTCCAAGACGCAGATGGCGGAGAAGAGGTATTCGGATTGGACTTCTAGACCGACTCAGGAGGCATGCACACCATCCACCACTTCCGAGTATATTACTCGCTAATGTTCAGTCTCTGGACAATAAAGTAGACGAGCTCAGGCCGAGGATCTCCTTCCAGAGAGACATCAGGGATAGTAACATACTCTGTTTCATGGAATCATGGCTTTCTCCGGATATACTGTCCTCGTCCATACAGCCAGCTGGGATCTCAGTACATCGCGCTGACAGGAATAAAGAACTCTCCGGGAAGAAGAAAGGCGGTGGTGTTTTTTTCATGATTAACTACTCATGGTGTGATTGTGATAACGTACAGGAACTCAAGTCCTTTTGTTCACCCGACCTGAATACCTCACAATCAAATGTTGACCGTATTACCTCCTAAGAGAATTCTCTTCGGTTATAGTCACAGCGTGTATATTCCCCCTCAAGCCGATACCACGACGGCACTCAAAGAACTACACTGGACTTTATGCAAACTGTAAACAACCTACCCTGAGGCCGGATTTATTGTAGCTGGGGATTTTAACAAAGCAAATTTGAGGAAAATGCTCCCGAAGTTCTATCAACAAATTGACTGTAGTACTCACGCTGCTAAAACGCTTGACCACTGTTACTCCCCCTTCCAGGATGCCTACAAGGCCCTCCCTCGCCCTCCCTTCGGCAAATCATATCACAACTCCATTTTTCTCCTCCCTTCCTATAGACAGAATTTCAAACAGGAAGTACCCGTGCTAAGGTCTATTCAACGCTGGTCTGACCAATCGGAATCCATGCTTCTAGATTGTTTTGATCACACGGACTGGGATATGATCCAGGTAGCCTCTAAGAATAACATTGGCGTATACACGGACACGGTGACTGAGTTCATCAGGAAGTATATAGGGGATGTTGTTCCAAATGTGACTATTAAAACCTACCCAAACCAGAAACCGTGGATAGATGGTAGCATTTGTGCGAAACTGAAAGTGTGAACCGCCGCATTTAACCATGGTGTCAGGCTCTGGCCATAGAGAAGCTTTGCTTCTCTATAGTTCTATGGTCAGAGTCTGGCAGATCTAGTATTTCTACTTCTGGGTGGTGTTGTGTGTGGGATCCCTAATTAGAGGCAGCTGCTATGCATTACCTCTAATTAGGGATCCTACTTATATGTCTATGTTCCACTCCCTTGGCGTGGTTCATTGTTATATGTATGTCCCGTGTTCGTGCTACGTGTGTCATCATTATATTGTATTTGTTATTTTGTATAGTTCGATGTCCAGTCTAGTTTATTTATTTAATAAACGATGTCGAACTATCGCTACGCTGCGCCTTGGTCTCTCTACACACCCGAACGTGACAGAATGAACCACCACCAGACCAAGCAGCGTTATACGGGAGCAACGGAGAAGAAGAGAGGAAAACGGCGTAATCGAGGAAACGGAGGTAACGGAGCCCGTAGGCAACCCCAAGAAAATTTCGGGGGGGGGGCTATGGGGATGGTCTGGCTACGAGGAGGACGCGCCAGTACCACTCTCCATGTGGAATACGGTGGAGGAAGAGGAATACCTGAAGGGGGTCTATAGTAGCGTTATGGAACTGTGTAGGCGAAATTGGGAGGAGTGTGAGAACGAGCGGAAGGAGCTGGAGCTAAAGGTGCCCACGGTGTGCATTCCCAGTCCGGGTCGTTCGATGCCCACATCCCGCGCCGAGTCTCCAGTGTGCATCCCCACTCCAGTATGTTCCATGCCGGCTTCCTGTATGCGCGCTGAAATGCGCGTCACCAGTCCGGTGCAACCTATGCCGGTTTCACGTGCGAGAACTCCAGTGCCAGAGCAATCCGTTCCATCGGTGCCCAGTCCGGGTCCGGCCGTCTGCTACACTCCAGTGTCAGAGCAGTCCGCTCCACCGGTGCCCAGTCTGGGTCCGGCCGTCTGCTACACTCCAGTGTCAGAGCAGTCCGCTCCACCGGTGCCCAGTCTGGGTCAGGCCGTCTGCTACACTCCAGTGTCAGAGCAGTCCGCTCCACCGGTGCCCAGTCCGGATCCGGCCGTCTGCTACACTCCAGTGCGCCTCTCCAGTCCGGTAAGCTCAATACCGGCTCCCCGCACTCGCCCTAAAGTGCGTGTTATTAGTCCAGTGCCGACTCCACACACCAGGCTTCCAGTGCGTCTCTCCAGTCCGGTAAGCTCAGTACCGGCTCCCCGCACTCGCCCTAAAGTGCGTGTTATTAGTCCAGTGCCGACTCCACGCACCAGGCTTCCAGTGCGTCTCTCCAGTCCGGTACGTCCTGTGCCTGCTCCCCGCACTCGCCCTGAGGTGCGTGTCATCAGTCCGGTGCCATCAGTGCCGACTCCACGCACCAGGCCTCCAGTGCGCCTCTCCAGTCAGGTACGTCCTGTGCCTGCTCCCCGCACTCGCCCTGAGGTGCGTGTCATTAGTCCGGTGCCACCAGTGCCGACTCCACGCACCAGGCTTCCAGTGCGCGTCTCCAGTCAGGTACGTCCTGTGCCTGCTCCCCGCACTCGCCCTGAGGTGCGTGTCATTAGTCCGGTGCCACCAGTGCCGACTCCACGCACCAGGCTTCCAGTGCGCGTCTCCAGTCAGGTACGTCCTGTGCCTGCTCCCCGCACTCGCCCTGAGGTGCGTGTCATTAGTCCGGTGCCACCAGTGCCGACTCCACGCACCAGGCTTCCAGTGCGCGTCTCCAGTCAGGTACGTCCTGTGCCTGCTCCCCGCACTCGCCCTGAGGTGCGTGTCATTAGTCCGGTGCCACCAGTGCCGACTCCACGCACCAGGCTTCCAGTGCGCGTCTCCAGTCAGGTACGTCCTGTGCCTGCTCCCCGCACTCGCCCTGAGGTGCGTGTCATTAGTCCGGTGCCACCAGTGCCGACTCCACGCACCAGGCTTCCAGTGCGTGTCTCCAGTCAGGTACGTCCTGTGCCTGCTCCCCGCACTCGCCCTGAGGTGCGTGTCATTAGTCCGGTGCCACCAGTGCCGACTCCACGCACCAGGCTTCCAGTGCGTGTCTCCAGTCAGGTACGTCCTGTGCCTGCTCCCCGCACTCGCCCTGAGGTGCGTGTCATTAGTCCGGTGCCACCAGTGCCGACTCCACGCACCAGGCTTCCAGTGCGTGTCTCCAGTCAGGTACGTCCCGTGCCTGCTCTCCGCACTAGCCCTGAGGTGCGTGTTGTTAGTCCGGTGCTACCAGTGCCGACTCCACGCACCAGGCTTCAAGTGCGCGTCTCCAGTCCGGTACGTCCTGTGCCTGCTCTCCGCACTAGCCCTGAGGTGCGTGTTATTAGTCTGGTGCTACCAGTGCCGACTCCACGCACCAGGCTTCAAGTGCGCGTCTCCAGTCCGGTACATTCCGTGCCGACTCCCCGCACTCGACCTCCAGTGCGTGTGCCCAGCCAGGTTCCTCCAATGGCGGCTCCACGCACCAGGCCTCCAGTGCGCCTCTCCAGTCCGGTACGTCCCGTGCCGGCTCCCCGCACCCGACCTCCAGTGCGTGCGCCCAGCCAGGTACCTCCAGTGCCGGCTCCACGCACCAGACCGTCCCGTGATGGTCGACAACCCGGAGCCTCCCGTGATGGTCGAAAGGCCGGAGCTTCCCGTGATGGTCGAAAGCCCGGAGCCTCCCGTGATGGTCGACAGCCCGGAGCCTCCCGTGATGGTCGACAGCCCGGAGCCTCCCGTGATGGTCGACAGCCCGGAGCCTCCCGTGATGGTCGACAGCCCGGAGCCTCCCGTGATGGTCGACAGCCCGGAGCCTCCCGTGATGGTCGACAGCCCGGAGCCTCCCGTGATGGTCGACAGCCCGGAGCCTCCCGTGATGGTTGAAAGGCCGGAGTCGCCTGCCACACCGGTGCTCAGTCCTGTCCCGGTTATTTGCCCCGCTCCATGGCCTGAGCCTTTTGCCCCACCATTGTTGTTTCCAGGACCGGTGGGTTGCCCCTTTATATGGCCGGAGTCGCCTGCCACACCGGTGCTCAGTCCTGGCCCGGTTATTTGCCCCGCTCCATGGCCTGAGCCTTTTGCTCCACCATTGTTGTTTCCAGGACCGGTGGGTTGCCCCTTTAAATGGCCTGAGTCGCCTGCCACACCAGTGCCCAGTCCGGGCCCAGTAGAAAAGGGGAGGAAGTTATCCACTTCGCCGGGGCCGGAACCGCCACCTGCGATGGTTGTGTGATGTTTTTTCCTCCCTGACCCTTCCCTCATGTTTTTGTTTGTTTTTCTTGCGGCCGGGAGTCCGCGCCTTTGGGGGGGGCTACTGTCAGGCTCTGGCCATAGAGAAGCTTTGCTTCTCTATAGTTCTATGGTCAGAGTCTGGCAGATCTAGTATTTCTACTTCTGGGTGGTGTTGTGTGTGGGATCCCTAATTAGAGGCAGCTGCTATGCATTACCTCTAATTAGGGATCCTACTTATATGTCTATGTTCCACTCCCTTGGCGTGGTTCATTGTTATATGTATGTCCCGTGTTCGTGCTACGTGTGTCATCATTATATTGTATTTGTTATTTTGTATAGTTCGATGTCCAGTCTAGTTTATTTATTTAATAAACGATGTCGAACTATCGCTACGCTGCGCCTTGGTCTCTCTACACACCCGAACGTGACACATGGCAAGGTGACTGGGGATTTGGCTGAATACAAACATTGTAGTTATTCCCTCCATAAGGAAATCAAACAGGCAAAACGTCAGTACAGAGACCAAGTGGAGTTGCAATTCAATGGCTCAGACACAAGATGTATGGCATCCCTAGCCGCGTCCTCAGATCATGTGCAGACCAGCTGGCTGGAGTGTTTACGGACATATTCAATCTCTCCTTATCCCAAACTGCTTTCCCCACTTGTTTCAAGATGTACCCAATTTGCATACCGCCCCAATAGATTCACAGACGATGCAATCGCCATCACACTGCACACTGTCCTATCCCATCTGGACAAGAGGAATACCTACAGTTGAAGACAGAGGTTTACATACACCTTAGCCACGAACTTGAGACCAAGCAGCGGAACTGGGGAGAGACGGACTCAGAGGAGTTAGCGCCAGTACCATTTCCCACGTGGCCTAGGGTGAAGCCAGAGGACCATGGGAGGTTTATGGAGCAATGGAAGAGAATGGAGAAGGAAAGGTCCGTCGTGGCTTCGAGCACCACACCATCGGTGCGCAGCCAGAGCCCGGAGAGGCTAAAGGAGGGGGATCGCACACCACTTCGTCTGCCCACATTTCATGATCGGGAGAAGCCCGAGGGGTTTCATAAATACCCAGAGGAGGAGCAGACGAGGTGGTGGAGAGCCTGGGTTGCGCTTCCGCTGGAGGCGCAGAAGGACCCATTCCTACGGGAGATAGAGGAGGAGAAGGACTTCAAGCGCCGACGGGCACTAGTGCTGAGGCTACGGGACAGACGGGCACCTCCAGCGAAGGTCAACAACCCTGAGCCTCCAGCGAAGGTCCGCAGCCCGGAACCTCCAACGAGGGTCCGCAGCCCGGAACCTCCAGCGAAGGTCAGCAACCCGGAACCTCCAGCGAAGGTCAGCAACCCGGAACCTCCAGCGAAGGTCAGCAACCCGGAACCTCCAGTGAAGGTCCCCAGCCCGGAACCTCCAGCGAAGGTCCGCAGCCCTGAGCCTTCATCCATGGCCCAATGCCTGGAACCTCCAGCTATGGTCCACAACCCGGAAACTCCAGCGAAGGTCCGTAGCCCGGAACCTCCAGCGAAGGTCCGCAGCCCGGAGGCTCCAGAGGTCAGCACAGTGCTGTAGCTGGAACCATCCGCCCCAGTGCCAGAGCAGTCCGCTCCACCGGTGCCCAGTCCGGGTCCGGCTGTCTGCTCCGCCCCAGTGCCAGAGCAGTCCGCTCCACCGGTGCCCAGTCCGGGTCCGGCTGTCTGCTCCACTCCGGTGCCAGAGCAGTCCGCTCCACCAGTGCCCAGTCCGGGTCCGGCCGTCTGCTCCGCCCCAGAGCCAGAGCAGTCCGCTCCACCGGTACCCATTCCGGGTTCAGCCGTCTGCTCCGCTCCAGAACCTGAGCAGTCCGCTCCACCAGTGCCCAATCCGGGTCCAGCCGTCTGCTCCGCTCCAGTGCCAGAGCAGTCCGCTCCACCGGTGCCCATTCCGGGTCCGGCCGTCTGCTCCGCTCCTGAGCCTGAGCAGTCCGCTCCACCAGTGCCCAATCCGGGTCCAGCCGTCTGCTCCACTCCAGTGCCAGTGCAGTCCGCTCCACCGGTGCCCAGTCCGGGCCCGGTTAATTGCCCAGCTCCATGGCCGGAGCCGTTTGCCCCACCGATGCCCAGTCCGGGCCCGGTAAATTTCCCAGCTCCATGGCCGGGCATAAGGAAGGGGCATGGGAGGAGACTCTCAACGTCGCCAGAGCCAGAACCACCACCAGCGAGCTAATCTTCCCTCCCTGACCCCCCCCCCCCCCCCCATGTAGTTGTGTTTTGTTGTTGGCGTCCGGGAGTCCGCGCTATGGGGGGGGGGGGGTACTGTCAGGCTCTGGCCATAGAGAAGCCTATTTGCTTCTCTATGTAGCTATGGTCAGAGTCTGACAGTTTCTATTCATTTCTGTTTCTCTGTGGGTTTTGGGTTGGATCCCTAATCAGCTGCACCGCATTGTCTCTAATTAGGGATCCTATATATGTTTGTATGTCCTACACCTTTGTGTGGGTCGTTATTCCTCCAGTCACGGGTGAAGTAAGTGTATTTCGTTTGTTTACTTTATAGAGTTCGTCATTGTTGTAAGTTTACCTAACGAAAAGAAAAAAATTAAGTAAACATGTCGAACTACTATTCCTGCGCTGCACTTTGGTCTCTCCAGCGAAGGTCCACAACCCTGAGCCTCCTACGAAGGTCAGCAACCCAGAACCTCCAGCGAAGGTCCGCAACCCGGAACCTCCAGCGAAGGTCCGCAGCCCGGAGGCTCCAGAGGTCAGCACAGCGCTGTGGCTGGAACCATCCGCCCCAGTGCCAGAGCAGTCCGCTCCACAGGTGCCCAGTCCGGGTCCGGCTGTCTGCTCCGCCCCAGTGCCAGAGCAGTCCGCTCCACCGGTGCCCATTCCGGGTCCGGCCGTCTGCTCCACTCCGGTGCCGGAGCAGTCCGCTCCACCGGTGCCCAGTCCGGGTCCGGCCGTCTGCTCCACCCCAGAGCCAGAGCAGTCCGCTCCACCGGTACCCATTCCAGGTTCAGCCGTCTGCTCCGCTCCCGAGCCGGAGCCGTTTGCCACCGGTGCCCAGTCCGGGCCCGGTTGTTTTCCCCGCTCCATGGCCGGAGCCGTTTACCCCACCAGCGGCCAGTCCGGGCCCGGTTAATGATCCTGCTCCATGGCCGGAGCTGTTGGCCCCACCGGTGCCCAGTCCGGGCCCGGTTGTTTTCCCCGCTCCATGGCCGGAGTCGTTTGCCCCACCGGTGCCCAGTCCGGGCCCGGTAAATTTCCCAGCTCCATGGCCGGGCATAAGGAAGGGGCATGGGAGGAGACTCTCAACGTCGCCGGAGCCAGAACCGCACCGGCGAGCTAATCTTCCCTCCCTGACCCCCCCCCCCATGTAGTTGTTTTGTTGTTGGCGTCCGGGAGTCCGCGCCTTGGGGGGGGGGGGGGTACTGTCAGGCTCTGGCCATAGAGAAGCCTATTTGCTTCTCTATGTAGCTATGGTCAGAGTCTGACAGTTTCTATTCATTTCTGTTTCTGTGTAGGTTTTGGGTTGGATCCCTAATTAGAGGCAGCTGCACCGCATTGTCTCTAATTAGGGATCCTATATATGTTTGTATGTCCTAAACCTTTGTGTGGGTCGTTATTCCTCCAGTCACAGGTGAAGTAAGTGTATTCCGTTTGTTTACTTCGTGTTTATTTTATAGAGTTCGTCATTGTTGTAAGTTTACCTAACGAAAAGAAAAAAATAAAGTAAACATGTCAAACTACTATTCCTGCGCAGCACCCTTTTGTGACACATAGTTTACTTTTATAGTACTCTAACACAACTTTAGTGTATCTAGTACAACTTAAGTTGTTCCAAATTAACACTATATAAGTACACATTAAATACATTACAGCGCTGGACATGAACTTTTTTAACCACTTGTCCAACGGACAAGTAGGACTGATTTTTTACTTTTTCGAAAGCTCAAGTCATTTGTCCAAAATATATAATCTGTAACACCATGGGACAAAACAGTGACTGAAAATTGGGTTGTATCATGCAAGAAACCACTTAAAATAAAAAATAAATGCATTATTATCACTGGTATTTTTTTTTCACCTTTATTTTACTAGGCAAGTCAGTTAAGAACAAATTCTTATTTTCAATGACGGCCTAGGAACAGTGGGTTAACTGCCTTGTTCAGGGGCAGAATGACAGACTTTTACCTTGTCAGCTCAGGGATTCGATCCAGCAACCTTTCGGTTACGGGCCCAACACTCTAACCACTGGGCTACCTGCCTCCCAAGGTAAGGCTGCTGGGTCTCTGTTCCCAAGTATTATAAATCCTGCCGTTGTAGCCTTGAGCAAGGCACTTAAGCCCCCCCAAAGTCAAATACTGCACTGATAGGCTAACATATAAAACATACGTGGCCAACCCTCCATTTGGAGAGCTACTGGGTGTGCAGGCTTTTTATCCAACCCTGCTCAAACACACCCAAGTCAACTTATCAAGGAACTGTTGAGCAGCAGATTTTTTACATTGTGTTAGAGCAGGGCTGGAACAATAACATGCACACCCAGTAGCTGTCCAGGATTATACTAGAGGATGGTTGATGACCCTGCAACGTTAAAATTACAACCAAATACTTTTTATGTCTTTATAAAATAATTCCCTCATTCAATGAACCAGGGATCAAATGTCTATGGTGGGCAACTTCAAAGCAAGGTAGCTATGTTAATCTATTTGTAAGGGGAGATCTTGACAGCATATGAGTTACTGTACTCGTCAATTAGGCTATTCTAAGAATATTTTTTACTGAATAGAGGAGAATCCCAGCATTCCAACGGTTTCAGAATTATTTCTCAACACCACATTTTGAGTGCTTGAGAAACGGTTTACAACCGGAGTATGCAGCATTGGTTTCATCAACTGCGCACCCGTATCAACCGTGTGACGGCCATATAAGGTTGTACATGAGCACCGTTGGAAAGTTCTTTAGGGCATTGGACATGACAATGACATTAATACATGCTAATAGCTAAATAGTTAACTAGCGAGATCAATCAAACACTGGCATGCATGCAAGTGATGCACACACCAGGACTTTTCCAGGATTTTCATTGCTGACCAAATATTTGCTATAACTGGGCAAATAACTCCCTAACTAGCAATGAATATGAACAAATGTGCACACGCTCGCTTTGATCTCAGTCATGCGACTGCATGATTGAAAGACCGCTCATGCCTGTCAATGCAGACCTACAATAAGTCTACTGCAATGTGCTCTGCAGAGATTGGGAGGACAGTGCGCAACACATTGCATCCAAGGGGCACTGATCCAATTCTGTTCAGAGTAACCTAATTATTTGATATTGTGATTATTATTATTTTTTTCATTCAGACAACTTAAATCTATAATTTGCTTGTCCGACATACTTGCCCCGGGCAAGCGTTAACATCGAACCCAGCATTAGTATATTAGAAATATAAAAATAAGTTAATATATAGTCCTGTGTGGCTCAGTTGGTAGAGCATTGCACTTGTAATGTCTGAATTATGGGTTTGATTCCCACGGGGGACCAGTATGAAAATGTATGCAGTCACTACTGTAAATTGCTCTGGATGCAAAATAAATACAAAATAGCCTTATCTTCATGACTAATTCAAACTTAGATGTTGAACAGTTTCAAGGTTCTGTTCAAAAAATGTTAGGCATTATTGTGTTCATGGAGCTCTCAACTAGTCTTACACCTCACAGATGAGAATAGCTTTCCTGTGTCACTAAAAGTATATTTTAAGTGTGCCTCTCCACACGCACACACTTACCAATCTCCTTGCCCAGTCCCGAGTAGCGTAGTGACCCAGCCGACGACACCACTGCACATCTCTTGTAGGGTCCAAGGTCAGAGGTTATGGGTTTTAGGGGCAGTTGGGATGCCCAGGGCAGAGAGGAGAAGGGCTCGAGGTCAGGGGTCAGGGTCGCAACTTCTACCTTGTTCTTCAGCTGGCACAGCAGCTCTGAGTCGCTCACCTTAGGACGAGTGGCCACACCCCCAGGACCAGAGAACTTCACACCATACTTATTCATCGCCTGGGAGAGAGGGAGAGAGAGAGTGAGAGAGAGCGAGTTGATGGCGACGAAGATGGGGTACAGGAAGAGGAGAGGGAGAAGAAGAGAGTTAGTTGGAAAGAGGGAGAGGGACAAGAACAGAAGTGAAAAGGTTCTGAGAACAGAAGTGAAAAGGTTGCCTGTTCTAGGAATGTTTATTTTTTAGGTTAGACCGAGGTTCTGAGAATGTTTTATTCTGCATCCTTGAAAGTTGTCCTGAGAGCTTTTATCAACACTCTGAAAATTAAAATTCTAGGTTATTTGGAGATTTTTGAATGTTTCAAGACTTTTAATAACACTGCTAGCTTATTATTGTGTAAAACATTTTTTTTTTCTACACAGATAGGACACATGGAAATGCACTTCCTTAGGCATTAATTATGCAAAGACATTCATTTTTTTTATTGTGACACGGCATCAGTGATATGGGTACATATAATTAGTCCAAAAATGTATGTAGCTACTGCAGAAAGCCCCTTGAAATTCATTCCACAAGGGCAGAGTGCGTGTGTGGGTTTTAGTTTTTTCCTTTCAATTAAGACCTAGACAACCAGGTGAGGCGAGTTCCTTACTAATTAGTGAACTTAATTCATCAATCAAGTACAAGGGTGGAGAAAAAAACCCGCAGACACTCGGCCCTTTGTGGAATTAGTTTGAAGCGTGAGTTTTTACTCACCAAAGTAACAACACAGTGTGGTCAAAAACCTGGCTGCGGTGGCAACCGCTAGCTAGCATGAGGACAGGAAAGATTACCATTTTCAGAGAAAAAACAAAAACAGTATTTAAATGTTCTCGATGTATCAGTGTGGATAAAGGTACAATTTGGAGTACAGTGGCATATCCCATCCCTGCTTATATGTTTTCCGACCCATATCTCGCGCCGGTTTCAAAGTGTCTTAATGTAACCTTGATTACGTTCCGACCCCAGTGCAGCTCGTTGTAAACAAGCATGATGGTAGGGTCGGTATCTTCTGGCAACAGTACAGGCAGCTCTGACTTCTCCTGCACCACCGGCAGACTTACCTCTGGCTCAAAAGGAAAGTGTAAAATTATTCCTACCTGCTCTAATTGTTTAGTACCTCGTCTGTTCTTAGTTTGTTTTTCGTCCTCCAATTTGTTTGGTCAACTTTTCGGCCTGTTCTCTGTGAAGTACTGTTTTACAACCCTGGCTTAGTACTAGTGCGCTACAGCAGTTGACTGACTGTGCTGCTGTGATCAATTCCATCTGCTGGAGCCTTCTTCTGATCACTGTCTTATTGTTCACTCTTTCCCTCGTCTCTTGTGCCCAACGCCGCCTCTGGATTTTTGCCTATGGAATCTATCGATTTTGGATTTACCTCAATATATCACTATTGGATTAGCTGACTCCCTCGGCCGTTGAAACATCCTCTTCCTCTGAAGTGCCTCTTCTTGGCTCTTCTTTGATAGCTAACTCAGCCGTCAATCGCTAAGTCTCTGTTCACTCTACTTTACATCTGCTGAATATGTTTTGGTGTTCTGTGGGTTCCTGCCCCTGCTAGACTAGTTGGTGTTGTTCTCTGGCATACTACTTACCAGTGGTGTAAAGTGCTTAAGTAAAAATACTTTAAAGTACTAAGTAGTAGTTTTTTGGGGTATCTGTACTTTTTGCCAACTTTTACTTCACTACATTCCTAAAGAAAATAATGTATTTTTTACTCTATAATATTTTCCCTGACAGCCAAAAGTACTTTTTGACAGGAAAATGGTCCAATTCACACACTTATCAAGAGAACATCCCTACTTTCTCTGATCTAGCGGACTCACTAAACAGACATTGTGTCTGAGTGTTGGAGTGTGCCCCTGGCTATCTGTCAATAAAAAAAGAAAATGGTGCCGTCTGGTTTGCTTAATATAAGGAATTTTAAATGGTTCATACTTTTACTTTTGATACTTAAGTACATTTTAGCAATTCCATTTACTTTTGATACTTAAGTATATTTAAAACCAAATACTTGTAGACTTTTACTCAAGTAGTATTTTACTGTGTGACTTTCACTTTTACTTGAGTCATTTTCTATTAAGATAGCTTTACATTTACTCAAGTATGAAAATTGAGTACTGTTTCCACCATTCTACTTAGCTATGTCGGCCGTGGTGGTTGGCTAGCTAGGGTAGTTAGCTGGCTAGGCTATCTAGCAGGCTAAAATAACTAACTTTAGCTGGCTTGCTTGTTGGCTAAGATAACTGCATATACCTGTAACATTATTTAATAACTGGCATTTTGATGGCATTTTGTATTTCAAAAACTTTGGTTTAATTTAATGTACCTGTAAGCTACAGTTGAAGTCGGAAGTTTACATACACTTAGGTTAAAGTCATTAAAACTCATTTTTCAACCACTCCACAGATTGTTTTCATGTTAACAAACTATAGTTTTGGCAAGTCGGTTAGGACATCTACTTTGTGCATGACACAAGTAATTCTTCCAACAATTGTTTACAGACAGATTATTTCACTTATAATTCACTTTATCACAATTCCAGTGGGTCAGAAGTTTACTTACACTAAGTTGACTGTGCCTTTAAACAGCTTGGAAAATTCCAGAAAATGATGTCATGGCTTTAGAAGCTTCTGATAGGCTAATTGTCATAATTTGAGTCAATTAGAAGTGTACCTGTGGATGTATTTCAAGGCCTACCTTCAAATTCAGTGCCTCTTTGCTCAACATCATGGGAAAATCAAAATAAATCAGCCAAGACCTCAGAAAAAAGACCTCCACAAGTCTGGTTCATCCTTGGGAGCAATTTCCAAACGCCTGAAGGTACCACGTTCATCTGTACAAACAATAGTACGCACGTATAAACACCATGGGCTCAGGAAGGAGACGCGTTCTGTCTCCTAGAGATGAACGTACTTTGGTGTGAAAAGTGCAAATCAATCCCAGAACAACAGCAAAGGACCTTGTGAAGATACAAACTATCTATATCCACAGCAAAACAAGTCCTATATTGACATAACCCAAAAGGCCATTCGGCAAGGAAGAAGCCACTGCTACTAAACGCGATAAAAAAATCCAGACTATGGTTTGCAACTGCACATGGGGACAAAGATCGTACTTTTTGGAGAAATGTCCTCTGTTCTGATAAAACAAATATAGAACTGTTTGGCCATAATGACCATCGTTATGTTTGGAGGAAAAAGGGGGAGGCTTGCAAGCTGAAGAACACCATCCTATGACGAAGGAAAATTATGTGGATATATTGAAGACATCAGTCAGGAAGGAAGTTGGTCGCAAATGGGTCTTCCAAATGGACAATGACCCCAAGCATACTTCCCACCAGCTTATTGTGGGAAGCTTGTAGAAGGCTACCCGAAACGTTTGACCCAAGTTAAACAATTTAAAGGCAATGCTACCAAGTACTAATTGAGTGTATGTATACTTCTGACCCACTGGGAATGTGGTGAAAGAAATAAAAAATAAATAATTCTCTCTACTATTATTCTAATATTTCACATTCTTAAAATAAAGTGGTGATCCTAACTGACCTAAAACAGGGAATTTTTACTAGGACTAAATGTCATGAATTGTGAAAAACAGAGTTTAAATGTATTTGGCTAAGGTGTATGTAAACGTCTCATTTCAACTGTAGGTGTTGATAGCAACTGGTTGACTAATGCAGTCAATTAACATTAGCAGGCTGGTAGCGCTACAATTAGCAGGTTAGTAGGGCTAACATTAGCAGGCTAGTTGGCTAAGAACCTTTGATTAATTTTCTGGCATGACTTCGGCATTCTTCAGAATTATGATCGGTTTTATGTTCCTTTTAAGGAAACGTTCTGTTAAAGTAATGAACGTTATGTGCTAGCTAGGCTCTTTCTCTCTTCTCTATCCCCGTCCGCCCCCTCACCTGATAGTTCTGCACCACTTTCCTTAGCCTCTTCCCCAGCATGTTACTTGACATCTCGTCATCCCAGACCTCCCCCAGAGCTCTGTGAGGACCAAAAAATTCTGCGTCCCCGACTGTTCCACTAAGATCCCCCCGCCGATGGCCCCCAAACAGGGTCTCCATGGCCCGCCTGAAGGGGCGCGGGAAGAGCCAGGCGAAGAATCCCGATGACTCTCGCTCTCTCTTGGCGTGTTTGGGGTGTTGCTCCTTAGCTGTGACTTCCTGTGTGTGGTTTGGGGAGGAGAGGACTGGGATTGGACGGTGGGGGTTGCCAGGGACGACGCCGGGGAGCTTCTGGGGGTCGAGGTACATGGGCTTGGCCCCGCCTCTCAGCACCTGGGGAAGAAGAAGAAGATTGCATGAAATAGAAGAATGGCCAGGGTCTACTGTATGATACAGTTTGAGGATTCATGAGCCTATGGCTATGAGTATGTCCGATGGGTTTTTAAAGTAGAGTTCTGCTGGTGATGCTCCCTGACCCCTCGAAAGAGACAGACAGACAGACCTTGATGATGGAGTGTGCCCGGGGCTGGGCCCGGGTCCGTGCCCGTACCCCGAAGATAGCATCGGTGACGGGTACGCTGTTCTCGGCGCAGAGGGCATAGAGCATTGCCATGGAGATGCAAAAGAGGCCCATACACAGCACCCCGCGACGGGCCCGACGACGTAGGCGCCACAGCAAGCTGACGCGGTCCATCGCTGCCCCGGAGTACTAAAGAGGTGGTCGGGGTGGATGTAGAGGGGGACGGGAGAGGTGGAGAGGATGGAGGGGGTTCGATGGAGAGAGGGGGAGAGGGATAGGAGAAGGGTTTTAGAGTCGAGAGAGAGAGAGAGACACTTCCGACCCATGGAAACGCGAACAACGCAATACTGTGCCACAGGAGGAGGATAACATCAAAATACTTTTGATGTCTCACCCCTTTTCACCTTCAGCGTGCTGTATATTCACACAGTATGGGAAAACACAACTCTCCCGTTTCATCTACAGTACAACAGTGAGACTGCCCTTTCTACACAGTGTTATATTAACATAGCAACCACAGACATGTTTTTGGTTTAATGCTGTGAGTCAGGTTGATACAGCAACGAGGGATGAGAGAGGAAAGAAGGTAGGAGAACAATGAGGTGCAGCGATGAAAAAAGTAGAACATATTGGGGAGGAAGTGAAAAGCGAGCCTCGTCACTGAGACTGCCTTGGGACAATGGGGCCAAGCGAAGGATGGACACTGGAAAGGGAGGGAGTGGAGGATGGAGAGGCTGATCTACAGAGAGATGTGGGTGGGAGAGGGAATGCCCCATGAGGAAGAGAGAAAGAACTCGATTCAGACAAACCTCAACAGGAATGAGATGAGCATGGCAAGACAGAAACAAAGAGAGAATATAGTCAAAGAGATGGGGGAGGGGTAGCTGTGAGTTGGCCTTTAAACAAGTGAAGAGGCTAGACTGGACCCAGAAGAGGAGGAGGAAAACTGTCTTTCACACACAGAAGGGGAGAGAGGGGCTGCATTCTGATTCTCTATCCTACTCCCTGTAGTGTGCAGCTGCCTACTTTAAAAGCATTGGATTGATTTAAGTGTGAGCAAGGACTTTTCCACCATATAAAGCATTTTACGTCAGCCCACTCTTTTGAAATTGAGTGAAATTGAACGACTGCAGGGTTAGGGAACGAGTGCACACTCTGAAGAGAGCTGTAGGGAATGAGTGCACACTGATGTGAGGGAATCTGACCGCAGTGGTGGTCAGAGGTTATACCAACCAGTGAGGTCACATGAGTCTGGATTTAGAGAGTTTACACTGTTTAATCTGCTGCTGTCTGTATCAGAGAAGATTACTGTCTGCATCCCAAATGGCACCCCATAGGGCTCTGGTCAAAAGTAGTGCACTATGTGGGGAATAGAGTGCCATTGAGACGCACACATGGCCTTCAAATCTGGGCCCTGTGATCTAACCCCCCCCATCGCTCTCTCTCAGAAATGTTGCCTTTCTTAATCTACCATTCCTCCTAGACGTTGATTGTTGCTTTCATGATGTAATTAGAAACTGTAATCAGACCCCTTGACTTGACTCCACATTTTGTTACGTTACAGCCTTATTCTAAGATGGATTCAATTGTTGTTGTTTTTTCTCATCAATAACCCATAATGACAAAGCAACAGCAGGTTTTTAGAAATGTTTGCAAATAAAAAGAATTGAAATATCACATTTACATAATTATTCAGACTTTTTACTCAGTACTTTGTTGAAGCAGCCTTTGGCAGCAATTACAGCCTTGAGTCTTCTTGGGTATGACGCTACAAGCTTGGCACACCAGTATTTGGGGAGTTTCTCCCATTCTTCTCTGCAGATCCTCTCAAGCTTTGTCAGGTTGGATGGGGAGAGTCGCTCCACTTTTCAGGTTTCTCCAGAGATGTTCGGTCGGGTTCATGTCCAGGCTCTGGCTGGACATTCAGAGACTTCCCGAAGCCACTCCTGTGTTGTATTTCTGTTTTGTTTTTTTATACATTTGCAAACATTTCAATAAACCTGTTTATGCTTTGTCATTATGGGCTATTGTGTGTAGATTGATGAGGATTTAATTGTATTTAATTGGTTGTTGTTACTCGGTCAGAGCTGGACTAGACTGTAGAGAGAAGCCCTGCATAAATCAACCATATATCAAGTTTTGTACATATATATGAGAGAGAGAGAGAGAGAGACTCATGGAACTTCCTGCTTGCTTGTTATCTTACACAGACACATTAGCGGAGCTAAAGCTACATGGAACTTTAGGGAACCTTTGAAATCAATATGTTCACGTTACATTATTTATCTGCTGTAGCGAACAGGCGCCCTTGCCCAGAGCAGAGCCACAGGCTTAGTAGGCTTGCGTCCCAAATGGAATAGAGTGCCATTTGGGATGCAGGCCTAGTAGCCAACATTGGCCCCTCCCTCAGCCATCCTCACATTTCCAATTTACATCCAGTGTATAGGCCTACTCCAGCCAACCCACACAGCCACAGGACTAATGGCTATAGCTGTGTAATGGCTCCCTATTCCTTAAAGTGTACTTCTTTTATTTTTTATAATCCAGCCAAATGGCACAAGGAAGTCAAAGCTTCAGCTAACAAAACTTCAGACTGACCTATGAGAAAAATCTAAATAGAAAGGAGATGTAATGATGGAGAGAGAAAGTAGAGCAGGGCGAGACAGAGAGAAAGTAGAGCAGGGCCAGACTTTTATTTTATTTTATTTAACTAGGCAAGTCAGTTAAGAACTAATTCTTATTTACAATGATGGCCTACCCCGGCCAAACCTGGACAACGCTGGAAAGTCCCTATGGGACTCCCAATCACGGCCAGATATGATACAGCCTGGATTTGAACCAGCGACTGTCAACATCATGTTGAGTGTTTGTTTGTAGAGTGATTCAATTGGTTTCAGAATAGTAGCTCCTGCTTGTGAACAGCATGTGAGGCAATATCTCATATGTAAGAAGATCATAGCATGCATACAGTTGAAGTCGGAGGTTTACATACACCTTAGCCAAATACATTTAAACTCAGTTTTTCACAATTCCTGACATTTAATCCTAGTAAAAACATTCTGTTTTAGGTCAGTTAGGATCCCCACTTTATTTTAAGAATGTGAAATGTCAGAATAATAGTAGAGAGAATTATTTATTTCAGCTTTTATTTCTTTCATCACATTCCCAGTGGGTCAGAAGTTTACATACACTCAATTAGTATTTGGTAGCAATGCCTTTAAATTGTTTACCTTGGGTCAAACATTTCGGGTAGCCTTCCACAAGCTTCCCACAATAAATTGGGTGAATTTTGACCCATTCCTCCTGACAGAACTGGTGTAACTGAGTCAGGTTTGTAGGCCTCCTTGCTCGCACACACTTTTTCAGTTTTGCCCACACATTTTCTATAGAATTGAGGTCAGGGCTTTGTGATGGCCACTCCAATACCTTGACTTTGTTGTCCTTAAGCCATTTTGCCACAACTTTGGAAGTCTGCTTGGGGTCATTGTCCATTTGGAAGACCCATTTGCGTCCAAGCTTTAACTTACTGACTGATGTCTTGCGATGTTGCTTCAATATATCCACATCAATTTCCGTCCTCATGATGCCATCTATTTTGTGAAATGCACCAGTCTCTCCTGCAGCAAAGCACCCCCACAACATGATGCTACCACCCCTGTGCTTCACGGTTGGGTTGGTGTTCTTCGGCTTGCAAGCCTCCTCCTTTTTCCTCCAAACATAACAATGGTCATTATGGCCAAACAGTTCTATTTTGTTTCATCAGACCAGAGGACATTTCTCCAAAAAGTACCGTCTTTGTCCCCATTTTTTATGGTGGTTTTGGAGCAGTGGCTTCTTACTTGCTGAGCGGCCTTTCGGGTTATGTCGATATAGGACTCGTTTTACTGTGGGTATATATACTTTTGTACCTGTTTCCTACAGCATCTTCACAAGGTCCTTTTCTGTTGTTCTGGGATTGATTTGCACTTTTCGCACTAAAGTACGTTCATCTCTAGGAGACAGAAAGCGTCTCCTTCCTGAGCGGTATGACGGCAGCGTGGTCCCATGGTGTTTATACTTGCGTACTATTGTTTGTACAGATGAATGTGGTACCTTCAGGTGTTTGGAAATTGCTCCCAAGGATGATTTATGGTGCTTTCAATACAACTGGGAACTCTGAAAAAAACAAGGTTGAATCATGATGACGTCAGTGATCTTCAGGTCGTAGCTCTAGAAAGAGGCCAGAGTTCTGGATTTACAATTCAGAGTTCCGGATTTACAACTTGTTTTTTCCCAAGTTCCCAATTGTCTTTAACTCACTGAAGTCAGATTTTGCAGTTACGAGTTAACATTTGTTTTGAGAGCGGCACAATTTATGCTTCATTGACAGCATGGCCAACGTTGAATGTTTATAATTTGGAAAAGAGACCCTTAATCCCAGATTTGGGACCACACAGTCACTCCACTGAATAACAGGCTAGTAATTGCTTTGCAATGCTTGCAGTTAGCCACTGATTCCTTCCAAACCACTCATTGTTGAATTTACGTTTTCATCTTGTTGTGCAATGTTTAGGTCCAATGGCCGATGACTACCGATACGTTTTATCTATAATTTCTCTTCATTATTTCTCTTCATATGACAAGGATTAAAAAGGATTTGCCAGTAGATTGTTGACTTGATTCATGATGATGACTACTAGCTAAGATTTTTGAAAGTATGATGTTGACATGATCAGTCCAATTAAAGCTACTGTACATATAACGTGATTTGATGTCATTTTATCTGTGGCCAATGACCTTGAGCATTCTTCTAATGTAACCCGACTGTGCAGGCTGACTGGCATCGTTTGTTTCTTTCTCATGAAGTTGGGCAGAGTCAAGGATATGTTTAGCATTATTCTAAAGGTCTACTGCAACACACAGCGTGTTTTAGTTTCCCTTACAATACATTTGATTAGTAATAGAGTTACAGTATATAAAACAGTACTGTAACGGCTTCTTTTTACAAAGTAAAATGTAAAAGAGAATGGTTTCAACCTGCAAGGGCACGCAGTAAAATTATTTGCTGCTGATAAATAGGCATATATCATTCAGTTACGCCTAATTTAAATTAAATGATTGCCCACTCATTAATTTGTCATTCATTCAGTGAGGAGAGAGAGAGAGACGCCTGATAGAATAATTTGTATGTTAAAGTAATAACTAAAGTATTTCACCCTGAAACTGTGAGAAATGTGAAATGCATTAGAATCATGAGGTGGGGGGGGGGGGTTTAGACAAGACTGCAGTTAGTGTAGCGACTACGAGATGTCTGTTTCCTGTGTAGGAGATGTCTGTTTCCTGTGTAGGAATGAACGTAGTCAGTGGAAAAGTACTGGAATGTCTTGAAGGGAGTGAACTGAGATAACAGAAACTTGTGTGGGTATAAATAAGGGGCTCCTCATGGGAGGGGCAGAGCTCTCTGAATAAACGACGGATCTGTTGTAGACTGAGACTTTGCTTAATTCTTTATTAACCAGAATCTTACAACCTCTGGGAATTAATCAAAGCTAGAGTGATAGTTCATTTAGAACATTGAGATAGAAATTCTCGTGACAGCACCTGACTGGGTACCAACGTCCTACAGCACATTGTCTTGGTGGGTTAAAAGAGGCAAGTCAGTTAAGAACAAATTCTTATTTACAATGACGGCCTACCCCGGCCAAACCTGGACGACGCTGGGCCAATTAAGGCCGGATGTGACACAGCTTGGATTCAAACAAGGGACTGTAGTGATGCCTCTTGCACTGGGATGCAGTGCCTTAGACCACTGTGCCACACGGGTTAAGTTAGGAATAGGTGTCACTACAGTGAAAAAAAGCTAAATACTTTTCGGACAAATTAGCATTTAGGAAGAGTCAGGGAAGGAGCAAGACGGTTCTAGTGTTAAACAAGAGAAGAGGCTGGACTGGACCCAGCGGAGGAGGGAGAGAGGGGCTGCAAACTCTACCCTACTCCCTGTAGTGTTAAACACGTGAAGAGGCTGGACTGGATCCAGAAGAGGAGGAGGAAAACTGTCTTTCACACACAGAAGGGGAGAGAAGGGCTGCATTCTGATTCTCTACCCTACTCCCTGTAGTGTGCAGCTGCCTACTTTAAAATCATTGGATTGATTTAAGTGTGAGCAAGGACTTTTCCACCATAGAAAGCATCTCACATCAGCCCACTCTTTTTAAATTGAGTGGGATTTAACGACTGCAGGGTTAGGGAACGAGTGCACTCTCTGAAGAGAGCTGTAGGGAATGAGTGCACACTTAGATGTGTGTGTATATTTTAGATGTGTGTGTATACATCATCAGATCTACAACCACTGCACATCAATAACTTAGAGCCCATGAGAGTTGAAGCCATACAAATCCTAGGCATCCTCATCCAGGCAGACCTCTGTTGGACAGCACAGGTGGATGCGATCTGCAAGAAGGCAAGTCAACGCCTGTTCATCCTTAGAAAGACAAAATATATCTCCCTCCCACATACGGCCAGTGACTGAATACGCAGAACCAGTGTGTGGCATTTGACAATTTGTTAAATAAACCATTATTCATTCATAATGTCAATGTCCTTTCATAATGCGATTGTAAACTGTCAGATGAAGAGAGGAGTCGAAAACCTTTACTTCATAAGGAACCAAGGAGGACAAGACAAGGGACCATGAAAGTGTCACACCTAGGTTTCTAATACACAGACGTGCGTATGTACTGTATGAAGTATGAATAGACAAGTTATTCGATGCCGATAAATGGATGAATGGGTGAAAGGATTAGAAAGAGAATTGAGAGAAATGGGTATGTATAGATTACAGATAAAAGAGATTAACAGATAAACCGGTAGAGCGCTGAGAATATTGTATATAGTATTAGGCCTAGATATACAGTATTATGATTTGATAGATTAAAAGAGAAAAGGCTGGCTGCAGTGCACTGTGCCCTGAGTCATCTGAGCAGCTGTCTGAGCTAATAGTGTGCAACTTCAGCCCACAATTCAGGGCATTCCTGCGTGTGGTTCCTTCTAAGATGACATACGGAATTGTTTTAAGATGGTCATTCTATGGATAATTTAATATTTAATAATATTTGATTAAATTTAATTGGGCCTTTACTACCCAATTGGTAGTTACAGTCTTGTCCCATCCCTGCAACTCCCATACGGACTCGGGAGAGACGAAGGTCGAGAGCCATGCTTCCTTTGAAACACGACCCTGCCAAGCCTGGGATCAAACCCGGGGCTGTAGTGACGCCTCAAGCACTGCAATGCAGTGCCTTAGACCTCTGTGCCACTCGCAAGGACCGTTATATATACAGTGCCTTTTTCAAAATTGTGTTACTTTTACAGCCTTATTCTAAAATAGATTTAAAAAATATATATATATCCTTAGCAATCAACACACAATACCCCATAATGACAAAGTGAAAAAGTGGGAAGCATTGGAGTCATCATGGGCCAGCATCCCTGTGGAACACTTTCAGCTTCTTGTAGAGTCCATGCCCTGTCGAAAATTGAGGCTGTTTCTATAATCCTACAGGCTTTTTACCATTCTCCATACCTTATATTCCAATGCATCCAACATTATCCATGAACGCCATGGTATTGGGCGGCTGCTATTTAAGAACTAATCTGTTTTAGAAATCAAACTCTGCTTATTTTATTGCAGAGAAAACTGTACAACTGCTTTTAGAAAATATTGTATTGCAAGGTTTTTGTTACATTCTAAATTCAAAATTGATTAAATTGTTTTTTTTCCTCAACCATCTACACACCATACCCCATAATGACAAAGTGAAAACATGTTTTTAGATTTTCAAATTTATTGAAAATGAAATACAGAGATATCTAATTTACATATATATTCACACCCCTGAGTTGATACACGTTAGATTCACCTTTGGCAGCGATTACAGCTGTGAGTCTTTCTGGGTAAGTCTCTAAGAGCTTTGCACACACGGATTGAACAATATTTGCCCATTATTCTTTTTAAAATTCTTCAAGCTCTGTCAAGTCGGTTGTTGATCATTGCTAGACAGCCATTTTCAAGTATTGCTATAGATTTTCAAGCTAATTTAAGTCAAAACTATAACTAGGCTCATGAACATTCAATGTCGTTTTGGTAAGCAACTCCAGTGCATATTTGGCCTTGTGTTTTAAGTTATTGTCCTGCTTAAAGGTTAATTTGTCTGCCAGGGTTTCCTCTAGGATTTTGCCTGTGCTTAGCTCTGTTCCATGTATTTTTATCCTAAAAAACTCTCTAGTCATTGCCGATGACATAACATAATGCTTTGTTCATTTCATAAAGTTAATTGCTTTGCCTCATTTTTTGCAGTTTTACTTTAGAGCCTTATTGCAAACAGGATGCATGTTTTGGAGAAAAAAAAATCTCTACAGTCTTCCCATTTTTCACTCTCTCATTTAGGTTAGTATTGTGGACTAAATACAATGTTGTTGACCATCCTCAGTTTTCTCCTATCACAGCCATCAAACTGTTTTAAAGTCACCATTGGCCTCATGGTGAAATCCCTGAGTGGTTTCCTTCCTCTCAGGCAATTGAATTAGGAAGCACACCTGTATCTTTGTAGTGACTGGGTGTATTGATACACCAACCAAAGTGTAATTAGTAACTTCATCAAAGGGATATTCAATGTCTGCAATAGGTGTCCTTCTTTGCAAGGCAATGGAAAACCTTGCTGGTCTTTGTGGTTGAATCTGTGTTTGAAATTCACTGTTCGACTGAGTGACCTTACAGATAATTGTATGTGTGGGGTACAGAGATGAGGTAGTCATAAAAATATATATGTTAAGCACTATTATTGCACACAGTGAGTCCATGCAACTTATTATGTGACTTGTTAAGCAAATTGTTACTCTTGAACTTATTTATGCTTGCCATAACAATGGGGTTGAATACTTATTGACTCAAGACATTTCAGCTTTTCATTATTTATTAGTTTGTCAAACTTTCTAAAAACATAATTCCACTTTCAATTCCACATTATTGTTTGTAGGCCAGTGACACAAAATCTCAATTTAATCAATTTTAATTTCAGGCTGTAGCAATGGCACTGTAGATGCCAAATTGATAGCCTACCCTCACATATCTGAAAATACATGATCGAATGATGTTTACCGATAATGAAAAGTATGCAGTTACTTGCTATAAAACTCTGATTTAAAAGACCATAGTTCTGACTATGCTCTTCAACAGGTGATAATATTAAAACCAAATAGTTAGCTAACTATTAACTGGTTTTAGTGGAGCTGGGGGTATCCTTGGCCCCCAGCAGCCAAATCGAACACTCTGCACCTTATTGTGACGTTTTATTGATAATGTCCTATACAGAGAATACCGCTCCTTGGTATTCAAGCAGACACCTTAAAAGAGAATGGAACACTAACTGCTGCCCTTCAATCAGAAGACAGACCTAATGAGATATCAGTTAATTCCGAAAGTCCCACCACCCTCATATCTAACCCAGCCACCAGACATGGAGAGTGACAACCTGTCCCGGATTTCACAGGCCTTTGGCAGTATCTCTCTACTGGAGATAGAGCTACAAAGGAAGTTGAATTGCTACCACACCCTCACTATCCCTCATCGGCAGTACCACCACTCACACAGACTCAGCACAAGAGGTCAGTAACCAGACCCAGTACAACTCCTCCTCCCACATCAGCACATTCCCCTAATCAGATAGGTCTGACCAGACCTCCACAAGATCCTCACATCCCAGCCCCAGAGCACCACTGCCAGCGGAGCCATGCTGGGACCCTCAGGAGAGAGGAAGACAACGAAAGGCCAACATCCCACTCCATCCAAAGAACATCACTCCAGACACTACAGCCCACAACAGCAGCACACAGGCAGAGCACCCTATGGCCTTCATTCAAAAGGAAAATGTATCATAAAGAAACTGCATAAATTCCCCGGCATGTCAGTCAGAAACCTATGGTGCCCAACAACAGGAAGTGCCTTGAAAAGTCTGTCAAGCAATAAATTATATTCACACGGGTACTAATGGTTTGATGGCAATGAGAGGACATGTAGCTCCTGCAATGCAGCAAGGCCAGCCAGAGCTGCAGAGAGATTTCACCAAAATCACTATGTCCACCTTGTTGCCACGTGGAGATTATTCAGCGCAATAATGCTGAGCTGTCTAGAGGCTATGCTCTCTTGGAAAATGTTTACCTAGTACACCCCTGTGAAATTCACCCCCAAAGTGAAAGAAACTGCTCTGGGACAAAGCAAAAAAACAAAATAAGAGGAACTCTGCCATACATCCTCCAAGATCACGACCACCAGCCCCCACCCAGAGAGACCAGGACAACCCTACACCACCGGGTCCCCGTCCAGAGAGGGCAACTCCACCCTGCACCATCTGGCCCCCGTTCCAGAGAGGCAAGCTCAACCTGCACCATCAGGCCCAATGCAGAGAAGCCAGCTCCACCCTACACCATCTGGCCCCATCCAGAGTGGCCAACACCACCGTGCACCACCGGGCCCCTTCCAGAGAGGCCAGCTCCACCCTACACATCAGCCCCCTTCCAGAGTGGACAGCACCCCCCACCGCACTACACCCCATGCTAACAGGACAACAAAGTGGAACAAAGAATAGAGCACCCTACTGCAGCCGAGCTAAACCAGATAATTATCAGAAATATAAGTATTATTATCATTATGAGATCAGTTTTAGATAAGCTACCCAGGAAAGGTTCAAAGTTAGCTCATATAAATATATGTCGCCTCAGAAACAAAGTTAATGAGATTAGTAATTTGCTAATCTTAGATAATATTAATATATTCACCTGCCTCATCTGAAGCCTATTCTATTAGGGTGCGGCTATAGGCCACCAAGTGCAAATTGTCAGTATCTGGAGAATATGTGTGGCATGTTAGACAAGGTCTCTGATGCTAACAGAGAAATGTATTTTCTTGGTGACCTGAACATTTGACTGTTTATCATCTAGTTGCCCTCTCAAGAGGAAGCTTCTTACTGTGACTAATGCCTGTAACATGACCCAGGTTATCACTCAACCAACTACAGTGTATTACAATAGTGTTGGATCTGTGACATCCACTTGTATTGATCCTATCTTCACTAATGAGGCAGAGCTTTGCTCCAAAACAATATCAGTTCCCATTGGCTGCAGTGACCATAACATTGTGGCAATAACAAGGAAAGCCAAAGTACACTACATGACCAAAAGTATGTGGATACCTGCTCGTCAAACATCTCATGGGCATTAATATGGAGTTGGTCCCGCCTTTGCTGCTATAACTGCCTCCACTCTTCTGGGAAGGCTGTTCACTAGATGTTGGAACATTACTGCGGGGACTTGCTTCCATTCAGCCACAGGAGCATTATTGAGGTCGGGCACATTCGGAGTTCCATTTCATCCCAAAGATGTTCGATGGGGTTGAAGTCAGGGCTCTGTGCAGGCCAGTCAAATTCTTCTACATCGATCTCGACAAACCATTTCTGTATGGAGTGTGGACCTCGCTTTGTGCACGGGGACATTGTCAACCTGAAACAGGAATGGGCCTTCCTCAAATATGTTGCCACAAAGTTGGAAGCAAAGAATCGTCTAGAATGTCATTGTATGCTGTAGTGTTAAGATTTCCCTTCACTGGAACTAAGGGGCCTAGCCCAAACCATTAAAAACATCCCCACACCATTATTCCTCCTCCACCAAACTTTACCGTTGGCACTATGCATTCAGGCACGCGTCACCAGTTATATCTTCTGTGCTGAATATACAGTGTAATATTGGGAAGCAAACTCAAAGTTTAATACATGTCTGATATGGTAGAGGTGTCTTTTTTTTATGCCAATAACAATGTGTATGAGGTGTATACTTTTGTTTCGACATAGATTTGTTCAAGACTACCAAGAAACACCATAGAAGTCTTTTGCTTCTCTATATAGCCATGGTCAGAGTCTGACAGATCTATTATTTCTGTTTGTGGTGGTGGTTTGTGTTGGATCCCTAATTAGAGGCAGCTGCAGTGCATTGTCTCTAATTAGGGATCCTACATATGTTTGTATGTTCCACACTTGGGTGTGGGTCATTGTGTGTTTCCAGGTCACAAGTAAGTGTGTTACGTTGTTTGTTTACCCGTGTATTGTTAATTAGTTCGGCATTGAGTTGTATTATACATAGTATAATTAAAATGTCAAACTATTACTGCGCTGCGCCTTGGTCTCTCATTCCACCAACCCGTGACAGCGTGACCCTGATTTAGCCCACGGCAGTAAAAGGTTTAACTACAGACTTTCAGCATGCATATAGGGAAGGGCACTCAGATGACTGATGATTGGCTAAAATAAATTAATAATAAGATGATAGTCGGAGCTGTATTGTTAGATTTCAGTGCAGCCTTTGATGTTATTGATCATTATTTGTTATTGAAAAAACTAATTGTTATGGCTTTACGTCACCTGCCATCACATGGTTGGAAAGTTCCTTATCCAATAGAAATCAAAGAGTATTCTTCAATGGAAGCTTCTCTAACATCAGGTATGTACAGTGCGGTATCCCTCGGGGCAGTAGCCTTGGGCCGTTACTTATCTCTACTTTTACATATGATTGTCTTTCAAGAAGCTAAAATGACTATGCATGCTGATAATTGCAGTCTATACACATCAGCAGTGAGCTCACTGAGACTCTTAGCAAGGAGTTACAGTCAGAATAGGTAATTAACAATAAACTGGTGTTAAAAACATCTAAAACCACAAGCATTGTATTTGGTTCAAAGCCTTCTCTTAGACCTAAACCTCAACTAGAGATGTGCATAAAGGGTGTGACTATTGAGCAAGTTGAATAAGCTGAACTCCTAAGAGTAACATTGGATGGCCAGTTATCATGTCAAGTCATATTGACAAAGTTGCTGTGAAGATGGGGAGAGGTATGTCTGTTATACAAATATGTTATTTGTTTTTTACACAAAGATCAACAATACTAGTTGTTCAGGCTCTGATCTTGTATAATATTGATTAAGGGTGGCAGGTAGCCTAGTGGTTAGAGTGTTGGGCCAGTAACCAAAAGGTTGCTGGTTTGCATACCTGAGCCAACAAGGTGAAAAACCTGTTGATGTGCCCTTGAGCAATGCACTTAACCCTAATTTGCTCCTGGGGCTCTGTTCTACTAAGGCTGTCCCTGTAGAACAATGTAGGTTGTCATTGTAAATAAGAATTTGTTCTTAACTGACTTGCCTAGTTATATAAAGGTTAAAAATAAAATAATGTCTGATAATATGGTCAGGTGCACCAAAGAAAGACATAGCAAAGCTGCAGATGGCTCAAAACAAAGCAGTATGCCTTGACCTTTACTGCACACACAAAACGAACATCAACAATATGCATTCATGGTTGAGGATTGAGAAATGTACTACTTCTCTGCTAGTCTTAAAAAAAAAATGTGTGTGTTGAAAATGGCTTTCCACTTGTATTTCCATACACTTCAAACAGACAAACCGCACCAGACATGCCACTATGGGTTTCTCACTATGGGTTTCACATTACCCAAACCAAAAACAGATTTAGCTTTGGTGGAATGCGCTGCCACCAGAGGTTTCTCTGGCAAAAACCTTATATAGCTTTAAAAAACATATTGTATCACAGCGCCTCGCCTCTTTCTAAATAATAATGTAACTGTCTGTACAGTGCATTTGGAAAGTGTTACAGACTTATTTTATATTTTAAAATGGATTCAATAAAATACAAAGTGAAAATGTAAATAAATATAAAATACAGAAATACCATATTTACATAAGTATTCAGACATTTGCTATGAGACTCAAATTTGAGCTCATGTGCATCCTGTTTCCATTGATCATCCTTGAAATGTTTCTCGAACTTGATTGGAGTCCACCTGTGGTAAATTCAATTGATTGGACATGATTTGGAAACGCACACACCTGTCTATATAAGGTCCCACAGTTGACAGTGCATGTCAGAGCATGAGGTCAAAGGAATTGTCCATAGAGCTCAGAGACAGAATTGTGTTGAGGCACAGATCTGGGGAAGGGTAACAAACATTTTCTGCAGCATTGAAGGTCCCCAAAAACACAGTGGCCTCCATCATTCGTAAATGGAAGAAGTTTGGAAGCATTGTGGTGGCAGCATCATGCTGTGGGGATGTTTTTCAGCGGCAGGGATTGGGAGACTAGTCAGGATTGAGGGAAAGATGAACGGAGCAAAGTACAGAGAGATCCTTGGTGAAAACCTGCTCCAGAGTGCTCAGTACCTCAGACTGGGGCAAACGTTCACCTTCCAACAGGACAACGACCCTAAGCACACAGCCAAAACAAAGCAGGAGTGGCTTCGGGACAAGTCTCTGAATGTCCTTGAGTGGCCCAGCCAGAGCCCAATCAACAATCTCTGGAGAGACCTGAAAATAGCTGTGCAGCGACGCTCCCCATCCAACCTGACAGAGCTTGAGAGGATCTGCAGAGAAGAATTGGAGAAACTCCCCAAATACAGGTGTGCCAAGCTTGTAGGGTCATACCCAAGAAGACTCAAGACTGTAATCGCTGCCAAAGGTGCTTCAAAAAAGTACTGAGTAAAGGGTCTGAATACTTATGTGAATGTGATATTTCAGTTTTTTTATTTGTAATACATTTGCAAATACTTTGCTTTGTCATTATGGGGTATTGTGTGTAGATTGATGAGGGGAAAAACTATTTAATACATTTTAGAAAATGTAACGTAACAAAATGTGGAAATGTGGGTCTGAATACTTTCCGAATGTATATAAGAATGTGAATATGCATATATGTGTAAATTGTATTCAAATGTTTTGTTGTTGTTGTTATTGTTGTCTCTTTGTGTCTTGCCAATATATAACTCTTATCTATTATATTTTAAATTGAATGTACAGTGAACAATAATATGAATGCAACATGCAACAAAACAGTCAATATAAATCAATTCATTAGGCCCTAATCGATGGATTTCACTAGGCAAGGGGTGCAGCCATGGGGAGCCAGGCCCAGCCAATCAAAATATTTTTGGGTTTTCCCCCACAAAAGGGCTTTATTACAGACATAAATACTTCTCAGCACCACCTCACCCACCTCAGACGATCCTGCAGGTGAAGAAGTGGCGTGGTTACACGTGGTCTGCGGTTGTCAGGCCGGTTGGAAGTTCTGTCACAGTGAAAATACTCAATTCGGGAAGCCCAATCTATTGTGAGATGTGGCATATACATTTTATGTGATATATTTGGGTTGTGGATTCACAATTGTCCCTTTTCTGGGATGCGGAGGAGGAAAGGAGCCGACCTGATCCCGCCTCCCACTTTTACCTTGCAACCCCATTGGACATCATTCCACCGGCCTATCAACATTTTCCATCTTCCGACTGCATCCCTTGTTGCATGGTGTGATCAGTTCATTATGGCAAAATATAAACTAAAATGAGAGGCACAGACTACTAATTGTGCAACATAACGTCCATTTCATAGGATGACACATATGGGAAAAAAGGCTAATTTATGTAACAAATGTTTCATTAGATTGTAACTTTCCTACAGTAGCCACACTGTAAGAAGTCGTTCGGTGCTATTGTCCATATGACTTAATTTTAAAAACTATATTTATTCCAATAAATTATTTTATTTTTCTTTCTTTGTTTTTTTGAGTTATCAAAAAGTAAAACGTGTGAATATTTTCGTAACTTAATATTTTCTATAATAAAATTAATTTAATTGGACGTCACCATAAATTGATTTTACAAAACTCATTTTAAAAGTTTATATCAGACGTAAAAAGACAGGACCCGCCCACCTGCAGCAACGAAAGAACAAGCCCGGGCAAATCCTTCACTCTTGTCTGTTCCAGAAGTTTATTCGAACGGGGTTTTCCACGGAGCCGGATAATTAATACTTCACGTACCTCATGTAAGTAACTCTTTGTATTGTTAAAAGTTAGATTTTACCCTAACGTGTTTGTGTTGCGCAATCGCTCTGTCGATGACCGCCAACTTTGAATGTGCTCCATCTCAAACAGTCTTAACTTGAGTCACATACTGTATTAATCTACGTGTGTGCGTTGTATAAGTAATGTTGTCTTTGTGTGATAGTTTAATGTTTCAGAGCTGTTTGTAACTTCTTAAAAAACATTGTCGTGGCTTCGACATAGTTTGGCAGTGGACACACAGACACACACGAGCCACAGCTAGCTAAGTGATTATCGTCGTTTGGAAATGAATGTGCCATAGTAGCAGTTACTTTGTCGAGTACACAATCCACACAATCTAACCCAAACCACACTGATGAGGGAGCAGACATTTGCCACTATGAGTGTGGGCACTGTTAGCGTGTGTGGATCAGCACATAGCCCGACATACACCTACACCGCCCGCAGTTACACCTCAAGGGCGGTGCTCCAGGTGCAGGCCCATTTCTCCTCATCCAGCGTGCTTCACACGTGTTTGTCCTAACAGGAAACTTTGTATTTGTCTGTGGCACATTCACACATCTCACACTTTGCAGTAATTCCAGTTGTTACACAAATATTTTGGTAAAACAAGTTACAAGTAATTCATCTAACCATCACAATTAGTCCAAAGCTGTTTAATTATGGTAAAGCATAGTTAAGGCAAATATCCGTTATATTTTGCTGATGCATTTTAAAACCATTTGTTTAAGTGAGGAGATTTTGACTAATTTATTTGCATTAACATCCCTCCTCCCAATATTGTAATTAGTTAACTGCCTGTAGGTGCTGTATGATGATATCATCACAAAAAGTCAGTGGGGTTTTTACATGTTTCAGATTATTTTCTAAAATAAGTTCTGTGATGAACTAAAGTTAATCATTCTTGTCTTGTTCAGCAGGATAATCTTCACTTGTATTTTAAGTGTATTTTTTAAAGGGCTTTTATCAGGCTTGTATTAAAAAGGCTAGAGGTAACTAACTTTTTTTTAATTTTCTTCCCATTGACAGATGGATGAAAGCCCTGTAAATTGTGCAGCTCTGTGGTACCAGGAAAGAGTGACATTTTAAAGCATTATAGACTGCATCATGGGACTTTTGGAGATCGACTACTTTTGACTGACAAAATTCCAGCCACCGGAAACACTAACTGATAAAGTGAGTCGTACAAAACCTTTCTTTTTAGTCAACTTTGTGTACACAATGTTCTCAATGCTCAAGTTCATGTGTAGAGCCCCTGGTGATACTTCGAGCACAGTTTTATGTTGTGTCGAGCCTTCTTAGTGTTTTTTAAAATATAGCAATATTTTGATGCTATCATTGTAGTGCCCCTAGCACTCCCATTCAAAAGGTATTTTGACTTAAAATGAAAATACAGTCAATCTTAAAAGTGGTGTTTCCATTATAATTATGCTTTTACTCGAAAGTTTGACTCGGGTAGATTAACAAAAAGAGCCTAGGTTACATTTTGGCGAGAGTTACACTTTAATGTGAACTGGTAGTGGTGGAGTTTTTTTTTTATCAACAAATGAGATTGTTTGTCTTAAATACTTTATCTTTTATCTCAAAGGGGGTTGCAGAGACCACTGTTAATGAGGACCTGAAAATGAAGAATATGAGCATCTGTCTGCCGTGAGCCAGATGCGGTAGGAATCATCATTGAGGGAATACCAGTCCTTACCAATCTTGGAAATCTGGCCAAAGCATGCTGCTTCCTACTTGGGTTGACATATGCACTTAATCTGGAGTATCCGTCCAAGCTTTCCAAAACATTTGAGGTGTTTCAAAGACTTTTCGTGGGACTTGACACACTGCGCCCAAAACCAAGCCCCAAGTTCATGACCCTGAAAAACAAGCTCCTTGCCTAGGCACTCAGACATGACTGTCACTCTGCACTTGTGAACAGCTGTTTTCTTTGTCTGTTCAACATCATTATACATTGGACATAACGTTGAATTTTTCAGGATGTTGTAATGGTTTATCCTTGTCATGTTTTATACTATGCTGCAGGTCATACTTTCTGGTGTGAAAAAAAAAAAAAAGTTAATATTTTATACACACAAAATAGACCTGCTGTGAAGCTGCACTTTAAAAACTGGTCAGTATGTGAGATGTTTGACTAAAGATGTTTCAAAATATTTGGACGCTGTGAAGGTATTATGCTAAGTTGAGGTCAGATGCTCATGCTTGTGACCTGTAATGTTAGTGTTAAAATGTTTCAATATTATGTACACACTGTACTGTTAAAGGGATAATTCACTTTAAAATGAAAATTCTGTCATTTACTCACCCTCAGGTTGTTTCAAGCCTGTATGAATTTCTTTCTTCTGCTGAACACAAAGGAAGATATTTTGAAGAATGTCAGTAACCAAACAGTTAACTGGACCCATTGACTTCCATAGTATTTTTATTTTCCTACTATGGAAGTCAATGGGTCCAGTTAACTGTTTGGTTACTGACATTCTTCAAAATATCTTCCTTTGTGTTCAGCAGAAGAAAGAAATTCATACAGGTTTGAAACAACTTGAGGGTGAGTATATGATGACAGAATTTTCATTTTGAAGTGAACTATCCCTTTAAGGTGTTTAACTAACCAGCAATTTACAAGCTGAGGTCATGCTTTGTTGAAAACCGATGTTCTTGATTGTTTATACTGTCCAGCTCATTGCTACTCTTTGGATATGGCATGTGCATTGTTACAAAAGTGCCTGTTAACTTGATATTTAAATGTTTTAATATTATGTATGTACACAGTAAAAATATATACTGTGAAGGTGTTCTACTAACCTGCACTTTACAAGCTGAGGTGATGCTTTTTTTTATGCATGAATACAGATGTTATTGATTATTAACTCTGTCCAGCTCATTTTGAATATGGCTTGTGAATTGTTACAAAAGTGCCTGTTGACTTAATTTTAAAATGTTGTAACATTATGTATGTACACAGTGAAACTGTACTGTGAAGGTGTTCCACTAACCTGCACTTTACAAGCTGAAGCCATGCTTTCTTAACATATTTATTGTTTATACTGTCCAGCTCATTGCTACTGTTTTACATATGGCAATAATTTAATAAATGTTGGAAATTGACATAATGGCAACTAATTATTTGAAGCCATTTATACTTCCAAAACAAAGGGCAAATTGGTCCAAATTAATAAATCAGGACATTAACTAGTATTTTCAGTTAAATTTTACTTATTTTAATTAAGTCTAATGTGTATAATATGCTGATATTTTTTACATTGATTGTACTCAATTTTTTCTGAAATTGCTACTTAATCTTTTTGCATACATTGAAATGCTTATTATTAAGTTGTTCTTACTCAAAATATCAGTTAGTTCACTAAACTTGAAAAAGTAGTTTTTTAACAGTGCAGCTGACAACGAAACCTACACTTGTCAAATCATTTCCGTTGCAGATATAATATATAGCCTAGGTATTTTTCATTGGGTTAGCTCAAATATGCTATTATTACATTTATTATTAGCTTAGTTACATTTTCAAATCAGTAGACTTGACAATCATTTACTAAATGATGTAAGGCTCCTGAGTGGCGCAGTGATCTAAGACACTGCATCTCAGTGCAAGACAGGTCACTACAGTACCTCGTTCAAATCCAGGCTGTATCACACCTGGACGTAATTGGGAGTCCCATAGGGCGGCGCACAGTTGACCGGGGTAGGCCATCATTGTAAATAAGAATTTGTTCTTAACTGACTTTCCTAGTTATATAAAAGTAAAATAAAAATCTGTTTGCAAGTCAGGGCCAAATTGCCTTCATTGAGCAAGCAAAATAATATAATGTAGGCAAATTTTATAAGAATTGTATTATATGTTTGCATCAAATACCCAACTCCTTGAAAGTCGTCTATTGATTACAAATAGCATACGTGACAAACGATGATCACTGCAATCAACAGCTGCAGTGTTGCTCATTGGATTACCCCATATAATGGCAATGTGTAAAAGTTTATAAAGACAAAGGGCAGACAAGTTGAATTATTTGAGTGGATGGTTGACATGACAAAGGTAGGCTGATATTTTCTTATCTAAAACGTGAGTGTAACTTTTATTCAGTATATATTTCTCAAACTCATTGTGTGGTTGTTTCGCACACGGGACTCGCGCCAAGATTTACTCACGCCTGGTAAAACGCTTATAGCCTATTGAGCAATATATTCCACAATTCAAACAAAATACACTAGCGACACCATTTAGGACATAAAGGTTGTGAGCGCAGTGTTCCTGATCAGATCGACAATTATCTTCTAATGTACTTGTGTGGCTACGATGCCATCTTTAGAGCACAGCATTTTGTGCTTGGTTTCCAGATAAATTAAATAGGCTACTACCGAGGTCTGATGATGCTTCTGATATTAGATTTAAAGGCGTGTTGTGTCTGGTGATGTGCTAACGTCTGATTTAGGCTATTTTGAAAACTGCCGGTGTGTTGTGTTTATGAGGAGTCCCCTTATGCATGTGTTGTCGCATGAGCAGTAAGACCATAGGCTGCTGTTTTCTCTGCTTGCCAAATATCTCAGAAAATGTCAAATTGCGACTCACAACCCAAATTTAAAAGGTATATTGTATATGCCATATCTAACAATCGATTGGGCTTCCCGAATGTAGTATCTTCGCTGTGACTGAAAGTTGATTATTTATCCATTATTCCACAAAGTTCTCTCTAGCGCTGCAGTGAGTGGGGGGGCTTCATAACCTGGTGACGTAGCTCTCGGACTAGCTCTACCTTGCTTTCCCTGAGTGAGAGAGATGCGCATTTTGACAGACACAGCGAACCATTTTTATTCAGTTAAAGTGCATACTTTTTAAATTCTGCTTATATCACGCTATACCACAATAAACATGAAGTTCAAATGCCGAGACATAGAGATCATCGAGTGCTTTTTAAGTGAAATCTGTAGCCTATCTTGTGCTGTCTCAGCACAATGGACAGTGCCCTACACACTAAAGCAAGGCTGTTTTAGTCATGAATATAGGCTACAAGATAGATAGGGTCATTCACCTATAACAAACAGTGAATGCAGCCAAACATACAGTTGCCTTACCAAAATAATGCAAACTAAATGCTGAAAGTAGTAGCCTAGTTATTCATGCATGCAAACAAAAATGCTGAATAGCAGTTTGGCTTAGAATACCGACAACTGCAAATGCGAACTAATGAATGCGAACAAAACAAAACAGTGGTACCAAGTAGTAGGCCTAGTAAACAAAATATAAAATGGATAAAGGCATGACACAATCTATATTGAGGATAGTTACATTAACAGTAAACAAACAGAGTAAACAAAAGGCGAATGGAGATCCAAATAACCAAAACATAGCCTGCAGCCTAATACAGTGAGATGCAGCTATGCACCTCTGTCTTGCCAAATAAATAGGCCTATAGGAACCACTTCAAACATGGAAAATCATGCCGCTAGGCGCTCATGAGTTCAGCAACAATAGGCTACCAATAGAATACAGTGGCAAGAAAAAGTATGTGAACCCTTTGGAAATACCTGGATTTCTACATAAATTGGTCATAAAATTTGATCTGATCTTCATCTAAGTCACAACAATAGACAAACACAGTCTGCTAAACTAATAACACACAAACAATTATACGTTTTCATGTCTTTATTGAACACACCGTGTAAACATTCACAGTGCAGGGTGGGAAAATTACAGTATGTGAACCCTTAGATTTAATAACTGGTTGACCCTCCTTTGGCAGCAATAACCTCAACCAAACATTTTCTGTAGTTGCGGATCAGACCTAAACAACAGTCAGGAGGAATTTTGGACCATTCCTCTTTACAAAACTGTTTCAGTTCAGCAACATTCTTGGGATGTCTGATGTGAACCGCTCTCTTGAGGTCATGCCACAGCATCTCAGTCGGGTTGAGGTCAGGACTCTGACTGGGCCAATCCAGAAACAGGCATTTTCTTCTGTTGAAGCCATTCTGTTGTTGATTTACTTCTGCGTTTTGGGTCGTTGTCCTATTGCATCACCCAACTTCAGTTGAGCTTCAATTGGCGGACAGATAGCCTTAATTAATTTTTCCGTCGATGATAGCAAGCTGTCGAGGCCCTGAGGCAGCAAAGCAGCCTCAAACCATGATGCTCCCTCCACCATACTTTACAGTTGGGATGAGGTTTTGATGTTGGTGTGCTGTGCCTTTTTTTCTCCACACGTAGTGTTGTGTGTTCCAACCAAACAACTCAACTTTAGTTTCACCTGTCCACAGAATATTTTGCCAGTAGCGCTGTGGAACATCCAGGTGCTCTTTTGCGAACTTCAGATGTGCAGAAATGTTTTTTTTTTGGACAGCAGTGGCTTCTTCCGTGGTGTCCTCCCATGAACGCCATCCTTGTTTAGTGTTTTACGTATAGTAGACTCGTCAACAGAGATGTTAACATGTTCCAGAGATTTCTGTAAGTCTTTAGCTGACACTATAGGGTTCTTCTTAACCTCAATGAGCATTTTGCGCAGTGCTCTTGCAGTCACCTTTGCAGGATGGCCACTCCTAGGGAGAGTAGCAGCAGTGCTGAACTCCATTTGTAGACACAGGGCCGGCCCTGGCGGAGTAGTAGCCAATCAGGGGCGCCGGACAGCGGCAGCCAATTGTCAAAATCGCCTAATGTTGCCTAATAGGAGGGCCGGCCCTGTATTGACAATTTTATGTACCGTGGACTGATGAACATCAAGGCTTTTAGAGATACTTTCGTAACCCTTTCCAGCTTTATGCAAGTCAAACATTCTTAATCTTAGGTCTTCTGAGATCTCCTTTGTCCGAGGCATGGTTCACATCAGGCAATGCTTCTTGTGAATAGCAAACTCAAATTTTGTGAGTGTTTTTTATAGGGCAGTGCAGATCTAACCAACATCTCAAATCTCGTCTCATTGATTGGACTCCAGGTTAGCTGACTCCTGACTCCAATTAGATTTTGGAGAAGTCATTAGCGTAGGGGTTCACATACTTTTTCCAACCTACACTGTGAATGTTTAAATGATGTATTCAATATAGACAAGAAAATTACAATAATTTGTGTGTTATTAGTTTAAGCACGCTGTGTTTGTCTATTTTTGTGACTTATATGAAGATCAGATCAAATTTGTCTTGCAACTGTATATATATACAGTGGGGAGAACAAGTATTTGATACACTGCCGATTTTGCAGGTTTTCCCACTTACAAAGCATGTAGAAGTCTGTAATTTTTATCATAGGTACTCTTCAACTGTGAGTGACGGAATCTAAAACAAAAATCCAGAAAATCACATTGTATGATTTTTAAGTAATTAATTTGCATTTCATTGCATGACATAAGTATTTGATACATCAGAAAAGCAGAACTTAATATTTGGTACAGAAACCTTTGTTTGCAATTACAGAGATCATACATTTCCTGTAGTTCTTGACCAGGTTTGCACACACTGCAGCAGGGATTTTGGCCCACTCCTCCATACAGACCTTCTCCAGATCCTTCAGGTTTCGGGGCTGTCGCTGGGCAATACGGACTTTCAGCTCCCTCCAAATATTTTCTATTGGGTTCAGGTCTGGAGACTGGCTAGGCCACTCCAGGACCTTGAGATGCTTCTTAAGGAGCCACTCCTTAGTTGCCCTGTCTGTGTGTTTCGGGTCATTGTCATGCTGGAAGACCCAGCCACGACCCATCTTCAATGCTATTACTGAGGGAAGGAGGTTGTTGGCCAAGATCTCGCGATACATGTCCCCATCCATCCTCCCCTCAATAGGGTGCAGTCGTCCTGTCCCCTTTGCAGAAAAGCATACCCAAAGAATGATGTTTCCACCTCCATGCTTCACGGTTGGGATTGTGTTCTTGGGGTTGAACTCATCCTTCTTCTTCCTCCAAACATGGCGAGTGGAGTTTAGACCAAAAAGCTCTATTTTTGTCCCATCAGACCACATGACCTTCTCCCATTCCTCCTCTGGATCATCCAGATGGTCATTGGCAAACTTCAGACGGGCCTGGACATGCGCTGGCTTGAGCAGGGGGACCTTGCGTGCGCTGCAGGATTTTCATCCATGACGGCGTAGTGTGTTACTAATGGTTTTCTTTGAGACTGTGGTCCCAGCTCTCTTCAGGTCATTGACCAGGTCCTGCCGTGTAGTTCTGGGCTGATCCCTCACCTTCCTCATGATCATTGATGCCCCACGAGGTGAGATCTTGCATGGTGCCCCAGACCGAGGGAGATTGACCGTCATCTTGAACTTCTTCCATTTTCTAATAATTGCGCCAACAGTTGTTGCCTTCTCACCAAGCTGCTTGCCTATTGTCCTGTAGCCCATCCCAGCCTTGTGCAGGTCTACAATTTTATCCCTGATGTCCTTACACAGCTCTCTGGTCTTGGCCATTGTGGAGAGGTTGGAGTCTGTTTGATTGAGTGTGTGGACAGGTGTCTTTTATACAGGTAACGAGTTCAAACAGGTGCAGTTAATACAAGTAATGAGTGGAGAACAGGAGGGCCTCTTAAAGAAAAACTAACAGGTCTGTGAGAGACGGAATTCTTACTGGTTGGTAGGTGATCGAATACTTATGTCATGCAATAAAATGCAAATTAATTATTTAAAAATCATACAATGTGATTTTCTGGATTTTTGTTTTAGATTTCGTCTATCACAGATGAAGTGTAAACCTATGATAAAAATGACAGACCTCTACATGCTTTGTAAGTAGGAAAACCAGCAAAATCGGCAGTGTATCAAATACTTGTTCTCCCCACTGTATATTTCTATGATGAAAAATACCGATATGTAGCTATACCCAGGGGCGTAATTTGGGTTCTTGCATTGGAATTATATTGAATTCTGCTTACATCACGCTATACCACAATAAACATATTCTGCTTATATCACGCTATACCACAATAAACATAAAAGTTAAAATGCATTTGACCAAGAGGTAACGAAATATGGTGTTGCATGAATGCAGTTATTTTATAATTTCCTCTGAAAATAGGGAAATAAAATGGCACCATTAGAAGAAGACAAAAATGTCACCTTTATTTATCCTACGGTTCTGATTTTGGTGTACAGGGAGAACACTGTAAGAACGGCCCATGTTCTCAATTGCTGAACAAATAGTTATATTGACTACATCCGTCCTTGCTTGCTCATTAATGTCTTCATCTTAATTGTCAGTAGAAACCACATATGTTTAAGCAAGTCAGCCATATCAGTTATACTTTTTTTAAAGGCAGTAAATGAGGCTGAATGAACTGTTTCGCTGCCAGACAAGTCTCCGCTGATAGCCAGGTGTAGCAGTGGTAAGGTGTTGGGACTGCTGTTGGGAGTCTGCTTTTGGGACAGCTTTATGTAGGCCCTAACAGTTTGTGGGCACCGTTTGTCACCGTTATAGTGCAATGAATGTATTGTTTAGTATTGTGTTGTGTAGTGGCTTTGCTGGCATGCATCTAAACACAGTTTTTTGTTTGCCCCACCAAGATTTACTTGCTAAAATCGCCACTGTTTAAGACACACCTGAAACCATGAAAACGATTAACCTTAGGCTTTCAAATCCAGTTTACCAAAATAGCCTGCTTTGCAACATGAAATAACATAATATACATAACAAAATGTATGTTCAAAGCGCATGAGATGCAGGTTGAATCAACAACATCTAGTCATTATAGGATGCAGTGAAGGGAGTCACGCGTTTACCTTGTACCCCATGTTATCCCGCGGTGGCCCGTGCAGTGTTTCTGTTGTTGCTTAGTTACCTGCCTCCTCCTGCAGTTGTCTCATGTCTCTTTGGGCCAGCGAGCAGCTTCTGCATGGAAACACAGACAGACGGACCGAATCAGAACAGAGAGGGAGAGAGAGATGAACAGAGGGGCATCAATATTGGCATAGCCTAGATTCATTGCCTAGTTTAATTGAGTAAAGTCTGCGTTGCTGCATACAGCCTCCAACCCGACCTGCACAAGTGAGGCTTTCCTCCTCTTCTGTCGCGCCGTGAGGTTATCGAGGCAATAGCCCCTACCGCCAGTCGATGTTTACGGTTATAACGCGCTTATAGACGCCATATTTAGTTTTTTTTTTATCGACCTATCGGCTTTTCTGTTATTATCCGCTGTTGTTTGACATAGGTGTCTGTGCACGGCACGGCGGTATTTGGCGAGTGATGTGATGATGATGATGACGAGACGCGGACGAACGAGCGATCTCTCGGCGCTGCGGCAAAGCCCAGACCGATACTTGCATCTGCGCCGCCGTGAGATCTCTGCAGCAGCTGCGCAGCTCAGCCAATGCACGCAATCCATCTCTGCAGTGGGAAGAAAGACAGAGAGTGTAGTGGTGAGCTGAGCACCAACAGTAGCCGAGTCAGAAAGCATTCTTTCCTATTTTTTATGAGTCTGACTCCTGGTCTATAAAATGGATATCACAATCCATCAGTCCCTTTCACACACATGTTCAGGCTGTAAATAATCATGCAAAGGGCACTGTTAATGCAAGGGCTGCCAGGTTTCACCTCAGTGTTGCATGAATGCAGTTATTTTATAATTTCCTCTGAAAATAGGGAAATAAAATGGTTGTCTTTGGATGGATGGTGATGGATGGGTAGTCAGAATCTGTAGGTCCTAATGTCACGAACAAGAGTCAGCTGGCTATTCATTAGGATGCAATTCTCCCATTGAGACAAAACATATATATGACAATTTTGTAGGATTGTAGCCTATGGGTTATAGCCCGTGTTCTGCGAATCACCATCAAAAAGATGATGCCAAGAGGAAAAAGTTGAGTGAGAGTGCCTAATCCTAACAACTAGACCACTAGAGAGCAGTGTATTGCCCACAGTTTGATGATACATATATGAAGTGAAATAAAAAACAGTGCCGTTGCCAGGCTGATTCGGGATACATTCACATAGGAAATGTTCAAGAATCCGTCGTCTAAAAATGTAGTCGAGGTTGTGCCACCAGGAATTATCAAGTGTAGAAAGAACATACTCGCCTATGCCGCCACTGTATCGAATCCCGACATCGAGAATCCCTTACCGTGAAAATCTGAGAGTAGACAAGCATCGGGCTTCTTCCAACAATCCTCGTTCCTCTAATTTCATAAATCTGTCATTATCATCATGCATGACTTTTTATTATATAAAACCCGTCTCTTTTTGTCAAACCGCTCACCCTCTTCAGGATTCGAACTAATAGAAGGCTAGCCTAAATGTGTTAAGCATAAACACCGCATAAATATATATGTATTTTAAATAAGAAAACGGCTTAATCTATACATTTAAACAAGTTCACATGGAAAACGTAATGTTGTCTAAATTGTTTTGATAGTAAATCAAGGAAGTAATTGAAGACACAGAATTGGAGGAAGACGTGAGAATTACAAATATACTCTAATTGTTTGAATCAGTGCACATAGCACGCAAGCAGGAACATTTAATAGTTTATAGAATGGAGCATTCAAACACTGACATTAATTGATCAAAATGTAATTAGAGAATTCAGCTAAGGGATTTTGTGCTCAGAGTGAATTAAGAGGAAGGGGAGATAACTGTTAAGTAATACATCAATGAAAAACTATGCTGTATATAAAGTTAAATAAACACCACAGAGGGACAATCAAACACAAATAATTACAGTTATATATAATTAACTGAAAATGGAGAGCGACTGATCGCTGGCTCCATCAGAATGGCCAGCTCTTAAGGAGCAGAGGACAGGGCTGACTGAGGGACAGCCGGGCACAGGTGTCGAGGGCACAGACAGAGGCCCATCCAGGCACAAGTGTCAAGGCCACGGACAGAGGCCCAGCTTGTGGCTGAGTAGTCCGTACAGGATCGGAGAACTGATGCGGGTAGGGGTGTGGACTGGATGCTGGATGGTGGGGTGGGACCTCCAGGTACTACTTCAAAGTCATCTGATTGGCATGTTTTTTTGCGTCACTCTTCATCGATGCCACCAAATACCCAGCATACTACAAAGCATTTTCAACAACCTTCTTGAAGGTCTGCTTCCTCTAATGGCTGAACTGCATCTTGTGTTGACCCAACAAGTGTGCCTTGTTGCTGTGTTGCCAAGACGGAGCAGAACAGCCCTCCTGGCAAAATTTATCCAGAGATATAGTCCCGGTGTACTCTCTTTCAGAACTATGTCTCCTGAAATGGCAAGCATCCTTACTCTCAAAAATCAAATCAAATCAAATCCCATTTTATTAATCATATTTACAGAATACAGCGGGGTGTAAACAGTGCAATTAAATGCTTACTTGCAAGCTACCTCTCAACATATTATGTCATACAGAATGTCTTGGGGGTATGATATTTGTGCATCTGTAACTTTCTCACTCATCATTATTCACAATTCCGTAATCCAGGTAGCATCCACAATAATGTAGAAGTGTTTAGAAACATATTATATTGTTATTTACAATAAGTGACTCCAAAATGACACAAGACATTATTTACCAGTCATTTCTATTGGGCACAAAATAATCTGAAACACAACCAAAACAGAGAGAAAATGCTGCAACAGTTTGTAGAGTCACAAGCAGAGTTACAAGCTTGATTTAATCATTGCGTGCTAGGAATATGGGACCAAATACAAAACTTGTATTCTTGTTATTGTTATATATATATTTTTTTACCCCCTTCTCTCCCCAATTACGTCATATCCAATTGGTAGTTACAGTCCCATCGCTGCAAAACCCGTACGGACTGGATCGAGAGCCGTGTATCTTCCGAAACACAACCCCGCCAAGCCGCACTGCTTCTTGACACAATGCACGCTTATACCGGAAGCCAGCCGCACCAATGTTTTGGAGATAAAAGTGTATAACCTCTAGTTACCTATGTTGTCATCTCTAGCTACTTGCTAAAGCACATTTCTAACACAAACAGACACAACAGCATAAGCAAGTGCATAGGATCAATCACACACAGGAGTTGCTAAGATGGGACAAGGACATCCCGGACCGGCCAAACCCTCCCCTAACCTAGACGACTCTCTGCCAATTGTGCGTCACCTCATGGGTCTCCCGGTCGCGGCCGGCTGCAACACAGACGGGTCTCAAACCAGCATCTGTAGCCATGCAGCTGTGGACTGGATGCTGGTAGAGGGAGTGGGAGTAGGACGAAAGGTGCCAACAAGAGGCAGGGCTGTCTCCAGTACTTTAACTGTCAGGTCCTGAAATTCCACAAACTTCGACAAAGCCTTCATCATCCTCCCCTTGGACATCAGGATCACCTGTCTCCAGTTCCTCAATGGCAGCCTTGTAATCCTGCAGCACCAAACCAGTCTGATCGAAGAGGTACTCAGCTCCCCTAAAGGAAGAAAATAACCGGACTGAGTATGGAATAATTCTATAATAACATTTCACAAAGAGAAATGTGTTGCTGTTTGTATTAAATATAAAAGCTGCATTAGATTATTAATTACATTGAAATGATATTTCCATTGCCAGTGTATTTGCAGGGAACAGTGTAAGGAACCATATGATGACCTTCCTACTGCACATGGGACATTAAAGGTATTCTACTGCCACATAGTAGTATTCATCCACATCCACAACCTGCCTGATCTTCTGATGAGGTCAACTCCCCACTCTCACAGTCAGAATGTGGGAAATACTTTAAAAAATGTATTTAACGAGGCAAGTCAGTTAAGCACAAATTCTTATTTACAAGGATGGCCTACCTACAGGGTTAGCCATAGTAGTATGGTGCCCCTGGTGTGAATTGGGGTTAAGTGCCTTGCTCAAGGACACATTGACAGGGTTTTCACCTTGTTGGCTTGGGTATTGGAACAAGCGACCTTTCGGTTACCGTCCCAATGTTCTAACCACTAGGATATCTGCTTGGGTGCTGTGGTTTAGCTAGTGAAAGTGCCTGTCTTGTAAACAGGAGACCATGGGGTTGAGTCTCAGCAGTGAATATAATCACAATTATCTATTTATTGCTTATGGAGTGAAATGTTCTCCATTTCTGAACAAGAAATAGACAGGCAGAGGGTCAAAAAATAACTGTTGTCCAGGTGAGCCTCAAAATCAATCTTTTGCATACTGCTGTATAACTACAGCACGATAACAGATTGCACCAAAGGAGCCACTCAAAGCACTCTCTTGCTGATCACCAGGCTTTGCACAAATCATGAGATTCATAATATCAGGGTTGTAGGTTTGAGGCCCAAACTGACTCTCTGACTCACTTAGCAAACTGCAATCCAGGTTATGAATGTCTGGCAAATCCCAAGATAGCTCTTTCACATACAGCCCGGCTAGCTCCCCCTGACAACGGTGAGTCGTGGAAATTTCTGGTTGTGACAACCAATCATATCGGGGAGGCTGAGAAGTAACCAAGAATTGCACTCGTCAACCAATCTGATACGCCAGTGCAACCAAGAAGTAACCAATAATTTACCAATGAGGATATAGCTATGGCGGGACCTTTAAACGCTAGAAGAGGACCATGTAAAAAAAAATATTTCCTCAGGTAATTTTTACGAGTTATCTTTATTTTCTGCTCTGAAGTAACGTTAGCTACAAAGTTTTGTTGTCTGCTGTTTTCATTGATTGTTATCATCGATCGGAATATCTATCAGGTAAGATCAGTGTATTAGGCTACAGCAATATGTTAGCATGGTTAACATGGTAACGCTATCTAACGTTAGTAAACTGGTGTTTTGACACTGACATAGGTTATCGAAGTAACGTAGCTAGCTTATCGTCCGATGACTCTGACCATGAAAATAGACTGTTAACCCCACTATTTCCATACTAAGCTGGGGTTATTATTGTCTTATTACTGTAGCTAGCTATCTAAACAAAGTGTGATTTTTATTGCTAGTAGTGTTTCGTCACTCAACTCAGCGTCAGCAAACCTGTCTTTTTTAATTCATTTAGCTAATTGGACTAGACATAGCTATAGGGCAAACACTGTCTTGATATCAAATAGGCTAGGGTCATCATGTTAATTCTGAATTAAAATGCACAAGTGATATCCTATGCACTTGCTTATGCTGTTGTGTCTGTTTGTGTTAGAAATGTGCTTTAGCAAGTAGCTAGAGATGACAACATAGGTAACTAGAGGTTATACACTTCATTTTATTGTTCCATCTATTAAGCCAGTCTGCTCACTGTGATTAAAATGTATATCATTTATGCTTATTAAATACAAACTTTCCCCTTTATTGTCACAGCAGACATGGAGCCCAGCTTCAGAAAACTGCCAAATGGAAGCCTTGTCTTAACGGACAGTAAGGATTCCAGGATTTACAGGACAAAAAAATACTAAAAGAGCGTGGAGCAGGGCTGTGTCTCCAGAATAAGTGGTGGATTCAACCAGGAGGTCTGTACTGCTCAGAGGTGGCAACCCAGCAAGCAGGGCACATTTGCTGGGTCAGCATGACATGCAGTTAGGCCTTTATAAAGAGCAGACCTTCAAGTGGGTGGTTGAAAATGTGCTGGGCTGGGTATTTGGTGGCATCGAAGCAGAAATAATCTGCCTCTCAGCCAGGGAGGAGTGGTTTCAAAAACAATTCTGCTAATAAGATGGCTTTCTAGGAATACATGGAGCTCTTCCCTGAGGGCTGGGAGGCTATCAGGATTAACATCCAGCCATCCTCCAACATCCTCCACCCCCCAGCCATGCAAATACCAGGTGACCACTGGTTCCCAGACGTCCTCAACATCTTCACTCGGGCCATTGCTGGTTGGAAGCTCATCTCTCCACGGAAGGTTCAGCCTAGTAAGCTCTATATTATGTTAATATAAATTATATCATAACGATGATGTTTAGTTTATGGCGATGAATAGATAAGTAAAACAAAATATCATATTTGGATCTATTGACCTAATTTATTGAATAGTTCTACTTTTCAGCCCTTCCAGAATTGACTAAATTTGGTGGAACCCCCCTCCACCACCCCTCATCTGCAGCTCAGTATCGGTGATGGAGAGGTACTTTGCCCATCTTCTGCTGCCCAACAAGATCTGTCAGGTGAGGCTGTATTGCCCACATTCTGACTGTGAGATGGGGGAGTTGACCTCATCAGGACTCCACCAGAATATCAGGCAGGTTGTGGATGTGGATGGATCCTACTATGTGGCAGCAGAATACCTTTAATGTCCCAAGTGCAGTAGGAAGGTCATCAGTTGGAACATATGGTTCCTTACACTGTTCCATGTAAATGGAATGGCTATAGCTGCATCAGTCAGTCCCCTGTCCTACGTTCCAGTATGGGCTAACGTTACTCCTTAGTCCATGGACCATGAATGTTAGTTTTAAAATGTGAATTTGCTCTGGCAGTCAAAAGAGCCACATACTCCAAAAGTATTGGGATAGTGAAGTGTTTTGTTGTTTTCGCTCTGTACTCCAGCAATTTGGATCCAAAGTGCAGACTGCTTTAATTTGAGGGTATATATCCATTTTACAGCACTTTTTATTACAGCACTTTTTGTACATAGTCCCCCCATTTAAGAGGAACCAAAAGTATTGGGACAAATTCACTTATGTGTATTAAAGTAGTCGAAAGTTTAGTATTTGGTCCCATATTCATAGCATGCAATGATTACATCAAGCTTGTGACTCTACAAACTGTTGGAAGCATTTGCTCTCTGTTTTGGTTGTGTTTCAGATTATTTAGTGCCCAATTGAAATGACTGGTAAATAATGTCTTGTGTCATTTTGGAGTCACTTATTGTAAATAACAATATAATATGTTTCTAAACACTTCTACATTATTGTGGATGCTACCTGGATTACGGAATTGTGAATAATGATGAGTGAGAAAGTTACAGACGCACAAATATCATACCCCCAAGACATTCTGTATGACATAATATGTTGAGAGGTAGCTTGCAAGTAAGCATTTCATTGCACTGTATTCTGTAAGTATTAATATGAATGAAATGGGATTTGATTTGATTTGATTTTTGAGAGTAAGGATGCTTGCCATTTCAGGAGACATAGTTCTAAAAGAGAGTACAACAGGACTATATCTCCGGATAAATTTTGCCAGGATGGCTGTACTGCTCCGTCTTGGCAACACAGCAACAAGGCACACTTGTTGGGTCAACACAAGATGCAGTTCAGCCATTAGAGGAAGCAGACCTTCAAGAAGGTTGTTAGATAGATAGATCGATAGATAGGTACTTTATTGATCCCCCGAGGGGGAAATTTCTTTGTCAAGCTGCTACAACAACAAAAACACAGGGCAGGTGCAAAATGCCACAACGAAAGTACACAAAAGACAGATACACGGTACATGATACATAGAGCGGCAGTATGAAAAAGTATAGAAATACAAGATGAGTGCAAAAAAAAAAAAAAAGCTATAAAAAGACATTTCATAGTACGGGGTGGTTGGCTGAATATGTACACTATACATTGTTGGATGGTTGAAAATGCTCTGTAGTATGCTGGGTATTTGGTGGCATCGATGAAGAGTGACGCAAAAAAACATGCTACCAATCAGATGACTTTGAAGTAGTACCTGGAGGTCCCACCCCACCATCCAGCATCCAGTCCACACCCCTACCCGCATCAGTTCTCCAATACTGTACGGACTACTCAGCCACAAGCTGGGCCTCTGTCCGTGGCCTTGACACCTGTGCCCGGATGGGCCTCTCTCTGTGCCCTCGACACCTGTGCCCGGCTGTCCCTCAGTCAGCCCCGTCCTCTGCTCCTTAAGAGCTGGCCATTCTGATGGAGCCAGCGATCAGTCGCTCTCCATTTTCAGTTAATTATATATAACTGTAATTATTTGTGTTTGATTGTCATTGATGAATTACTTAACAGTTATCTCCCCTTCCTCTTAATTCACTCTGAGCACAAAATCCCTTAGCTGAATTCTCTAATTACATTTTGATCAATTAATGTCAGTGTTTGAATGCTCCATTCTATAAACTATTAAATGTTCCTGCTTGCGTGCTATGTGCAATGATTCAAACAATTACAGTATATTTGTAATTCTCACGTCTTCCTCCAATTCGGTGTCTTCAATTACTTCCTTAATTTACAATCTAAACAATTTAGCCAACATTACGTTTTCCATGTGAACTTGATATTAATTGTATAGATTTAGCCATTTATCTTATTTGAGATAATCAATATTTAACTCCTGTGGTGTTTAGGCTAGCCTTCTATAAATTCAGTTTCTGAAGAGGGTGAGCGGTTTGACAAAAAGAGACAGGTTTTCATAATAAAAAGTTATGGAAGATGATGACAGATTTACGGGGTGAGAGGAACGAGGATTGTCGGATGAAGCACAATGCTTTTCTACTCTCAGAATGTCATAATAAGGAATAGAAAGCATCAAAAAATGTTTTGTGGCTAAATAAAGGAGGTTTGTCAGAATTCGATACAGGGTCGGAATTCACTACACTTGTTAATACGTGGTGGTACAACCTTGACTGATGAGAGATATCCTTGGCACAATGGATAGCACATTGGACTACTAGGATAATTTATGGAAGGTATTTAAAGGTTGTGGGTTTGAGTCAAAGTTTTGTACATTTTGTCTTCTCCTTCACTAGACAATGGAATGGAAAGAGTGATCTTTTACAAAATAGCAAATGATCTAATCCTGGGGTTCCCAACCCTATTGACCCAGGGTCCCAATTTCACACCTACATAATTGTTTGAAATGTTTAGTTTTTGTTTGAACCCGTAACGTATCTCTTACAAGACTGTGTGGTGCAATTCATCTAGCACGTTTGGATGTTAAGCCAAAGGTTGGTGGTAAGAGGACACCCTTGTCCGACCTTGATTTTATTCCGCTTTTCCCGCTCTGTCTCACCTGTCTGAACCGGAGAACAAGTTTCTATACTTGTCTTTGTGTGTTGCCTGGCACCATGTCTTAGTTTGTTAAAGTACCTCTCTAGGAAACTGGAGCTTCTGGGTTTGAATCCCACATCGCCTTTCAAATGGCAGCGTTAGTGTTTTCACTGTTTCCAGCCCGCTTTGTAGTTGTTGAAAGTTACATTGATAGAGCGTGGATTTCTACGGCACTGGTAAGCTTTTCAATTGGATTTTTATTGTGTATGGCTCTGTGGCGCAATGGATAGCGCATTGGACTTCTAGGATATGTTGGGGAAGAGATTCAAAGGTTGTGGGTTCGAGTCCCACTAGAGTCAAATGCTTAGTTTTGTCTCCTCTATCACTAGACAATTGAATGGGAAAAGTGATCTGTTTAAAAATATCAAAAGATCTAATCCTAGGGATCCCAGCCCTATTCACTAGGGGACCCATATTCTTCACCGACATAAGTGTTTGAAATGTTTCATTTTTGTTGGAGTCTTTAACTTATCTCTAACAAGTTTCTTTGCTGCAATTCGGTTAGCTCGTTCGGCTGGTAAGACAAAGGATGGTTGTAAGAGTACCCCCAAGGACGAGCTTAATTTTGTTCCGTTTTTCCCCCTCTAGCTCACCTGTATGAACCGGAGGCCAAGTATATATACTTGTTTTTGTGTGTTGTGTGTCTCCTTGTCTTAGTTGGTTAAAGTACCTCTCTAGTAAACCGGAGCTCCTTTTAATGTAGTGTTCTAAAGCTAGATTGTGTTCTTGAAATCAGTGAGAACACTAACAATGCCATTTGAAAGGTACCGCTGGGATTGAAACTCAGAAGCTCCGGTTTAATCCTGGGATTCCCAACCCTATTGACCCAGGGTCCAAATTTCACACCTGCATAATTGTTTGAAATGTTCAGTTTTTGTTTGAACCCGTAACGTATCTCTTACAAGACTGTGTGGTGCAATTCATCTAGCACGTTTGGCTGTTAAGCCAAAGGTTGGTGGTAAGAGGACACCCTAGTCCGACCTTGATTTTATTCCGCTTTTCCCGCTCTGTCTCACCTGTCTGAACCGGAGAACAAGTTTCTATACTTGTCTTTGTGTGTTGCCTGGCACCATGACTTAGTTTGTTAAAGTACCTCTCTAGGAAACTGGAGCTTCTGGGTTTGAATCCCACATCGCCTTTCAAATGGCAGCGTTAGTGTTTTCACTGTTTCCAGCCCGCTTTGTAGTTTTTGAAAGTTACATTGATAGAGCGTGGATTTCTACGGCACTGGTAAGCTTTCCAATTGGATTTTTGTTGTGTATGGCTCTGTGGCGCAATGGATAGCGCATTCGACTTCTAGGCTATGTTGGTGAAGAGTTTCAAAGGTTGTGGGTTCGAGTCCCACTAGAGGCAAATTCTTAATTTTGTCTCCTCTATCACTGGACAATTGAATGGGAAGAGTGATCTGTTTAAAAATATCAAAAGATCTAATCCTAGGGATCCCAGCCCTATTTACTAGGGGACCCATATTCGTCACCGACCTAAGTGTTTGAAATGTTTCGTTTTTGTTGGAGTCTTTAACTTATCTCTAACAAGTTTCTTTGCTGCAATTCGGTTAGCTCGTTCGGCTGGTAAGACAAAGGATGGTTGTAAGAGTACCCCCAAGGACGAGCTTAATTTTTTTCAGTTTTTCCCCCTCTAGCTCACCTGTATGAACCGGATGCCAAGTATATATACCTCTTTTTGTGTGTTGTGTGTCTCCTTGTCTTAGTTGGTTAAAGTACCTCTCTAGTAAACCGGAGCTCCTTTTAATGTAGTGTTCTAAAGCTAGATTGTGTTCTTGAAATCAGTGAGAACACTAACAATGCCATTTGAAAGGTACCGCTGGGATTGAAACTCAGAATCTCCGGTTTAATCCTGGGGTTCCCAACCCTATTGACCCAGGGTCCCAATTTCACACCTACATAATTGTTTGAAATGTTTAGTTTTTGTTTGAACCCGTAACGTATCTCTTACAAGACTGTGTGGTGCAATTCATCTAGCACGTTTGGCTGTTAAGCCAAAGGTTGGTGGTAAGAGGACACCCTAGTCCGACCTTGATTTTATTCCGCTTTTCCCGCTCTGTCTCACCTGTCTGAACCGGAGAACAAGTTTCTATACTTGTCTTTGTTGTGTTGCCTGGCACCATGACTTAGTTTGTTAAAGTACCTCTCTAGGAAACTGGAGCTTCTGGGTTTGAATCCCACATCGCCTTTCAAATGGCAGCGTTAGTGTTTTCACTGTTTCCAGCCCGCTTTGTAGTTTTCGAAAGTTACATTGATAGAGCGTGGATTTCTACGGCACTGGTAAGCTTTTCAATTGGATTCTTGTGTATGGCTCTGTGGCGCAATGGATAGCGCATTGGACTTCTAGGCTATGTTGGTGAAGAGATTCAAAGGTTGTGGGTTTGAGTCCCACTAGAGGCAAATGCTTAATTTTGTCTCCTCTATCACTGGACAATTGAATGGGAAGAGTGATCTGTTTAAAAATATCAAAAGATCTAATCCTAGGGATCCCAGCCCTATTTACTAGGGGACCCATATTCGTCACCGACCTAAGTGTTTGAAATGTTTCGTTTTTGTTGGAGTCTTTAACTTATCTCTAACAAGTTTCTTTGCTGCAATTTGGTTAGCTCGTTCGGCTGGTAAGACAAAGGATGGTTGTAAGAGTACCCCCAAGGACGAGCTTAATTTTGTTCCGTTTTTCCCCCTCTAGCTCACCTGTATGAACCGGATGCCAAGTATATATACCTGTTTTTGTGTGTTGTGTGTCTCCTTGTCTTAGTTGGTTAAAGTACCTCTCTAGTAAACCGGAGCTCCTTTTAATGTAGTGTTCTAAAGCTAGATTGTGTTCTTGAAATCAGTGAGAACACTAACAATGCCATTTGAAAGGTACCGCTGGGATTGAAACTCAGAAGCTCCGATTTAATCCTGGGATTCCCAACCCTATTGACCCAGGGTCCCAATTTCACACCTACATAATTGTTTGAAATGTTTAGTTTTTGTTTGAACCCGTAACGTATCTCTTACAAGACTGTGTGGTGCAATTCATCTAGCACGTTTGGCTGTTAAGCCAAAGGTTGTTGGTAAGAGGACACCCTAGTCCGACCTTGATTTTATTCCGCTTTTCCCGCTCTGTCTCACCTGTCTGAACCGGAGAACAAGTTTCTATACTTGTCTTTGTGTGTTGCCTGGCACCATGTCTTAGTTTGTTAAAGTACCTCTCTAGGAATCTGGAGCTTCTGGGTTTGAATCCCACATCGCCTTTCAAATGGCAGCGTTAGTGTTTTCACTGTTTCCAGCCCGCTTTGTAGTTGTTGAAAGTTACATTGATAGAGCGTGGATTTCTACGGCACTGGTAAGCTTTTCAATTGGATTCTTGTGTATGGCTCTGTGGCGCAATGGATAGCGCATTGGACTTCTAGGCTATGTTGGTGAAGAGATTCAAAGGTTGTGGGTTCGAGTCCCACTAGAGTCAAATGCTTAGTTTTGTCTCCTCTATCACTAGACAATTGAATGGGAAGAGTGATCTGTTTAAAAATATCAAAAGATCTAATCCTACGGATCCCAGCCCTATTCACTAGGGGACCCATATTCTTCACCGACATAAGTGTTTGAAATGTTTCGTTTTTGTTGGAGTCTTTAACTTATCTCTAACAAGTTTCTTTGCTGCAATTCTGTTAGCTCGTTCGGCTGGTAAGACAAAGGATGGTTGTAAGAGTACCCCCAAGGACGAGCTTAATTTTGTTCCGTTTTTCCCCCTCTAGCTCACCTGTATGAACCGGAGGCCAAGTATATATACTTGTTTTTGTGTGTTGTGTGTCTCCTTGTCTTAGTTGGTTAAAGTACCTCTCTAGTAAACCGGAGCTCCTTTTAATGTAGTGTTCTAAAGCTAGATTGTGTTCTTGAAATCAGTGAGAACACTAACAATGCCATTTGAAAGGTACCGCTGGGATTGAAACTCAGAAGCTCCGGTTTAATCCTGGGATTCCCAACCCTATTGACCCAGGGTCCCAATTTCACACCTGCATAATTGTTTGAAATGTTCAGTTTTTGTTTGAACCCGTAACGTATCTCTTACAAGACTGTGTGGTGCAATTCATCTAGCACGTTTGGCTGTTAAGCCAAAGGTTGGTTGTAAGAGGACACCCTAGTCCGACCTTGATTTTATTCCGCTTTTCCCGCTCTGTCTCACCTGTCTGAACCGGAGAACAAGTTTCTATACTTGTCTTTGTGTGTTGCCTGGCACCATGACTTAGTTTGTTAAAGTACCTCTCTAGGAAACTGGAGCTTCTGGGTTTGAATCCCACATCGCCTTTCAAATGGCAGCGTTAGTGTTTTCACTGTTTCCAGCCCGCTTTGTAGTTTTTGAAAGTTACATTGATAGAGCGTGGATTTCTACGGCACTGGTAAGCTTTTCAATTGGATTCTTGTGTATGGCTATGTGGCGCAATTGATAGCGCATTGGACTTCTAGGCTATGTTGGTGAAGAGATTCAAAGGTTTTGGGTTCGAGTCCCACTAGAGGCAAATGCTTAATTTTGTCTCCTCTATCACTGGACAATTGAATGGGAAGAGTGATCTGTTTAAAAATATCAAAAGATCTAATCCTAGGGATCCCAGCCCTATTTACTAGGGGACCCATATTCGTCACCGACCTAAGTGTTTGAAATGTTTCGTTTTTGTTGGAGTCTTTAACTTATCTCTAACAAGTTTCTTTGCTGCAATTCAGTTAGCTCGTTCGGCTGGTAAGACAAAGGATGGTTGTAAGAGTACCCCCAAGGACGAGCTTAATTTTGTTCTGTTTTTCCCCCTCTAGCTCACCTGTATGAACCGGAGGCCAAGTATATATACCTGTTTTTGTGTGTTGTGTGTCTCCTTGTCTTAGTTGGTTAAAGTACCTCTCTAGTAAACCGGAGCTCCTTTTAATGTAGTGTTCTAAAGCTAGATTGTGTTCTTGAAATCAGTGAGAACACTAACAATGCCATTTGAAAGGTACCGCTGGGATTGAAACTCAGAAGCTCCGATTTAATCCTGGGATTCCCAACCCTATTGACCCAGGGTCCCAATTTCACACCTACATAATTGTTTGAAATGTTTAGTTTTTGTTTGAACCCGTAACGTATCTCTTACAAGACTGTGTGGTGCAATTCATCTAGCACGTTTGGCTGTTAAGCCAAAGGTTGGTGGTAAGAGGACACCCTAGTCCGACCTTGATTTTATTCCGCTTTTCCCGCTCTGTCTCACCTGTCTGAACCGGAGAACAAGTTTCTATACTTGTCTTTGTGTGTTGCCTGGCACCATGACTTAGTTTGTTAAAGTACCTCTCTAGGAAACTGGAGCTTCTGGGTTTGAATCCCACATCGCCTTTCAAATGGCAGCGTTAGTGTTTTCACTGTTTCCAGCCCGCTTTGTAGTTTTTGAAAGTTACATTGATAGAGCGTGGATTTCTACGGCACTGGTAAGCTTTTCAATTGGATTCTTGTGTATGGCTCTGTGGCGCAATGGATAGCGCATTGGACTTCTAGGCTATGTTGGTGAAGAAATTCAAAGGTTGTGGGTTCGAGTCCCACTAGAGGCAAATGCTTAATTTTGTCTCCTCTATCACTAGACAATTGAATGGGAAGAGTGATCTGTTTAAAAATATCAAAAGATCTAATCCTACGGATCCCAGCCCTATTCACTAGGGGACCCATATTCTTCACCGACATAAGTGTTTGAAATGTTTCGTTTTTGTTGGAGTCTTTAACTTATCTCTAACAAGTTTCTTTGCTGCAATTCTGTTAGCTCGTTCGGCTGGTAAGACAAAGGATGGTTGTAAGAGTACCCCCAAGGACGAGCTTAATTTTGTTCCGTTTTTCCCCCTCTAGCTCACCTGTATGAACCGGAGGCCAAGTATATATACTTGTTTTTGTGTGTTGTGTGTCTCCTTGTCTTAGTTGGTTAAAGTACCTCTCTAGTAAACCGGAGCTCCTTTTAATGTAGTGTTCTAAAGCTAGATTGTGTTCTTGAAATCAGTGAGAACACTAACAATGCCATTTGAAAGGTACCGCTGGGATTGAAACTCAGAAGCTCCGGTTTAATCCTGGGATTCCCAACCCTATTGACCCAGGGTCCCAATTTCACACCTGCATAATTGTTCGAAATGTTCAGTTTTTGTTTGAACCCGTAACGTATCTCTTACAAGACTGTGTGGTGCAATTCATCTAGCACGTTTGGCTGTTAAGCCAAAGGTTGGTTGTAAGAGGACACCCTAGTCCGACCTTGATTTTATTCCGCTTTTCCCGCTCTGTCTCACCTGTCTGAACCGGAGAACAAGTTTCTATACTTGTCTTTGTGTGTTGCCTGGCACCATGACTTAGTTTGTTAAAGTACCTCTCTAGGAAACTGGAGCTTCTGGGTTTGAATCCCACATCGCCTTTCAAATGGCAGCGTTAGTGTTTTCACTGTTTCCAGCCCGCTTTGTAGTTTTTGAAAGTTACATTGATAGAGCGTGGATTTCTACGGCACTGGTAAGCTTTTCAATTGGATTCTTGTGTATGGCTATGTGGCGCAATTGATAGCGCATTGGACTTCTAGGCTATGTTGGTGAAGAGATTCAAAGGTTTTGGGTTCGAGTCCCACTAGAGGCAAATGCTTAATTTTGTCTCCTCTATCACTGGACAATTGAATGGGAAGAGTGATCTGTTTAAAAATATCAAAAGATCTAATCCTAGGGATCCCAGCCCTATTTACTAGGGGACCCATATTCGTCACCGACCTAAGTGTTTGAAATGTTTCGTTTTTGTTGGAGTCTTTAACTTATCTCTAACAAGTTTCTTTGCTGCAATTCAGTTAGCTCGTTCGGCTGGTAAGACAAAGGATGGTTGTAAGAGTACCCCCAAGGACGAGCTTAATTTTGTTCTGTTTTTCCCCCTCTAGCTCACCTGTATGAACCGGAGGCCAAGTATATATACCTGTTTTTGTGTGTTGTGTGTCTCCTTGTCTTAGTTGGTTAAAGTACCTCTCTAGTAAACCGGAGCTCCTTTTAATGTAGTGTTCTAAAGCTAGATTGTGTTCTTGAAATCAGTGAGAACACTAACAATGCCATTTGAAAGGTACCGCTGGGATTGAAACTCAGAAGCTCCGATTTAATCCTGGGATTCCCAACCCTATTGACCCAGGGTCCCAATTTCACACCTACATAATTGTTTGAAATGTTTAGTTTTTGTTTGAACCCGTAACGTATCTCTTACAAGACTGTGTGGTGCAATTCATCTAGCACGTTTGGCTGTTAAGCCAAAGGTTGGTGGTAAGAGGACACCCTAGTCCGACCTTGATTTTATTCCGCTTTTCCCGCTCTGTCTCACCTGTCTGAACCGGAGAACAAGTTTCTATACTTGTCTTTGTGTGTTGCCTGGCACCATGACTTAGTTTGTTAAAGTACCTCTCTAGGAAACTGGAGCTTCTGGGTTTGAATCCCACATCGCCTTTCAAATGGCAGCGTTAGTGTTTTCACTGTTTCCAGCCCGCTTTGTAGTTTTTGAAAGTTACATTGATAGAGCGTGGATTTCTACGGCACTGGTAAGCTTTTCAATTGGATTCTTGTGTATGGCTCTGTGGCGCAATGGATAGCGCATTGGACTTCTAGGCTATGTTGGTGAAGAAATTCAAAGGTTGTGGGTTCGAGTCCCACTAGAGGCAAATGCTTAATTTTGTCTCCTCTATCACTGGACAATTGAATGGGAAGAGTGATCTGTTTAAAAATATCAAAAGATCTAATCCTAGGGATCCCAGCCCTATTTACTAGGGGACCCATATTCGTCACCGACCTAAGTGTTTGAAATGTTTCGTTTTTGTTGGAGTCTTTAACTTATCTCTAACAAGTTTCTTTGCTGCAATTCAGTTAGCTCGTTCGGCTGGTAAGACAAAGGATGGTTGTAAGAGTACCCCCAAGGACGAGCTTAATTTTGTTCTGTTTTTCCCCCTCTAGCTCACCTGTATGAACCGGATGCCAAGTATATATACCTGTTTTTGTGTGTTGTGTGTCTCCTTGTCTTAGTTGGTTAAAGTACCTCTCTAGTAAACCGGAGCTCCTTTTAATGTAGTGTTCTAAAGCTAGATTGTGTTCTTGAAATCAGTGAGAACACTAACAATGCCATTTGAAAGGTACCGCTGGGATTGAAACTCAGAATCTCCGATTTAATCCTGGGATTCCCAACCCTATTGACCCAGGGTCCCAATTTCACACCTGCATAATTGTTTGAAATGTTCAGTTTTTGTTTGAACCCGTAACGTATCTCTTACAAGACTGTGTGGTGCAATTCATCTAGCACGTTTGGCTGTTAAGCCAAAGGTTGGTTGTAAGAGGACACCCTAGTCCGACCTTGATTTTATTCCGCTTTTCCCGCTCTGTCTCACCTGTCTGAACCGGAGAACAAGTTTCTATACTTGTCTTTGTGTGTTGCCTGGCACCATGACTTAGTTTGTTAAAGTACCTCTCTAGGAAACTGGAGCTTCTGGGTTTGAATCCCACATCGCCTTTCAAATGGCAGCGTTAGTGTTTTCACTGTTTCCAGCCCGCTTTGTAGTTTTTGAAAGTTACATTGATAGAGCGTGGATTTCTACGGCACTGGTAAGCTTTTCAATTGGATTTTTATTCTGTATGGCTCTGTGGCGCAATGGTTAGTGCATTGGACTTCTAGGCTATGTTGGTGAAGAGATTCAAAGGTTGTGGGTTCGAGTCCCACTAGAGGCAAATGCTTAATTTTGTCTCCTCTATCACTGGACAATTGAATGGGAAGAGTGATCTGTTTAAAAATATCAAAAGATCTAATCCTAGGGATCCCAGCCCTATTTACTAGGGGACCCATATTCGTCACCGACCTAAGTGTTTGAAATGTTTCGTTTTTGTTGGAGTCTTTAACTTATCTCTAACAAGTTTCTTTGCTGCAATTCGGTTAGCTCGTTCGGCTGGTAAGACAAAGGATGGTTGTAAGAGTACCCCCAAGGACGAGCTTAATTTTGTTCCGTTTTTCCCCCTCTAGCTCACCTGTATGAACCGGATGCCAAGTATATATACCTGTTTTTGTGTGTTGTGTGTCTCCTTGTCTTAGTTGGTTAAAGTACCTCTCTAGTAAACCGGAGCTCCTTTTAATGTAGTGTTCTAAAGCTAGATTGTGTTCTTGAAATCAGTGAGAACACTAACAATGCCATTTGAAAGGTACCGCTGGGATTGAAACTCAGAAGCTCCGATTTAATCCTGGGATTCCCAACCCTATTGACCAGGGTCCCAATTTCACACCTACATAATTGTTTGAAATGTTTAGTTTTTGTTTGAACCCGTAACGTATCTCTTACAAGACTGTGTGGTGCAATTCATCTAGCACGTTTGGCTGTTAAGCCAAAGGTTGGTGGTAAGAGGACACCCTAGTCCGACCTTGATTTTATTCCGCTTTTTCCCGCTCTGTCTCACCTGTCTGAACCGGAGAACAAGTTTCTATACTTGTCTTTGTGTGTTGCCTGGCACCATGACTTAGTTTGTTAAAGTACCTCTCTAGGAAACTGGAGTTTCTGGGTTTGAATCCCACATCGCCTTTCAAATGGCAGCGTTAGTGTTTTCACTGTTTCCAGCCCGCTTTGTAGTTTTTGAAAGTTACATTGATAGAGCGTGGATTTCTACGGCACTGGTAAGCTTTTCAATTGGATTCTTACTGTGTATGGCTCTGTGGCGCAATGGATAGCGCATTGGACTTCTAGGCTATGTTGGTGAAGAGATTCAAAGGTTGTGGGTTCGAGTCCCACTAGAGTCAAATGCTTAATTTTGTCTCCTCTATCACTGGACAATTGAATGGGAAGAGTGATCTGTTTAAAAATATCAAAAGATCTAATCCTAGGGATCCCAGCCCTATTCACTAGGGGACCCATATTCTTCACCGACATGTGTTTGAAAAAATGTTTCGTTTTTGTTGGAGTCTTTAACTTATCTCTAACAAGTTTTTTTGCTGCAATTCGGTTAGCTCGTTCGGCTGGTAAGACAAAGGATGGTTGTAAGAGTACCCCCAAGGACGAGCTTAATTTTGTTCCGTTTTTCCCCCTCTAGCTCACCTGTATGAACCGGAGGCCAAGTATATATACTTGTTTTTGTTTGTTGTGTGTCTCCTTGTCTTAGTTGGTTAAAGTACCTCTCTAGTAAACCGGAGCTCCTTTTAATATAGTGTTCTAAAGCTAGATTGTGTTCTTGAAATCAGTGAGAACACTAACAATGCCATTTGAAAGGCACCGCTGGGATTGAAACTCAGAATCTCCGGTTTAATCCTGGGTTTCCCAACCCTATTGACCCAGGGTCCCAATTTCACACCTACATAATTGTTTGAAATGTTTAGTTTTTGTTTGAACCCGTAACGTATCTCTTACAAGACTGTGTGGTGCAATTCATCTAGCACGTTTGGCTGTTAAGCCAAAGGTTGGTGGTAAGAGGTCACCCTAGTCCGACCTTGATTTTATTCCGCTTTTCCCGCTCTGTCTCACCTGTCTGAACCGGAGAACAAGTTTCTATACTTGTCATTGTGTGTTGCCTGGCACCATGACTTAGTTTGTTAAAGTACCTCTCTAGGAAACTGGAGCTTCTGGGTTTGAATCCCACATCGCCTTTCAAATGGCAGCGTTAGTGTTTTCACTGTTTCCAGCCCGCTTTGTAGTTTTTGAAAGTTACATTGATAGAGCGTGGATTTCTACGGCACTGGTAAGCTTTTCAATTGGATTTTTATTCTGTATGGCTCTGTGGCGCAATGGTTAGTGCATTGGACTTCTAGGCTATGTTGGTGAAGAGATTCAAAGGTTGTGGGTTCGAGTCCCACTAGAGGCAAATGCTTAATTTTGTCTCCTCTATCACTGGACAATTGAATGGGAAGAGTGATCTGTTTAAAAATATCAAAAGATCTAATCCTAGGGATCCCAGCCCTATTTACTAGGGGACCCATATTCGTCACCGACCTAAGTGTTTGAAATGTTTCGTTTTTGTTGGAGTCTTTAACTTATCTCTAACAAGTTTCTTTGCTGCAATTCGGTTAGCTCGTTCGGCTGGTAAGACAAAGGATGGTTGTAAGAGTACCCCCAAGGACGAGCTTAATTTTGTTCCGTTTTTCCCCCTCTAGCTCACCTGTATGAACCGGATGCCAAGTATATATACCTGTTTTTGTGTGTTGTGTGTCTCCTTGTCTTAGTTGGTTAAAGTACCTCTCTAGTAAACCGGAGCTCCTTTTAATGTAGTGTTCTAAAGCTAGATTGTGTTCTTGAAATCAGTGAGAACACTAACAATGCCATTTGAAAGGTACCGCTGGGATTGAAACTCAGAAGCTCCGATTTAATCCTGGGATTCCCAACCCTATTGACCAGGGTCCCAATTTCACACCTACATAATTGTTTGAAATGTTTAGTTTTTGTTTGAACCCGTAACGTATCTCTTACAAGACTGTGTGGTGCAATTCATCTAGCACGTTTGGCTGTTAAGCCAAAGGTTGGTGGTAAGAGGACACCCTAGTCCGACCTTGATTTTATTCCGCTTTTTCCCGCTCTGTCTCACCTGTCTGAACCGGAGAACAAGTTTCTATACTTGTCTTTGTGTGTTGCCTGGCACCATGACTTAGTTTGTTAAAGTACCTCTCTAGGAAACTGGAGTTTCTGGGTTTGAATCCCACATCGCCTTTCAAATGGCAGCGTTAGTGTTTTCACTGTTTCCAGCCCGCTTTGTAGTTTTTGAAAGTTACATTGATAGAGCGTGGATTTCTACGGCACTGGTAAGCTTTTCAATTGGATTCTTACTGTGTATGGCTCTGTGGCGCAATGGATAGCGCATTGGACTTCTAGGCTATGTTGGTGAAGAGATTCAAAGGTTGTGGGTTCGAGTCCCACTAGAGTCAAATGCTTAATTTTGTCTCCTCTATCACTGGACAATTGAATGGGAAGAGTGATCTGTTTAAAAATATCAAAAGATCTAATCCTAGGGATCCCAGCCCTATTCACTAGGGGACCCATATTCTTCACCGACATAAGTGTTTGAAAAAATGTTTCGTTTTTGTTGGAGTCTTTAACTTATCTCTAACAAGTTTTTTTGCTGCAATTCGGTTAGCTCGTTCGGCTGGTAAGACAAAGGATGGTTGTAAGAGTACCCCCAAGGACGAGCTTAATTTTGTTCCGTTTTTCCCCCTCTAGCTCACCTGTATGAACCGGAGGCCAAGTATATATACTTGTTTTTGTTTGTTGTGTGTCTCCTTGTCTTAGTTGGTTAAAGTACCTCTCTAGTAAACCGGAGCTCCTTTTAATGTAGTGTTCTAAAGCTAGATTGTGTTCTTGAAATCAGTGAGAACACTAACAATGCCATTTGAAAGGCACCGCTGGGATTGAAACTCAGAATCTCCGGTTTAATCCTGGGTTTCCCAACCCTATTGACCCAGGGTCCCAATTTCACACCTACATAATTGTTTGAAATGTTTAGTTTTTGTTTGAACCCGTAACGTATCTCTTACAAGACTGTGTGGTGCAATTCATCTAGCACGTTTGGCTGTTAAGCCAAAGGTTGGTGGTAAGAGGTCACCCTAGTCCGACCTTGATTTTATTCCGCTTTTCCCGCTCTGTCTCACCTGTCTGAACCGGAGAACAAGTTTCTATACTTGTCATTGTGTGTTGCCTGGCACCATGACTTAGTTTGTTAAAGTACCTCTCTAGGAAACTGGAGCTTCTGGGTTTGAATCCCACATCGCCTTTCAAATGGCAGCGTTAGTGTTTTCACTGTTTCCAGCCCGCTTTGTAGTTTTTGAAAGTTACATTGATAGAGCGTGGATTTCTACGGCACTGGTAAGCTTTTCATTTGGATTTTTATTGTGTATGGCTCTGTGGCGCAATGGATAGCGCATTGGACTTTTAGGCTATGTTGGTGAAGAGATTCAAAGGTTGTGGGTTCGAGTCCCACTAGAGTCAAATGCTTAGTTTTGTATCCTCTATCACTGGACAATTGAATGGGAAGAGTGATCTGTTTAAAAATATCAAAAGATCTAATCCTAGGGATCCCAGCCCTATTCACTAGGGGACCCATATTCGTCACCGACCTAAGTGTTTGAAATGTTTCGTTTTTGTTCGAGTCTTTAACTTATCTCTAACAAGTTTCTTTGCTGCAATTTGGTTAGCTCGTTCGGCTGGTAAGACAAAGGATGGTTGTAAGAGTACCCCCAAGGACGAGCTTAATTTTGTTCCGTTTTTCTACAGCACTGGTAAGCTTTTCAATTGGATTTTTATTGTGTATGGCTCTGTGGCGCAATGGATAGCGCATTGGACTTCTAGGCTATGTTGGTGAAGAGATTCAAAGGTTGTGGGTTCGAGTCCCACTAGAGTCAAATGCTTAGTTTTGTCTCCTCTATCACTGGGGAATTGAATGGGAAGAGTGATCTGTTTAAAAATATCAAAAGATCTAATCCTAGGGATCCCAGCCCTATTCACTAGGGGACCCATATTCGTCACTGACCTAAGTGTTTGAAATGTTTCGTTTTTGTTGGAGTCTTTAACTTATCTCTAACAAGTTTCTTTGCTGCAATTTGGTTAGCTCGTTCGGCTGGTAAGACAAAGGATGGTTGTAAGAGTACCCCCAAGGACGAGCTTAATTTTGTTCCGTTTTTCCCCCTCTAGCTCACCTGTATGAACCGGAGGCCAAGTATATATACCTGTTTTTGTGTGTTGTGTGTCTCCTTGTCTTAGTTGGTTAAAGTACCTCTCTAGTAAACCGGAGCTCCTTTTAATGTAGTGTTCTAAAGCTAGATTGTGTTCTTGAAATCAGTGAGAACACTAACAATGCCATTTGAAAGGTACCGCTGGGATTGAAACTCAGAAGCTCCGGTTTAATCCTGGGGTTCCCAACCCTATTGACCCAGGGTCCCAATTTCACACCTACATAATTGTTTGAAATGTTTAGTTTTTGTTTGAACCCGTAACGTATCTCTTACAAGACTGTGTGGTGCAATTCATCTAGCACGTTTGGCTGTTAAGCCAAAGGTTGGTGGTAAGAGAAGACCCTAGTCCGACCTTGATTTTATTCCGCTTTTCCCGCTCTGTCTCACCTGTCTGAACCGGAGAACAAGTTTCTATACTTGTCTTTGTGTGTTGCCTGGCACCATGTCTTAGTTTGTTAAAGTACCTCTCTAGGAAACTGGAGCTTCTGGGTTTGAATCCCACATCGCCTTTCAAATGGCAGCGTTAGTGTTTTCACTGTTTCCAGCCCGCTTTGTAGTTTTTGAAAGTTACATTGATAGAGCGTGGATTTCTACGGCACTGGTAAGCTTTTCAATTGGATTTTTATTGTGTATGGCTCTGTGGCGCAATCGATAGCGCATTGGACTTCTAGGCTATGTTGGTGAAGAGATTCAAAGGTTGTGGGTTCGAGTCCCACTAGAGTCAAATGCTTAATTTTGTCTCCTCTATCACTGGACAATTGAATGGGAAGAGTGATCTGTTTAAAAATATCAAAAGATCTAATCCTAGGGATCCCAGCCCTATTCACTAGGGGACCCATATTCGTCACTGACCTAAGTGTTTGAAATGTTTCGTTTTTGTTGGAGTCTTTAACTTATCTCTAACAAGTTTCTTTGCTGCAATTTGGTTAGCTCGTTCGGCTGGTAAGACAAAGGATGGTTGTAAGAGTACCCCCAAGGACGAGCTTAATTTTGTTCCGTTTTTCCCCCTCTAGCTCACCTGTATGAACCGGAGGCCAAGTATATATACCTGTTTTTGTGTGTTGTGTGTCTCCTTGTCTTAGTTGGTTAAAGTACCTCTCTAGTAAACCGGAGCTCCTTTTAATGTAGTGTTCTAAAGCTAGATTGTGTTCTTGAAATCAGTGAGAACACTAACAATGCCATTTGAAAGGTACCGCTGGGATTGAAACTCAGAAGCTCCGGTTTAATCCTGGTGTTCCCAACCCTATTGACCCAGGGTCCCAATTTCACACCTACATAATTGTTTGAAATGTTCAGTTTTTGTTTGAACCCGTAACGTATCTCTTACAAGACTGTGTGGTGCAATTCATCTAGCACGTTTGGCTGTTAAGCCAAAGGTTGGTGGTAAGAGAAGACCCTAGTCCGACCTTTATTTTATTCCGCTTTTCCCGCTCTGTCTCACCTGTCTGAACCGGAGAACAAGTTTCTATACTTGTCTTTGTGTGTTGCCTGGCACCATGTCTTAGTTTGTTAAAGTACCTCTCTAGGAAACTGGAGCTTCTGGGTTTGAATCCCACATCGCCTTTCAAATGGCAGCGTTAGTGTTTTCACTGTTTCCAGCCCGCTTTGTAGTTTTTGAAAGTTACATTGATAGAGCGTGGATTTCTACGGCACTGGTAAGCTTTTCAATTGGATTTTTATTGTGTATGGCTCTGTGGCGCAATCGATAGCGCATTGGACTTCTAGGCTATGTTGGTGAAGAGATTCAAAGGTTGTGGGTTCGAGTCCCACTAGAGTCAAATGCTTAATTTTGTCTCCTCTATCACTGGACAATTGAATGGGAAGAGTGATCTGTTTAAAAATATCAAAAGATCTAATCCTAGGGATCCCAGCCCTATTCACTAGGGGACCCATATTCGTCACTGACCTAAGTGTTTGAAATGTTTCGTTTTTGTTGGAGTCTTTAACTTATCTCTAACAAGTTTCTTTGCTGCAATTTGGTTAGCTCGTTCGGCTGGTAAGACAAAGGATGGTTGTAAGAGTACCCCCAAGGACGAGCTTAATTTTGTTCCGTTTTTCCCCCTCTAGCTCACCTGTATGAACCGGAGGCCAAGTATATATACCTGTTTTTGTGTGTTGTGTGTCTCCTTGTCTTAGTTGGTTAAAGTACCTCTCTAGTAAACCGGAGCTCCTTTTAATGTAGTGTTCTAAAGCTAGATTGTGTTCTTGAAATCAGTGAGAACACTAACAATGCCATTTGAAAGGTACCGCTGGGATTGAAACTCAGAAGCTCCGGTTTAATCCTGGTGTTCCCAACCCTATTGACCCAGGGTCCCAATTTCACACCTACATAATTGTTTGAAATGTTCAGTTTTTGTTTGAACCCGTAACGTATCTCTTACAAGACTGTGTGGTGCAATTCATCTAGCACGTTTGGCTGTTAAGCCAAAGGTTGGTGGTAAGAGAAGACCCTAGTCCGACCTTGATTTTATTCCGCTTTTCCCGCTCTGTCTCACCTGTCTGAACCGGAGAACAAGTTTCTATACTTGTCTTTGTGTGTTGCCTGGCACCATGTCTTAGTTTGTTAAAGTACCTCTCTAGGAAACTGGAGCTTCTGGGTTTGAATCCCACATCGCCTTTCAAATGGCAGCGTTAGTGTTTTCACTGTTTCCAGCCCGCTTTGTAGTTGTTGAAAGTTACATTGATAGAGCGTGGATTTCTACGGCACTGGTAAGCTTTTCAATTGGATTTTTATTGTGTATGGCTCTGTGGCGCAATGGATAGCGCGTTGGACTTCTAGGCTATGTTAGTGAAGAGATTCAAAGGTTGTGGGTTCGAGTCCCACTAGAGTCAAATGCTTAGTTTTGTCTCCTCTATCACTGGGGAATTGAATGGGAAGAGTGATCTGTTTAAAAATATCATAAGATCTAATCCTAGGGATCCCAGCCCTATTCACTAGGGGACCCATATTCGTCACCGACCTAAGTGTTTGAAATGTTTCGTTTTTGTTGGAGTCTTTAACTTATCTCTAACAAGTTTCTTTGCTGCAATTCGGTTAGCTCGTTCGGCTGGTAAGACAAAGGATGGTTGTAAGAGTACCCCCAAGGACGAGCTTAATTTTGTTCCGTTTTTCCCCCTCTAGCTCACCTGTATGAACCGGATGCCAAGTATATATACCTGTTTTTGTGTGTTGTGTGTCTCCTTGTCTTAGTTGGTTAAAGTACCTCTCTAGTAAACCGGAGCTCCTTTTAATGTAGTGTTCTAAAGCTAGATTGTGTTCTTGAAATCAGTGAGAACACTAACAATGCCATTTGAAAGGTACCGCTGGGATTGAAACTCAGAATCTCCGGTTTAATCCTGGGGTTCCCAACCCTATTGACCCAGGGTCCCAATTTCACACCTACATAATTGTTTGAAATGTTTAGTTTTTGTTTGAACCCGTAACGTATCTCTTACAAGACTGTGTGGTGCAATTCATCTAGCACGTTTGGCTGTTAAGCCAAAGGTTGGTTGTAAGAGGACACCCTAGTCCGACCTTGATTTTATTCCGCTTTTCCCGCTCTGTCTCACCTGTCTGAACCGGAGAACAAGTTTCTATACTTGTCTTTGTGTGTTGCCTGGCACCATGTCTTAGTTTGTTAAAGTACCTCTCTAGGAAACTGGAGCTTCTGGGTTTGAATCCCACATCGCCTTTCAAATGGCAGCGTTAGTGTTTTCACTGTTTCCAGCCCGCTTTGTAGTTGTTGAAAGTTACATTGATAGAGCGTGGATTTCTACGGCACTGGTAAGCTTTTCAATTGGATTTTTATTGTGTATGGCTCTGTGGCGCAATGGATAGCGCGTTGGACTTCTAGGCTATGTTGGTGAAGAGATTCAAAGGTTGTGGGTTCGAGTCCCACTAGAGTCAAATGCTTAGTTTTGTCTCCTCTATCACTGGGGAATTGAATGGGAAGAGTGATCTGTTTAAAAATATCAAAAGATCTAATCCTAGGGATCCCAGCCCTATTCACTAGGGGACCCATATTCGTCACCGACCTAAGTGTTTGAAATGTTTCGTTTTTGTTGGAGTCTTTAACTTATCTCTAACAAGTTTCTTTGCTGCAATTCGGTTAGCTCGTTCGGCTGGTAAGACAAAGGATGGTTGTAAGAGTACCCCCAAGGACGAGCTTAATTTTGTTCCGTTTTTCCCCCTCTAGCTCACCTGTATGAACCGGATGCCAAGTATATATACCTGTTTTTGTGTGTTGTGTGTCTCCTTGTCTTAGTTGGTTAAAGTACCTCTCTAGTAAACCGGAGCTCCTTTTAATGTAGTGTTCTAAAGCTAGATTGTGTTCTTGAAATCAGTGAGAACACTAACAATGCCATTTGAAAGGTACCGCTGGGATTGAAACTCAGAATCTCCGGTTTAATCCTGGGGTTCCCAACCCTATTGACCCAGGGTCCCAATTTCACACCTACATAATTGTTTGAAATGTTTAGTTTTTGTTTGAACCCGTAACGTATCTCTTACAAGACTGTGTGGTGCAATTCATCTAGCACGTTTGGCTGTTAAGCCAAAGGTTGGTGGTAAGAGGACACCCTAGTCCGACCTTGATTTTATTCCGCTTTTCCCGCTCTGTCTCACCTGTCTGAACCGGAGAACAAGTTTCTATACTTGTCTTTGTGTGTTGCCTGGCACCATGTCTTAGTTTGTTAAAGTACCTCTCTAGGAAACTGGAGCTTCTGGGTTTGAATCCCACATCGCCTTTCAAATGGCAGCGTTAGTGTTTTCACTGTTTCCAGCCCGCTTTGTAGTTGTTGAAAGTTACATTGATAGAGCGTGGATTTCTACGGCACTGGTAAGCTTTTCAATTGGATTTTTATTGTTTATGGCTCTGTGGCGCAATGGATAGCGCATTGGACTTTTAGGCTATGTTGGTGAAGAGATTCAAAGGTTGTGGGTTCGAGTCCCACTAGAGTCAAATGCTTAGTTTTGTCTCCTCTATCACTGGGGAATTGAATGGGAAGAGTGATCTGTTTAAAAATATCAAAAGATCTAATCCTAGGGATCCCAGCCCTATTCACTAGGGGACCCATATTCGTCACCGACCTAAGTGTTTGAAATGTTTCGTTTTTGTTGGAGTCTTTAACTTATCTCTAACAAGTTTCTTTGCTGCAATTCGGTTAGCTCGTTCGGCTGGTAAGACAAAGGATGGTTGTAAGAGTACCCCCAAGGACGAGCTTAATTTTGTTCCGTTTTTCCCCCTCTAGCTCACCTGTATGAACCGGATGCCAAGTATATATACCTGTTTTTGTGTGTTGTGTGTCTCCTTGTCTTAGTTGGTTAAAGTACCTCTCTAGTAAACCGGAGCTCCTTTTAATGTAGTGTTCTAAAGCTAGATTGTGTTCTTGAAATCAGTGAGAACACTAACAATGCCATTTGAAAGGTACCGCTGGGATTGAAACTCAGAATCTCCGGTTTAATCCTGGGGTTCCCAACCCTATTGACCCAGGGTCCCAATTTCACACCTACATAATTGTTTGAAATGTTTAGTTTTTGTTTGAACCCGTAACGTATCTCTTGCAAGACTGTGTGGTGCAATTCATCTAGCACGTTTGGATGTTAAGCCAAAGGTTGGTGGTAAGAGGACACCCTTGTCCGACCTTGATTTTATTCCGCTTTTCCCGCTCTGTCTCACCTGTCTGAACCGGAGAACAAGTTTCTATACTTGTCTTTGTGTGTTGCCTGGCACCATGTCTTAGTTTGTTAAAGTACCTCTCTAGGAAACTGGAGCTTCTGGGTTTGAATCCCACATCGCCTTTCAAATGGCAGCGTTAGTGTTTTCACTGTTTCCAGCCCGCTTTGTAGTTGTTGAAAGTTACATTGATAGAGCGTGGATTTCTACGGCACTGGTAAGCTTTTCAATTGGATTTTTATTGTGTATGGCTCTGTGGCGCAATGGATAGCGCATTGGACTTCTAGGATATGTTGGGGAAGAGATTCAAAGGTTGTGGGTTCGAGTCCCACTAGAGTCAAATGCTTAGTTTTGTCTCCTCTATCACTAGACAATTGAATGGGAAAAGTGATCTGTTTAAAAATATCAAAAGATCTAATCCTAGGGATCCCAGCCCTATTCACTAGGGGACCCATATTCTTCACCGACATAAGTGTTTGAAATGTTTCGTTTTTGTTGGAGTCTTTAACTTATCTCTAACAAGTTTCTTTGCTGCAATTCGGTTAGCTCGTTCGGCTGGTAAGACAAAGGATGGTTGTAAGAGTACCCCCAAGGACGAGCTTAATTTTGTTCCGTTTTTCCCCCTCTAGCTCACCTGTATGAACCGGAGGCCAAGTATATATACTTGTTTTTGTGTGTTGTGTGTCTCCTTGTCTTAGTTGGTTAAAGTACCTCTCTAGTAAACCGGAGCTCCTTTTAATGTAGTGTTCTAAAGCTAGATTGTGTTCTTGAAATCAGTGAGAACACTAACAATGCCATTTGAAAGGTACCGCTGGGATTGAAACTCAGAAGCTCCGGTTTAATCCTGGGATTCCCAACCCTATTGACCCAGGGTCCCAATTTCACACCTGCATAATTGTTTGAAATGTTCAGTTTTTGTTTGAACCCGTAACGTATCTCTTACAAGACTGTGTGGTGCAATTCATCTAGCACGTTTGGCTGTTAAGCCAAAGGTTGGTGGTAAGAGGACACCCTAGTCCGACCTTGATTTTATTCCGCTTTTCCCGCTCTGTCTCACCTGTCTGAACCGGAGAACAAGTTTCTATACTTGTCTTTGTGTGTTGCCTGGCACCATGACTTAGTTTGTTAAAGTACCTCTCTAGTAAACTGGAGCTTCTGGGTTTGAATCCCACATCGCCTTTCAAATGGCAGCGTTAGTGTTTTCACTGTTTCCAGCCCGCTTTGTAGTTTTTGAAAGTTACATTGATAGAGCGTGGATTTCTACGGCACTGGTAAGCTTTCCAATTGGATTTTTATTGTGTATGGCTCTGTGGCGCAATGGATAGCGCATTCGACTTCTAGGCTATGTTGGTGAAGAGTTTCAAAGGTTGTGGGTTCGAGTCCCACTAGAGGCAAATGCTTAATTTTGTCTCCTCTATCACTGGACAATTGAATGGGAAGAGTGATCTGTTTAAAAATATCAAAAGATCTAATCCTAGGGATCCCAGCCCTATTTACTAGGGGACCCATATTCGTCACCGACCTAAGTGTTTGAAATGTTTCGTTTTTGTTGGAGTCTTTAACTTATCTCTAACAAGTTTCTTTGCTGCAATTCGGTTAGCTCGTTCGGCTGGTAAGACAAAGGATGGTTGTAAGAGTACCCCCAAGGACGAGCTTAATTTTTTTCAGTTTTTCCCCCTCTAGCTCACCTGTATGAACCGGATGCCAAGTATATATACCTCTTTTTGTGTGTTGTGTGTCTCCTTGTCTTAGTTGGTTAAAGTACCTCTCTAGTAAACCGGAGCTCCTTTTAATGTAGTGTTCTAAAGCTAGATTGTGTTCTTGAAATCAGTGAGAACACTAACAATGCCATTTGAAAGGTACCGCTGGGATTGAAACTCAGAATCTCCGGTTTAATCCTGGGGTTCCCAACCCTATTGACCCAGGGTCCCAATTTCACACCTACATAATTGTTTGAAATGTTTAGTTTTTGTTTGAACCCGTAACGTATCTCTTACAAGACTGTGTGGTGCAATTCATCTAGCACGTTTGGCTGTTAAGCCAAAGGTTGGTGGTAAGAGGACACCCTAGTCCGACCTTGATTTTATTCCGCTTTTCCCGCTCTGTCTCACCTGTCTGAACCGGAGAACAAGTTTCTATACTTGTCTTTGTGTGTTGCCTGGCACCATGTCTTATTTTGTTAAAGTACCTCTCTAGGAAACTGGAGCTTCTGGGTTTGAATCCCACATCGCCTTTCAAATGGCAGCGTTAGTGTTTTCACTGTTTCCAGCCCGCTTTGTAGTTTTCGAAAGTTACATTGATAGAGCGTGGATTTCTACGGCACTGGTAAGCTTTTCAATTGGATTCTTGTGTATGGCTCTGTGGCGCAATGGATAGCGCATTGGACTTCTAGGCTATGTTGGTGAAGAGATTCAAAGGTTGTGGGTTTGAGTCCCACTAGAGGCAAATGCTTAATTTTGTCTCCTCTATCACTGGACAATTGAATGGGAAGAGTGATCTGTTTAAAAATATCAAAAGATCTAATCCTAGGGATCCCAGCCCTATTTACTAGGGGACCCATATTCGTCACCGACCTAAGTGTTTGAAATGTTTCGTTTTTGTTGGAGTCTTTAACTTATCTCTAACAAGTTTCTTTGCTGCAATTTGGTTAGCTCGTTCGGCTGGTAAGACAAAGGATGGTTGTAAGAGTACCCCCAAGGACGAGCTTAATTTTGTTCCGTTTTTCCCCCTCTAGCTCACCTGTATGAACCGGATGCCAAGTATATATACCTGTTTTTGTGTGTTGTGTGTCTCCTTGTCTTAGTTGGTTAAAGTACCTCTCTAGTAAACCGGAGCTCCTTTTAATGTAGTGTTCTAAAGCTAGATTGTGTTCTTGAAATCAGTGAGAACACTAACAATGCCATTTGAAAGGTACCGCTGGGATTGAAACTCAGAATCTCCGATTTAATCCTGGGATTCCCAACCCTATTGACCCAGGGTCCCAATTTCACACCTACATAATTGTTTGAAATGTTTAGTTTTTGTTTGAACCCGTAACGTATCTCTTACAAGACTGTGTGGTGCAATTCATCTAGCACGTTTGGCTGTTAAGCCAAAGGTTGGTGGTAAGAGGACACCCTAGTCCGACCTTGATTTTATTCCGCTTTTCCCGCTCTGTCTCACCTGTCTGAACCGGAGAACAAGTTTCTATACTTGTCTTTGTGTGTTGCCTGGCACCATGACTTAGTTTGTTAAAGTACCTCTCTAGGAAACTGGAGCTTCTGGGTTTGAATCCCATATCGCCTTTCAAATGGCAGCGTTAGTGTTTTCACTGTTTCAAGCCCGCTTTGTAGTTTTTGAAAGTTACATTGATAGAGCGTGGATTTCTACGGCACTGGTAAGCTTTTCAATTGGATTCTTATTGTGTATGGCTCTGTGGCGCAATGGATAGCGCATTGGACTTCTAGGCTATGTTGGTGAAGAGATTCAAAGGTTGTGGGTTCGAGTCCCACTACAGTCAAATGCTTAATTTTGTCTCCTCTATCACTGGACAATTGAATGGGAAGAGTGATCTGTTTAAAAATATCAAAAGATCTAATCCTAGGGATCCCAGCCCTATTCACTAGGGGACCCATATTCGTCACTGACCTAAGTGTTTGAAATGTTTCGTTTTTGTTGGAGTCTTTAACTTATCTCTAACAAGTTTCTTTGCTGCAATTTGGTTAGCTCGTTCGGCTGGTAAGACAAAGGATGGTTGTAAGAGTACCCCCAAGGACGAGCTTAATTTTGTTCCGTTTTTCCCCCTCTAGCTCACCTGTATGAACCGGAGGCCAAGTATATATACCTGTTTTTGTGTGTTGTGTGTCTCCTTGTCTTAGTTGGTTAAAGTACCTCTCTAGTAAACCGGAGCTCCTTTTAATGTAGTGTTCTAAAGCTAGATTGTGTTCTTGAAATCAGTGAGAACACTAACAATGCCATTTGAAAGGTACCGCTGGGATTGAAACTCAGAAGCTCCGGTTTAATCCTGGTGTTCCTAACCCTATTGACCCAGGGTCCCAATTTCACACCTACATAATTGTTTGAAATGTTCAGTTTTTGTTTGAAGCCGTAACGTATCTCTTACAAGACTGTGTGGTGCAATTCATCTAGCACGTTTGGCTGTTAAGCCAAAGGTTGGTGGTAAGAGAAGACCCTAGTCCGACCTTGATTTTATTCCGCTTTTCCCGCTCTGTCTCACCTGTCTGAACCGGAGAACAAGTTTCTATACTTGTCTTTGTGTGTTGCCTGGCACCATGTCTTAGTTTGTTAAAGTACCTCTCTAGGAAACTGGAGCTTCTGGGTTTGAATCCCACATCGCCTTTCAAATGGCAGCGTTAGTGTTTTCACTGTTTCCAGCCCGCTTTGTAGTTGTTGAAAGTTACATTGATAGAGCGTGGATTTCTACGGCACTGGTAAGCTTTTCAATTGGATTTTTATTGTGTATGGCTCTGTGGCGCAATGGATAGCGCATTGGACTTTTAGGCTATGTTGGTGAAGAGATTCAAAGGTTGTGGGTTCGAGTCCCACTAGAGTCAAATGCTTAGTTTTGTCTCCTCTATCACTGGACAATTGAATGGGAAGAGTGATCTGTTTAAAAATATCAAAAGATCTAATCCTAGGGATCCCAGCCCTATTCACTAGGGGACCCATATTCGTCACCGACCTAAGTGTTTGAAATGTTTCGTTTTTGTTGGAGTTTTTAACTTATCTCTAACAAGTTTCTTTGCTGCAATTCGGTTAGCTCGTTCGGCTGGTAAGACAAAGGATGGTTGTAAGAGTACCCCCAAGGACGAGCTTAATTTTGTTCCGTTTTTCCCCCTCTAGCTCACCTGTATGAACCGGATGCCAAGTATATATACCTGTTTTTGTGTGTTGTGTGTCTCCTTGTCTTAGTTGGTTAAAGTACCTCTCTAGTAAACCGGAGCTCCTTTTAATGTAGTGTTCTAAAGCTAGATTGTGTTCTTGAAATCAGTGAGAACACTAACAATGCCATTTGAAAGGTACCGCTGGGATTGAAACTCAGAATCTCCGGTTTAATCCTGGGGTTCCCAACCCTATTGACCCAGGGTCCCAATTTCACACCTACATAATTGTTTGAAATGTTCAGTTTTTGTTTGAACCCGTAACGTATCTCTTACAAGACTGTGTGGTGCAATTCATCTAGCACGTTTGGCTGTTAAGCCAAAGGTTGGTGGTAAGAGGACACCCTAGTCCGACCTTGATTTTATTCCGCTTTTCCCGCTCTGTCTCACCTGTCTGAACCGGAGAACAAGTTTCTATACTTGTCTTTGTGTGTTGCCTGGCACCATGTCTTAGTTTGTTAAAGTACCTCTCTAGGAAACTGGAGCTTCTGGGTTTGAATCCCACATCGCCTTTCAAATGGCAGCGTTAGTGTTTTCACTGTTTCCAGCCGCTTTGTAGTTTTTGAAAGTTACATTGATAGAGCGTGGATTTCTACGGCACTGGTAAGCTTTTCAATTGGATTTTTATTGTGTATGGCTCTGTGGCGCAATGGATAGGGCATTGGAGTTCTAGGCTATGTTGGTGAAGAGATTCACAGGTTGTGGGTTTGAGTCCCACTAGAGTCAAATGCTTAGTTTTGTCTCCTCTATCACTGGACAATTGAATGGGAAGAGTGATCTGTTTAGAAATATCAAAAGATCTAATCCTAGGGATCCCAGCCCTATTCTCTAGGGGACCCATATTCGTCACTGACCTAAGTGTTTGAAATGTTTCGTTTTTGTTGGAGTCTTTAACTTATCTCTAACAAGTTTCTTTGCTGCAATTCGGTTCGCTCGTTCGGCAGGTAAGACAAAGGATGGTTGTAAGAGTACCCCCAAGGACGAGCTTAATTTTGTTCCGTTTTTCCCCCTCTAGCTCACCTGTATGAACCGGAGGCCAAGTATATATACCTGTTTTTGTGTGTTGTGTGTCTCCTTGTCTTAGTTGGTTAAAGTACCTCTCTAGTAAACCGGAGCTCCTTTTAATGTAGTGTTCTAAAGCTAGATTGTGTTCTTGAAATCAGTGAGAACACTAACAATGCCATTTGAAAGGTACCGCTGGGATTGAAACTCAGAAGCTCCGGTTTAATCCTGGGATTCCCAACCCTATTGACCCAGGGTCCCAATTTCACACCTGCATAATTGTTTGAAATGTTCAGTTTTTGTTTGAACCCGTAACGTATCTCTTACAAGACTGTGTGGTGCAATTCATCTAGCACGTTTGGCTGTTAAGCCAAAGGTTGGTTGTAAGAGGACACCCTAGTCCGACCTTGATTTTATTCCGCTTTTCCCGCTCTGTCTCACCTGTCTGAACCGGAGAACAAGTTTCTATACTTGTCTTTGTGTGTTGCCTGGCACCATGTCTTAGTTTGTTAAAGTACCTCTCTAGGAAACTGGAGCTTCTGGGTTTGAATCCCACATCGCCTTTCAAACGGCAGCGTTAGTGTTTTCACTGTTTCCAGCCCGCTTTGTAGTTGTTGAAAGTTACATTGATAGAGCGTGGATTTCTACGGCACTGGTAAGCTTTTCAATTGGATTTTTATTGTGTATGGCTCTGTGGCGCAATGGATAGCGCATTGGACTTCTAGTATATGTTGGGGAAGAGATTCAAAGGTTGTGGGTTCGAGTCCCATTAGAGTCAAGTGCTTAGTTTTGTCTCCTCTATCACTAGACAATTGAATGGGAAGAGTGATCTGTTTAAAAATATCAAAAGATCTAATCCTAGGGATCCCAGCCCTATTCACTAGGGGACCCATATTCTTCACCGACATAAGTGTTTGAAATGTTTCGTTTTTGTTGGAGTCTTTTACTTATCTCTAACAAGTTTCTTTGCTGCAATTCGGTTAGCTCGTTCGGCTGGTAAGACAAAGGATGGTTGTAAGAGTACCCCCAAGGACGAGCTTAATTTTGTTCCGTTTTTCCCCCTCTAGCTCACCTGTATGAACCGGAGGCCAAGTATATATACTTGTTTTTGTGTGTTGTGTGTCTCCTTGTCTTAGTTGGTTAAAGTACCTCTCTAGTAAACCGGAGCTCCTTTTAATGTAGTGTTCTAAAGCTAGATTGTGTTCTTGAAATCAGTGAGAACACTAACAATGCCATTTGAAAGGTACCGCTGGGATTGAAACTCAGAAGCTCCGGTTTAATCCTGGGATTCCCAACCCTATTGACCCAGGGTCCCAATTTCACAACTGCATAATTGTTTGAAATGTTCAGTTTTTGTTTGAACCCGTAACGTATCTCTTACAAGACTGTGTGGTGCAATTCATCTAGCACGTTTGGCTGTTAAGCCAAAGGTTGGATGTAAGAGGACACCCTAGTCCGACCTTGATTTTATTCCGCTTTTCCCGCTCTGTCTCACCTGTCTGAACCGGAGAACAAGTTTCTATACTTGTCTTTGTGTGTTGCCTGGCACCATGTCTTAGTTTGTTAAAGTACCTCTCTAGGAAACTGGAGCTTCTGGGTTTGAATCCCACATCGCCTTTCAAATGGCAGCGTTAGTGTTTTCACTGTTTCCAGCCCGCTTTGTAGTTTTTGAAAGTTACATTGATAGAGCGTGGATTTCTACGGCACTGGTAAGCTTTTCAATTGGATTCTTATTGTGTATGGCTCTGTGGCGCAATGGATAGCGCATTGGACTTCTAGGCTATGTTGGTGAAGAGATTCAAAGGTTGTGGGTTTGAGTCCCACTAGAGTCAAATGCTAAATTTTGTCTCCTCTATCACTGGACAATTGAATGGGAAGAGTGATCTGTTTAAAAATATCAAAAGATCTAATCCTAGGGATCCCAGCCCTATTTACTAGGGGACCCATATTCGTCACCGACCTAAGTGTTTGAAATGTTTCGTTTTTGTTGGAGTCTTTAACTTATCTCTAACAAGTTTCTTTGCTGCAATTCAGTTAGCTCGTTCGGCTGGTAAGACAAAGGATGGTTGTAAGAGTACCCCCAAGGACGAGCTTAATTTTGTTCTGTTTTTCCCCCTCTAGCTCACCTGTATGAACCGGATGCCAAGTATATATACCTGTTTTTGTGTGTTGTGTGTCTCCTTGTCTTAGTTGGTTAAAGTACCTCTCTAGTAAACCGGAGCTCCTTTTAATGTAGTGTTCTAAAGCTAGATTGTGTTCTTGAAATCAGTGAGAACACTAACAATGCCATTTGAAAGGTACCGCTGGGATTGAAACTCAGAATCTCCGATTTAATCCTGGGATTCCCAACCCTATTGACCCAGGGTCCCAATTTCACACCTACATAATTGTTTGAAATGTTTAGTTTTTGTTTGAACCCGTAACGTATCTCTTACAAGACTGTGTGGTGCAATTCATCTAGCACTTTTGGCTGTTAAGCCAAAGGTTGGTGGTAAGAGGACACCCTAGTCCGACCTTGATTTTATTCCGCTTTTCCCGCTCTGTCTCACCTGTCTGAACCGGAGAACAAGTTTCTATACTTGTCTTTGTGTGTTGCCTGGCACCATGTCTTAGTTTGTTAAAGTACCTCTCTAGGAAACTGGAGCTTCTGGGTTTGAATCCCACATCGCCTTTCAAATGGCAGCGTTAGTGTTTTCACTGTTTCCAGCCCGCTTTACATTGATAGAGCGTGGATTTCTACGGCACTGGTAAGCTTTTCAATTGGATTCTTGTGTATGGCTCTGTGGCGCAATGGATAGCGCATTGGACTTCTAGGCTATGTTGGTGAAGAGATTCAAAGGTTGTGGGTTCGAGTCCCACTAGAGGCAAATGCTTAATTTTGTCTCCTCTATCACTGGACAATTGAATGGGAAGAGTGATCTGTTTAAAAATATCAAAAGATCTAATCCTAGGGATCCCAGCCCTATTTACTAGGGGACCCATATTCGTCACCGACCTAAGTGTTTGAAATGTTTCGTTTTTGTTGGAGTCTTTAACTTATCTCTAACAAGTTTCTTTGCTGCAATTCAGTTAGCTCGTTCGGCTGGTAAGACAAAGGATGGTTGTAAGAGTACCCCCAAGGACGAGCTTAATTTTGTTCTGTTTTTCCCCCTCTAGCTCACCTGTATGAACCGGATGCCAAGTATATATACCTGTTTTTGTGTGTTGTGTGTCTCCTTGTCTTAGTTGGTTAAAGTACCTCTCTAGTAAACCGGAGCTCCTTTTAATGTAGTGTTCTAAAGCTAGATTGTGTTCTTGAAATCAGTGAGAACACTAACAATGCCATTTGAAAGGTACTGCTGGGATTGAAACTCAGAAGCTCCGGTTTAATCCTGGGGTTCCCAACCCTATTGACCCAGGGTCCCAATTTCACACCTACATAATTGTTTGAAATGTTTAGTTTTTGTTTGAAGCCGTAACGTATCTCTTACAAGACTGTGTGGTGCAATTCATCTAGCACGTTTGGCTGTTAAGCCAAAGGTTGGTGGTAAGAGAAGACCCTAGTCCGACCTTGATTTTATTCCGCTTTTCCCGCTCTGTCTCACCTGTCTGAACCGGTGAACAAGTTTCTATACTTGTCTTTGTGTGTTGCCTGGCACCATGTCTTAGTTTGTTAAAGTACCTCTCTAGGAAACTGGAGCTTCTGGGTTTGAATCCCACATCGCCTTTCAAATGGCAGCGTTAGTGTTTTCACTGTTTCCAGCCCGCTTTGTAGTTTTTGAAAGTTACATTGATAGAGCGTGGATTTCTACGGCACTGGTAAGCTTTTCAATTGGATTTTTATTGTGTATGGCTCTGTGGCGCAATGGATAGCGCATTGGACTTCTAGGCTATGTTGGTGAAGAGATTCAAAGGTTGTGGGTTCGAGTCCCACTAGAGTCAAATGCTTAATTTTTTCTCCTCTATCACTGGACAATTGAATGGGCAGAGTGATCTGTTTAAAAATATCAAAAGATCTAATCCTAGGGATCCCAGCCCTATTCACTAGGGGACCCATATTCGTCACTGACCTAAGTGTTTGAAATGTTTCGTTTTTGTTGGAGTCTTTAACTTATCTCTAACAAGTTTCTTTGCTGCAATTTGGTTAGCTCGTTCGGCTGGTAAGACAAAGGATGGTTGTAAGAGTACCCCCAAGGACGAGCTTAATTTTGTTCCGTTTTTCCCCCTCTAGCTCACCTGTATGAACCGGAGGCCAAGTATATATACCTGTTTTTGTGTGTTGTGTGTCTCCTTGTCTTAGTTGGTTAAAGTACCTCTCTAGTAAACCGGAGCTCCTTTTAATGTAGTGTTCTAAAGCTAGATTGTGTTCTTGAAATCAGTGAGAACACTAACAATGCCATTTGAAAGGTACCGCTGGGATTGAAACTCAGAAGCTCCGATTTAATCCTGGTATTCCCAACCCTATTGACCCAGGGTCCCAATTTCACACCTACATAATTGTTTGAAATGTTTAGTTTTTGTTTGAACCCGTAACGTATCTCTTACAAGACTGTGTGGTGCAATTCATCTAGCACGTTTGGCTGTTAAGCCAAAGGTTGGTGGTAAGAGGACACCCTAGTCCGACCTTGATTTTATTCCGCTTTTCCCGCTCTGTCTCACCTGTCTGAACCGGAGAACAAGTTTCTATACTTGTCTTTGTGTGTTGCCTGGCACCATGACTTAGTTTGTTAAAGTACCTCTCTAGGAAACTGGAGCTTCTGGGTTTGAATCCCACATCGCCTTTCAAATGGCAGCGTTAGTGTTTTCACTGTTTCCAGCCCGCTTTGTAGTTTTTGAAAGTTACATTGATAGAGCGTGGATTTCTACGGCACTGGTAAGCTTTTCAATTGGATTTTTATTGTGTATGGCTCTGTGGCGCAATGGATAGCGCGTTGGACTTCTAGGCTATGTTGGTGAAGAGATTCAAAGGTTGTGGGTTCGAGTCCCACTAGAGTCAAATGCTTAGTTTTGTTTCCTCTATCACTGGGGAATTGAATGGGAAGAGTGATCTGTTTAAAAATATCAAAAGATCTAATCCTAGGGATCCCAGCCCTATTCACTAGGTGACCCATATTCGTCACCGACCTAAGTGTTTGAAATGTTTCGTTTTTGTTGGAGTCTTTAACTTATCTCTAACAAGTTTCTTTGCTGCAATTCGGTTAGCTCGTTCGGCTGGTAAGACAAAGGATGGTTGTAAGAGTACCCCCAAGGACGAGCTTAATTTTGTTCCGTTTTTCCCCCTCTAGCTCACCTGTATGAACCGGATGCCAAGTATATATACCTGTTTTTGTGTGTTGTGTGTCTCCTTGTCTTAGTTGGTTAAAGTACCTCTCTAGTAAACCGGAGCTCCTTTTAATGTAGTGTTCTAAAGCTAGATTGTGTTCTTGAAATCAGTGAGAACACTAACAATGCCATTTGAAAGGTACCGCTGGGATTGAAACTCAGAATCTCCGGTTTAATCCTGGGGTTCCCAACCCTATTGACCCAGGGTCCCAATTTCACACCTACATAATTGTTTGAAATGTTTAGTTTTTGTTTGAACCCGTAACGTATCTCTTACAAGACTGTGTGGTGCAATTCATCTAGCACGTTTGGCTGTTAAGCCAAAGGTTGGTGGTAAGAGGACACCCTAGTCCGACCTTGATTTTATTCCGCTTTTCCCGCTCTGTCTCACCTGTCTGAACCGGAGAACAAGTTTCTATACTTGTCTTTGTGTGTTGCCTGGCACCATGTCTTAGTTTGTTAAAGTACCTCTCTAGGAAACTGGAGCTTCTGGGTTTGAATCCCACATCGCCTTTCAAATGGCAGCGTTAGTGTTTTCACTGTTTCCAGCCCGCTTTGTAGTTGTTGAAAGTTACATTGATAGAGCGTGGATTTCTACGGCACGGGTAAGCTTTTCAATTGGATTTTTATTGTGTATGGCTCTGTGGCGCAATGGATAGCGCATTGGACTTCTAGGCTATGTTGGTGAAGAGATTCAAAGTTTGTGGGTTCGAGTCCCACTAGAGTCAAATGCTTAATTTTGTCTCCTCTATCACTGGGGAATTGAATGGGAAGAGTGATCTGTTTAAAAATATCAAAAGATCTAATCCTAGGGATCCCAGCCCTATTCACTAGGGGACCCATATTCGTCACCGACCTAAGTGTTTGAAATGTTTCGTTTTTGTTGGAGTCTTTAACTTATCTCTAACAAGTTTCTTTGCTGCAATTCGGTTAGCTCGTTCGGCTGGTAAGACAAAGGATGGTTGTAAGAGTACCCCCAAGGACGAGCTTAATTTTGTTCCGTTTTTCCCCCTCTAGCTCACCTGTATGAACCGGAGGCCAAGTATATATACCTGTTTTTGTGTGTTGTGTGTCTCCTTGTCTTAGTTGGTTAAAGTACCTCTCTAGTAAACCGGAGCTCCTTTTAATGTAGTGTTCTAAAGCTAGATTGTGTTCTTGAAATCAGTGAGAACACTAACAATGCCATTTGAAAGGTACCGCTGGGATTGAAACTCAGAAGCTCCGATTTAATCCTGGTATTCCCAACCCTATTGACCCAGGGTCCCAATTTCACACCTACATAATTGTTTGAAATGTTTAGTTTTTGTTTGAACCCGTAACGTATCTCTTACAAGACTGTGTGGTGCAATTCATCTAGCACGTTTGGCTGTTAAGCCAAAGGTTGGTGGTAAGAGGACACCCTAGTCCGACCTTGATTTTATTCCGCTTTTCCCGCTCTGTCTCACCTGTCTGAACCGGAGAACAAGTTTCTATACTTGTCTTTGTGTGTTGCCTGGCACCATGACTTAGTTTGTTAAAGTACCTCTCTAGGAAACTGGAGCTTCTGGGTTTGAATCCCACATCGCCTTTCAAATGGCAGCGTTAGTGTTTTCACTGTTTCCAGCCCGCTTTGTAGTTTTTGAAAGTTACATTGATAGAGCGTGGATTTCTACGGCACTGGTAAGCTTTTCAATTGGATTTTTATTGTGTATGGCTCTGTGGCGCAATGGATAGCGCGTTGGACTTCTAGGCTATGTTGGTGAAGAGATTCAAAGGTTGTGGGTTCGAGTCCCACTAGAGTCAAATGCTTAGTTTTGTTTCCTCTATCACTGGGGAATTGAATGGGAAGAGTGATCTGTTTAAAAATATCAAAAGATCTAATCCTAGGGATCCCAGCCCTATTCACTAGGTGACCCATATTCGTCACCGACCTAAGTGTTTGAAATGTTTCGTTTTTGTTGGAGTCTTTAACTTATCTCTAACAAGTTTCTTTGCTGCAATTCGGTTAGCTCGTTCGGCTGGTAAGACAAAGGATGGTTGTAAGAGTACCCCCAAGGACGAGCTTAATTTTGTTCCGTTTTTCCCCCTCTAGCTCACCTGTATGAACCGGATGCCAAGTATATATACCTGTTTTTGTGTGTTGTGTGTCTCCTTGTCTTAGTTGGTTAAAGTACCTCTCTAGTAAACCGGAGCTCCTTTTAATGTAGTGTTCTAAAGCTAGATTGTGTTCTTGAAATCAGTGAGAACACTAACAATGCCATTTGAAAGGTACCGCTGGGATTGAAACTCAGAATCTCCGGTTTAATCCTGGGGTTCCCAACCCTATTGACCCAGGGTCCCAATTTCACACCTACATAATTGTTTGAAATGTTTAGTTTTTGTTTGAACCCGTAACGTATCTCTTACAAGACTGTGTGGTGCAATTCATCTAGCACGTTTGGCTGTTAAGCCAAAGGTTGGTGGTAAGAGGACACCCTAGTCCGACCTTGATTTTATTCCGCTTTTCCCGCTCTGTCTCACCTGTCTGAACCGGAGAACAAGTTTCTATACTTGTCTTTGTGTGTTGCCTGGCACCATGTCTTAGTTTGTTAAAGTACCTCTCTAGGAAACTGGAGCTTCTGGGTTTGAATCCCACATCGCCTTTCAAATGGCAGCGTTAGTGTTTTCACTGTTTCCAGCCCGCTTTGTAGTTGTTGAAAGTTACATTGATAGAGCGTGGATTTCTACGGCACGGGTAAGCTTTTCAATTGGATTTTTATTGTGTATGGCTCTGTGGCGCAATGGATAGCGCATTGGACTTCTAGGCTATGTTGGTGAAGAGATTCAAAGTTTGTGGGTTCGAGTCCCACTAGAGTCAAATGCTTAATTTTGTCTCCTCTATCACTGGGGAATTGAATGGGAAGAGTGATCTGTTTAAAAATATCAAAAGATCTAATCCTAGGGATCCCAGCCCTATTCACTAGGGGACCCATATTCGTCACCGACCTAAGTGTTTGAAATGTTTCGTTTTTGTTGGAGTCTTTAACTTATCTCTAACAAGTTTCTTTGCTGCAATTCGGTTAGCTCGTTCGGCTGGTAAGACAAAGGATGGTTGTAAGAGTACCCCCAAGGACGAGCTTAATTTTGTTCCGTTTTTCCCCCTCTAGCTCACCTGTATGAACCGGAGGCCAAGTATATATACCTGTTTTTGTGTGTTGTGTGTCTCCTTGTCTTAGTTGGTTAAAGTACCTCTCTAGTAAACCGGAGCTCCTTTTAATGTAGTGTTCTAAAGCTAGATTGTGTTCTTGAAATCAGTGAGAACACTAACAATGCCATTTGAAAGGTACCGCTGGGATTGAAACTCAGAAGCTCCGATTTAATCCTGGTATTCCCAACCCTATTGACCCAGGGTCCCAATTTCACACCTACATAATTGTTTGAAATGTTTAGTTTTTGTTTGAACCCGTAACGTATCTCTTACAAGACTGTGTGGTGCAATTCATCTAGCACGTTTGGCTGTTAAGCCAAAGGTTGGTGGTAAGAGGACACCCTAGTCCGACCTTGATTTTATTCCGCTTTTCCCGCTCTGTCTCACCTGTCTGAACCGGAGAACAAGTTTCTATACTTGTCTTTGTGTGTTGCCTGGCACCATGACTTAGTTTGTTAAAGTACCTCTCTAGGAAACTGGAGCTTCTGGGTTTGAATCCCACATCGCCTTTCAAATGGCAGCGTTAGTGTTTTCACTGTTTCCAGCCCGCTTTGTAGTTTTTGAAAGTTACATTGATAGAGCGTGGATTTCTACGGCACTGGTAAGCTTTTCAATTGGATTTTTATTGTGTATGGCTCTGTGGCGCAATGGATAGCGCGTTGGACTTCTAGGCTATGTTGGTGAAGAGATTCAAAGGTTGTGGGTTCGAGTCCCACTAGAGTCAAATGCTTAGTTTTGTTTCCTCTATCACTGGGGAATTGAATGGGAAGAGTGATCTGTTTAAAAATATCAAAAGATCTAATCCTAGGGATCCCAGCCCTATTCACTAGGTGACCCATATTCGTCACCGACCTAAGTGTTTGAAATGTTTCGTTTTTGTTGGAGTCTTTAACTTATCTCTAACAAGTTTCTTTGCTGCAATTCGGTTAGCTCGTTCGGCTGGTAAGACAAAGGATGGTTGTAAGAGTACCCCCAAGGACGAGCTTAATTTTGTTCCGTTTTTCCCCCTCTAGCTCACCTGTATGAACCGGATGCCAAGTATATATACCTGTTTTTGTGTGTTGTGTGTCTCCTTGTCTTAGTTGGTTAAAGTACCTCTCTAGTAAACCGGAGCTCCTTTTAATGTAGTGTTCTAAAGCTAGATTGTGTTCTTGAAATCAGTGAGAACACTAACAATGCCATTTGAAAGGTACCGCTGGGATTGAAACTCAGAATCTCCGGTTTAATCCTGGGGTTCCCAACCCTATTGACCCAGGGTCCCAATTTCACACCTACATAATTGTTTGAAATGTTTAGTTTTTGTTTGAACCCGTAACGTATCTCTTACAAGACTGTGTGGTGCAATTCATCTAGCACGTTTGGCTGTTAAGCCAAAGGTTGGTGGTAAGAGGACACCCTAGTCCGACCTTGATTTTATTCCGCTTTTCCCGCTCTGTCTCACCTGTCTGAACCGGAGAACAAGTTTCTATACTTGTCTTTGTGTGTTGCCTGGCACCATGTCTTAGTTTGTTAAAGTACCTCTCTAGGAAACTGGAGCTTCTGGGTTTGAATCCCACATCGCCTTTCAAATGGCAGCGTTAGTGTTTTCACTGTTTCCAGCCCGCTTTGTAGTTGTTGAAAGTTACATTGATAGAGCGTGGATTTCTACGGCACGGGTAAGCTTTTCAATTGGATTTTTATTGTGTATGGCTCTGTGGCGCAATGGATAGCGCATTGGACTTCTAGGCTATGTTGGTGAAGAGATTCAAAGTTTGTGGGTTCGAGTCCCACTAGAGTCAAATGCTTAATTTTGTCTCCTCTATCACTGGGGAATTGAATGGGAAGAGTGATCTGTTTAAAAATATCAAAAGATCTAATCCTAGGGATCCCAGCCCTATTCACTAGGGGACCCATATTCGTCACCGACCTAAGTGTTTGAAATGTTTCGTTTTTGTTGGAGTCTTTAACTTATCTCTAACAAGTTTCTTTGCTGCAATTCGGTTAGCTCGTTCGGCTGGTAAGACAAAGGATGGTTGTAAGAGTACCCCCAAGGACGAGCTTAATTTTGTTCCGTTTTTCCCCCTCTAGCTCACCTGTATGAACCGGATGCCAAGTATATATACCTGTTTTTGTGTGTTGTGTGTCTCCTTGTCTTAGTTGGTTAAAGTACCTCTCTAGTAAACCGGAGCTCCTTTTAATGTAGTGTTCTAAAGCTAGATTGTGTTCTTGAAATCAGTGAGAACACTAACAATGCCATTTGAAAGGTACCGCTGGGATTGAAACTCAGAATCTCCGGTTTAATCCTGGGGTTCCCAACCCTATTGACCCAGGGTCCCAATTTCACACCTACATAATTGTTTGAAATGTTTAGTTTTTGTTTGAACCCGTAACGTATCTCTTACAAGACTGTGTGGTGCAATTCATCTAGCACGTTTGGCTGTTAAGCCAAAGGTTGGTGGTAAGAGGACACCCTAGTCCGACCTTGATTTTATTCCGCTTTTCCCGCTCTGTCTCACCTGTCTGAACCGGAGAACAAGTTTCTATACTTGTCTTTGTGTGTTGCCTGGCACCATGTCTTAGTTTGTTAAAGTACCTCTCTAGGAAACTGGAGCTTCTGGGTTTGAATCCCACATCGCCTTTCAAATGGCAGCGTTAGTGTTTTCACTGTTTCCAGCCCGCTTTGTAGTTGTTGAAAGTTACATTGATAGAGCGTGGATTTCTACGGCACGGGTAAGCTTTTCAATTGGATTTTTATTGTGTATGGCTCTGTGGCGCAATGGATAGCGCATTGGACTTCTAGGCTATGTTGGTGAAGAGATTCAAAGTTTGTGGGTTCGAGTCCCACTAGAGTCAAATGCTTAGTTTTGTCTCCTCTATCACTGGGGAATTGAATGGGAAGAGTGATCTGTTTAAAAATATCAAAAGATCTAATCCTAGGGATCCCAGCCCTATTCACTAGGGGACCCATATTCGTCACCGACCTAAGTGTTTGAAATGTTTCGTTTTTGTTGGAGTCTTTAACTTATCTCTAACAAGTTTCTTTGCTGCAATTTGGTTAGCTCGTTCGGCTGGTAAGACAAAGGATGGTTGTAAGAGTACCCCCAAGGACGAGCTTAATTTTGTTCCGTTTTTCCCCCTCTAGCTCACCTGTATGAACCGGAGGCCAAGTATATATACCTGTTTTTGTGTGTTGTGTGTCTCCTTGTCTTAGTTGGTTAAAGTACCTCTCTAGTAAACCGGAGCTCCTTTTAATGTAGTGTTCTAAAGCTAGATTGTGTTCTTGAAATCAGTGAGAACACTAACAATGCCATTTGAAAGGTACCGCTGGGATTGAAACTCAGAAGCTCCGATTTAATCCTGGTATTCCCAACCCTATTGACCCAGGGTCCCAATTTCACACCTACATAATTGTTTGAAATGTTTAGTTTTTGTTTGAACCCGTAACGTATCTCTTACAAGACTGTGTGGTGCAATTCATCTAGCACGTTTGGCTGTTAAGCCAAAGGTTGGTGGTAAGAGGACACCCTAGTCCGACCTTGATTTTATTCCGCTTTTCCCGCTCTGTCTCACCTGTCTGAACCGGAGAACAAGTTTCTATACTTGTCTTTGTGTGTTGCCTGGCACCATGACTTAGTTTGTTAAAGTACCTCTCTAGGAAACTGGAGCTTCTGGGTTTGAATCCCACATCGCCTTTCAAATGGCAGCGTTAGTGTTTTCACTGTTTCCAGCCCGCTTTGTAGTTTTTGAAAGTTACATTGATAGAGCGTGGATTTCTACGGCACTGGTAAGCTTTTCAATTGGATTTTTATTGTGTATGGCTCTGTGGCGCAATGGATAGCGCGTTGGACTTCTAGGCTATGTTGGTGAAGAGATTCAAAGGTTGTGGGTTCGAGTCCCACTAGAGTCAAATGCTTAGTTTTGTTTCCTCTATCACTGGGGAATTGAATGGGAAGAGTGATCTGTTTAAAAATATCAAAAGATCTAATCCTAGGGATCCCAGCCCTATTCACTAGGGGACCCATATTCGTCACCGACCTAAGTGTTTGAAACGTTTCGTTTTTGTTGGAGTCTTTAACTTATCTCTAACAAGTTTCTTTGCTGCAATTCGGTTAGCTCGTTCGGCTGGTAAGACAAAGGATGGTTGTAAGAGTACCCCCAAGGACGAGCTTAATTTTGTTCCGTTTTTCCCCCTCTAGCTCACCTGTATGAACCGGATGCCAAGTATATATACCTGTTTTTGTGTGATGTGTGTCTCCTTGTCTTAGTTGGTTAAAGTACCTCTCTAGTAAACCGGAGCTCCTTTTAATGTAGTGTTCTAAAGCTAGATTGTGTTCTTGAAATCAGTGAGAACACTAACAATGCCATTTGAAAGGTACCGCTGGGATTGAAACTCAGAATCTCCGGTTTAATCCTGGGGTTCCCAACCCTATTGACCCAGGGTCCCAATTTCACACCTACATAATTGTTTGAAATGTTTAGTTTTTGTTTGAACCCGTAACGTATCTCTTACAAGACTGTGTGGTGCAATTCATCTAGCACGTTTGGCTGTTAAGCCAAAGGTTGGTGGTAAGAGGACACCCTAGTCCGACCTTGATTTTATTCTGCTTTTCCCGCTCTGTCTCACCTGTCTGAACCGGAGAACAAGTTTCTATACTTGTCTTTGTGTGTTGCCTGGCACCATGTCTTAGTTTGTTAAAGTACCTCTCTAGGAAACTGGAGCTTCTGGGTTTGAATCCCACATCGCCTTTCAAATGGCAGCGTTAGTGTTTTCACTGTTTCCAGCCCGCTTTGTAGTTGTTGAAAGTTACATCGATAGAGCGTGGATTTCTACGGCACGGGTAAGCTTTTCAATTGGATTTTTATTGTGTATGGCTCTGTGGCGCAATGGATAGCGCATTGGACTTCTAGGCTATGTTGGTGAAGAGATTCAAAGGTTGTGTGTTCGAGTCCCACTAGAGTCAAATGCTTAGTTTTGTCTCCTCTATCACTGGGGAATTGAATGGGAAGAGTGATCTGTTTAAAAATATCAAAAGATCTAATCCTAGGGATCCCAGCCCTATTCACTAGGGGACCCATATTCGTCACTGACCTAAGTGTTTGAAATGTTTCGTTTTTGTTGGAGTCTTTAACTTATCTCTAACAAGTTTCTTTGCTGCAATTCGGTTAGCTCGTTCGGCTGGTAAGACAAAGGATGGTTGTAAGAGTACCCCCAAGGACGAGCTTAATTTTGTTCCGTTTTTCCCCCTCTAGCTCACCTGTATGAACCGGATGCCAAGTATATATACCTGTTTTTGTGTGTTGTGTGTCTCCTTGTCTTAGTTGGTTAAAGTACCTCTCTAGTAAACCGGAGCTCCTTTTAATGTAGTGTTCTAAAGCTAGATTGTGTTCTTGAAATCAGTGAGAACACTAACAATGCCATTTGAAAGGTACCGCTGGGATTGAAACTCAGAATCTCCGGTTTAATCCTGGGGTTCCCAACCCTATTGACCCAGGGTCCCAATTTCACACCTACATAATTGTTTGAAATGTTTAGTTTTTGTTTGAACCCGTAACGTATCTCTTACAAGACTGTGTGGTGCAATTCATCTAGCACGTTTGGCTGTTAAGCCAAAGGTTGGTGGTAAGAGGACACCCTAGTCCGACCTTGATTTTATTCCGCTTTTCCCGCTCTGTCTCACCTGTCTGAACCGGAGAACAAGTTTCTATACTTGTCTTTGTGTGTTGCCTGGCACCATGTCTTAGTTTGTTAAAGTACCTCTCTAGGAAACTGGAGCTTCTGGGTTTGAATCCCACATCGCCTTTCAAATGGCAGCGTTAGTGTTTTCACTGTTTCCAGCCCGCTTTGTAGTTGTTGAAAGTTACATTGATAGAGCGTGGATTTCTACGGCACGGGTAAGCTTTTCAATTGGATTTTTATTGTGTATGGCTCTGTGGCGCAATGGATAGCGCATTGGACTTCTAGGCTATGTTGGTGAAGAGATTCAAAGTTTGTGGGTTCGAGTCCCACTAGAGTCAAATGCTTAGTTTTGTCTCCTCTATCACTGGGGAATTGAATGGGAAGAGTGATCTGTTTAAAAATATCAAAAGATCTAATCCTAGGGATCCCAGCCCTATTCACTAGGGGACCCATATTCGTCACCGACCTAAGTGTTTGAAATGTTTCGTTTTTGTTGGAGTCTTTAACTTATCTCTAACAAGTTTCTTTGCTGCAATTCGGTTAGCTCGTTCGGCTGGTAAGACAAAGGATGGTTGTAAGAGTACCCCCAAGGACGAGCTTAATTTTGTTCCGTTTTTCCCCCTCTAGCTCACCTGTATGAACCGGATGCCAAGTATATATACCTGTTTTTGTGTGTTGTGTGTCTCCTTGTCTTAGTTGGTTAAAGTACCTCTCTAGTAAACCGGAGCTCCTTTTAATGTAGTGTTCTAAAGCTAGATTGTGTTCTTGAAATCAGTGAGAACACTAACAATGCCATTTGAAAGGTACCGCTGGGATTGAAACTCAGAATCTCCGGTTTAATCCTGGGGTTCCCAACCCTATTGACCCAGGGTCCCAATTTCACACCTACATAATTGTTTGAAATGTTTAGTTTTTGTTTGAACCCGTAACGTATCTCTTACAAGACTGTGTGGTGCAATTCATCTAGCACGTTTGGCTGTTAAGCCAAAGGTTGGTGGTAAGAGGACACCCTAGTCCGACCTTGATTTTATTCCGCTTTTCCCGCTCTGTCTCACCTGTCTGAACCGGAGAACAAGTTTCTATACTTGTCTTTGTGTGTTGCCTGGCACCATGTCTTAGTTTGTTAAAGTACCTCTCTAGGAAACTGGAGCTTCTGGGTTTGAATCCCACATCGCCTTTCAAATGGCAGCGTTAGTGTTTTCACTGTTTCCAGCCCGCTTTGTAGTTGTTGAAAGTTACATTGATAGAGCGTGGATTTCTACGGCACGGGTAAGCTTTTCAATTGGATTTTTATTGTGTATGGCTCTGTGGCGCAATGGATAGCGCATTGGACTTCTAGGCTATGTTGGTGAAGAGATTCAAAGTTTGTGGGTTCGAGTCCCACTAGAGTCAAATGCTTAGTTTTGTCTCCTCTATCGCTGGGGAATTGAATGGGAAGAGTGATCTGTTTAAAAATATCAAAAGATCTAATCCTAGGGATCCCAGCCCTATTCACTAGGGGACCCATATTCGTCACCGACCTAAGTGTTTGAAATGTTTCGTTTTTGTTGGAGTCTTTAACTTATCTCTAACAAGTTTCTTTGCTGCAATTCGGTTAGCTCGTTCGGCTGGTAAGACAAAGGATGGTTGTAAGAGTACCCCCAAGGACGAGCTTAATTTTGTTCCGTTTTTCCCCCTCTAGCTCACCTGTATGAACCGGATGCCAAGTATATATACCTGTTTTTGTGTGTTGTGTGTCTCCTTGTCTTAGTTGGTTAAAGTACCTCTCTAGTAAACCGGAGCTCCTTTTAATGTAGTGTTCTAAAGCTAGATTGTGTTCTTGAAATCAGTGAGAACACTAACAATGCCATTTGAAAGGTACCGCTGGGATTGAAACTCAGAATCTCCGGTTTAATCCTGGGGTTCCCAACCCTATTGACCCAGGGTCCCAATTTCACACCTACATAATTGTTTGAAATGTTTAGTTTTTGTTTGAACCCGTAACGTATCTCTTACAAGACTGTGTGGTGCAATTCATCTAGCACGTTTGGCTGTTAAGCCAAAGGTTGGTTGTAAGAGGACACCCTAGTCCGACCTTGATTTTATTCCGCTTTTCCCGCTCTGTCTCACCTGTCTGAACCGGAGAACAAGTTTCTATACTTGTCTTTGTGTGTTGCCTGGCACCATGTCTTAGTTTGTTAAAGTACCTCTCTAGGAAACTGGAGCTTCTGGGTTTGAATCCCACATCGCCTTTCAAATGGCAGCGTTAGTGTTTTCACTGTTTCCAGCCCGCTTTGTAGTTTTTGAAAGTTACATTGATAGAGCGTGGATTTCTACGGCACTGGTAAGCTTTTCAATTGGATTTTTATTGTGTATGTCTCTGTGGTGCAATGGATAGGGCATTGGAGTTCTAGGCTATGTTGGTGAAGAGATACAAAGGTTGTGGGTTCGAGTCCCACTAGAGTCAAATGCCTAGTTTTGTCTCCTCTATCACTGGACAATTGAATGGGAAGAGTGATCTGTTTAAAAATATCAAAAGATCTAATCCTAGGGATCCCATCCCTATTCACTAGGGGACCCATATTCGTCACTGACCTAAGTGTTTGAAATGTTTCGTTTTTGTTGGAGTCTTTAACTTATCTCTAACAAGTTTCTTTGCTGCAATTCGGTTAGCTCGTTCGGCTGGTAAGACAAAGGATGGTTGTAAGAGTACCCCCAAGGACGAGCTTAATTTTGTTCCAATTTTCCCCCTCTAGCTCACCTGTATGAACCGGATGCCAAGTATGTATACCTGTTTTTGTGTGTTGTGTGTCTCCTTGTCTTAGTTGGTTAAAGTACCTCTCTAGTAAACCGGAGCTCCTTTTAATGTAGTGTTCTAAAGCTAGATTGTGTTCTTGAAATCAGTGAGAACACTAACAATGCCATTTGAAAGGTACCGCTGGGATTGAAACTCAGAATCTCCGGTTTAATCCTGGGGTTCCCAACCCTATTGACCCAGGGTCCCAATTTCACACCTACATAATTGTTTGAAATGTTTAGTTTTTGTTTGAACCCGTAACGTATCTCTTACAAGACTGTGTGGTGCAATTCATCTAGCACGTTTGGCTGTTAAGCCAAAGGTTGGTGGTAAGAGGACACCCTAGTCCGACCTTGATTTTATTCCGCTTTTCCCGCTCTGTCTCACCTGTCTGAACCGGAGAACAAGTTTCTATACTTGTCTTTGTGTGTTGCCTGGCACCATGACTTAGTTTGTTAAAGTACCTCTCTAGGAAACTGGAGCTTCTGGGTTTGAATCCCACATCGCCTTTCAAATGGCAGCGTTAGTGTTTTCACTGTTTCCAGCCCGCTTTGTAGTTTTTGAAAGTTACATTGATAGAGCGTGGATTTCTACGGCACTGGTAAGCTTTTCAATTGGATTCTTATTGTGTATGGCTCTGTGGCGCAATGGATAGCGCATTGGACTTCTAGGCTATGTTGGTGAAGAGATTCAAAGGTTGTGGGTTCGAGTCCCACTAGAGTCAAATGCTTAGTTTTGTCTCCTCTATCACTGGGGAATTGAATGGGAAGAGTGATCTGTTTAAAAATATCAAAATATCTAATCCTAGGGATCCCAGCCCTATTCACTAGGGGACCCATATTCGTCACCGACCTAAGTGTTTGAAATGTTTCGTTTTTGTTGGAGTCTTTAACTTATCTCTAACAAGTTTCTTTGCTGCAATTCGGTTAGCTCGTTCGGCTGGTAAGACAAAGGATGGTTGTAAGAGTACCCCCAAGGACGAGCTTAATTTTGTTCCGTTTTTCCCCCTCTAGCTCACCTGTATGAACCGGATGCCAAGTATATATACCTGTTTTTGTGTGTTGTGTGTCTCCTTGTCTTAGTTGGTTAAAGTACCTCTCTAGTAAACCGGAGCTCCTTTTAATGTAGTGTTCTAAAGCTAGATTGTGTTCTTGAAATCAGTGAGAACACTAACAATGCCATTTGAAAGGTACCGCTGGGATTGAAACTCAGAATCTCCGGTTTAATCCTGGGGTTCCCAACCCTATTGACCCAGGGTCCCAATTTCACACCTACATAATTGTTTGAAATGTTTAGTTTTTGTTTGAACCCGTAACGTATCTCTTACAAGACTGTGTGGTGCAATTCATCTAGCACGTTTGGCTGTTAAGCCAAAGGTTGGTGGTAAGAGGACACCCTAGTCCGACCTTGATTTTATTCCGCTTTTCCCGCTCTGTCTCACCTGTCTGAACCGGAGAACAAGTTTCTATACTTGTCTTTGTGTGTTGCCTGGCACCATGACTTAGTTTGTTAAAGTACCTCTCTAGGAAACTGGAGCTTCTGGGTTTGAATCCCACATCGCCTTTCAAATGGCAGCGTTAGTGTTTTCACTGTTTCCAGCCCGCTTTGTAGTTGTTGAAAGTTACATTGATAGAGCGTGGATTTCTACGGCACTGGTAAGCTTTTCAATTGGATTTTTATTGTGTATGGCTCTGTGGCGCAATGGATAGCGCATTGGACTTCTAGGCTATGTTGGTGAAGAGATTCAAAGGTTGTGGGTTTGAGTCCCACTAGAGTCAAATGCTTAGTTTTGTCTCCTCTATCACTAGACAATTGAATGGGAAGAGTGATCTGTTTAAAAATATCAAAAGATCTAATCCTAGGGATCCCAGCCCTATTCACTAGGGGACCCATATTCGTCACCGACCTAAGTGTTTGAAATGTTTCGTTTTTGTTGGAGTCTTTAACTTATCTCTAACAAGTTTCTTTGCTGCAATTCGGTTAGCTGGTTTTGCTGGTATTACAAAGGATGGTTGTAAGAGTACCCCCAAGGACGAGCTTAATTTTGTTCCGTTTTTCCCCCTCTAGCTCACCTGTATGAACCGGATGCCAAGTATATATACCTGTTTTTGTGTGTTGTGTGTCTCCTTGTCTTAGTTGGTTAAAGTACCTCTCTAGTAAACCGGAGCTCCTTTTAATGTAGTGTTCTAAAGCTAGATTGTGTTCTTGAAATCAGTGAGAACACTAACAATGCCATTTGAAAGGTACCGCTGGGATTGAAACTCAGAATCTCCGGTTTAATCCTGGGGTTCCCAACCCTATTGACCCAGGGTCCCAATTTCACACCTACATAATTGTTTGAAATGTTTAGTTTTTGTTTGAACCCGTAACGTATCTCTTACAAGACTGTGTGGTGCAATTCATCTAGCGCGTTTGGCTGTTAAGCCAAAGGTTGGTGGTAAGAGGACACCCTAGTCCGACCTTGATTTTATTCCGCTTTTCCCGCTCTGTCTCACGTGTCTGAACCGGAGAACAAGTTTCTATACTTGTCTTTGTGTGTTGCCTGGCACCATGTCTTAAATTGTTAAAGTACCTCTCTAGGAAACTGGAGCTTCTGGGTTTGAATCCCACATCGCCTTTCAAATGGCAGCGTTAGTGTTTTCACTGTTTCCAGCTTGCTTTGTAGTTTTTGAAAGTTACATTGATAGAGCGTGGATTTCTACGGCACTGGTAAGCTTTTCAATTGGATTTTTATTGTGTATGGCTCTGTGGCGCAATGGATAGCGCATTGGACTTCTAGGCTATGTTGGTGAAGATATTCAAAGGTTGTGGGTTTGAGTCCCACTAGAGTCAAATGCTTAGTTTTGTCTCCTCTATCACTGGACAATTGAATGGGAAGAGTGATCTGTTTAAAAATATCAAAAGATCTAATCCTAGGGATCCCAGCCCTATTCACTAGGGGACCCATATTCTTCACCGACATAAGTGTTTGAAATGTTTCGTTTTTGTTGGAGTCTTTAACTTATCTCTAACAAGTTTCTTTGCTGCAATTCGGTTAGCTCGTTCGGCTGGTAAGACAAAGGATGGTTGTAAGAGTACCCCCAAGGACGAGCTTAATTTTGTTCCGTTTTTCCCCCTCTAGCTCACCTGTATGAACCGGAGGCCAAGTATATATACTTGTTTTTGTGTTTTGTGTGTCTCCTTGTCTTAGTTGGTTAAAGTACCTCTCTAGTAAACCGGAGCTCCTTTTAATGTAGTGTTCTAAAGCTAGATTGTGTTCTTGAAATCAGTGAGAACACTAACAATGCCATTTGAAAGGTACCGCTAGGATTGAAACTCAGAATCTCCGGTTTAATCCTGGGGTTCCCAACCCTATTGACCCAGGGTCCCAATTTCACACCTACATATTTGTTTGAAATGTTTAGTTTTTGTTTGAACCCGTAACGTATCTCTTACAAGACTGTGTGGTGCAATTCATCTAGCCCGTTTGGCTGTTAAGCCAAAGGTTGGTGGTAAGAGGACACCCTAGTCCGACCTTGATTTTATTCCGCTTTTCCCGCTCTGTCTCACCTGTCTGAACCGGAGAACAAGTTTCTATACTTGTCTTTGTGTGTTGCCTGGCACCATGACTTAGTTTGTTAAAGTACCTCTCTAGGAAACTGGAGCTTCTGGGTTTGAATCCCACATCGCCTTTCAAATGGCAGCGTTAGTGTTTTCACTGTTTCCAGCCCGCTTTGTAGTTTTTGAAAGTTACATTGATAGAGCGTGGATTTCTACGGCACTGGTAAGCTTTTCAATTGGGTTCTTATTGTATATGGCTCTGTGGCGCAATGGATAGTGCATTGGACTTCTAGGCTATGTTGGTGAAGAGATTCAAATGTTGTGGGTTCGAGTCCCACTAGATTCAAATGCTTAATTTTGTCTCCTCTATCACTGGACAATTGAATGGGAAGAGTGATCTGTTTAAAAATATCAAAAGATCTAATCCTAGGGATCCCAGCCCTATTTACTAGGGGACCCATATTCGTCACCGACCTAAGTGTTTGAAATGTTTCGTTTTTGTTGGAGTCTTTAACTTATCTCTAACAAGTTTCTTTGCTGCAATTCGGTTAGCTCGTTTTGCTGGTATTACAAAGGATGGTTGTAAGAGTACCCCCAAGGACGAGCTTAATTTTGTTCCGTTTTTCCCCCTCTAGCTCACCTGTATGAACCGGATGCCAAGTATATATACCTGTTTTTGTGTGTTGTGTGTCTCCTTGTCTTAGTTGGTTAAAGTACCTCTCTAGTAAACCGGAGCTCCTTTTAATGTAGTGTTCTAAAGCTAGATTGTGTTCTTGAAATCAGTGAGAACACTAACAATGCCATTTGAAAGGTACCGCTGGGATTGAAACTCAGAATCTCCGGTTTAATCCTGGGGTTCCCAACCCTATTGACCCAGGGTCCCAATTTCACACCTACATAATTGTTTGAAATGTTTAGTTTTTGTTTGAACCCGTAACGTATCTCTTACAAGACTGTGTGGTGCAATTCATCTAGCACGTTTGGCTGTTAAGCCAAAGGTTGGTTGTAAGAGGACACCCTAGTCCGACCTTGATTTTATTCCGCTTTTCCCGCTCTGTCTCACCTGTCTGAACCGGAGAACAAGTTTCTATACTTGTCTTTGTGTGTTGCCTGGCACCATGTCTTAGTTTGTTAAAGTACTTCTCTAGGAAACTGGAGCTTCTGGGTTTGAATCCCACATCGCCTTTCAAATGGCAGCGTTAGTGTTTTCACTGTTTCCAGCCCGCTTTGTAGTTGTTGAAAGTTACATTGATAGAGCGTGGATTTCTACGGCACTGGTAAGCTTTTCAATTGGCTTTTTATTGTGTGTGGCTCTGTGGCGCAATGGATAGCGCGTTGGAGTTCTAGGCTATGTTGGTGAAGAGATTCAAAGGTTGTGGGTTCGAGTCCCACTAGAGTCAAATGCTTAGTTTTGTCTCCTCTATCACTGGGGAATTGAATGGGAAGAGTGATCTGTTTAAAAATATCAAAAGATCTAATCCTAGGGATCCCAGCCCTATTCACTAGGGGACCCATATTCGTCACCGACCTAAGTGTTTGAAATGTTTCGTTTTTGTTGGAGTCTTTAACTTATCTCTAACAAGTTTCTTTGCTGCAATTCGGTTAGCTCGTTCGGCTGGTAAGACAAAGGATGGTTGTAAGAGTACCCCCAAGGACGAGCTTAATTTTGTTCCGTTTTTCCCCCTCTAGCTCACCTGTATGAACCGGATGCCAAGTATATATACCTGTTTTTGTGTGTTGTGTGTCTCCTTGTCTTAGTTGGTTAAAGTACCTCTCTAGTAAACCGGAGCTCCTTTTAATGTAGTGTTCTAAAGCTAGATTGTGTTCTTGAAATCAGTGAGAACACTAACAATGCCATTTGAAAGGTACCGCTGGGATTGAAACTCAGAATCTCCGGTTTAATCCTGGGGTTCCCAACCCTATTGACCCAGGGTCCCAATTTCACACCTACATAATTGTTTGAAATGTTTAGTTTTTGTTTGAACCCGTAACGTATCTCTTACAAGACTGTGTGGTGCAATTCATCTAGCACGTTTGGCTGTTAAGCCAAAGGTTGGTGGTAAGAGGACACCCTAGTCCGACCTTGATTTTATTCCGCTTTTCCCGCTCTGTCTCACCTGTCTGAACCGGAGAACAAGTTTCTATACTTGTCTTTGTGTGTTGCCTGGCACCATGACTTAGTTTGTTAAAGTACTTCTCTAGGAAACTGGAGCTTCTGGGTTTGAATCCCACATCGCCTTTCAAATGGCAGCGTTAGTGTTTTCACTGTTTCCAGCCCGCTTTGTAGTTTTTGAAAGTTACATTGATAGAGCGTGGATTTCTACGGCACTGGTAAGCTTTTCAATTGGATTCTTATTTTGTATGGCTCTGTGGCGCAATGGATAGCGCATTGGACTTCTAGGCTATGTTGGTGAAGAGATTCAAAGGTTGTGGGTTTGAGTCCCACTAGAGTCAAATGCTTAATGTTGTCTCCTCTATCACTGGACAATTGAATTGGAAGAGTGATCTGTTTAAAAATATCAAAAGATCTAATCCTAGGGATCCCATCCCTATTTACTAGGGGACCCATATTCTTCACCGACCTAAGTGTTTGAAATGTTTCGTTTTTGTTGGAGTCTTTAACTTATCTCTAACAAGTTCCTTTGCTGCAATTTGGTTAGCTCGTTCGGCTGGTAAGACAAAGGATGGTTGTAAGAGTACCCCCAAGGACGAGCTTAATTTTGTTCCGTTTTTCCCCCTCTAGCTCACCTGTATGAACCGGAGGCCAAGTATATATACCTGTTTTTGTGTGTTGTGTGTCTCCTTGTCTTAGTTGGTTAAAGTACCTCTCTAGTAAACCGGAGCTCCTTTTAATGTAGTGTTCTAAAGCTAGATTGTGTTCTTGAAATCAGTGAGAACACTAACAATGCCATTTGAAAGGTACCGCTGGGATTGAAACTCAGAAGCTCCGGTTTAATCCTGGTGTTCCCAACCCTATTGACCCAGGGTCCCAATTTCACACCTACATAATTGTTTGAAATGTTCAGTTTTTGTTTGAACCCGTAACGTATCTCTTACAAGACTGTGTGGTGCAATTCATCTAGCACGTTTGGCTGTTAAGCCAAAGGTTGTTGGTAAGAGAAGACCCTAGTCCGACCTTGATTTTATTCCGCTTTTCCCGCTCTGTCTCACCTGTCTGAACCGGAGAACAAGTTTCTATACTTGTCTTTGTGTGTTGCCTGGCACCATGTCTTAGTTTGTTAAAGTACCTCTCTAGGAAACTGGAGCTTCTGGGTTTGAATCCCACATCGCCTTTCAAATGGCAGCGTTAGTGTTTTCACTGTTTCCAGCCCGCTTTGTAGTTGTTGAAAGTTACATTGATAGAGCGTGGATTTCTACGGCACTGGTAAGCTTTTCAATTGGATTTTTATTGTGTATGGCTCTGTGGCGCAATGGATAGCGCATTGGACTTCTAGGCTATGTTGGTGAAGAGATTCAAAGGTTGTGGGTTCGAGTCCCACTAGAGTCAAATGCTTAGTTTTGTCTCCTCTATCACTAGACAATTGAATGGGAAGAGATATCTGTTTAAAAATTTCAAAAGATCTAATCCTAGGGATCCCATCCCTATTCACTAGGGGACCCATATTCGTCACTGACCTAAGTGTTTGAAATGTTTCGTTTTTGTTGGAGTCTTTAACTTATCTCTAACAAGTTTCTTTGCTGCAATTCGGTTAGCTCGTTCGGCTGGTAAGACAAAGGATGGTTGTAAGAGTACCCCCAAGGACGAGCTTAATTTTGTTCCAATTTTCCCCCTCTAGCTCACCTGTATGAACCGGATGCCAAGTATGTATACCTGTTTTTGTGTGTTGTGTGTCTCCTTGTCTTAGTTGGTTAAAGTACCTCTCTAGTAAACCGGAGCTCCTTTTAATGTAGTGTTCTAAAGCTAGATTGTGTTCTTGAAATCAGTGAGAACACTAACAATGCCATTTGAAAGGTACCGCTGGGATTGAAACTCAGAATCTCCGGTTTAATCCTGGGGTTCCCAACCCTATTGACCCAGGGTCCCAATTTCACACCTACATAATTGTTTGAAATGTTTAGTTTTTGTTTGAACCCGTAACGTATCTCTTACAAGACTGTGTGGTGCAATTCATCTAGCACGTTTGGCTGTTAAGCCAAAGGTTGGTGGTAAGAGGACACCCTAGTCCGACCTTGATTTTATTCCGCTTTTCCCGCTCTGTCTCACCTGTCTGAACCGGAGAACAAGTTTCTATACTTGTCTTTGTGTGTTGCCTGGCACCATGACTTAGTTTGTTAAAGTACTTCTCTAGGAAACTGGAGCTTCTGGGTTTGAATCCCACATCGCCTTTCAAATGGCAGCGTTAGTGTTTTCACTGTTTCCAGCCCGCTTTGTAGTTTTTGAAAGTTACATTGATAGAGCGTGGATTTCTACGGCACTGGTAAGCTTTTCAATTGGATTCTTATTTTGTATGGCTCTGTGGCGCAATGGATAGCGCATTGGACTTCTAGGCTATGTTGGTGAAGAGATTCAAAGGTTGTGGGTTTGAGTCCCACTAGAGTCAAATGCTTAATGTTGTCTCCTCTATCACTGGACAATTGAATTGGAAGAGTGATCTGTTTAAAAATATCAAAAGATCTAATCCTAGGGATCCCATCCCTATTTACTAGGGGACCCATATTCTTCACCGACCTAAGTGTTTGAAATGTTTCGTTTTTGTTGGAGTCTTTAACTTATCTCTAACAAGTTCCTTTGCTGCAATTTGGTTAGCTCGTTCGGCTGGTAAGACAAAGGATGGTTGTAAGAGTACCCCCAAGGACGAGCTTAATTTTGTTCCGTTTTTCCCCCTCTAGCTCACCTGTATGAACCGGAGGCCAAGTATATATACCTGTTTTTGTGTGTTGTGTGTCTCCTTGTCTTAGTTGGTTAAAGTACCTCTCTAGTAAACCGGAGCTCCTTTTAATGTAGTGTTCTAAAGCTAGATTGTGTTCTTGAAATCAGTGAGAACACTAACAATGCCATTTGAAAGGTACCGCTGGGATTGAAACTCAGAAGCTCCGGTTTAATCCTGGTGTTCCCAACCCTATTGACCCAGGGTCCCAATTTCACACCTACATAATTGTTTGAAATGTTCAGTTTTTGTTTGAACCCGTAACGTATCTCTTACAAGACTGTGTGGTGCAATTCATCTAGCACGTTTGGCTGTTAAGCCAAAGGTTGTTGGTAAGAGAAGACCCTAGTCCGACCTTGATTTTATTCCGCTTTTCCCGCTCTGTCTCACCTGTCTGAACCGGAGAACAAGTTTCTATACTTGTCTTTGTGTGTTGCCTGGCACCATGTCTTAGTTTGTTAAAGTACCTCTCTAGGAAACTGGAGCTTCTGGGTTTGAATCCCACATCGCCTTTCAAATGGCAGCGTTAGTGTTTTCACTGTTTCCAGCCCGCTTTGTAGTTGTTGAAAGTTACATTGATAGAGCGTGGATTTCTACGGCACTGGTAAGCTTTTCAATTGGATTTTTATTGTGTATGGCTCTGTGGCGCAATGGATAGCGCATTGGACTTCTAGGCTATGTTGGTGAAGAGATTCAAAGGTTGTGGGTTCGAGTCCCACTAGAGTCAAATGCTTAGTTTTGTCTCCTCTATCACTAGACAATTGAATGGGAAGAGATATCTGTTTAAAAATTTCAAAAGATCTAATCCTAGGGATCCCATCCCTATTCACTAGGGGACCCATATTCGTCACTGACCTAAGTGTTTGAAATGTTTCGTTTTTGTTGGAGTCTTTAACTTATCTCTAACAAGTTTCTTTGCTGCAATTCGGTTAGCTCGTTCGGCTGGTAAGACAAAGGATGGTTGTAAGAGTACCCCCAAGGACGAGCTTAATTTTGTTCCAATTTTCCCCCTCTAGCTCACCTGTATGAACCGGATGCCAAGTATGTATACCTGTTTTTGTGTGTTGTGTGTCTCCTTGTCTTAGTTGGTTAAAGTACCTCTCTAGTAAACCGGAGCTCCTTTTAATGTAGTGTTCTAAAGCTAGATTGTGTTCTTGAAATCAGTGAGAACACTAACAATGCCATTTGAAAGGTACCGCTGGGATTGAAACTCAGAATCTCCGGTTTAATCCTGGGGTTCCCAACCCTATTGACCCAGGGTCCCAATTTCACACCTACATAATTGTTTGAAATGTTTAGTTTTTGTTTGAACCCGTAACGTATCTCTTACAAGACTGTGTGGTGCAATTCATCTAGCACGTTTGGCTGTTAAGCCAAAGGTTGGTGGTAAGAGGACACCCTAGTCCGACCTTGATTTTATTCCGCTTTTCCCGCTCTGTCTCACCTGTCTGAACCGGAGAACAAGTTTCTATACTTGTCTTTGTGTGTTGCCTGGCACCATGACTTAGTTTGTTAAAGTACTTCTCTAGGAAACTGGAGCTTCTGGGTTTGAATCCCACATCGCCTTTCAAATGGCAGCGTTAGTGTTTTCACTGTTTCCAGCCCGCTTTGTAGTTTTTGAAAGTTACATTGATAGAGCGTGGATTTCTACGGCACTGGTAAGCTTTTCAATTGGATTCTTATTGTGTATGGCTCTGTGGCGCAATGGATAGCGCATTGGACTTCTAGGCTATGTTGGTGAAGAGATTCAAAGGTTGTGGGTTCGAGTCCCACTAGAGTCAAATGCTTAATTTTGTCTCCTCTATCACTGGACAATTGAATGGGAAGAGTGATCTGTTTAAAAATATCAAAAGATCTAATCCTAGGGATCCCAGCCCTATTCACTAGGGGACCCCTATTCGTCACCGACCTAAGTGTTTGAAATGTTTCGTTTTTGTTGGAGTCTTTAACTTATCTCTAACAAGTTTCTTTGCTGCAATTCGGTTAGCTCGTTCGGCTGGTAAGACAAAGGATGGTTGTAAGAGTACCCCCAAGGACGAGCTTAATTTTGTTCCGTTTTTCCCCCTCTAGCTCACCTGTATGAACCGGATGCCAAGTATATATACCTGTTTTTGTGTGTTGTGTGTCTCCTTGTCTTAGTTGGTTAAAGTACCTCTCTAGTAAACCGGAGCTCCTTTTAATGTAGTGTTCTAAAGCTAGATTGTGTTCTTGAAATCAGTGAGAACACTAACAATGCCATTTGAAAGGTACCGCTGGGATTGAAACTCAGAATCTCCGGTTTAATCCTGGGGTTCCCAACCCTATTGACCCAGGGTCCCAATTTCACACCTACATAATTGTTTGAAATGTTTAGTTTTTGTTTGAACCCGTAACGTATCTCTTACAAGACTGTGTGGTGCAATTCATCTAGCACGTTTGGCTGTTAAGCCAAAGGTTGGTGGTAAGAGGACACCCTAGTCCGACCTTGATTTTATTCCGCTTTTCCCGCTCTGTCTCACCTGTCTGAACCGGAGAACAAGTTTCTATACTTGTCTTTGTGTGTTGCCTGGCACCATGACTTAGTTTGTTAAAGTACCTCTCTAGGAAACTGGAGCTTCTGGGTTTGAATCCCACATCGCCTTTCAAATGGCAGCGTTAGTGTTTTCACTGTTTCCAGCCCGCTTTGTAGTTGTTGAAAGTTACATTGATAGAGCGTGGATTTCTACGGCACTGGTAAGCTTTTCAATTGGATTTTTATTGTGTATGGCTCTGTGGCGCAATGGATAGCGCATTGGACTTCTAGGCTATGTTGGTGAAGAGATTCAAAGGTTGTGGGTTTGAGTCCCACTAGAGTCAAATGCTTAGTTTTGTCTCCTCTATCACTAGACAATTGAATGGGAAGAGTGATCTGTTTAAAAATATCAAAAGATCTAATCCTAGGGATCCCAGCCCTATTCACTAGGGGACCCATATTCGTCACCGACCTAAGTGTTTGAAATGTTTCGTTTTTGTTGGAGTCTTTAACTTATCTCTAACAAGTTTCTTTGCTGCAATTCGGTTAGCTGGTTTTGCTGGTATTACAAAGGATGGTTGTAAGAGTACCCCCAAGGACGAGCTTAATTTTGTTCCGTTTTTCCCCCTCTAGCTCACCTGTATGAACCGGAGGCCAAGTATATATACTTGTTTTTGTGTTTTGTGTGTCTCCTTGTCTTAGTTGGTTAAAGTACCTCTCTAGTAAACCGGAGCTCCTTTTAATGTAGTGTTCTAAAGCTAGATTGTGTTCTTGAAATCAGTGAGAACACTAACAATGCCATTTGAAAGGTACCGCTGGGATTGAAACTCAGAATCTCCGGTTTAATCCTGGGGTTCCCAACCCTATTGACCCAGGGTCCCAATTTCACACCTACATATTTGTTTGAAATGTTTAGTTTTTGTTTGAACCCGTAACGTATCTCTTACAAGACTGTGTGGTGCAATTCATCTAGCCCGTTTGGCTGTTAAGCCAAAGGTTGGTGGTAAGAGGACACCCTAGTCCGACCTTGATTTTATTCCGCTTTTCCCGCTCTGTCTCACCTGTCTGAACCGGAGAACAAGTTTCTATACTTGTCTTTGTGTGTTGCCTGGCACCATGTCTTAGTTTGTTAAAGTACCTCTCTAGGAAACTGGAGCTTCTGGGTTTGAATCCCACATCACCTTTCAAATGGCAGCGTAGTGTTTTCACTGTTTCCAGCCCGCTTTGTAGTTGTTGAAAGTTACATTGATAGAGCGTGGATTTCTACGGCACTGGTAAGCTTTTCAATTGGATTTTTATTGTGTATGGCTCTGTGGCGCAATGGATAGTGAATTGGACTTCTAGGCTATGTTGGTGAAGAGATTCAAAGGTTGTGGGTTCGAGTCCCACTAGAGTCAAATGCTTAGTTTTGTCTCCTCTATCACTGGGGAATTGAATGGGAAGAGTGATCTGTTTAAAAATATCAAAAGATCTAATCCTAGGGATCCCAGCCCTATTCACTAGGGGACCCATATTCGTCACCGACCTAAGTGTTTGAAATGTTTCGTTTTTGTTGGAGTCTTTAACTTATCTCTAACAAGTTTCTTTGCTGCAATTCGGTTAGCTCGTTCGGCTGGTAAGACAAAGGATGGTTGTAAGAGTACCCCCAAGGACGAGCTTAATTTTGTTCCGTTTTTCCCCCTCTAGCTCACCTGTATGAACCGGATGCCAAGTATATATACCTGTTTTTGTGTGTTGTGTGTCTCCTTGTCTTAGTTGGTTAAAGTACCTCTCTAGTAAACCGGAGCTCCTTTTAATGTAGTGTTCTAAAGCTAGATTGTGTTCTTGAAATCAGTGAGAACACTAACAATGCCATTTGAAAGGTACCGCTGGGATTGAAACTCAGAATCTCCGGTTTAATCCTGGGGTTCCCAACCCTATTGACCCAGGGTCCCAATTTCACACCTAAATAATTGTTTGAAATGTTTAGTTTTTGTTTGAACCCGTAACGTATCTCTTACAAGACTGTGTGGTGCAATTCATCTAGCACGTTTGGCTGTTAAGCCTAAGGTTGGTTGTAAGAGGACACCCTAGTCCGACCTTGATTTTATTCCGCTTTTCCCGCTCTGTCTCACCTGTCTGAACCGGAGAACAAGTTTCTATACTTGTCTTTGTGTGTTGCCTGGCACCATGTCTTAGTTTGTTAAAGTACCTCTCTAGGAAACTGGAGCTTCTGGGTTTGAATCCCACATCGCCTTTCAAATGGCAGCGTTAGTGTTTTCACTGTTTCCAGCCCGCTTTGTAGTTGTTGAAAGTTACATTGATAGAGCGTGGATTTCTACGGCACTGGTAAGCTTTTCAATTGGCTTTTTATTGTGTGTGGCTCTGTGGCGCAATGGATAGCGCGTTGGACTTCTAGGCTATGTTGGTGAAGAGATTCAAAGGTTGTGGGTTCGAGTCCCACTAGAGTCAAATGCTTAGTTTTGTCTCCTCTATCACTGGGGAATTGAATGGGAAGAGTGATCTGTTTAAAAATATCAAAAGATCTAATCCTAGGGATCCCAGCCCTATTCACTAGGGGACCCATATTCGTCACCGACCTAAGTGTTTGAAATGTTTCGTTTTTGTTGGAGTCTTTAACCTATCTCTAACAAGTTTCTTTGCTGCAATTCGGTTAGCTCGTTTGGCTGGTAAGACAAAGGATGGTTGTAAGAGTACCCCCAAGGACGAGCTTAATTTTGTTCCGTTTTTCCCCCTCTAGCTCACCTGTATGAACCGGAGGCCAAGTATATATACCTGTTTTTGTGTGTTGTGTGTCTCCTTGTCTTAGTTGGTTAAAGTACCTCTCTAGTAAACCGGAGCTCCTTTTAATGTAGTGTTCTAAAGCTAGATTGTGTTCTTGAAATCAGTGAGAACACTAACAATGCCATTTGAAAGGTACCGCTGGGATTGAAACTCAGAAGGTCCGGTTTAATCCTGGGGTTCCCAACCCTATTGACCCAGGGTCCCAATTTCACACCTACATAATTGTTTGAAATGTTCAGTTTTTGTTTGAACCCGTAACGTATCTCTTACAAGACTGTGTGGTGCAATTCATCTAGCACGTTTGGCTGTTAAGCCAAAGGTTGGTGGTAAGAGAAGACCCTAGTCCGACCTTGATTTTATTCCGCTTTTCCCGCTCTGTCTCACCTGTCTGAACCGGAGAACAAGTTTCTATACTTGTCTTTGTGTGTTGCCTGGCACCATGTCTTAGTTTGTTAAAGTACCTCTCTAGGAAACTGGAGCTTCTGGGTTTGAATCCCACATCGCCTTTCAAATGGCAGCGTTAGTGTTTTCACTGTTTCCAGCCCGCTTTGTAGTTGTTGAAAGTTACATTGATAGAGCGTGGATTTCTACGGCACTGGTAAGCTTTTCAATTGGATTTTTATTGTGTATGGCTCTGTGGCGCAATTGATAGCGCATTGGACTTCTAGGCTATGTTGGTGAAGAGATTCAAAGGTTGTGGGTTTGAGTCCCACTAGAGTCAAATGCTTAGTTTTGTCTCCTCTATCACTAGACAATTGAATGGGAAGAGTGATCTGTTTAAAAATATCAAAAGATCTAATCCTAGGGATCCCAGCCCTATTCACTAGGGGACCCATATTCGTCACCGACCTAAGTGTTTGAAATGTTTCGTTTTTGTTGGAGTCTTTAACTTATCTCTAACAAGTTTCTTTGCTGCAATTCGGTTAGCTGGTTTTGCTGGTATTACAAAGGATGGTTGTAAGAGTACCCCCAAGGACGAGCTTAATTTTGTTCCGTTTTTCCCCCTCTAGCTCACCTGTATGAACCGGATGCCAAGTATATATACCTGTTTTTGTGTGTTGTGTGTCTCCTTGTCTTAGTTGGTTAAAGTACCTCTCTAGTAAACCGGAGCTCCTTGTAATGTAGTGTTCTAAAGCTAGATTGTGTTCTTGAAATCAGTGAGAACACTAACAATGCCATTTGAAAGGTACCGCTGGGATTGAAACTCAGAATCTCCGGTTTAATCCTTTGGTTCCCAACCCTATTGACCCAGGGTCCCAATTTCACACCTACATAATTGTTTGAAATGTTTAGTTTTTGTTTGAACCCGTAACGTATCTCTTACAAGACTGTGTGGTGCAATTCATCTAGCACGTTTGGCTGTTAAGCCAAAGGTTGGTGGTAAGAGGACACCCTAGTCCGACCTTGATTTTATTCCGCTTTTCCCGCTCTGTCTCACGTGTCTGAACCGGAGAACAAGTTTCTATACTTGTCTTTGTGTGTTGCCTGGCACCATGTCTTAGATTGTTAAAGTACCTCTCTAGGAAACTGGAGCTTCTGGGTTTGAATCCCACATCGCCTTTCAAATGGCAGCGTTAGTGTTTTCACTGTTTCCAGCTTGCTTTGTAGTTTTTGAAAGTTACATTGATAGAGCGTGGATTTCTACGGCACTGGTAAGCTTTTCAATTGGATTTTTATTGTGTATGGCTCTGTGGCGCAATGGATAGCGCATTGGACTTCTAGGCTATGTTGGTGAAGATATTCAAAGGTTGTGGGTTCGAGTCCCACTAGAGTCAAATGCTTAATTTTGTCTCCTCTATCACTGGACAATTGAATGGGAAGAGTGATCTGTTTAAAAATATCAAAAGATCTAATCCTAGGGATCCCAGCCCTATTTACTAGGGGACCCATATTCGTCACCGACCTAAGTGTTTGAAATGTTTCGTTTTTGTTGGAGTCTTTAACTTATCTCTAACAAGTTTCTTTGCTGCAATTCGGTTAGCTCGTTTTGCTGGTATTACAAAGGATGGTTGTAAGAGTACCCCCAAGGACGAGCTTAATTTTGTTCCGTTTTTCCCCCTCTAGCTCACCTGTATGAACCGGATGCCAAGTATATATACCTGTTTTTGTGTGTTGTGTGTCTCCTTGTCTTAGTTGGTTAAAGTACCTCTCTAGTAAACCGGAGCTCCTTTTAATGTAGTGTTCTAAAGCTAGATTGTGTTCTTGAAATCAGTGAGAACACTAACAATGCCATTTGAAAGGTACCGCTGGGATTGAAACTCAGAATCTCCGGTTTAATCCTGGGGTTCCCAACCCTATTGACCCAGGGTCCCAATTTCACACCTACATAATTGTTTGAAATGTTTAGTTTTTGTTTGAACCCGTAACGTATCTCTTACAAGACTGTGTGGTGCAATTCATCTAGCACGTTTGGCTGTTAAGCCAAAGGTTGGTTGTAAGAGGACACCCTAGTCCGACCTTGATTTTATTCCGCTTTTCCCGCTCTGTCTCACCTGTCTGAACCGGAGAACAAGTTTCTATACTTGTCTTTGTGTGTTGCCTGGCACCATGTCTTAGTTTGTTAAAGTACCTCTCTAGGAAACTGGAGCTTCTGGGTTTGAATCCCACATCGCCTTTCAAATGGCAGCGTTAGTGTTTTCACTGTTTCCAGCCCGCTTTGTAGTTGTTGAAAGTTACATTGATAGAGCGTGGATTTCTACGGCACTGGTAAGCTTTTCAATTGGCTTTTTATTGTGTGTGGCTCTGTGGCGCAATGTATAGCGCGTTGGACTTCTAGGCTATGTTGGTGAAGAGATTCAAAGGTTGTGGGTTCGAGTCCCACTAGAGTCAAATGCTTAGTTTTGTCTCCTCTATCACTGGGGAATTGAATGGGAAGAGTGATCTTTTTAAAAATATCAAAAGATCTAATCCTAGGGATCCCAGCCCTATTCACTAGGGGACCCATATTCGTCACCGACCTAAGTGTTTGAAATGTTTCGTTTTTGTTGGAGTCTTTAACTTATCTCTAACAAGTTTCTTTGCTGCAATTCGGTTAGCTCGTTCGGCTGGTAAGACAAAGGATGGTTGTAAGAGTACCCCCAAGGACGAGCTTAATTTTGTTCCGTTTTTCCCCCTCTAGCTCACCTGTATGAACCGGATGCCAAGTATATATACCTGTTTTTGTGTGTTGTGTGTCTCCTTGTCTTAGTTGGTTAAAGTACCTCTCTAGTAAACCGGAGCTCCTTTTAATGTAGTGTTCTAAAGCTAGATTGTGTTCTTGAAATCAGTGAGAACACTAACAATGCCATTTGAAAGGTACCGCTGGGATTGAAACTCAGAATCTCCGGTTTAATCCTGGGGTTCCCAACCCTATTGACCCAGGGTCCCAATTTCACACCTACATAATTGTTTGAAATGTTTAGTTTTTGTTTGAACCCGTAACGTATCTCTTACAAGACTGTGTGGTGCAATTCATCTAGCACGTTTGGCTGTTAAGCCAAAGGTTGGTGGTAAGAGGACACCCTAGTCCGACCTTGATTTTATTCCGCTTTTCCCGCTCTGTCTCACCTGTCTGAACCGGAGAACAAGTTTCTATACTTGTCTTTGTGTGTTGCCTGGCACCATGTCTTAGTTTGTTAAAGTACCTCTCTAGGAAACTGGAGCTTCTGGGTTTGAATCCCACATCACCTTTCAAATGGCAGCGTTAGTGTTTTCACTGTTTCCAGCCCGCTTTGTAGTTTTTGAAAGTTACATTGATAGAGCGTGGATTTCTACGGCACTGGTAAGCTTTTCAATTGGATTTTTATTGTGTATGGCTCTGTGGCGCAATGGATAGTGCATTGGACTTCTAGGCTATATTGGTGAAGAGATTCAAAGGTTGTGGGTTCGAGTCCCACTAGAGTCAAATGCTTAGTTTTGTCTCCTCTATCACTAGACAATTGAATGGGAAGAGTGATCTGTTTAAAAATATCAAAAGATCTAATCCTAGGGATCCCAGCCCTATTCACTAGGCGACCCATATTCTTCACCGACATAAGTGTTTGAAATGTTTCGTTTTTGTTGGAGTCTTTAACTTATCTCTAACAAGTTTCTTTGCTGCAATTTGGTTAGCTCGTTCGGCTGGTAAGACAAAGGATGGTTGTAAGAGTACCCCCAAGGACGAGCTTAATTTTGTTCCGTTTTTCCCCCTCTAGCTCACCTGTATGAACCGGATGCCAAGTATATATACCTGTTTTTGTGTGTTGTGTGTCTCCTTGTCTTAGTTGGTTAAAGTACCTCTCTAGTAAACCGGAGCTCCTTTTAATGTAGTGTTCTAAAGCTAGATTGTGTTCTTGAAATCAGTGAGAACACTAACAATGCCATTTGAAAGGTACCGCTGGGATTGAAACTCAGAAGCTCCGATTTAATCCTGGGATTCCCAACCCTATTGACCCAGGGTCCCAATTTCACACCTACATAATTGTTTGAAATGTTTAGTTTTTGTTTGAACCCGTAACGTATCTCTTACAAGACTGTGTGGTGCAATTCATCTAGCACGTTTGGCTGTTAAGCCAAAGGTTGGTGGTAAGAGGACACCCTAGTCCGACCTTGATTTTATTCCGCTTTTCCCGCTCTGTCTCACCTGTCTGAACCGGAGAACAAGTTTCTATACTTGTCTTTGTGTGTTGCCTGGCACCATGTCTTAGATTGTTAAAGTACCTCTCTAGGAAACTGGAGCTTCTGGGTTTGAATCCCACATCGCCTTTCAAATAGCAGCGTTAGTGTTTTCACTGTTTCCAGCCCGCTTTGTAGTTTTTGAAAGTTACATTGATAGAGCGTGGATTTCTACGGCACTGGTAAGCTTTTCAATTGGATTTTTATTGTGTATGGCTCTGTGGCGCAATGGATAGCGCATTGGACTTCTAGGCTATATTGGTGAAGAGATTCAAAGGTTGTGGTTTCGAGTCCCACTAGAGTCAAATGCTTAGTTTTGTCTCCTCTATCACTAGACAATTGAATGGGAAGAGTGATCTGTTTAAAAATATCAAAAGATCTAATCCTAGGGATCCCAGCCCTATTCACTAGGGGACCCATATTCTTCACCGACATAAGTGTTTGAAATGTTTCGTTTTTGTTGGAGTCTTTAACTTATCTCTAACAAGTTTCTTTGCTGCAATTCGGTTAGCTCGTTCGGCTGGTAAGACAAAGGATGGTTGTAAGAGTACCCCAAAGGACGAGCTTAATTTTGTTCCGTTTTTCCCCCTCTAGCTCACCTGTATGAACCGGAGGCCAAGTATATATACTTGTTTTTGTGTGTTGTGTGTCTCCTTGTCTTAGTTGGTTAAAGTACCTCTCTAGTAAACCGGAGCTCCTTTTAATGTAGTGTTCTAAAGCTAGATTGTGTTCTTGAAATCAGTGAGAACACTAACAATGCCATTTGAAAGGTACCGCTGGGATTGAAACTCAGAAGCTCCGATTTAATCCTGGGATTCCCAACCCTATTGACCCAGGGTCCCAATTTCACACCTACATAATTGTTTGAAATGTTTAGTTTTTGTTTGAACCCGTAACGTATCTCTTACAAGACTGTGTGGTGCAATTCATCTAGCACGTTTGGCTGTTAAGCCAAAGGTTGGTGGTAAGAGGACACCCTAGTCCGACCTTGATTTTATTCCGCTTTTCCCGCTCTGTCTCACCTGTTTGAACCGGAGAACAAATTTCTATACTTGTCTTTGTGTGTTGCCTGGCACCATGTCTTAGATTGTTAAAGTACCTCTCTAGGAAACTGGAGCTTCTGGGTTTGAATCCCACATCGCCTTTCAAATGGCAGCGTTAGTGTTTTCACTGTTTCCAGCCCGCTTTGTAGTTTTTGAAAGTTACATTGATAGAGCGTGGATTTCTACGGCACTGGTAAGCTTTTCAATTGGATTTTTATTGTGTGTGGCTCTGTGGTGCAATGAATAGGGCATTGGAGTTCTAGGCTATGTTGGTGAAGAGATTCATAGGTTGTGGGTTTGAGTCCCACTAGAGTCAAATGCTTAGTTTTGTCTCCTCTATCACTGGACAATTGAATGGGAAGAGTGATCTGTTTAAAAATATCAAAAGATCTAATCCTAGGGATCCCAGCCCTATTCACTAGGGGACCCATATTCGTCACTGACCTAAGTGTTTGAAATGTTTTGTTTTTGTTGGAGTCTTTAACTTATCTCTAACAAGTTTCTTTGCTGCAATTTGGTTAGCTCGTTCGGCTGGTAAGACAAAGGATGGTTGTAAGAGTACCCCCAAGGACGAGCTTAATTTTGTTCCGTTTTTCCCCCTCTAGCTCACCTGTATGAACCGGAGGCCAAGTATATATACCTGTTTTTGTGTGTTGTGTGTCTCCTTGTCTTAGTTGGTTAAAGTACCTCTCTAGTAAACCGGAGCTCCTTTTAATGTAGTGTTCTAAAGCTAGATTGTGTTCTTGAAATCAGTGAGAACACTAACAATGCCATTTGAAAGGTACCGCTGGGATTGAAACTCAGAAGCTCCGGTTTAATCCTGGTGTTCCCAACCCTATTGACCCAGGGTCCCAATTTCACACCTACATAATTGTTTGAAATGTTCAGTTTTTGTTTGAACCCGTAACGTATCTCTTACAAGACTGTGTAGTGCAATTCATCTAGCACGTTTGGCTGTTAAGCCAAAGGTTGGTGGTAAGAGAAGACCCTAGTCCGACCTTGATTTTATTCCGCTTTTCCCGCTCTGTCTCACCTGTCTGAACCGGAGAACAAGTTTCTATACTTGTCTTTGTGTGTTGCCTGGCACCATGTCTTAGATTGTTAAAGTACCTCTCTAGGAAACTGGAGCTTCTGGGTTTGAATCCCACATCGCCTTTCAAATGGCAGCGTTAGTGTTTTCACTGTTTCCAGCCCGCTTTGTAGTTTTTGAAAGTTACATTGATAGAGCGTGGATTTCTACGGCACTGGTAAGCTTTTCAATTGGATTTTTATTGTGTATGGCTCTGTGGCGCAATGGATAGCGCATTGGACTTCTAGGCTATGTTGGTGAAGAGATTCAAAGGTTGTGGGTTCGAGTCCCACTAGAGTCAAATGCTTAGTTTTGTCTCCTCTATCACTAGACAATTGAATGGGAAGAGTGATCTGTTTAAAAATATCAAAAGATCTAATCCTAGGGATCCCAGCCCTATTCACTAGGGGACCCATATTCTTCACCGACATAAGTGTTTGAAATGTTTCGTTTTTGTTGGAGTCTTTAACTTATCTCTAACAAGTTTCTTTGCTGCAATTCGGTTAGCTCGTTCGGCTGGTAAGACAAAGGATGGTTGTAAGAGTACCCCAAAGGACGAGCTTAATTTTGTTCCGTTTTTCCCCCTCTAGCTCACCTGTATGAACCGGAGGCCAAGTATATATACTTGTTTTTGTGTGTTGTGTGTCTCCTTGTCTTAGTTGGTTAAAGTACCTCTCTAGTAAACCGGAGCTCCTTTTAATGTAGTGTTCTAAAGCTAGATTGTGTTCTTGAAATCAGTGAGAACACTAACAATGCCATTTGAAAGGTACCGCTGGGATTGAAACTCAGAAGCTCCGATTTAATCCTGGGATTCCCAACCCTATTGACCCAGGGTCCCAATTTCACACCTACATAATTGTTTGAAATGTTTAGTTTTTGTTTGAACCCGTAACGTATCTCTTACAAGACTGTGTGGTGCAATTCATCTAGCACGTTTGGCTGTTAAGCCAAAGGTTGGTGGTAAGAGGACACCCTAGTCCGACCTTGATTTTATTCCGCTTTTCCCGCTCTGTCTCACCTGTTTGAACCGGAGAACAAGTTTCTATACTTGTCTTTGTGTGTTGCCTGGCACCATGTCTTAGATTGTTAAAGTACCTCTCTAGGAAACTGGAGCTTCTGGGTTTGAATCCCACATCGCCTTTCAAATGGCAGCGTTAGTGTTTTCACTGTTTCCAGCCCGCTTTGTAGTTTTTGAAAGTTACATTGATAGAGCGTGGATTTCTACGGCACTGGTAAGCTTTTCAATTGGATTTTTATTGTGTGTGGCTCTGTGGTGCAATGGATAGGGCATTGGAGTTCTAGGCTATGTTGGTGAAGAGATTCATTGGTTGTGGGTTTGAGTCCCACTAGAGTCAAATGCTTAGTTTTGTCTCCTCTATCACTGGACAATTGAATGGGAAGAGTGATCTGTTTAAAAATATCAAAAGATCTAATCCTAGGGATCCCAGCCCTATTCACTAGGGGACCCATATTCGTCACTGACCTAAGTGTTTGAAATGTTTTGTTTTTGTTGGAGTCTTTAACTTATCTCTAACAAGTTTCTTTGCTGCAATTTGGTTAGCTCGTTCGGCTGGTAAGACAAAGGATGGTTGTAAGAGTACCCCCAAGGACGAGCTTAATTTTGTTCCGTTTTTCCCCCTCTAGCTCACCTGTATGAACCGGAGGCCAAGTATATATACCTGTTTTTGTGTGTTGTGTGTCTCCTTGTCTTAGTTGGTTAAAGTACCTCTCTAGTAAACCGGAGCTCCTTTTAATGTAGTGTTCTAAAGCTAGATTGTGTTCTTGAAATCAGTGAGAACACTAACAATGCCATTTGAAAGGTACCGCTGGGATTGAAACTCAGAAGCTCCGGTTTAATCCTGGTGTTCCCAACCCTATTGACCCAGGGTCCCAATTTCACACCTACATAATTGTTTGAAATGTTCAGTTTTTGTTTGAACCCGTAACGTATCTCTTACAAGACTGTGTAGTGCAATTCATCTAGCACGTTTGGCTGTTAAGCCAAAGGTTGGTGGTAAGAGAAGACCCTAGTCCGACCTTGATTTTATTCCGCTTTTCCCGCTCTGTCTCACCTGTCTGAACCGGAGAACAAGTTTCTATACTTGTCTTTGTGTGTTGCCTGGCACCATGTCTTAGATTGTTAAAGTACCTCTCTAGGAAACTGGAGCTTCTGGGTTTGAATCCCACATCGCCTTTCAAATGGCAGCGTTAGTGTTTTCACTGTTTCCAGCCCGCTTTGTAGTTTTTGAAAGTTACATTGATAGAGCGTGGATTTCTACGGCACTGGTAAGCTTTTCAATTGGATTTTTATTGTGTATGGCTCTGTGGCGCAATGGATTTGCGCATTGGACTTCTAGGCTATGTTGGTGAAGAGATTCAAAGGTTGTGGGTTCGAGTCCCACTAGAGTCAAATGCTTAGTTTTGTCTCCTCTATCACTAGACAATTGAATGGGAAGAGTGATCTGTTTAAAAATATCAAATGATCTAATCCTAGGGATCCCAGCCCTATTCACTAGGGGACCCATATTCGTCACCGACCTAAGTGTTTGAAATGTTTCGTTTTTGTTGGAGTCTTTAACTTATCTCTAACAAGTTTCTTCGCTGCAATTCGGTTAGCTCGTTCGGCTGGTAAGACAAAGGATGGTTGTAAGAGTACCCCCAAGGACGAGCTTAATTTTGTTCCGTTTTTCCCCCTCTAGCTCACCTGTATGAACCGGAGGCCAAGTATATATACCTGTTTTTGTGTGTTGTGTGTCTCCTTGTCTTAGTTGGTTAAAGTACCTCTCTAGTAAACCGGAGCTCCTTTTAATGTAGTGTTCTAAAGCTAGATTGTGTTCTTGAAATCAGTGAGAACACTAACAATGCCATTTGAAAGGTACCGCTGGGATTGAAACTCAGAAGTTCCGATTTAATCCTGGGATTCCCAACCCTATTGACCCAGGGTCCCAATTTCACACCTACATAATTGTTTGAAATGTTTAGTTTTTGTTTGAACCCGTAACGTATCTCTTACAAGACTGTGTGGTGCAATTCATCTAGCACGTTTGGCTGTTAAGCCAAAGGTTGGTGGTAAGAGGACACCCTAGTCCGACCTTGATTTTATTCCGCTTTTCCTGCTCTGTCTCACCTGTCTGAACCGGAGAACAAGTTTCTATACTTGTCTTTGTGTGTTGCCTGGCACCATGTCTTAGATTGTTAAAGTACCTCTCTAGGAAACTGGAGCTTCTGGGTTTGAATCCCACATCGCCTTTCAAATAGCAGCGTTAGTGTTTTCACTGTTTCCAGCCCGCTTTGTAGTTTTTGAAAGTTACATTGATAGAGCGTGGATTTCTACGGCACTGGTAAGCTTTTCAATTGGATTTTTATTGATTATGGCTCTGTGGCGCAATGGATAGCGCATTGGACTTCTAGGCTATATTGGTGAAGAGATTCAAAGGTTGTGGGTTCGAGTCCCACTAGAGTCAAATGCTTAGTTTTGTCTCCTCTATCACTAGACAATTGAATGGGAAGAGTGATCTGTTTAAAAATATCAAAAGATCTAATCCTAGGGATCCCAGCCCTATTCACTAGGCGACCCATATTCTTCACCGACATAAGTGTTTGAAATGTTTCGTTTTTGTTGGAGTCTTTAACTTATCTCTAACAAGTTTCTTTGCTGCAATTTGGTTAGCTCGTTCGGCTGGTAAGACAAAGGATGGTTGTAAGAGTACCCCCAAGGACGAGCTTAATTTTGTTCCGTTTTTCCCCCTCTAGCTCACCTGTATGAACCGGAGGCCAAGTATATATACCTGTTTTTGTGTGTTGTGTGTCTCCTTGTCTTAGTTGGTTAAAGTACCTCTCTAGTAAACCGGAGCTCCTTTTAATGTAGTGTTCTAAAGCTAGATTGTGTTCTTGAAATCAGTGAGAACACTAACAATGCCATTTGAAAGGTACCGCTGGGATTGAAACTCAGAAGTTCCGATTTAATCCTGGGATTCCCAACCCTATTGACCCAGGGTCCCAATTTCACACCTACATAATTGTTTGAAATGTTTAGTTTTTGTTTGAACCCGTAACGTATCTCTTACAAGACTGTGTGGTGCAATTCATCTAGCACGTTTGGCTGTTAAGCCAAAGGTTGGTGGTAAGAGGACACCCTAGTCCGACCTTGATTTTATTCCGCTTTTCCTGCTCTGTCTCACCTGTCTGAACCGGAGAACAAGTTTCTATACTTGTCTTTGTGTGTTGCCTGGCACCATGTCTTAGATTGTTAAAGTACCTCTCTAGGAAACTGGAGCTTCTGGGTTTGAATCCCACATCGCCTTTCAAATAGCAGCGTTAGTGTTTTCACTGTTTCCAGCCCGCTTTGTAGTTTTTGAAAGTTACATTGATAGAGCGTGGATTTCTACGGCACTGGTAAGCTTTTCAATTGGATTTTTATTGTGTATGGCTCTGTGGCGCAATGGATAGCGCATTGGACTTCTAGGCTATATTGGTGAAGAGATTCAAAGGTTGTGGGTTCGAGTCCCACTAGAGTCAAATGCTTAGTTTTGTCTCCTCTATCACTGGGGAATTGAATGGGAAGAGTGATCTGTTTAAAAATATCAAAAGATCTAATCCTAGGGATCCCAGCCCTATTCACTAGGGGACCCATATTCGTCACCGACCTAAGTGTTTGAAATGTTTCGTTTTTGTTGGAGTCTTTAACTTATCTCTAACAAGTTTCTTTGCTGCAATTCGGTTAGCTCGTTCGGCTGGTAAGACAAAGGATGGTTGTAAGAGTACCCCCAAGGACGAGCTTAATTTTGTTCCGTTTTTCCCCCTCTAGCTCACCTGTATGAACCGGAGGCCAAGTATATATACTTGTTTTTGTGTGTTGTGTGTCTCCTTGTCTTAGTTGGTTAAAGTACCTCTCTAGTAAACCGGAGCTCCTTTTAATGTAGTGTTCTAAAGCTAGATTGTGTTCTTGAAATCAGTGAGAACACTAACAATGCCATTTGAAAGGTACCGCTGGGATTGAAACTCAGAATCTCCGGTTTAATCCTGGGGTTCCCAACCCTATTGACCCAGGGTCCCAATTTCACACCTACATAATTGTTTGAAATGTTTAGTTTTTGTTTGAACCCGTAACGTATCTCTTACAAGACTGTGTGGTGCAATTCATCTAGCACGTTTGGCTGTTAAGCCAAAGGTTGGTGGTAAGAGGACACCCTAGTCCGACCTTTAGAGTCAAATGCTTAGTTTTGTCTCCTCTATCACTGGGGAATTGAATGGGAAGAGTGATCTGTTTAAAAATATCAAAAGATCTAATCCTAGGGATCCCAGCCCTATTCACTAGGGGACCCATATTCTTCATCGACATAAGTGTTTGAAATGTTTCGTTTTTGTTGGAGTCTTTAACTTATCTCTAACAAGTTTCTTTGCTGCAATTCGGTTAGCTCGTTCGGCTGGTAAGACAAAGGGTGGTTGTAAGAGTACCCCCAAGGACGAGCTTAATTTTGTTCCGTTTTCCCCCCTCTAGCTCACCTGTATGAACCGGATGCCAAGTATATATACCTGTTTTTGTGTGTTGTGTGTCTCCTTGTCTTAGTTGGTTAAAGTACCTCTCTAGTAAACCGGAGCTCCTTTTAATGTAGTGTTCTAAAGCTAGATTGTGTTCTTGAAATCAGTGAGAACACTAACAATGCCATTTGAAAGGTACCGCTGGGATTGAAACTCAGAAACTCCGATTTAATCCTGGGATTCCCAACCCTATTGACCCAGGGTCCCAATTTCACACCTACATAATTGTTTGAAATGTTTAGTTTTTGTTTGAACCCGTAACGTATCTCTTACAAGACTGTGTGGTGCAATTCATCTAGCACGTTTGGCTGTTAAGCCAAAGGTTGGTGGTAAGAGGACACCCTAGTCCGACCTTGATTTTATTCCGCTTTTCCCGCTCTGTCTCACCTGTCTGAACCGGAGAACAAGTTTCTATACTTGTCTTTGTGTGTTGCCTGGCACCATGTCTTAGATTGTTAAAGTACCTCTCTAGGAAACTGGAGCTTCTGGGTTTGAATCCCACATCGCCTTTCAAATGGCAGCGTTAGTGTTTTCACTGTTTCCAGCCCGCTTTGTAGTTGTTGAAAGTTACATTGATAGAGCGTGGATTTCTACGGCACTGGTAAGCTTTTCAATTGGATTTTTATTCTGTATGGCTCTGTGGCGCAATGGAGAGCGCATTGGACTTCTAGGCTATGTTGGTGAAGAGATTCAAAGGTTGTGGGATTGAGTCCCACTAGAGTCAAATGCTTAATTTTGTCTCCTCTATCACTAGACAATTGAATGGGAAGAGTGATCTGTTTAAAAATATCAAAAGATCTAATCCTAGGGATCCCAGCCCTATTCACTAGGGGACCCATATTCTTCACCGACATAAGTGTTTGAAATGTTTCGTTTTTGTTGGAGTCTTTAACTTATCTCTAACAAGTTTCTTTGCTGCAATTCGGTTAGCTCGTTCGGCTGGTAAGACAAAGGATGGTTGTAAGAGTACCCCCAAGGACGAGCTTAATTTTGTTCCGTTTTTCCCCCTCTAGCTCACCTGTATGAACCGGATGCCAAGTATATATACCTGTTTTTGTGTGTTGTGTGTCTCCTTGTCTTAGTTGGTTAAAGTACCTCTCTAGTAAACCGGAGCTCCTTTTAATGTAGTGTTCTAAAGCTAGATTGTGTTCTTGAAATCAGTGAGAACACTAACAATGCCATTTGAAAGGTACCGCTGGGATTGAAACTCAGAATCTCCGGTTTAATCCTGGGGTTCCCAACCCTATTGACCCAGGGTCCCAATTTCACACCTACATAATTGTTTGAAATGTTTAGTTTTTGTTTGAACCCGTAACGTATCTCTTACAAGACTGTGTGGTGCAATTCATCTAGCACGTTTGGCTGTTAAGCCAAAGGTTGGTGGTAAGAGGACACCCTAGTCCGACCTTGATTTTATTCCGCTTTTCCCGCTCTGTCTCACCTGTCTGAACCGGAGAACAAGTTTCTATACTTGTCTTTGTGTGTTGCCTGGCACCATGTCTTAGATTGTTAAAGTACCTCTCTAGGAAACTGGAGCTTCTGGGTTTGAATCCCACATCGCCTTTCAAATGGCAGCGTTAGTGTTTTCACTGTTTCCAGCCCGCTTTGTAGTTTTTGAAAGTTACATTGCTAGAGCGTGGATTTCTACGGCACTGGTAAGCTTTTCAATTGGATTTTTATTGTGTATGGCTCTGTGGCGCAATGGATAGCGCATTGGACTTCTAGGCTATGTTGGTGAAGAGATTCAAAGGTTGTGGGTTCGAGTCCCACTAGAGTCAAATGCTTAGTTTTGTCTCCTCTATCACTGGACAATTGAATGGGAAGAGTGATCTGTTTAAAAATATCAAAAGATCTAATCCTAGGGATCCCAGCCCTATTCACTAGGGGACCCATATTCGTCACCAACCTAAGTGTTTGAAATGTTTCGTTTTTGTTGGAGTCTTTAACTTATCTCTAACAAGTTTCTTTGCTGCAATTCGGTTAGCTCGTTCGGCTGGTAAGACAAAGGATGGTTGTAAGAGTACCCCCAAGGACGAGCTTAATTTTGTTCCGTTTTTCCCCCTCTAGCTCACCTGTATGAACCGGATGCCAAGTATATATACCTGTTTTTGTGTGTTGTGTGTCTCCTTGTCTTAGTTGGTTAAAGTACCTCTCTAGTAAACCGGAGCTCCTTTTAATGTAGTGTTCTAAAGCTAGATTGTGTTCTTGAAATCAGTGAGAACACTAACAATGCCATTTGAAAGGTACCGCTGGGATTGAAACTCAGAATCTCCGGTTTAATCCTGGGGTTCCCAACCCTATTGACCAGGGTCCCAATTTCACACCTACATAATTGTTTGAAATGTTTAGTTTTTGTTTGAACCCGTAACGTATCTCTTACAAGACTGTGTGGTGCAATTCATCTAGCACGTTTGGCTGTTAAGCCAAAGGTTGGTGGTAAGAGGACACCCTAGTCCGACCTTGATTTTATTCCGCTTTTCCCCCTCTGTCTCACCTGTCTGAACCGGAGAACAAGTTTCTATACTTGTCTTTGTGTGTTGCCTGGCACCATGTCTTAGATTGTTAAAGTACCTCTCTAGGAAACTGGAGCTTCTGGGTTTGAATCCCACATCGCCTTTCAAATGGCAGCGTTAGTGTTTTCACTGTTTCCAGCCCGCTTTGTAGTTTTTGAAAGTTACATTGATAGAGCGTGGATTTCTACGGCACTGGTAAGCTTTTCAATTGGATTTTTATTGTGTATGGCTCTTTGGCGCAATGGATAGCTCATTGGACTTCTAGGCTATGTTGGTGAAGAGATTCAAAGGTTGTGGGTTCGAGTCCCACTAGAGTCAAATGCTTAGTTTTGTCTCCTCTATCACTAGACAATTGAATGGGAAGAGTGATCTGTTTAAAAATATCAAAAGATCTAATCCTAGGGATCCTAGCCCTATTCACTAGGGGACCCATATTCTTCACCAACATAAGTGTTTGAAATGTTTCGTTTTTGTTGGAGTCTTTAACTTATCTCTAACAAGTTTCTTTGCTGCAATTCGGTTAGCTCGTTCGGCTGGTAAGACAAAGGATGGTTGTAAGAGTACCCCCAAGGACGAGCTTAATTTTGTTCCGTTTTTCCCCCTCTAGCTCACCTGTATGAACCGGATGCCAAGTATATATACCTGTTTTTGTGTGTTGTGTGTCTCCTTGTCTTAGTTGGTTAAAGTACCTCTCTAGTAAACCGGAGCTCCTTTTAATGTAGTGTTCTAAAGCTAGATTGTGTTCTTGAAATCAGTGAGAACACTAACAATGCCATTTGAAAGGTACCGCTGGGATTGAAACTCAGAATCTCCGGTTTAATCCTGGGGTTCCCAACCCTATTGACCAGGGTCCCAATTTCACACCTACATAATTGTTTGAAATGTTTAGTTTTTGTTTGAACCCGTAACGTATCTCTTACAAGACTGTGTGGTGCAATTCATCTAGCACGTTTGGCTGTTAAGCCAAAGGTTGGTGGTAAGAGGACACCCTAGTCCGACCTTGATTTTATTCCGCTTTTCCCCCTCTGTCTCACCTGTCTGAACCGGAGAACAAGTTTCTATACTTGTCTTTGTGTGTTGCCTGGCACCATGTCTTAGATTGTTAAAGTACCTCTCTAGGAAACTGGAGCTTCTGGGTTTGAATCCCACATCGCCTTTCAAATGGCAGCGTTAGTGTTTTCACTGTTTCCAGCCCGCTTTGTAGTTTTTGAAAGTTACATTGATAGAGCGTGGATTTCTACGGCACTGGTAAGCTTTTCAATTGGATTTTTATTGTGTATGGCTCTTTGGCGCAATGGATAGCTCATTGGACTTCTAGGCTATGTTGGTGAAGAGATTCAAAGGTTGTGGGTTCGAGTCCCACTAGAGTCAAATGCTTAGTTTTGTCTCCTCTATCACTAGACAATTGAATGGGAAGAGTGATCTGTTTAAAAATATCAAAAGATCTAATCCTAGGGATCCTAGCCCTATTCACTAGGGGACCAATATTCTTCACCAACATAAGTGTTTGAAATGTTTCGTTTTTGTTGGAGTCTTTAACTTATCTCTAACAAGTTTCTTTGCTGCAATTCGGTTAGCTCGTTCGGCTGGTAAGACAAAGGATGGTTGTAAGAGTACCCCCAAGGACGAGCTTAATTTCGTTCCGTTTTTCCCCCTCTAGCTCACCTGTATGAACCGGAGGCCAAGTATATATACCTGTTTTTGTGTGTTGTGTGTCTCCTTGTCTTAGTTGGTTAAAGTACCTCTCTAGTAAACCGGAGCTCCTTTTAATGTAGTGTTCTAAAGCTAGATTGTGTTCTTGAAATCAGTGAGAACACTAACAATGCCATTTGAAAGGTACCGCTGGGATTGAAACTCAGAAGGTCCGGTTTAATCCTGGGGTTCCCAACCCTATTGACCCAGGGTCCCAATTTCACACCTACATAATTGTTTGAAATGTTCAGTTTTTGTTTGAACCCGTAACGTATCTCTTACAAGACTGTGTGGTGCAATTCATCTAGCACGTTTGGCTGTTAAGCCAAATGTTGGTGGTAAGAGAAGACCCTAGTCCGACCTTGATTTTATTCTGCTTTTCCCGCTCTGTCTCACCTGTCTGAACCGGAGAACAAGTTTCTATACTTGTCTTTGTGTTTTGCCTGGCACCATGTCTTAGTTTGTTAAAGTACCTCTCTAGGAAACTGGAGCTTCTGGGTTTGAATCCCACATCGCCTTTCAAATGGCAGCGTTAGTGTTTTCACTGTTTCCAGCCCGCTTTGTAGTTGTTGAAAGTTACATTGATAGAGCGTGGATTTCTACGGCACTGATAAACTTTTCAATTGGAGTTTTATTGTGTATGGCTCTGTGGCGCAATGGATAGCGCATTGGACTTCTAGGCTATGTTGGTGAAGAGATTCAAAGGTTGTGGGTTCGAGTCCCACTAGAGTCAAATGCTTAGTTTTGTCTCCTCTATCACTAGACAATTGAATGGGAAGAGTGATCTGTTTAAAAATATCAAAAGATCTAATCCTAGGGATCCCAGCCCTATTCACTAGGGGACCCATATTCTTCACCGACATAAGTGTTTCAAATGTTTCGTTTTTGTTGGAGTCTTTAACTTATCTCTAACAAGTTTCTTTGCTGCAATTCGGTTAGCTCGTTCGGCTGGTAAGACAAAGGATGGTTGTAAGAGTACCCCCAAGGACGAGCTTAATTTTGTTCCGTTTTTCCCCCTCTAGCTCACCTGTATGAACCGGAGGCCAAGTATATATACTTGTTTTTGTGTGTTGTGTGTCTCCTTGTCTTAGTTGGTTAAAGTGCCTCTCTAGTAAACCGGAGCTCCTTTTAATGTAGTGTTCTAAAGCTAGATTGTGTTCTTGAAATCAGTGAGAACACTAACAATGCCATTTGAAAGGTACCGCTGGGATTGAAACTCAGAAGCTCCGGTTTAATCCTGGGATTTCCAACCCTATTGACCCAGGGTCCCAATTTCACACCTACATAATTGTTTGAAATGTTTAGTTTTTGTTTGAACCCGTAACGTATCTCTTACAAGACTGTGTGGTGCAATTCATCTAGCACGTTTGGCTGTTAAGCCAAAGGTTGGTGGTAAGAGGACACCCTAGTCCGACCTTGATTTTATTCTGCTTTTCCCGCTCTGTCTCACCTGTCTGAACCGGAGAACAAGTTTCTATACTTGTCTTTGTGTGTTGCCTGGCACCATGTCTTAGTTTGTTAAAGTACCTCTCTAGGAAACTGGAGCTTCTGGGTTTGAATCCCACATCGCCTTTCAAATGGCAGCGTTAGTGTTTTCACTGTTTCCAGCCCGCTTTGTAGTTTTTGAAAGTTACATTGATAGAGCGTGGATTTCTACGGCACTGGTAAGCTTTTCAATTGGATTTTTATTGTGTATGGCTCTGTGGTGCAATGGATAGGGCATTGGAGTTCTAGGCTATGTTGGTGAAGAGATTCAAAGGTTGTGGGTTCGAGTCCCACTAGAGTCAAATGCTTAGTTTTGTCTCCTCTATCACTAGACAATTGAATGGGAAGAGTGATCTGTTTAAAAATATCAAAAGATCTAATCCTAGGGATCCTAGCCCTATTCACTAGGGGACCCATATTCTTCACCAACATAAGTGTTTGAAATGTTTCGTTTTTGTTGGAGTCTTAAACTTATCTCTAACAAGTTTCTTTGCTGCAATTCGGTTAGCTCGTTCGGCTGGTAAGACAAAGGATGGTTGTAAGAGTACCCCCAAGGACGAGCTTAATTTTGTTCCGTTTTTCCCCCTCTAGCTCACCTGTATGAACCGGAGGCCAAGTATATATACCTGTTTTTGTGTGTTGTGTGTCTCCTTGTCTTAGTTGGTTAAAGTACCTCTCTAGTAAACCGGAGCTCCTTTTAATGTAGTGTTCTAAAGCTAGATTGTGTTCTTGAAATCAGTGAGAACACTAACAATGCCATTTGAAAGGTACCGCTGGGATTGAAACTCAGAAGGTCCGGTTTAATCCTGGGGTTCCCAACCCTATTGACCCAGGGTCCCAATTTCACACCTACATAATTGTTTGAAATGTTCAGTTTTTGTTTGAACCCGTAACGTATCTCTTACAAGACTGTGTGGTGCAATTCATCTAGCACGTTTGGCTGTTAAGCCAAAGGTTGGTGGTAAGAGAAGACCCTAGTCCGACCTTGATTTTATTCCGCTTTTCCCGCTCTGTCTCACCTGTCTGAACCGGAGAACAAGTTTCTATACTTGTCTTTGTGTGTTGCCTGGCACCATGTCTTAGTTTGTTAAAGTACCTCTCTAGGAAACTGGAGCTTCTGGGTTTGAATCCCACATCGCCTTTCAAATGGCAGCGTTAGTGTTTTCACTGTTTCCAGCCCGCTTTGTAGTTGTTGAAAGTTACATTGATAGAGCGTGGATTTCTACGGCACTGATAAACTTTTCAATTGGATGTTTATTGTGTATGGCTCTGTGGCGCAATGGATAGCGCATTGGACTTCTAGGCTATGTTGGTGAAGAGATTCAAAGGTTGTGGGTTCGAGTCCCACTAGAGTCAAATGCTTAGTTTTGTCTCCTCTATCACTAGACAATTGAATGGGAAGAGTGATCTGTTTAAAAATATCAAAAGATCTAATCCTAGGGATCCCAGCCCTATTCACTAGGGGACCCATATTCGTCACTGACCTAAGTGTTTGAAATGTTTCGTTTTTGTTGGGAGTCTTTAACTTATCTCTAACAAGTTTCTTTGCTGCAATTTGGTTAGCTCGTTCGGCTGGTAAGACAAAGGATGGTTGTAAGAGTACCCCTAAGGACGAGCTTAATTTTGTTCCGTTTTTCCCCCTCTAGCTCACCTGTATGAACCGGAGGCCAAGTATATATACCTGTTTTTGTGTGTTGTGTGTCTCCTTGTCTTAGTTGGTTAAAGTACCTCTCTAGTAAACCGGAGCTCCTTTTAATGTAGTGTTCTAAAGCTAGATTGTGTTCTTGAAATCAGTGAGAACACTAACAATGCCATTTGAAAGGTACCGCTGGGATTGAAACTCAGAATCTCCGGTTTAATCCTGGGGTTCCCAACCCTATTGACCCAGGGTCCCAATTTCACACCTACATAATTGTTTGAAATGTTTAGTTTTTGTTTGAACCCGTAACGTATCTCTTACAAGACTGTGTGGTGCAATTCATCTAGCACGTTTGGCTGTTAAGCCAAAGGTTGGTGGTAAGAGGACACCCTAGTCCGACCTTGATTTTATTCCGCTTTTCCCGCTCTGTCTCACCTGTCTGAACCGGAGAACAAGTTTCTATACTTGTCTTTGTGTGTTGCCTGGCACCATGTCTTAGTTTGTTAAAGTACCTCTCTAGGAAACTGGAGCTTCTGGGTTTGAATCCCACATCGCCTTTCAAATGGCAGCGTTAGTGTTTTCACTGTTTCCAGCCCGCTTTGTAGTTGTTGAAAGTTACATTGATAGAGCGTGGATTTCTACGGCACTGATAAACTTTTCAATTGGATGTTTATTGTGTATGGCTCTGTGGCGCAATGGATAGCGCATTGGACTTCTAGGCTATGTTGGTGAAGAGATTCAAAGGTTGTGGGTTCGAGTCCCACTAGAGTCAAATGCTTAGTTTTGTCTCCTCTATCACCAGACAATTGAATGGGAAGAGTGATCTGTTTAAAAATATCAAAAGATCTAATCCTAGGGATCCCAGCCCTATTCACTAGGGGACCCATATTCTTCACCGACATAAGTGTTTCAAATGTTTCGTTTTTGTTGGAGTCTTTAACTTATCTCTAACAAGTTTCTTTGCTGCAATTCGGTTAGCTCGTTCGGCTGGTAAGACAAAGGATGGTTGTAAGAGTACCCCCAAGGACAAGCTTAATTTTGTTCCGTTTTTCCCCCTCTAGCTCACCTGTATGAACCGGAGGCCAAGTATATATACTTGTTTTTGTGTGTTGTGTGTCTCCTTGTCTTAGTTGGTTAAAGTGCCTCTCTAGTAAACCGGAGCTCCTTTTAATGTAGTGTTCTAAAGCTAGATTGTGTTCTTGAAATCAGTGAGAACACTAACAATGCCATTTGAAAGGTACCGCTGGGATTGAAACTCAGAAGCTCCGGTTTAATCCTGGGATTTCCAACCCTATTGACCCAGGGTCCCAATTTCACACCTACATAATTGTTTGAAATGTTTAGTTTTTGTTTGAACCCGTAACGTATCTCTTACAAGACTGTGTTGTGCAATTCATCTAGCACGTTTGGCTGTTAAGCCAAAGGTTGGTGGTAAGAGGACACCCTAGTCCGACCTTGATTTTATTCTGCTTTTCCCGCTCTGTCTCACCTGTCTGAACCGGAGAACAAGTTTCTATACTTGTCTTTGTGTGTTGCCTGGCACCATGTCTTAGTTTGTTAAAGTACCTCTCTAGGAAACTGGAGCTTCTGGGTTTGAATCCCACATCGCCTTTCAAATGGCAGCGTTAGTGTTTTCACTGTTTCCAGCCCGCTTTGTAGTTTTTGAAAGTTACATTGATAGAGCGTGGATTTCTACGGCACTGGTAAGCTTTTCAATTGGATTTTTATTGTGTATGGCTCTGTGGTGCAATGGATAGGGCATTGGAGTTCTAGGCTATGTTGGTGAAGAGATTCAAAGGTTGTGGGTTCGAGTCCCACTAGAGTCAAATGCTTAGTTTTGTCTCCTCTATCACTGGACAATTGAATGGGAAGAGTGATCTGTTTAAAAATATCAAAAGATCTAATCCTAGGGATCCCAGCCCTATTCACTAGGGGACCCATATTCGTCACTGACCTAAGTGTTTGAAATGTTTCATTTTTGTTGGGAGTCTTTAACTTATCTCTAACAAGTTTCTTTGCTGCAATTTGGTTAGCTCGTTCGGCTGGTAAGACAAAGGATGGTTGTAAGAGTACCCCCAAGGACGAGCTTAATTTTGTTCCGTTTTTCCCCCTCTAGCTCACCTGTATGAACCGGAGGCCAAGTATATATACCTGTTTTTGTGTGTTGTGTGTCTCCTTGTCTTAGTTGGTTAAAGTACCTCTCTAGTAAACCGGAGCTCCTTTTAATGTAGTGTTCTAAAGCTAGATTGTGTTCTTGAAATCAGTGAGAACACTAACAATGCCATTTGAAAGGTACCGCTGGGATTGAAACTCAGAATCTCCGGTTTAATCCTGGGGTTCCCAACCCTATTGACCCAGGGTCCCAATTTCACCACCTACATAATTGTTTGAAATGTTTAGTTTTTGTTTGAACCCGTAACGTATCTCTTACAAGACTGTGTGGTGCAATTCATCTAGCATGTTTGGCTGTTAAGCCAAAGGTTGGTGGTAAGAGGACACCCTAGTCCGACCTTGATTTTATTCCGCTTTTCCCGCTCTGTCTCACCTGTCTGAACCGGAGTACAAGTTTCTATACTTGTCTTTGTGTGTTGCCTGGCACCATGACTTAGTTTGTTAAAGTACCTCTCTAGGAAACTGGAGCTTCTGGGTTTGAATCCCACATCGCCTTTCAAATGGCAGCGTTAGTGTTTTCACTGTTTCCAGCCCGCTTTGTAGTTTTTGAAAGTTACATTGATAGAGCGTGGATTTCTACGGCACTGGTAAGCTTTTCAATTGGATTGTTATTGTGTATGGCTCTGTGGCGCAATGGATAGCGCATTGGACTTCTAGGCTATGTTGGTGAAGAGATTCAAAGGTTGTGGGTTCGAGTCCCACTAGAGTCAAATGCTTAATTTTGTCTCCTCTATCACTGGACAATTGAATGGGAAGAGTGATCTGTTTAAAAATATCAAAAGATCTAATCCTAGGGATCCCAGCCCTATTCACTAGGGGACCCATATTCTTCACCGACATAAGTGTTTGAAAAAATGTTTCGTTTTTGTTGGAGTCTTTAACTTATCTCTAACAAGTTTCTTTGCTGCAATTCGGTTAGCTCGTTCGGCTGGTAAGACAAAGGATGGTTGTAAGAGTACCCCCAAGGACGAGCTTAATTTTGTTCCGTTTTTCCCCCTCTAGCTCACCTGTATGAACCGGAGGCCAAGTATATATACTTGTTTTTGTTTGTTGTGTGTCTCCTTGTCTTAGTTGGTTAAAGTACCTCTCTAGTAAACCGGAGCTCCTTTTAATGTAGTGTTCTAAAGCTAGATTGTGTTCTTGAAATCAGTGAGAACACTAACAATGCCATTTGAAAGGTACCGCTGGGATTGAAACTCAGAATCTCCGGTTTAATCCTGGGGTTCCCAACCCTATTGACCCAGGGTCCCAATTTCACACCTACATAATTGTTTGAAATGTTTAGTTTTTGTTTGAACCCGTAACGTATCTCTTACAAGACTGTGTGGTGCAATTCATCTAGCACGTTTGGCTGTTAAGCCAAAGGTTGGTGGTAAGAGAAGACCCTAGTCCGACCTTGATTTTATTCCGCTTTTCCCGCTCTGTCTCACCTGTCTGAACCGGAGAACAAGTTTCTATACTTGTCTTTGTGTGTTGCCTGGCACCATGTCTTAGTTTGTTAAAGTACCTCTCTAGGAAACTGGAGCTTCTGGGTTTGAATCCCACATCGCCTTTCAAATGGCAGCGTTAGTGTTTTCACTGTTTCCAGCCCGCTTTGTAGTTGTTGAAAGTTACATTGATAGAGCGTGGATTTCTACGGCACTGGTAAGCTTTTCAATTGGATTTTTATTGTGTATGGCTCTGTGGCGCAATGGATAGGGCATTGGACTTCTAGGCTATGTTGGTGAAGAGATTCAAAGGTTGTGGGTTCGAGTCCCACTAGAGTCAAATGTTTAGTTTTGTCTCCTCTATCACTGGGGAATTGAATGGGAAGAGTGATCTGTTTAAAGATATAAAAAGATCTAATCCTAGGGATCCCAGCCCTATTCACTAGGGGACCCATATTCGTCACCGACCTAAGTGTTTGAAATGTTTCGTTTTTGTTGGAGTCTTTAACTTATCTCTAACAAGTTTCTTTGCTGCAATTCGGTTAGCTCGTTCGGCTGGTAAGACAAAGGATGGTTGTAAGAGTACCCCCAAGGACGAGCTTAATTTTGTTCCGTTTTTCCCCCTCTAGCTCACCTGTATGAACCGGATGCCAAGTATATATACCTGTTTTTGTGTGTTGTGTGTCTCCTTGTCTTAGTTGGTTAAAGTACCTCTCTAGTAAACCGGAGCTCCTTTTAATGTAGTGTTCTAAAGCTAGATTGTGTTCTTGAAATGAGTGAGAACACTAACAATGCCATTTGAAAGGTACCGCTGGGATTGAAACTCAGAATCTCCGGTTTAATCCTGGGGTTCCCAACCCTATTGACCCAGGGTCCCAATTTCACACCTACATAATTGTTTGAAATGTTTAGTTTTTGTTTGAACCCGTAACGTATCTCTTACAAGACTGTGTGGTGCAATTCATCTAGCACGTTTGGCTGTTAAGCCAAAGGTTGGTGGTAAGAGGACACCCTAGTCCGACCTTGATTTTATTCCGCTTTTCCCGCTCTGTCTCACCTGTCTGAACCGGAGAACAAGTTTCTATACTTGTCTTTGTGTGTTGCCTGGCACCATGTCTTAGTTTGTTAAAGTACCTCTCTAGGAAACTGGAGCTTCTGGGTTTGAATCCCACATCGCCTTTCAAATGGCAGCGTTAGTGTTTTCACTGTTTCCAGCCCGCTTTGTAGTTGTTGAAAGTTACATTGATAGAGCGTGGATTTCTACGGCACTGGTAAGATTTTCAATTGGATTTTTATTGTGTATGGCTCTGTGGCGCAATGGATAGCGCATTGGACTTCTAGGCTATGTTGGTGAAGAGATTCAAAGGTTGTGGGTTCGAGTCCCACTAGAGTCAAATGCTTAGTTTTGTCTCCTCTATCACTGGACAATTGAATGGGAAGAGTGATCTGTTTAAAAATATCAAAAGATCTAATCCTAGGGATCCCAGCCCTATTCACTAGGGGACCCATATTCGTCACCGACCTAAGTGTTTGAAATGTTTCGTTTTTGTTGGAGTCTTTAACTTATCTCTAACAAGTTTCTTTGCTGCAATTCGGTTAGCTCGTTCGGCTGGTAAGACAAAGGATGGTTGTAAGAGTACCCCCAAGGACGAGCTTAATTTTGTTCCGTTTTTCCCCCTCTAGCTCACCTGTATGAACCGGATGCCAAGTATATATACCTGTTTTTGTGTGTTGTGTGTCTCCTTGTCTTAGTTGGTTAAAGTACCTCTCTTGTAAACCGGAGCTCCTTTTAATGTAGTGTTCTAAAGCTAGATTGTGTTCTTGAAATCAGTGAGAACACTAACAATGCCATTTGAAAGGTACCGCTGGGATTGAAACTCAGAATCTCCGGTTTAATCCTGGGGTTCCCAACCCTATTGACCCAGGGTCCCAATTTCACACCTACATAATTGTTTGAAATGTTTAGTTTTTGTTTGAACCCGTAACGTATCTCTTACAAGACTGTGTGGTGCAATTCATCTAGCACGTTTGGCTGTTAAGCCAAAGGTTGGTTGTAAGAGGACACCCTAGTCCGACCTTGATTTTATTCCGCTTTTCCCGCTCTGTCTCACCTGTCTGAACCGGAGAACAAGTTTCTATACTTGTCTTTGTGTGTTGCCTGGCACCATGTCTTAGTTTGTTAAAGTACCTCTCTAGGAAACTGGAGCTTCTGGGTTTGAATCCCACATCGCCTTTCAAATGGCAGCGTTAGTGTTTTCACTGTTTCCAGCCCGCTTTGTAGTTGTTGAAAGTTACATTGATAGAGCGTGGATTTCTACGGCACTGGTAAGATTTTCAATTGGATTTTTATTGTGTATGGCTCTGTGGCGCAATGGATAGCGCATTGGACTTCTAGGCTATGTTGGTGAAGAGATTCAAAGGTTGTGGGTTCGAGTCCCACTAGAGTCAAATGCTTAGTTTTGTCTCCTCTATCACTGGACAATTGAATGGGAAGAGTGATCTGTTTAAAAATATCAAAAGATCTAATCCTAGGGATCCCAGCCCTATTCACTAGGGGACCCATATTCGTCACCGACCTAAGTGTTTGAAATGTTTCGTTTTTGTTGGAGTCTTTAACTTATCTCTAACAAGTTTCTTTGCTGCAATTCGGTTAGCTCGTTCGGCTGGTAAGACAAAGGATGGTTGTAAGAGTACCCCCAAGGACGAGCTTAATTTTGTTCCGTTTTTCCCCCTCTAGCTCACCTGTATGAACCGGATGCCAAGTATATATACCTGTTTTTGTGTGTTGTGTGTCTCCTTGTCTTAGTTGGTTAAAGTACCTCTCTTGTAAACCGGAGCTCCTTTTAATGTAGTGTTCTAAAGCTAGATTGTGTTCTTGAAATCAGTGAGAACACTAACAATGCCATTTGAAAGGTACCGCTGGGATTGAAACTCAGAATCTCCGGTTTAATCCTGGGGTTCCCAACCCTATTGACCCAGGGTCCCAATTTCACACCTACATAATTGTTTGAAATGTTTAGTTTTTGTTTGAACCCGTAACGTATCTCTTACAAGACTGTGTGGTGCAATTCATCTAGCACGTTTGGCTGTTAAGCCAAAGGTTGGTTGTAAGAGGACACCCTAGTCCGACCTTGATTTTATTCCGCTTTTCCCGCTCTGTCTCACCTGTCTGAACCGGAGAACAAGTTTCTATACTTGTCTTTGTGTGTTGCCTGGCACCATGTCTTAGTTTGTTAAAGTACCTCTCTAGGAAACTGGAGCTTCTGGGTTTGAATCCCACATCGCCTTTCAAATGGCAGCGTTAGTGTTTTCACTGTTTCCAGCCCGCTTTGTAGTTTTTGAAAGTTACATTGATAGAGCGTGGATTTCTACGGCACTGGTAAGCTTTTCAATTGGATTCTTATTGTGTATGGCTCTGTGGCGCAATGGATAGCGCATTGGACTTCTAGGCTATGTTGGTGAAGAGATTCGAAGATTGTGGGTTTGAGTCCCACTAGAGTCAAATGCTTAATTTTGTCTCCTCTATCACTGGACAATTGAATGGGAAGAGTGATCTGTTTAAAAATATCAAAAGATCTAATCCTAGGGATCCCAGCCCTATTCACTAGGGGACCCATATTCTTCACCGACATAAGTGTTTGAAATGTTTTGTTTTTGTTGGAGTCTTTAACTTATCTCTAACAAGTTTCTTTGCTGCAATTCGGTTAGCTCGTTCGGCTGGTAAGACAAAGGATGGTTGTATGAGTACCCCCAAGGACGAGCTTAATTTTGTTCCGTTTTTCCCCCTCTATCTCACCTGTATGAACCGGAGGCCAAGTATATATACTTGTTTTTGTGTGTTGTGTGTCTCCTTGTCTTAGTTGGTTAAAGTACCTCTCTAGTAAACCGGAGCTCCTTTTAATGTAGTGTTCTAAAGCTAGATTGTGTTCTTGAAATCAGTGAGAACACTAACAATGCCATTTGAAAGGTACCGCTGGGATTGAAACTCAGAATCTCCGGTTTAATCCTGGGGTTCCCAACCCTATTGACCCAGGGTCCCAATTTCACACCTACATAATTGTTTGAAATGTTTAGTTTTTGTTTGAACCCGTAACGTATCTCTTACAAGACTGTGTGGTGCAATTCATCTAGCACGTTTGGCTGTTAAGCCAAAGGTTGGTGGTAAGAGGACACCCTAGTCCGACCTTGATTTTATTCCACTTTTCCCGCTCTGTCTCACCTGTCTGAACCGGAGAACAAGTTTCTATACTTGTCTTTGTGTGTTGCCTGGCACCATGACTTAGTTTGTTAAAGTACCTCTCTAGGAAACTGGAGCTTCTGGGTTTGAATCCCACATCGCCTTTCAAATGGCAGCGTTAGTGTTTTCACTGTTTCCAGCCCGCTTTGTAGTTTTTGAAAGTTACATTGATAGAGCGTGGATTTCTACGGCACTGGTAAGCTTTTAAATTGGATTCTTATTGTGTATGGCTCTGTGGCGCAATGGATAGCGCATTGGACTTCTAGGCTATGTTGGTGAAGAGATTCAAAGGTTGTGGGTTTGAGTCCCACTAGAGTCAAATGCTTAATTTTGTCTCCTCTATCACTGGACAATTGAATTGGAAGAGTGATCTGTTTAAAAATATCAAAAGATCTAATCCTAGGGATCCCATCCCTATTTACTAGGGGACCCATATTCGTCACCGACCTAAGTGTTTGAAATGTTTCGTTTTTGTTGGAGTCTTTAACTTATCTCTAACAAGTTTCTTTGCTGCAATTCGGTTAGCTCGTTCGGCTGGTAAGACAAAGGATGGTTGTAAGAGTACCCCCAAGGACGAGCTTAATTTTGTTCCGTTTTTCCCCCTCTAGCTCACCTGTATGAACCGGAGGCCAAGTATATATACCTGTTTTTGTGTGTTGTGTGTCTCCTTGTCTTAGTTGGTTAAAGTACCTCTCTAGTAAACCGGAGCTCCTTTTAATGTAGTGTTCTAAAGCTAGATTGTGTTCTTGAAATCAGTGAGAACACTAACAATGCCATTTGAAAGGTACCGCTATGATTGAAACTCAGAAGGTCCGGTTTAATCCTGGGGTTCCCAACCCTATTGACCCAGGGTCCCAATTTCACACCTACATAATTGTTTGAAATGTTCAGTTTTTGTTTGAACCCGTAACGTATCTCTTACAAGACTGTGTGGTGCAATTCATCTAGCACGTTTGGCTGTTAAGCCAATGGTTGGTGGTAAGAGAAGACCCTAGTCCGACCTTGATTTTATTCTGCTTTTCCCGCTCTGTCTCACCTGTCTGAACCGGAGAACAAGTTTCTATACTTGTCTTTGTGTGTTGCCTGGCACCATGTCTTAGTTTGTTAAAGTACCTCTCTAGGAAACTGGAGCTTCTGGGTTTGAATCCCACATCGCCTTTCAAATGGCAGCGTTAGTGTTTTCACTGTTTCCAGCCCGCTTTGTAGTTGTTGAAAGTTACATTGATAGAGCGTGGATTTCTACAGCATTGGTAAGCTTTTCAATTGGATTTTTATTGTGTATACTTCTGTGGCGCAATGGATAGCGCATTGGACTTCTAGGCTATGTTGGTGAAGAGATTCAAAGGTTGTGGGTTCGAGTCCCACTAGAGTCAAATGCTTAATTTTGTCTCCTCTATCACTGGACAATTGAATGGGAAGAGTGATCTGTTTAAAAATATCAAAAGATCTAATCCTAGGGATCCCAGCCCTATTCACTAGGGGACCCATATTCGTCACCGACCTAAGTGTTTGAAATGTTTCGTTTTTGTTGGAGTCTTTAACTTATCTCTGACAAGTTTCTTTGCTGCAATTCGGTTAGCTCGTTCGGCTGGTAAGACAAAGGATGGTTGTAAGAGTACCCCCAAGGACAAGCTTAATTTTGTTCCGTTTTTCCCCCTCTAGCTCACCTGTATGAACCGGATGCCAAGTATATATACCTGTTTTTGTGTGTTGTGTGTCTCCTTGTCTTAGTTGGTTAAAGTACCTCTCTAGTAAACCGGAGCTCCTTTTAATGTAGTGTTCTAAAGCTAGATTGTGTTCTTGAAATCAGTGAGAACACTAACAATGCCATTTGAAAGGTACCGCTGGGATTGAAACTCAGAATCTCCGGTTTAATCCTGGGGTTCCCGACCCTGTTGACCCAGGGTCCCAATTTCACACCTACATAATTGTTTGAAATGTTTAGTTTTTGTTTGAACCCGTAACGTATCTCTTACAAGACTGTGTGGTGCAATTCATCTAGCACGTTTGGCTGTTAAGCCAAAGGTTGGTGGTAAGAGGACACCCTAGTCCGACCTTGATTTTATTCCGCTTTTCCCGCTCTGTCTCACCTGTCTGAACCGGAGAACAAGTTTCTATACTTGTCTTTGTGTGTTGCCTGGCACCATGTCTTAGTTTGTTAAAGTACCTCTCTAGGAAACTGGAGCTTCTGGGTTTGAATCCCACATCGCCTTTCAAACGGCAGCGTTAGTGTTTTCACTGTTTCCAGCCCGCTTTGTAGTTGTTGAAAGTTACATTGATAGAGCGTGGATTTCTACGGCACTGGTAAGCTTTTCAATTGGATTTTTATTGTGTATGGCGCTGTGGTGCAATGGATAGCGCATTGGACTTCTAGGCTATGTTGGTGAAGAGATTCAAAGGTTGTGGGATCGAGTCCCACTAGAGTCAAATGCTTAGTTTTGTCTCCTCTATCACTGGACAATTGAATGGGAAGAGTGATCTGTTTAAAAATATCAAAAGATCTAATCCTAGGGATCCCAGCCCTATTCACTAGGGGACCCATATTCATCACTGACCTAAGTGTTTGAAATGTTTCGTTTTTGTTGGAGTCTTTAACTTATCTCTAACAAGTTTCTTTGCTGCAATTTGGTTAGCTCGTTCGGCTGGTAAGACAAAGGATGGTTGTAAGAGTACCCCCAAGGACAAGCTTAATTTTGTTCCGTTTTTCCCCCTCTAGCTCACCTGTATGAACCGGATGCCAAGTATATATACCTGTTTTTGTGTGTTGTGTGTCTCCTTGTCTTAGTTGGTTAAAGTACCTCTCTAGTAAACCGGAGCTCCTTTTAATGTAGTGTTCTAAAGCTAGATTGTGTTCTTGAAATCAGTGATAACACCAACAATGCCATTTGAAAGGTACCGCTGGGATTGAAACTCAGAATCTCCGGTTTAATCCTGGGGTTCCCAACCCTATTGACCCAGGGTCCCAATTTCACACCTACATAATTGTTTGAAATGTTCAGTTTTTGTTTGAACCCGTAACGTATCTCTTACAAGACTGTGTGGTGCAATTCATCTAGCACGTTTGGCTGTTAAGCCAAAGGTTGGTGGTAAGAGGACACCCTAGTCCGACCTTGATTTTATTCTGCTTTTCCCGCTCTGTCTCACCTGTCTGAACCGGAGAACAAGTTTCTATACTTGTCTTTGTGTGTTGCCTGGCACCATGACTTAGTTTGTTAAAGTACCTCTCTAGGAAACTGGAGCTTCTGGGTTTGAATCCCACATCCCCTTTCAAATGCAGCGTTAGTGTTTTCACTGTTTCCAGCCCGCTTTGTAGTTTTTGAAAGTTACATTGATAGAGCGTGGATTTCTACGGCACTGGTAAGCTTTTCAATTGGATGTTTATTGTGTATGGCTCTGTGGCGCAATGGATAGCGCATTGGACTTCTAGGCTATGTTGGTGAAGAGATTCAAAGGTTGTGTGTTCTAGTCCCACTAGAGTCAAATGCTTAATTTTGTCTCCTCTATCACTGGACAATTGAATGGGAAGAGTGATCTGTTTAAAAATATCAAAAGATCTAATCCTAGGGATCCCAGCCCTATTCACTAGGGGACCCATATTCGTCACCGACCTAAGTGTTTGAAATGTTTCGTTTTTTGTTGGAGTCTTTAACTTATCTCTAACAAGTTTCTTTGCTGCAATTCGGTTAGCTCGTTCGGCTGGTAAGACAAAGGATGGTTGTAAGAGTACCCCCAAGGACGAGCTTAATTTTGTTCTGTTTTTCCCCCTCTAGCTCACCTGTATGAACCGGAGGCCATGTATATATACTTGTTTTTGTGTGTTGTGTGTCTCCTTGTCTTAGTTGGTTAAAGTACCTCTCTAGTAAACCGGAGCTCCTTTTAATGTAGTGTTCTAAAGCTAGATTGTGTTCTTGAAATCAGTGAGAACACTAACAATGCCATTTGAAAGGTACCGCTGGGATTGAAACTCAGAAGCTCCGATTTAATCCTGGGATTCCCAACCCTATTGACCCAGGGTCCCAATTTCACACCTACATAATTGTTTGAAATGTTTAGTTTTTGTTTGAACCCGTAACGTATCTCTTACAAGACTGTGTGGTGCAATTCATCTAGCACGTTTGGCTGTTAAGCCAAAGGTTGGTGGTTAGAGGACACCCTAGTCCGACCTTGATTTTATTCCGCTTTTCCCGCTCTGTCTCACCTGCCTGAACCGGAGAACAGGTTTCTATACTTGTCTTTGTGTGTTGCCTGGCACCATGTCTTAGATTGTTAAAGTACCTCTCTAGGAAACTGGAGCTTCTGGGTTTGAATCCCACATCGCTTTTCAAATGGCAGCGTTAGTGTTTTCACTGTTTCCAGCCCGCTTTGTAGTTTTTGAAAGTTACATTGATAGAGCGTGGATTTCTACGGCACTGGTAAGCTTTTCAATTGGATTTTTATTGTGTATGGCTCTGTGGTGCAATGGATAGGGCATTGGAGTTTTAGGTTATGTTGGTGAAGAGATTCAAAGGTTGTGGGTATGAGTCCCACTAGAGTCAAATGCTTAGTTTTGTCTCCTCTATCACTGGACAATTGAATGGGAAGAGTGATCTGTTTAAAAATATCAAAAGATCTAATCCTAGGGATCCCAGCCCTATTCACTATGGGACCCATATTCATCACTGACCTAAGTGTTTGAAATGTTTCGTTTTTGTTGGAGTCTTTAACTTATCTCTAACAAGTTTCTTTGCTGCAATTTGGTTAGCTCGTTCGGCTGGTAAGACAAAGGATGGTTGTAAGAGTACCCCCAAGGACAAGCTTAATTTTGTTCCGTTTTTCCCCCTCTAGCTCACCTGTATGAACCGGATGCCAAGTATATATACCTGTTTTTGTGTGTTGTGTGTCTCCTTGTCTTATTTGGTTAAAGTACCTCTCTAGTAAACCGGAGCTCCTTTTAATGTAGTGTTCTAAAGCTAGATTGTGTTCTTGAAATCAGTGATAACACCAACAATGCCATTTGAAAGGTACCGCTGGGATTGAAACTCAGAATCTCCGGTTTAATCCTGGGGTTCCCAACCCTATTGACCCAGGGTCCCAATTTCACACCTACATAATTGTTTGAAATGTTTAGTTTTTGTTTGAACCCGTAACGTATCTCTTACAAGACTGTGTGGTGCAATTCATCTAGCACGTTTGGCTGTTAAGCCAAAGGTTGGTGGTAAGAGGACACCCTAGTCCGACCTTGATTTTATTCCGCTTTTCCCGCTCTGTCTCACCTGTCTGAACCGGAGAACAAGTTTCTATACTTGTCTTTGTGTGTTGCCTGGCACCATGACTTAGTTTGTTAAAGTACCTCTCTAGGAAACTGGAGCTTCTGGGTTTGAATCCCACATCGCCATTCAAATGGCAGCGTTAGTGTTTTCACTGTTTCCAGCCCGCTTTGTAGTTTTTGAAAGTTACATTGATAGAGCGTGGATTTCTACGGCACTGGTAAGCTTTTCAATTGGATTCTTATTGTGTATGGCTCTGTGGCACAATGGATAGCGCATTGGACTTCTAGGCTATGTTGGTGAAGAGATTCAAAGGTTGTGGGTTCGAGTCCCACTAGAGTCAAATGCTTAATTTTGTCTCCTCTAACACTGGACAATTGAATGGGAAGAGTGATCTGTTTAAAAATATCAAAAGATCTAATCCTAGGGATCCCAGCCCTATTTACTAGGGGACCCATATTCGTCACCGACCTAAGTGTTTGAAATGTTTCGTTTTTGTTGGAGTCTTTAACTTATCTCTAACAAGTTTCTTTGCTGCAATTCGGTTAGCTCGTTCGGCTGGTAAGACAAAGGATGGTTGTAAGAGTACCCCCAAGGACGAGCTTCATTTTGTTCCGTTTTTCCCCCTCTAGCTCACCTGTATGAACCGGATGCCAAGTATATATACCTGTTTTTGTGTGTTGTGTGTCTCCTTGTCTTAGTTGGTTAAAGTACCTCTCTAGTAAACCGGAGCTCCTTTTAATGTAGTGTTCTAAAGCTAGATTGTGTTCTTGAAATCAGTGAGAACACTAACAATGCCATTTGAAAGGTACCGCTGGGATTGAAACTCAGAATCTCCGGTTTAATCCTGGGGTTCCCAACCCTATTGACCCAGGGTCCCAATTTCACACCTACATAATTGTTTGAAATGTTTAGTTTTTGTTTGAACCCGTAACGTATCTCTTACAAGACTGTGTGGTGCAATTCATCTAGCACGTTTGGCTGTTAAGCCAAAGGTTGGTGGTAAGAGGACACCCTAGTCCGACCTTGATTTTATTCCGCTTTTCCCGCTCTGTCTCACCTGTCTGAACCGGAGAACAAGTTTCTATACTTGTCTTTGTGTGTTGCCTGGCACCATGACTTAGTTTGTTAAAGTACCTCTCTAGGAAACTGGAGCTTCTGGGTTTGAATCCCACATCGCCTTTCAAATGGCAGCGTTAGTGTTTTCACTGTTTCCAGCCCGCTTTGTAGTTTTTGAAAGTTACATTGATAGAGCGTGGATTTCTACGGCACTGGTAAGCTTTTCAATTGGATTCTTATTGTGTATGGCTCTGTGGCACAATGGATAGCGCATTGGACTTCTAGGCTATGTTGGTGAAGAGATTCAAAGGTTGTGGGTTCGAGTCCCACTAGAGTCAAATGCTTAATTTTGTCTCCTCTATCACTGGACAATTGAATGGGAAGAGTGATCTGTTTAAAAATATCAAAATATCTAATCCTAGGGATCCCAGCCCTATTTACTAGGGGACCCATATTCGTCACCGACCTAAGTGTTTGAAATGTTTCGTTTTTGTTGGAGTCTTTAACTTATCTCTAACAAGTTTCTTTGCTGCAATTCGGTTAGCTCGTTCGGCTGGTAAGACAAAGGATGGTTGTAAGAGTACCCCCAAGGACGAGCTTAATTTTGTTCCGTTTTTTCCCCCTCTAGCTCACCTGTATGAACCGGAGGCCAAGTATATATACCTGTTTTTGTGTGTTGTGTGTCTCCTTGTCTTAGTTGGTTAAAGTACCTCTCTAGTAAACCGGAGCTCCTTTTAATGTAGTGTTCTAAAGCTAGATTGTGTTCTTGAAATCAGTGAGAACACTAACAATGCCATTTGAAAGGTACCGCTGGGATTGAAACTCAGAATCTCCGGTTTAATCCTGGGGTTCCCAACCCTATTGACCCAGGGTCCAAATTTCACACCTACATAATTGTTTGAAATGTTTAGTTTTTGTTTGAACCCGTAACGTATCTCTTACAAGACTGTGTGGTGCAATTCATCTAGCACGTTTGGCTGTTAAGCCAAAGGTTGGTGGTAAGAGGACACCCTAGTCCGACCTTGATTTTATTCCGCTTTTCCCGCTCTGTCTCACCTGTCTGAACCGGAGAACAAGTTTCTATACTTGTCTTTGTGTGTTGCCTGGCACCATGACTTAGTTTGTTAAAGTACCTCTCTAGGAAACTGGAGCTTCTGGGTTTGAATCCCACATCGCCTTTCAAATGGCAGCGTTAGTGTTTTCACTGTTTCCAGCCCGCTTTGTAGTTTTTGAAAGTTACATTGATAGAGCGTGGATTTCTACGCCACTGGTAAGCTTTTCAATTGGATTCTTATTGTGTATGGCTCTGTGGCACAATGGATAGCGCATTGGACTTCTAGGCTATGTTGGTGAAGAGATTCAAAGGTTGTGGGTTCGAGTCCCACTAGAGTCAAATGCTTAATTTTGTCTCCTCTATCACTGGACAATTGAATGGGAAGAGTGATCTGTTTAAAAATATCAAAAGATCTAATCCTAGGGATCCCAGCCCTATTTACTAGGGGACCCATATTCGTCACCGACCTAAGTGTTTGAAATGTTTCGTTTTTGTTGGAGTCTTTAACTTATCTCTAACAAGTTTCTTTGCTGCAATTCGGTTAGCTCGTTCGGCTGGTAAGACAAAGGATGGTTGTAAGAGTACCCCCAAGGACGAGCTTAATTTTGTTCCGTTTTTCCCCCTCTAGCTCACCTGTATGAACCGGAGGCCAAGTATATATACCTGTTTTTGTGTGTTGTGTGTCTCCTTGTCTTAGTTGGTTAAAGTACCTCTCTAGTAAACCGGAGCTCCTTTTAATGTAGTGTTCTAAAGCTAGATTGTGTTCTTGAAATCAGTGATAACACCAACAATGCCATTTGAAAGGTACCGCTGGGATTGAAACTCAGAATCTCCGGTTTAATCCTGGGGTTCCCAACCCTATTGACCCAGGGTCCAAATTTCACACCTACATAATTGTTTGAAATGTTTAGTTTTTGTTTGAACCCGTAACGTATCTCTTACAAGACTGTGTGGTGCAATTCATCTAGCACGTTTGGCTGTTAAGCCAAAGGTTGGTGGTAAGAGGACACCCTAGTCCGACCTTGATTTTATTCCGCTTTTCCCGCTCTGTCTCACCTGTCTGAACCGGAGAACAAGTTTCTATACTTGTCTTTGTGTGTTGCCTGGCACCATGACTTAGTTTGTTAAAGTACCTCTCTAGGAAACTGGAGCTTCTGGGTTTGAATCCCACATCGCCTTTCAAATGGCAGCGTTAGTGTTTTCACTGTTTCCAGCCCGCTTTGTAGTTTTTGAAAGTTACATTGATAGAGCGTGGATTTCTACGGCACTGGTAAGCTTTTCAATTGGATTCTTATTGTGTATGGCTCTGTGGCACAATGGATAGCGCATTGTACTTCTAGGCTATGTTGGTGAAGAGATTCAAAGGTTGTGGGTTCGAGTCCCACTAGAGTCAAATGCTTAATTTTGTCTCCTCTATCACTGGACAATTGAATGGGAAGAGTGATCTGTTTAAAAATATCAAAAGATCTAATCCTAGGGATCCCAGCCCTATTTACTAGGGGACCCATATTCGTCACCGACCTAAGTGTTTGAAATGTTTCGTTTTTGTTGGAGTCTTTAACTTATCTCTAACAAGTTTCTTTGCTGCAATTCGGTTAGCTCGTTCGGCTGGTAAGACAAAGGATGGTTGTAAGAGTACCCCCAAGGACGAGCTTAATTTTGTTCCGTTTTTCCCCCTCTAGCTCACCTGTATGAACCGGAGGCCAAGTATATATACCTGTTTTTGTGTGTTGTGTGTCTCCTTGTCTTAGTTGGTTAAAGTACCTCTCTAGTAAACCGGAGCTCCTTTTAATGTAGTGTTCTAAAGCTAGATTGTGTTCTTGAAATCAGTGAGAACACCAACAATGCCATTTGAAAGGTACCGCTGGGATTGAAACTCAGAATCTCCGGTTTAATCCTGGGGTTCCCAACCCTATTGACCCAGGGTCCCAATTTCACACCTACATAATTGTTTGAAATGTTTAGTTTTTGTTTGAACCCGTAACGTATCTCTTACAAGACTGTGTGGTGCAATTCATCTAGCACGTTTGGCTGTTAAGCCAAAGGTTGGTGGTAAGAGGACACCCTAGTCCGACCTTGATTTTATTCCGCTTTTCCCGCTCTGTCTCACCTGTCTGAACCGGAGAACAAGTTTCTATACTTGTCTTTGTGTGTTGCCTGGCACCATGACTTAGTTTGTTAAAGTACCTCTCTAGGAAACTGGAGCTTCTGGGTTTGAATCCCACATCGCCTTTCAAATGGCAGCGTTAGTGTTTTCACTGTTTCCAGCCCGCTTTGTAGTTTTTGAAAGTTACATTGATAGAGCGTGGATTTCTACGGCACTGGTAAGCTTTTCAATTGGATTCTTATTGTGTATGGCTCTGTGGCACAATGGATAGCGCATTGGACTTCTAGGCTATGTTGGTGAAGAGATTCAAAGGTTGTGGGTTCGAGTCCCACTAGAGTCAAATGCTTTATTTTGTCTCCTCTAACACTGGACAATTGAATGGGAAGAGTGATCTGTTTAAAAATATCAAAAGATCTAATCCTAGGGATCCCAGCCCTATTTACTAGGGGACCCATATTCGTCACCGACCTAAGTGTTTGAAATGTTTCGTTTTTGTTGGAGTCTTTAACTTATATCTAACAAGTTTCTTTGCTGCAATTCGGTTAGCTCGTTCGGCTGGTAAGACAAAGGATGGTTGTAAGAGTACCCCCAAGGACGAGCTTAATTTTGTTCCGTTTTTCCCCCTCTAGCTCACCTGTATGAACCGGAGGCCAAGTATATATACCTGTTTTTGTGTGTTGTGTGTCTCCTTGTCTTAGTTGGTTAAAGTACCTCTCTAGTAAACCGGAGCTCCTTTTAATGTAGTGTTCTAAAGCTAGATTGTGTTCTTGAAATCAGTGAGAACACTAACAATGCCATTTGAAAGGTACCGCTGGGATTGAAACTCAGAAGCTCTGATTTAATCCTGGGATTCCCAACCCTATTGACCCAGGGTCCCAATTTCACACCTACATAATTGTTTGAAATGTTTAGTTTTTGTTTGAACCCGTAACGTATCTCTTACAAGACTGTGTGGTGCAATTCTTCTAGCACGTTTGGCTGTTAAGCCAAAGGTTGGTGGTAAGAGGACACCGTAGTCCGACCTTGATTTTATTCCGCTTTTCCCGCTCTGTCTCACCTGTCTGAACCGGAGAACAAGTTTCTATACTTGTCTTTGTGTGTTGCCTGGCACCATGTCTTAGTTTGTTAAAGTACCTCTCTAGGAAACTGGAGCTTCTGGGTTTGAATCCCACATCGCCTTTCAAATGGCAGCGTTAGTGTTTTCACTGTTTCCAGCCCGCTTTGTAGATTTTGAAAGTTACATTGAGAGAGCGTGGATTTCTACGGCACTGGTAAGCTTTTCAATTGGATTCTTATTGTGTATGGCTCTGTGGCACTATGGATAGCGCATTGGACTTCTAGGCTATGTTGGTGAAGAGATTCAAAGTTTGTGGGTTCGAGTCCCAGTAGAGTCAAATGCTTAATTTTGTCTCCTCTATCACTGGACAATTGAATGGGAAGAGTGATCTGTTTAAAAATATCAAAAGATCTAATCCTAGAGATCCCAGCCCTATTCACTAGGGGACCCATATTCGTCACCGACCTAAGTGTTTGAAATGTTTCGTTTTTGTTGGAGTCTTTAACTTATCTCTAACAAGTTTCTTTGCTGCAATTCGGTTAGCTCGTTCGGCTGGTAAGACAAAGGATGGTTGTAAGAGTACCCCCAAGGACGAGCTTAATTTTGTTCCGTTTTTCCCCCTCTAGCTCACCTGTATGAACCGGAGGCCAAGTATATATACCTGTTTTTGTGTGTTGTGTGTCTCCTTGTCTTAGTTGGTTAAAGTACCTCTCTAGTAAACCGGAGCTCCTTTTAATGTAGTGTTCTAAAGCTAGATTGTGTTCTTGAAATCAGTGAGAACACTAACAATGCCATTTGAAAGGTACCGCTGGGATTGAAACTCAGAAGCTCTGATTTAATCCTGGGATTCCCAACCCTATTGACCCAGGGTCCCAATTTCACACCTACATAATTGTTTGAAATGTTTAGTTTTTGTTTGAACCCGTAACGTATCTCTTACAAGACTGTGTGGTGCAATTCTTCTAGCACGTTTGGCTGTTAAGCCAAAGGTTGGTGGTAAGAGGACACCGTAGTCCGACCTTGATTTTATTCCGCTTTTCCCGCTCTGTCTCACCTGTCTGAACCGGAGAACAAGTTTCTATACTTGTCTTTGTGTGTTGCCTGGCACCATGTCTTAGTTTGTTAAAGTACCTCTCTAGGAAACTGGAGCTTCTGGGTTTGAATCCCACATCGCCTTTCAAATGGCAGCGTTAGTGTTTTCACTGTTTCCAGCCCGCTTTGTAGATTTTGAAAGTTACATTGAGAGAGCGTGGATTTCTACGGCACTGGTAAGCTTTTCAATTGGATTCTTATTGTGTATGGCTCTGTGGCACTATGGATAGCGCATTGGACTTCTAGGCTATGTTGGTGAAGAGATTCAAAGTTTGTGGGTTCGAGTCCCAGTAGAGTCAAATGCTTAATTTTGTCTCCTCTATCACTGGACAATTGAATGGGAAGAGTGATCTGTTTAAAAATATCAAAAGATCTAATCCTAGAGATCCCAGCCCTATTCACTAGGGGACCCATATTCGTCACCGACCTAAGTGTTTGAAATGTTTCGTTTTTGTTGGAGTCTTTAACTTATCTCTAACAAGTTTCTTTGCTGCAATTCGGTTAGCTCGTTCGGCTGGTAAGACAAAGGATGGTTGTAAGAGTACCCCCAAGGACGAGCTTAATTTTGTTCAGTTTTTCCCCCTCTAGCTCACCTGTATGAACCGGAGGCCAAGTATATATACCTGTTTTTGTGTGTTGTGTGTCTCCTTGTCTTAGTTGGTTAAAGTACCTCTCTAGTAAACCGGAGCTCCTTTTAATGTAGTGTTCTAAAGCTAGATTGTGTTCTTGAAATCAGTGAGAACACTAACAATGCCATTTGAAAGGTACCGCTGGGATTGAAACTCAGAAGGTCCGGTTTAATCCTGGGGTTCCCAACCCTATTGACCCAGGGTCCCAATTTCACACCTACATAATTGTTTGAAATGTTCAGTTTTTGTTTGAACCCGTAACGTATCTCTTACAAGACTGTGTGGTGCAATTCATCTAGCACGTTTGGCTGTTAAGCCAAAGGTTGGTGGTAAGAGGACACCCTAGTCCGACCTTGATTTTATTCCGCTTTTCCCGCTCTGTCTCACCTGTCTGAACCGGAGAACAAGTTTCTATACTTGTCTTTGTGTGTTGCCTGGCACCATGACTTAGTTTGTTAAAGTACCTCTCTAGGAAACTGGAGCTTCTGGATTTGAATCCCACATCGCCTTTCAAATGGCAGCGTTAGTGTTTTCACTGTTTCCAGCCCGCTTTGTAGTTTTTGAAAGTTACATTGATAGAGCGTGGATTTCTACGGCACTGGTAAGCTTTTCAATTGGATTCTTATTGTGTATGGCTCTGTGGCGCAATGGATAGCGCATTGGACTTCTAGGCTATGTTGGTGAAGAGATTAAAAGGTTGTGGGTTCGAGTCCCACTAGAGTCAAATGCTTAATTTTGTCTCCTCTATCACTGGACAATTGAATGGGAAGAGTGATCTGTTTAAAAATATCAAAAGATCTAATCCTAGAGATCCCAGCCCTATTCACTAGGGGACCCATATTCGTCACCGACCTAAGTGTTTGAAATGTTTCGTTTTTGTTGGAGTCTTTAACTTATCTCTAACAAGTTTCTTTGCTGCAATTCGGTTAGCTCGTTCGGCTGGTAAGACAAAGGATGGTTGTAAGAGTACCCCCAAGGACGAGCTTAATTTTGTTCAGTTTTTCCCCCTCTAGCTCACCTGTATGAACCGGAGGCCAAGTATATATACCTGTTTTTGTGTGTTGTGTGTCTCCTTGTCTTAGTTGGTTAAAGTACCTCTCTAGTAAACCGGAGCTCCTTTTAATGTAGTGTTCTAAAGCTAGATTGTGTTCTTGAAATCAGTGAGAACACTAACAATGCCATTTGAAAGGTACCGCTGGGATTGAAACTCAGAAGGTCCGGTTTAATCCTGGGGTTCCCAACCCTATTGACCCAGGGTCCCAATTTCACACCTACATAATTGTTTGAAATGTTCAGTTTTTGTTTGAACCCGTAACGTATCTCTTACAAGACTGTGTGGTGCAATTCATCTAGCACGTTTGGCTGTTAAGCCAAAGGTTGGTGGTAAGAGGACACCCTAGTCCGACCTTGATTTTATTCCGCTTTTCCCGCTCTGTCTCACCTGTCTGAACCGGAGAACAAGTTTCTATACTTGTCTTTGTGTGTTGCCTGGCACCATGACTTAGTTTGTTAAAGTACCTCTCTAGGAAACTGGAGCTTCTGGATTTGAATCCCACATCGCCTTTCAAATGGCAGCGTTAGTGTTTTCACTGTTTCCAGCCCGCTTTGTAGTTTTTGAAAGTTACATTGATAGAGCGTGGATTTCTACGGCACTGGTAAGCTTTTCAATTGGATTCTTATTGTGTATGGCTCTGTGGCGCAATGGATAGCGCATTGGACTTCTAGGCTATGTTGGTGAAGAGATTAAAAGGTTGTGGGTTCGAGTCCCACTAGAGTCAAATGCTTAATTTTGTCTCCTCTATCACTGGACAATTGAATGGGAAGAGTGATCTGTTTAAAAATATCAAAAGATCTAATCCTAGGGATCCCAGCCCTATTCACTAGGGGACCCATATTCGTCATCGACCTAAGTGTTTGAAATGTTTCGTTTTTGTTGGAGTCTTTAACTTATCTCTAACAAGTTTCTTTGCTGCAATTCGGTTAGCTCGTTCGGCTGGTAAGACAAAGGATGGTTGTAAGAGTACCCCCAAGGACGAGCTTAATTTTGTTCCGTTTTTCCCCCTCTAGCTCACCTGTATGAACCGGATGCCAAGTATATATACCTGTTTTTGTGTGTTGTGTGTCTCCTTGTCTTAGTTGGTTAAAGTACCTCTCTAGTAAACCGGAGCTCCTTTTAATGTAGTGTTCTAAAGCTAGATTGTGTTCTTGAAATCAGTGAGAACACTAACAATGCCATTTGAAAGGTACCGCTGGGATTGAAACTCAGAAGCTCCGATTTAATCCTGGGATTCCCAACCCTATTGACCCAGGGTCCCAATTTCACACCTACATAATTGTTTGAAATGTTTAGTTTTTGTTTGAACCCGTAACGTATCTCTTACAAGACTGTGTGGTGCAATTCATCTAGCACGTTTGGCTGTTAAGCCAAAGGTTGGTGGTAAGAGGACACCCTAGTCCGACCTTGATTTTATTCCGCTTTTCCCGCTCTGTCTCACCTGTCTGAACCGGAGAACAAGTTTCTATACTTGTCTTTGTGTGTTGCCTGGCACCATGACTTAGTTTGTTAAAGTACCTCTCTAGGAAACTGGAGCTTCTGGGTTTGAATCCCACATCGCCTTTCAAATGGCAGCGTTAGTGTTTTCACTGTTTCCAGCCCGCTTTGTAGTTTTTGAAAGTTACATTGATAGAGCGTGGATTTCTACGGCACTGGTAAGCTTTTCAATTGGATTCTTATTGTGTATGGCTCTGTGGTACAATGGATAGCGCATTGGACTTCTAGGCTATGTTTGTGAAGAGATTCAAAGGTTGTGGGTTCGAGTCCCACTAGAGTCAAATGCTTAATTTTGTCTCCTCTATCACTGGACAATTGAATGGGAAGAGTGATCTGTTTAAAAATATCAAAAGATCTAATCCTAGGGATCCCAGCCCTATTTACTAGGGGACCCATATTCGTCACCGACCTAAGTGTTTGAAATGTTTCGTTTTTGTTGGAGTCTTTAACTTATCTCTAACAAGTTTCTTTGCTGCAATTCGGTTAGCTCGTTCGGCTGGTAAGACAAAGGATGGTTGTAAGAGTACCCCCAAGGACGAGCTTAATTTTGTTCCGTTTTTCCCCCTCTAGCTCACCTCTATGAACCGGAGGCCAAGTATATATACCTGTTTTTGTGTGTTGTGTGTCTCCTTGTCTTAGTTGGTTAAAGTACCTCTCTAGTAAACCGGAGCTCCTTTTAATGTAGTGTTCTAAAGCTAGATTGTGTTCTTGAAATCAGTGAGAACACTAACAATGCCATTTGAAAGGTACCGCTGGGATTGAAACTCAGAAGCTCCGATTTAATCCTGGGATTCCCAACCCTATTGACCCAGGGTCCCAATTTCACACCTACATAATTGTTTGAAATGTTTAGTTTTTGTTTGAACCCGTAACGTATCTCTTACAAGACTGTGTGGTGCAATTCATCTAGCACGTTTGGCTGTTAAGCCAAAGGTTGGTGGTAAGAGGACACCCTAGTCCGACCTTGATTTTATTCCGCTTTTCCCGCTCTGTCTCACCTGTCTGAACCGGAGAACAAGTTTCTATACTTGTCTTTGTGTGTTGCCTGGCACCATGACTTAGTTTGTTAAAGTACCTCTCTAGGAAACTGGAGCTTCTGGATTTGAATCCCACATCGCCTTTCAAATGGCAGCGTTAGTGTTTTCACTGTTTCCAGCCCGCTTTGTAGTTTTTGAAAGTTACATTGATAGAGCGTGGATTTCTACGGCACTGGTAAGCTTTTCAATTGGATTCTTATTGTGTATGGCTCTGTGGCGCAATGGATAGCGCATTGGACTTCTAGGCTATGTTGGTGAAGAGATTAAAAGGTTGTGGGTTCGAGTCCCACTAGAGTCAAATGCTTAATTTTGTCTCCTCTATCACTGGACAATTGAATGGGAAGAGTGATCTGTTTAAAAATATCAAAAGATCTAATCCTAGGGATCCCAGCCCTATTCACTAGGGGACCCATATTCGTCATCGACCTAAGTGTTTGAAATGTTTCGTTTTTGTTGGAGTCTTTAACTTATCTCTAACAAGTTTCTTTGCTGCAATTCGGTTAGCTCGTTCGGCTGGTAAGACAAAGGATGGTTGTAAGAGTACCCCCAAGGACGAGCTTAATTTTGTTCCGTTTTTCCCCCTCTAGCTCACCTGTATGAACCGGATGCCAAGTATATATACCTGTTTTTGTGTGTTGTGTGTCTCCTTGTCTTAGTTGGTTAAAGTACCTCTCTAGTAAACCGGAGCTCCTTTTAATGTAGTGTTCTAAAGCTAGATTGTGTTCTTGAAATCAGTGAGAACACTAACAATGCCATTTGAAAGGTACCGCTGGGATTGAAACTCAGAAGCTCCGATTTAATCCTGGGATTCCCAACCCTATTGACCCAGGGTCCCAATTTCACACCTACATAATTGTTTGAAATGTTTAGTTTTTGTTTGAACCCGTAACGTATCTCTTACAAGACTGTGTGGTGCAATTCATCTAGCACGTTTGGCTGTTAAGCCAAAGGTTGGTGGTAAGAGGACACCCTAGTCCGACCTTGATTTTATTCCGCTTTTCCCGCTCTGTCTCACCTGTCTGAACCGGAGAACAAGTTTCTATACTTGTCTTTGTGTGTTGCCTGGCACCATGACTTAGTTTGTTAAAGTACCTCTCTAGGAAACTGGAGCTTCTGGGTTTGAATCCCACATCGCCTTTCAAATGGCAGCGTTAGTGTTTTCACTGTTTCCAGCCCGCTTTGTAGTTTTTGAAAGTTACATTGATAGAGCGTGGATTTCTACGGCACTGGTAAGCTTTTCAATTGGATTCTTATTGTGTATGGCTCTGTGGTACAATGGATAGCGCATTGGACTTCTAGGCTATGTTTGTGAAGAGATTCAAAGGTTGTGGGTTCGAGTCCCACTAGAGTCAAATGCTTAATTTTGTCTCCTCTATCACTGGACAATTGAATGGGAAGAGTGATCTGTTTAAAAATATCAAAAGATCTAATCCTAGGGATCCCAGCCCTATTTACTAGGGGACCCATATTCGTCACCGACCTAAGTGTTTGAAATGTTTCGTTTTTGTTGGAGTCTTTAACTTATCTCTAACAAGTTTCTTTGCTGCAATTCGGTTAGCTCGTTCGGCTGGTAAGACAAAGGATGGTTGTAAGAGTACCCCCAAGGACGAGCTTAATTTTGTTCCGTTTTTCCCCCTCTAGCTCACCTCTATGAACCGGAGGCCAAGTATATATACCTGTTTTTGTGTGTTGTGTGTCTCCTTGTCTTAGTTGGTTAAAGTACCTCTCTAGTAAACCGGAGCTCCTTTTAATGTAGTGTTCTAAAGCTAGATTGTGTTCTTGAAATCAGTGAGAACACTAACAATGCCATTTGAAAGGTACCGCTGGGATTGAAACTCAGAAGCTCCGATTTAATCCTGGGATTCCCAACCCTATTGACCCAGGGTCCCAATTTCACACCTACATAATTGTTTGAAATGTTTAGTTTTTGTTTGAACCCGTAACGTATCTCTTACAAGACTGTGTGGTGCAATTCATCTAGCACGTTTGGCTGTTAAGCCAAAGGTTGGTGGTAAGAGGACACCCTAGTCCGACCTTGATTTTATTCCGCTTTTCCCGCTCTGTCTCACCTGTCTGAACCGGAGAACAAGTTTCTATACTTGTCTTTGTGTGTTGCCTGGCACCATGTCTTAGTTTGTTAAAGTACCTCTCTAGGAAACTGGAGCTTCTGGGTTTGAATCCCACATCGCCTTTCAAATGGCAGCGTTAGTGTTTTCACTGTTTCCAGCCCGCTTTGTAGATTTTGAAAGTTACATTGAGAGAGCGTGGATTTCTACGGCACTGGTAAGCTTTTCAATTGGATTCTTATTGTGTATGGCTCTGTGGCACAATGGATAGCGCATTGGACTTCTAGGTTATGTTGGTGAAGAGATTCAAAGGTTGTGGGTTCGAGTCCCACTAGAGTCAAATGCTTAATTTTGTCTCCTCTATCACTGGACAATTGAATGGGAAGAGTGATCTGTTTAAAAATATCAAAAGATCTAATCCTAGGGATCCCAGCCCTATTTACTAGGGGACCCATATTCGTCACCGACCTAAGTGTTTGAAATGTTTCGTTTTTGTTGGAGTCTTTAACTTATCTCTA